>CM035137.1:126849444-128049444 GCA_020205605.1 Panax ginseng
CGGTGATATCAGGAAGAAGGTCTTTCAAATGGAAGAAACCATCCATTCTCTCAAGGGGATTGGAGCACATGGGAGTGTTTCATATGCTGATCTTTGCATATTCCCTGGTGTTCATTATCTAGAGAAATTTAAAACCCCTGACTTTGAAAAGTATGATAGATTAGGGGAACCTTACACACATTTAAAGGTGTTCATTGGAGAACTTGGATCTTATGCAGAAAATGAGAAGCTTAGAATGCAGCTATTTCAGAAGAGGCTAACTGGAGAAGCTCGTTCATAGTATACTAGATTAGACAACTCAAAGATCCATAGCTGGTAAGAGCTAGCTCACGCCTTCCTTACTTAGTAAAGCTTCCAGTCTTAGATGGCTCCTGACCGGTATCAGATTACCAAGGTCAAGAAACAGTCCAAAGAGTCTTTCAGATAGTATGCTCAAAGGTTAAGGCGCCTTGCTGCTCAAGTTATTCCCTCTATAACAGAATCAGAAATGGTCATGACCTTAATAGACATACAAGAATCTCCTTTCTATAAGAGAATTTTAGCTGGTATCGGTAAACCATTTTCTGAAATGATCAAACATGGAGAGATGGCTGAGATGGGGTTGAAGTCAGGAAAGATTCAAGACCTAGCCTGTCTTAAGGCAGTTGCTGAGCACATCCAGTTCGGAACTTATGGAAACATCCCCCGGAGGGTTCATAAAAAGAAAGAGGAGGATGTTAGGTTGATATTACAAGGTCAAAAAGGCAATCAGAATATGCCTATACAGAGGAGAAACTACTCCCCTTTTCAAGCACAGTATTTAAACCCTCCATTGCCTAAAGGTGGAGAAGTAAAACGGCCGCGAACGTTCACACCCTTAGGGGACTCGCTCGAGAATATTCTTGATCTTCTAACTACTCAAAGAAAATCACACATCTTCTTCCACCAGCCAACCCTAATGGGAGGGGATTTAATGCTACTCAAAAGTGTGCTTATCATTCAAAGATTGTTGGGCCTTGAAACACAAGATCCAAGATTTAATAGACAACAGTGAGATCGTGGTTACCAAACCAGATCAACCTCATGTGCAAAACAACCCTCTTCCTCAACACAAAGAAGAAGAGGTCAATATGATTAGTTGGAGTAGTGGACAGAGTTCCAATTTTAATGATGAATCATCCTAGACCATCAAAGATGGTGTTGACAGATGTGATTACACAAAGTTCCAATTTTCTATAGAACAAAAGATGAAAGCTCTTTGTAAACAAGTTGAACAATTGGCAGAACTGGTGATCCATCAACATCAAGTCACACGCCAGTTAGTCAGTCAGGAGCATGCCTATCTCCTTCCTTTTGTTATGAATGCTCCATCATCGCCTTCACAGATTGACGCACTGGAGGATAAGGTTGTGAAGAGAGAAAGTGCTAAAGCCCATCGGGATTTTGCCAATAGAAGGGAATTTATATACCTGGGCCAACCTATGGAGGAGATATTTCAGATGCTAATCAACGAAGGAAAAATCACCTCCCTTCAACCTCCAATTAATCCCCATTCAAAATGGTTCAACTCTGATGTAGTATGTCAATATCATTCATATTTTCGCGGTCATAGCACATAAGAATGTTGGGCACTCCACAACCTTATTCAGAATCTAATTTACAACGGTGTCCTGCAGTTGGAAGACGATGAAACTATGCTACTCGAGAGTGGGAATACTTGTCCTACCAAATGGAAGGGATTAGTAGCAGTTATATCCGCTGAGGCTGATGAGACTGTCAAACCATTCACAATACAAGTAATTCAACTCAATGGAGTCGACAATCCTTTGAAAGTGGTTACACCAAAGCCAATTTCTTTACCCTTCAGACCACAGTATCCTGTTGTCAGCCTACAAAAAGTCACATGGAATTATGGAGAAGCTAAAGGATCCACGTCTCATACTACTGCTACAATGTCGAAGGAAAATCCATGGTATCATCCTCAGAGGGTAGTGAAGTCCGCCATCAAAGCAAAAGGGATGATTCCCATGGAGAAGATTGAGAAATTCCTCTTCACTATGGGCCATAATGAAGCCAAGGTGGTTTTAAGCTTAAGAGAAGCTCCATATCAAATCTCAATATTGGACTTGATTTTCTCTTCCGAGTATCACAGGAAGATCTTATTAAAGGTTTTGGAAGAAGCCTACTTACCGAAATCAGTGGATGTGGAAAAATTTCAACATCTGGTTGATCACATTTTTCACAACAATGTGATATGTTTCACTAATGACAATATAGCGCCCGAAGGGACCGGTCATTGCAAGCCATTGCACATTATAGTTTTATCCTCGAGGTATATGTTAGCTGGAGTTTTGATAGATGGAGGTTCATCTCTTAACATCTGTCCTTATGCTACCTTGGAGAAGATGAACGCCAATCTCAAGCGGATCCGAAGTAGCCATACGGTTATCAAAGCTTTTGATGGATCTCGACGAAATTCTGTCGGAGAGATTGAGCTACAAATTGAGATTGGTCCTCATACATTTTGCGTATCTTTTCATGTCCTCAAGATAGATTCAAGATACAACCTGCTATTGGGGAGACCATGGATCCACATGGCTGGAGCCGTCCCTTCTACACTTCATCAACAACTTAAATACATTGTCAACAATAGCCCAGTCATTGTCAACGCTGAGCCAGAATATCCTGAACAAGGAGATACACCACTCATCAGCTTCAATTCAGAAGTTGAACCGGCCCGTTTTCATACTTTGGAAGTGAGTAACACGTAATACCATCCTATTAGAGCACCATTTCCTGTACCCAAGATTTCTGCCGAAGTGATGACAGCTACACAAGAAATGATGTCATTGGGTCATCGGCCTGGACAAGGGCTGGGTAAAAATCATCAGGGTATTAAGCACCCAATTCAAATGTCCAATCGAACTGGGACAACTAGACTAGGCTATCCTTCCAGTTCCAGTCATAGGAATCCTCATAAGCATAAGCAGATTCCTCAAGCTTCCTCCACACGGCGATTATCTCCACCTGCAACTCATGAGCCTATACAGTCTCCGGTAAAGGTGCAAGCCCATATTATGGCTATGCTATTTCCCAAACCAATACCGGTTAAAGAAAAAGAAGTCCTAATTCCTGTCTTAAAGTGGAAGAGAGGGAACGGAAATGTAAACAAGACATCGCCCTGATGATGTAAGGTATACGCATCATTTTCCATGATGAGCATACAAACAGATACACCCCAGACGATGATTGCCCAGATGTTATGGTCATTATTTGGGAGAAGGAGGACGATTATAGCCCCTCCATCATTGTAGTCCATCAGGACTTTACCCTCAACAATTGGAGCAACACTCCATGCAATGGTCAATGAGGGTAAAATGGGCAGAAAATCCCTCTGCCCTATAGATAACTTTAATTGCTTACTTTTCTGTACTGTATTAGCAGTTATTTTATCAGTACATGTTGACACTTTGTATGATTAAGAAGTTTCATATATTAAGTGAAAGCATATTTTGTTTCAGGACTCTGAATTTAGATGTGCCTGTACTTGCTGATGAGGTGCCTTTTCTCCACAGGGACTGTAACTTTGATGAAAAGTTGGACTCAGACTTGATGGAAATACAAGAGGACATTGAGATACCTCAGGAGATCAAAGAATGGGTCAAAGACAAACCTAAACCCAACCTTGATCAAACCACTTCTTTCAATCTTGGAACCTTAGAAAGCCCTACGTTAATCCAGTTTGGTTCAGACCTTACCCAAAACCAACGGAATGACATGGTTACATTACTAACTCTATTCCAGGATGTGTATGCATGGTCTCATGAAGACATGGTGGGTTTGTCAACTGACATTGTCCTTCATCGCCTTCCCATTAAAGAAGGATTTAAGCCAGTTAGGCAGAAGCTCTGGCGATTGAAACATGAGTGGAGTTTAAAGGTGAAAAAAGAAATTATGAAACAATTTTAAGCTGGCATTATCATGGTGTCTACATATCCTGAATGGATATCCAACATAGTTCTCGTGCCTAAACCAGGTGGAAAGGTCCGAGTTTGCATGGATTACCGGGATCTGAATAAAGCTTGCCTTAAAGATAGCTTTCTCGTGCCCTTTATCCACATTCTTATTGACAATATTGCTCAATACGGTATGAACTCCTTTGCTGATTGCTTTGCGGGGTACCATCAAATTCATGTCGCTGAGGAGGATCGTGAGAAAACTACTTTCATCACGCCTTGGGGAACCTTCTGTTATAGACGGTTTTCATTCGACCTCATTAATGCCGAAGCAACCTATCAGTGAGTTATGATGGCTCATTTCCATGATTTAATGCACAAGGACATAGAGATCTACGTGGATGACATAATTGTCAAGTCCCGAAGGGAAGAAGACCACTCAGACCATCTCAAAAATCTTTTCAATAGGTTGTGTAAGTACAACTTGAAGTTGAATCCAGCCAAGTGCGCCTTTGGTGTTGAATCAGGTAACTTACTAGGTTTCCTAGTCAGCTAGAAAGGGATTGGGCTGGATCCCACCAAAATCTAGGCCATTAAGGAAATGCCCATTCCTCGGATAGAGAAGGAAATACGGGGATTTTTGGGAAGAATCAACTTCATTAGCAGGTTTATTTCTCAACTCACATCAACCTATGAGCCCATCTTCAAGCTGTTAAGGAAGAACTCCTCCGTGAAATGGAACGATGAGTGTCAGAAAACATTCCTTACAATCAAAGAGTAGTTGGTTAATGCCCCTATATTGGTACCACCCAGGGATGGTGTTCCCCTGTTCATGTACCTATACATTAATGACAATGCCACGGGCTGCATGTTGGGACAGAAAGACGATAGAGGCCAATAACGAGCTATCTATTACCTCAACAAAAGATTCAGCAACAGTGAACACAAGTACACCCTGATTGAGAAGACTTGTTGTGCTTTAGCATGGGCTTCCATGAGGTTACAACATTACCTCCATGGTCACACAACCCATCTCATATCCCGCATGGATCCTCTCAAGAATGTGTTCAGTAAACCCATACTGAATTGTCGGCTGTCCAGATGGCAGTTGATCCTACAATAGTTTAACATCGTCTACGTGACACAAAAGTCTATCAAAGGTCAAGGAATTGTGTATCAACTGGCCGCCGTACCTGCAGGGGACTTCAAACCCTTGGAAACATACTTCCTCGATGAAGGGGTAATGGCGATTCAAGAACACCATCGATCAAGATGCGATACATGTCGACGTGGAAAATGTATTTTGATGGAGTCATTAACACGAAGGCTCTAGAAATGAGCGAGTTCTAGTGTCCCAAGATGGGAGAGCGATATCCCATTCTTGCCAAATTGTAGTTTGTCAACACCGACAACACAGCTGAGTATGAAGGCTGTATCATGGGGCTAAAACTTGCATGTTCAATGGGCATCAAGCGGTTAAATGTCATTGGGAATTCGGAGTTGGTAATCAAATAATCCACGAGAATCTATCAAACCACGGAACTACATTTGATGCCTTACCATTGGTAAGTTTTACAGATGGCTTTGGACTTTGAAGAAATCTACTTTCTACACATTCCTCGTAATATGAATGACTTTGCGGATGCGTTAGGAACATTGGCCTCCTTGATTCACATACCTGACAAGGAAAACATGCCAAACATCACATTTTCCTTGCAAAAGGCCCCAGTCTATGAGAACTGTGTTGGAGAAGTATCGGATGAGCAACCTCCCATCCACAACCCTTGGTATCAACACATCAAGGAGTACTTACGAGATGGATCTACATCCGCTAAGGCGAGCCCAACTGAAAGAAAGCGGATCCATCGACTTACTATGAAATTCTACCTAAGCGGAGATACACTCTACAAAAGAAATGCAGGATTAGGTCTCCTCAGTTGTCTAGACAAGGACCAAGCTCAGAGGCTCAAAGATGAGATCCATGGTGGAGTATATGGCCCACACATTGTTAGGTTTGTAATATTCATGAGCGCAATCAAATTGCACAAAATAAGCGGAAGCATGGAAAATCAGAGTTTAAAATTTTACAAACCATATAACCGGATCATCCTTTATGCACAATTATTAATTAAACGAAAAGATATGAAGAACAAGAATCATACCCTTGAAGATTCGAGCTTCCTCAGGTACAAGTTCACCTCCAATCCTTTTCGCGTTCAACTTGAATCCACTGAGTTTGGTTCCTTCATTTGATCAACATTAGCCACCCCAAGTGTTTGGCCTCTAGAGGTGATCCACCAAGAAAGTATAAAGATTCAAGAAGATTGGTGTTTTGCAAAACCCTAGTTTTTCTCTCTCTCATAAAAAAGGAGCGTACTCTCCATCAATTGGAATCACGTCTGTTGTGAAAAAGTCAACAACACCTCTCACCGATAATAAGACTCCTCTTATTTATAGATGTGGGCACTCTCCTTAACAATTAAGGAAATGGGTTTTTTTATTTTAATTAATTAAATTCCTTTAATTAATTATGCTCTTAATCTTATTAGGAATAATTAATTAAAATCTTTTAATTAATTTAACATCCTAATCTTATTAGGATTATATAAAAGTACTTTTATTAATTAATTCCCAAACTCCTTTAAGAATTAAATAATAATAATAGTAATAATAATAATAAGACTCCTCTTATTAATTTAAATTTAATATTTCTAAAATATTAAATAATAAATATTAAGCTATTTAATTTATTCTATCACCATAGATTACATTATATACACTTAACATATTATTACGATTATGCCATTAACTTCTAAAATAATTATTCTTCCTTGTATGGTGTGACCTTTAGGTTCTCCATATTAAACCGGTTGTGAATAAATCCATTAGAACAATTCTAATCTTATTTAAATAAATAAATTAAACTATTAATTTATTTAGATAATATTTATTCTACAATAGGGATAAGCGTCCCTAGCGATCAACGACTTTCTAGATAATATAGATTTCAACATTAATCATAAAAGAACCTTTGAGTAAATAGTTACCATACAATTCAATCCTTCCATCATACAATGTCCCAATTAAATATAAGACATGGAATTACTGTCAAGTCTTATTTTAGTTAATTATATGTATTTCGATTCTTAAATGCACAACTCCAAATAATGCAAATTAGAAATTCCTTTCTAATTTCATTCTGCCTTGGCCAAGGACTAATGGGTTGTCATTTATCGAATCACATTGGACATTTCTCTTCTTTTACTAGAAGTGGTAGATTCTTTATGGATCGTACATTATTTCCATGTACAACTTATTATACCCAAGCATACCCTTTGATATACCCTATGGGTCTTAAGGAATAAGTCAAAGTATAACTCATCATACACCAGATACTATAATTATCTCAAGTCCAAGGATCACTTGTACTACTATCACTAAAGGAATTCCTATTGACAGGCAAGTAAAACTCCATTAGGTATTCCTTAGCGAGCCACGTTCAGTGAACTTATTCTCTAATAAGCACCTACATACTTGCTTTAGTGTCTCCACACAAATGATCATGAGATTAATCATCCTCATCCAATGAGCAAGCAATGTATGTACCAATCTATCTGGATTTATTAATCCCCAATTTAGTAATCCAACGTTTGGGAACTATTTTAGTTTTAAGCTTTCTAAGAATTTAGATCTCAATAGAATGATCATCATCATTATTCTAAAAGCATTGCTTAAAACTATGGGCTTATCACATATTATAAATCAGCATCGTGTAGATAATTAAAAGCCTTTAATAAATTAATACTTTTTATTAATAAATGAATAAGATTGTTACAAAGTATATGTTTATCATCAAACATGATTGGCTTGTGTGCATACTACTTTAAATCTCCCACTTGCACTATAGTCAATCGTTATGGTATCTGTTACCCTTCTTCTCTAAGTGACAATTATCCTGTTGTTGGATAAGCTTTAGTTAATGGATATGTAATGTTGTTCTTGAGAGTACACTATCTCTATAGTGATTTCCCATCTTTCAATGATTCCTATAATCAAATGAAAGCTCTAAAACACATGTTTAGATCCAAGATGAGACTTAAGAACTATTCCTAGTTCTGTTATGAACTTTTCATCCAAACAATCAACTTGTAGCTTCATTTATAGCTATATACTTTGTCTTTATCACTAAACCAACAACTCTTTGCTATTTGAAACCTTTCCAATTCACTGCATAGTGATCTTCTCCAGAATATGACCGATCATCATCAGGTCTCGTATATTTCATTGCATACATGATTGTCACTCATGCAATCTCTCTTTTCAGAAGTCAATGGGAACTATTAAGAGAGATACACTCCATAACTCATCAACATGAGACATTTCTTGGAGTTTGCCATGCTAAACGACTTTAGCATCAAATGAATATACGTTCCTTGGGTTAAGTCGAGCATCCTCTTTAATCTATCTATATAGATTTGTATTCCCAATTAAGATACTCTTCCCAAATCACTCATGGAGGAATGTTTAGAAAACTTTATCTTTACTGATTGTAGCATTGGTATGTCATTCTTTATCCATAGTATATCAACATATAATACCAGGAATGGCATGGCGCTCCCACTGACCCTTTTGTACACACTACATTCATTCTTGTATTTGATAAAATCAAACCTTTTTTATTGTCTAATCAAAACGAATGTTCCATATTTGAGAAATTTGCTTCAATCTATTTCTATGAGTGTCTATAACTCTTACCTCATCGTATGTAACTAGATCATCATCTTCTATGATGTGCACCTCATCATCATCATTTATGCTGAATCCATACCTCTCAGGTATCTTCGATACTATTCTAGATTTACGATTCGATTGTGGTATAATAGGTCCATCTAAAGGTTCCTCTTATTTAACTTATTGTGTTTTGTGGATCTTGAACTCTTCAAGATCTATAATCCCCCCACTAGCCCCTTCAATGATAAACATCTTTATCTTAGAAGGCAGCGTATTTCGCAATAAACACCTTTTGCTAAGAAGGATTATAGAACATATACCCTAAACTTACGTTAGGATGTCCCACAAATCTGTACTTGTCAAATCTTGTCCCAATCTTTTCCTTTGAAACCTTTTTCACATAAGCTAGACAACCCCTTATCTTAACATACTTAAGATTAGGAATCCTCCTTATCCATAACTCTTATGGAGTCTTGGGGCCGAATTTTGAGGTTACCTTTTCGTAGATATGCAGCCATTTCTAGGACATGACCCCAGATGGATACTGGAATATCGGTAAAATCATCATGGACCGTACCATGTCCAACAAGGTACGATTTTTCCTTTCAGATACATCAATCAATTATTGCATATCATGAGGCGTCTATTATGAAAAAACCATTTGAGATGATCTAGAAACTTATTGCACAAGTATTTATTCCTTGATCTAATCAAAGAATCTTAATACTTTGCCAATTTGTTTCACTTCTGAATTCTTTAAACCTTTCAAATAATTCACACTTGTTTTTTTAGCAAATACACACATTCAACCCTTTGAATGATCATCTCCTTTCTTATACTAGTTTGTTCAATTTGTAAAATAATTTTTCACGTAAGTCAAGTATACATAATCCATTAAGTAATATTTCAGTTCTATACAAAACATTATTATTATTATAAATAGAACAACAATTGTTCTTAAATATAATACCAAAGATTTCATTGTCCAACAATAAAATGGAAATAATATTTCCAACGAGAACTGGAATACAATAACAACTTATTGACTTAATAGACTTACCCGTAGGCTGTGTTAAACTATAAGTTCCTATGGCTGATGCAGCAACCTTTGCTTCATTTCCACACATAAGATTACTTATCTCTTGTTTAACTTTCTACTTCTGCTTGGTCCCTTCATAAATCTATATTTATGATAACCAAAGCCGGTATCTAATACCCAAGTAGAACCTTGACTTAAAAAAAATTATTTTAAATCATGAACAAATTTGTATTTGTAACCAAAACTTCACTAATGTTCTTTGGTTAGCCTCTGCAAGATGCTTCTCGCAGTTTTTTTTTCCAGTGTCCAGGCTTATTGCAGTGGAAGCAAACTCCTTTGCTATCCGTATCAGTTTTGTTCTTATTATCCTTTGTTTTTGCCTTTTCTATTTACCTGTTTAGAATCGTTCTTCTTTTTAGAAGATCTTTTGGCCCCTACCAGTAAGACTTGGTCTATCTTGGTTGGAAAGCGACTCTCAACATTTTTCAACATGTTAAGCAAATCAGCGAGGCTGATATCTAGCTTATTCATATGAAAAATTCACAACAATTGTGAAAGGAGTCTAGGAGTGAGTGCAAGATCAAATCTTGGCTCAAATCTCCATCCATGACAAAACATGTTGTCCTAATTGATCAATCAAATTGATTATGTAAAGGACTTTTGTCTGTACTATAGTGCCATTGGTCATTCTAGATCGGAAGAGCTCCTTAGATATCTAATATCTATCAGTCCTACTTTCCTCACCATCAACTACTTGATGTGCAAAAATATAGTAAGAGCATCCCTAGTTTGATGCTGACGCTGAAGCTCGTTACTCATGGATGCGAGCATGATGCATTGAGCCAACTGTGCATCATCTTGCCACTTTCTAAAAGTAGCAATCTCTTCCTAAGAGGCATTGTCTGCAACTATTACAGGGATAGGCGTATTAAGGACATAAGATAGCTTTTCAGCTGTGAGAACTATTCTCAATTTCCTTAACCAATCAATTTAATTTGGTCCGGTTAAATATCATCTAATATGCTTCGCAGTGATAGTGATTTAGACATTGTAAAATTCTGTAAATGAATTTGGAATTAACAACATTTTAGCATACATTCTTCTATTAATTACAAAAATAAATTAGGTCTTGTTTTAAATTGGTATCTTCCACTATTTTCTTCAAACTATATTACCCTCACTTATATAGTTTGGAAAAATCTAATTAAAGATTTGCTAGTGAGAATAAGGATCACATTTCAAATGTATATAGCCTTGTGTGTGCACAACAAACTATATATAAATAAATATGTAGACAACTCTTGTTAATTACATCAACTATGTAACTTCTTGTATTTTTGCCTCTTAAATCATAATGGTCAAGTGTGTACACATCCAAACTAAAATAATTTAAGTTAAGTCAGACCCTGCATTTCCATATAAGTGAAGAGAAAACTACAGTCCTTGTGTGTGCACAACAAAGCAGTAATGTTCAATTCGTTATAAACATCATATGTAATAAAAATAACATCTTAAATATTTAATACTTGCCTTGTGTGTGCACAACAACCTCATATTAAATATTCAATACTCTATTGTTTCTATCATGCTAGAAGGCGACGTTCGATATTCCAAATATCTTTGAACGTTACAACTTAATATAAAATATTTGAGGGTTTTATTATTAATTTGTCTCATCTTGTTTAATGCGCATGCACACACACACACACACACACACACACACACACACACACACACACACACACATATATATATATATATATATATATATATATATATATATATATAATACGCATCATATTAATTAACATGCGAAGCATGTTTGCATAATATATATATATATATATATATATAGTATAAGCATGCACTTATAGAATACTATATTCTACCTAGATTGATTATGGACTTTTTTTCTAGTTTGGTTCACTAGAGCCACCAAGTGAACCAAAAGGTCAAACCCTAGGGGTGCAAGAATTAATATTTAAATATAACTATTACATTTAAACTCGAGCTCCATTACAAATGAGTCTTCACGCGCTCCTTTCTCCTTGATCTCCAATTCTTCAAAATTAATTCTAACTATTTCTGTTACAAAACTATTTAAAATAAATAGTAACCTTGATCAACAGTCAAGGGGAAATACATAGAAAGGAGTTGGAATTTACATTAAGAAAAATTTAGAGAAGACGAGGTACGGAGACCCCATTTAATAAAACTCATATATTCATGCATCCAACTAAAATAAAATTCAATCACATTGGTCAATAGTCCATAATCAATCCCATTTATTATCATACACATCACCATATACATCAATAAAAAAACATTCATCTCATGAATAATAAACATTCAATATATATTGATATCATTTAATGGGCAAATTTAGTTAGTATAAAATCTAATTTTGAATCAAAATAAACTCCTTTATTTTAATCCAAATTTAAATCAAAATAAACTTCTTTTATTTTAATTTATCCAATTTTGAATAAAATAAACTATTTTATTTTAATCAAAATCTTTAATCAAAATAAACTCCTTTATTTTAATTAATTATGGAATCCAATTCCAAGTAAAAAAATAAAAATAAAACTTCTTTATTTAAAGGAAACACGGATTCTCTTTTCTATTCAGAAATAAACTCCTTTATTTTGAATAATATGAAATCTTATTCCGTATCTAAATAAACTCCTTTATTTAAGAAAACATGGATTCATTTTCCTATTACAAATAAACTCCTTTATTTTAGGAAATATAGAATTCAATTTCAATTCCAATTAGTTATCATGGAATCCAATTCCAACTCTAATTAGTTAGTATGAAATCTAATTTTAAAATTAAAATAAAATTTTATTTTAAAGATTAAAATAAACTTTTATTTTAATTATAAAATTATTAAGAATAATATATATATATATATATATATATATATATATATATATATAAACTATTATATATATATAATAACCATACATGACTTAAAAAAGCATTAACTAGCTTATATATATATATATATATATATATATATATATATATATATATATATATATATATATATATATATATATATAACATAGTTTACATGAAGCCTTTCCAAGAGAGAAACACTTAAAGTCGCTACGTAATATATGTTAAACAAGTTACTCCCTCGGTTCTATATTAAGTGTCGTTAGTACATAAAACACACATATTAAGAATATCATTACTTTGTAATTAATATAGGTCCCAATTTCCATATTTACCCCTTATGTGTTGGTAGTCTATCTCCTTCAATTAAGGTGCAAACTAACGTATATCTCTCCTTAAATAAGAGAGAGAGAGAGAGAGAAAGATAGAGTAGAATAGAGTAAATAGTGTTTTTATAAGAATAAATTTTCTTGAAAAGTGGAGAAGAATTAGGTGTTGTGTTTTTATGGAAATAAATTTACTTGGAAATCGTTGCACTTGAAAAGAGAGATTTAGGGGTAAATCAGGAAAATATGAGAAAATTTCTCCTAAAAATATACAAACGACACTTAATTAAGAATCAGTTTTTTTCTATAAAACGACACTTAATATGGAACCGAGGGAGTATTTAATATGCGACTTGGCGTGAATAACTTTTGCATGTAAACCGTTATATATAATATATTATACCGTTAATATATCATATATATAATATATAGAATCCTGACTCCTTCCTTGATTTTCGTGAAAGACAAAAATATATATATAAATGATATAAAGTCACAAAAAATGAATCAGCCAACAGGATAACAAAAATGAACCATCAGCTACGCAAATCACGAAATTAAAAAAACAGTTTCGCGAATTATTATTTTTTTTTAAAATAAATTTTATACAATAAAATTTTGCCCAATTAAATTGTTCTATACACATATCAATATACATATCAAATTAAAATAATTAATAATTCACATAAAGGTTTGGCTCTGATACCACTGTTAGGTTTGTAATATTCATGAGCGCAATCAAATTCCACAAAATAAGCGAAAGCATGGAAAATCAGAGTTTATAATTCTATAAACCATATACCCGGATCATCCTTTATGCACAATTATTAATTAAACGAAAAGATATGAAGAAAAATAATCATAACCTTGAAGATTCGAGCTTCCTCACGTACAAGTTCACCTCCAATCCTTTTCATGTTCAACTTAAATCCACCGGGTTTGGTTCCTTCCTTTGATCAACGTTAGCCACCCAAGTGGTTGACCTCTAGAGGTGATCCACCAAGAAAGAATAAAGATTCAAGAAGATGGGTGTTTGACAAAACCCTAGTTTTTCTATCTCTCATAAAAAAAGTGTACTCTTCAACAATTGGAATCACGTCTGTTGTGAAAAAGTAAACAACACCTCTCACCCATAATAAGACTCCTCTTATTTATAGATGTGGGTAACTCTCCTTAACAATTAAGGAATTAGGTTTTTTTATTTTAATTAATTAAATTCCTTTAATTAATTATGCTCCCAATCTTATTAGGAATAATTAATTAAAATCTTTTAATTAATTTAACCTCCTAATCTTATTAGGATTATATGAGAGTACTTTTATTAATTAATTCCCAAACTCCTTTAGGAATTAAATAATAATAATAATAATAAGACTTCTCTTATTAATTTATATTTAATATTTCTTAAATATTAAATAATAAATATTAAGCTATTTAATTTATTCTATCACCATAGATTACATTATATACACTTAACATATTATTACGATTATGCCATTAATTTCTTAAATAATTATTTTTTCTTTTATGGTGTGACCCTTTAGGTTCTCCATATTAAACCGGTTGTGAATAATCAATTAGAACAATTCTAATCTTATTTAAATAAATAAATTAAACTATTAATTTATTTAAATAATATTTATTCTACAATAGGGATAAGCGTCCCTAGCGATCAACGACTTTGTAGATAATATAGATTTCAACATTAATCATAAAAGAACCTTTGAGTAAACAGTTAATGTACAATTCAATCCTTCCACCATACAATGTCCCAATTAAATATAAGACGTGGAATTATTGTCAAGTCTTATTTTATTTAATTATATGTATTTCGATTCTTAAATGCACAACTCCAAATAATACAAATTAGAAATTCTTTTCTAATTTCATTCTGCCTTGGCTAAGGACTACTGGGTTGTCATTTATCGAATCACATAGGATATTTCTCTTCTTTTACTAGAAGTGGTAGATTTTTTATTGATCATACATTATCTCCATGTACAACTTATTATACCCAAGCATACCCTTTGATATACCTTAAGGGTCTTAAGGAATAAGTCAAAGTATAACTCATCATACACAAGATACTATGATGATCTCAAGTCCAAGGATCACTTATACTACTATCACTAGAGGAGTTCCTATTGATAGACAAGTAAAACTCCATTAGGTATTCCTTAACGAGCCACGTTCAGTGAACTTATTCTCTAATAAGCACCTACATAATTGCTTTAGTGTCTCCACACAAATGATCATGAGATCAATCATCCTCATCCAATGAGCAAGCAACGTATGTACCAATCTATTCGGATTCACTAATCCCCAATTTAGTAATCCAATGATTGGGAACAATTTTAATTTTATGCTTTCTAAGAATTTAGATCTCAATAGAATGATCATCATCATTATTCTAAAAGCATTGCTTAAAACTATGGGTTTATCACATATTATAAAACAACATAATGTAGATAATTAAAAGCCTTTAATAAATTAATACTTTTTATTAATAAATAAATAGGATTGTTATAAAGTATATGCTTTATCATAAGACATGATTGGCTTGTGTGCATATTACTTTCACACATGAGCGACCCTTTACTTGTTAAGAAGATCCTCAGAACTAGACATCATTGACTTACGCTCAAAGCTGCCTATGATGATCACGTCAAGAGGTGCTATCAATGCCAAATTCATGGAAATGCTATCCACGCCCCTCCAAGGGAACTCCACAATATGAGTTCGCCATGGCCCTTATCAATGTGGGGAATGGACGTGACCGAACCCATCGAGCCCAAAGCCAGTAATGGACATCGGTTTATCTTCACCATGATTGACTACTTCACCAAGTGGGTAGAAACAGCCTCCTTCCCCATGGTTACCAAAGATATCATCATTGCTTTCATCAGAAATAATATCATTTGTCGATATGGACAACCAGAGGTCATTGTGTCAGACAATGCTAAGAACCTCAACAACAAAATGATGGAGGAGTTATGAAGTAAATTCTGTGAAAGCCCCGAATCCGGGCCCCAAATCACCGCGGATCCGGTTAAATCATTCTACTACTGTTGCGGAAGATATAAACATAAATTGTTTATACATTAAACATTATACACTATCCCCAAGGTCGAGTAACCATAACTTATACACAATTCATAACTTATCTAACACATGACATCATTATCATCATACAAGACTATTACAAATCTAATCACAAGATATTAACTCTAAGTGGAACCGTCTTTAACTTTCCTTATATCCGACGCATTCACCTTAATCTGCAATGTTTTATCATGATATAGCAAGGGTGAGCATGAAAGTTGCCCGGCAAGTTTAAATACAATTTAAGGATATATCATGATTGAAAGATTTAGAATAATAAGCTGGCTATAATTCACAATGTAGTTGTGAATTAGCATGAACAAACTTTGGTGAACAAGTATTACATATGAACAATATATATCTGGACCAAGCTGGAAATGAAGGTGATCGACCTTTCATACGACTTATACATACAAGATGTACATAGTACAATTCTACATGCAATCAATCGAATGATTAACCATAAGCATAACCTGAATGAAACACTCTTAGTAGAGTTAAGAAAAACAAACTTGCTGTTTAGTTGATTCTGCGTCTGAAAAATAACTTAGCTTTATCCAGAAGACCTAATACTGATATATCTGATCTCCAAATATTAGAATAATATCATCACGATTATAAAATAACCTAAACACATTATCACATAATCCTATCGATCTATATACTGACACATAAGACTTAGCATCAAATCGGACTATTTAAGTGCGAGTTGAAGCAAACACAATTCAATCATCCCGACGGTTTAATCGGACAATTATCGAGTTTAAGTTCCATTAAACTCTGCCTAAACACTAAACAATATCTTAGATAATCATAGTATCAGTCAAAACATTTTTCATAAACTTGCAAAAATTTTCAGATAATTAATATCATTTAACAACATTTTTCAATCATTAATACTGTATTTAAATGAATTAAATACCACAATATTCTAATATCATTAATATTTATTTAATATTAAACATTAATGAAACACATGTCATAATATTATAACATATTTGTAATATCTCAAAGTATTTTTAATATTTTATTATTTTTTTTTTAAATGTTTTTAAAGTAATTAAAAACATTAATCAATAACGATATTAATATAAATACCACATTATTCCTTGATCATTAACATTAATTTACTATAAAATATTAATAAAAATCATAACATAATATCATAATATAATTATAACATCACAAAGTATTTTAATACCTTAAAATCATTTTAATATGATTTTTAAACAATCAAATCCATTATCCGATAATTGCTATAAATATTAAAATATTAATATTTTCATAACAAAATATCAAAAGTTATATTTTATAACTCAAAATATTTTTATAACGCATAAATCATTTTTATATGATTTTTAAACCATAAATTCTATTTTTCCATAATTTATCTAATATATTTATTAAATAAACTAATTATCATTAATAATAAATATTAATGAAATTCATCACAAAATATCAAAAGTCATCCGAAATAACTTAAAATATTTTTTTAACACCAGTAATATAATTTTTCACGATTTTTCATGAATTAAACTATTTTTAAATAATTTATCTAATATTATAATTAAATAAATAAATACCATTTATATTCCAAAAATATTAAATATTTTGAAATATACTCCAAATAATTAAAAACTATTTTTAGGGCTTTAAAATAATTTTTTAGAATTTAATATGTATTTTTAATAATTTAAAATCATTTATTTCTATTTATTTATTAAAATAATCTATTTTCCGAAAATAAGCGTCATTAAAGGGGCCTATAGCTCTGAGGCTGAATCGCTATATAGTGTTCTTCATCCCAAACCAGTTTTTTCATAACAGATGAGAGATGGGTTGTTTGGCCAAGAATGAAATATTTTGGTTATAACATACGGGCTTAATTTGGTTCTAACTATAGTACTAATGTAGCTCTACAACATCAAAGAAGAATTATTGCCAAATCTTATCACAACGATGAAGATATAATTGATCAAAATGCTTGTCGAAGCTTTCTTGAGTTACAGGTTTTCCGAAACTTGAAAGCGGTGTGAGGTGTCTTGGTTTGAAGCCTTGAAGCTTAGCATTACAGGCTCGTTTGGTGTGATCTAGTGGTTGCATCTTGTAGAACACATGACGAGGTACAATTTTATTACACTACATCAACATAACAACATCAGAATCGAGAGAGATCTGGGCCAGGGTCAAACTAGGGGTCAAGAGCTGATTCTTTCACGATTTACGGGTTTTCAGTTTCGTTCAAGGCCCGGTGGTCAGCGGTTGTTTGGCCGTGATTATCTCTGATTCATTTGTTAATCAAGGTGATCGAAGACATATATGTTTCTCTAGATGTCGATCTACAACCCTAAAGAAACAACATGACCAAACAAGTAAACAACAACAAGATCCATGGCCTTGAAAATCAACATCGAGAGATCTAAAAATCAATTTGCCCGGAAAATGGTTTTGTGTTTGGTCAATGGACTTTGACGCTTGTAACCGATCTAGACATCATCTAGAAGCTTCATTCACGTTCTAGTGTAAAGACCATATAACGGAGAAACGGATCTATAACATAAAACAAAATAAACAACTAACACGTATGAATCTATGGGCTCGACATTGGTACATCGGGCCACTTTTCCAATTTCCAGTTTCTAAAAACATCAATTTCGAGCATCTAAGTGTTATGGATCTGTGATATTACAACCCAGATCACTAATATACAACATACTACACATTTAAACATAAAATCATAACATCTAGCAACAAATCTAAGGATTTCTATAATTAGGGTTTATACCTCATAAATGCTCAATTTTTGAATCTGATCTTTGGTGTTTGATCTTGGCAAGCTAACACATGATCTTGGCTTAGCTTATTAGTCACTCTCACTCTGATTTGGGATGGAGAGAGAGAAGGTTTGGCTAGCTTGAAAAAGTAAAGTAAGTGAATTTTGCTTACTTTTGAACTTTGATCTTAGGTCCAATGTATTTATAGGATGCTAGATGGTTGATGATTAAAGGCTAGCACATAGACCACATGCCTAGCAAAGGTTGGTCACCAACTAAAGTTATGGCAACCTACACAAGTTATCTTATTAAATAATGCTAAAAGGGCATTTTGGTCATTTGGCTCATAAAGTGCATGGTACTTTGGTAACTTCTCACACCTATTAGGTTTTAACCCTTAGGGTTTAACCCTAGGGTTTCATAAGATCTAAATCTAGAGTTGTGTATTAAGGGCAAAATATGGAAATCTTAGCTTCTTTGATTAGGGTTCCCTAATTACAGTATGCTTACTAATCTTATTCAAGCTTGCTAATTAGGGTTAAAGCTTCCTAATTAACATTACACTCTATAAGCTAATAATTAGGTTTTCTCTAATTGCATGTTAGGGTTTCCTACATTAGAAATTAGGGCTTTTCAAATAAATCAATTAGGGTTATCCCTAATTATACATACAATTAATAACATAGAAACTCTATACTTATCTTCAAGCTTCCCGATTTAGGGTTTTAAACAGAATAATTAGGGTTCAAATTTTGGAAATTAGGGTTTGCTAAATAATTAAGCTTTACCCTATTAAGATTATAATTTAAATCACTTGAGCATTATAATTCTCCGTTATATTCCCAGATTAGGGTTTCAAATATTCGAAATCTGAAATTAGGATTTTCAGATATGGTATTAGGGTTTTCTAATACTCAAATAGAGTTTCCAGTAATTCATTAGGGTTTTCCCCAATTAATTTATAATTAATAACGTTAAACCTTATGTATAGCATTGCATTCCCAATCTAGGGTTTTTAATATCCAAATTAGGGTTTCGAACTCCCGGAACTGAAACTAGGGTTTCCAGAACCGATTTCTAGGTTTTCTTATCAGACGTTAGGGTTTTCTAGCTGAACGTTGTCATTTTTAATATATATTTAGGATTTGACACAGATATAATTTATCTGGTCAACCCTTGACCCTTAACCACATTCTGAACACATATAAAACCATATACACAGAACATAAACACATATAAACTTAATTCTGAATAATTCACCTAAATCCTTCACAGAATTTTGAAATCCTCAGAATTCCATCCTAATAACATCAAACGCATACACTTATTTTCTCTCTAGGTCTAATATTTGACCTTAAATCAATCATTTAAGATTTTAATAAATTGTCTAAATTCTCGGGTTGTCACAAATTCCACATCAAACACCTTAACTCCGTCATCTACCTTCCAAAGATGAATGGTGTTGTTGAAGCAGCTAATAAAAACATCAAGAAGATCAAGCAGAAGATGTCCGCCACTCACAAAGGATGGCCTGACCTCTTGCCTCTGACTTTATTAGCCTACAGAACTTCAATGCGTACTTCCACTGGGGCAACCCCCTACTCATTAATCTATGGGATGTAAGCAGTGCTCCCTATAGAGGTGGAAATGGAATCCCTCATAGTGTTGATGGACGCTCAGCTGGAGGAAGACCAATGAGTACAAGACATGTATCACCAATTATCTTTAATAGATGAAAGGCGAATCGCAGCTATCTTCCATGGTCAGTTATATCAGCAAAGGATTGCCAGATCCTACAACAAGAAAGTCCGGCTACGGCAGTTTAAACAGCATGACTTGGTTTTGAAGAAGATCATTGACAACCAAGATCAATCCAAGGGAAAATTCGCTCTTAACTGGGAAGGCCCGTTTGTTGTCAAGGAGATATTAACAGGAAGCGCTCTCAGATTGCAGGAAATGGACGGCGATGAATTTCCATAACTTATCAACTCGGAGACTGTGAAACGGTACTATGTCTGAGGTTACCATTAAACGAACATCTTGATTTTGGATCATCAGATCACCAGTCGTTTTAGGTTTTTTAACCCTCATTACACACAACCTTTACTCCTTACCCATCTGCCCCTCAGGGAAAAACACACTTTTCAAATCAGCAGCCTGGTTTCGCATCATACAACTCTGATTATCCCATCATAGATTGAACCTTTCATACCTGCAGTTTATCCTGAAGACGAGATTAAACTTTTCACACCTGCAGTTTGTCCCAAGCATGGGATCAAACTTTCATTTCCCCGTAGTTCATTTTGCATATGGGATTCAACTTCGTCGGTCACAAATCGTCCTGAGGGGCGAACTACGTTGACCTGATCTCCCTGATACCTGGGAGTACATAGGTAACCATATTCTATATGGCCCGGTCGCAATTAAAAAAACATTTATACCCTTTCTTTACAAAAACAAAAACAACAAAAACACTTATACTCTTTCTCTACATAGACAAAAACAACAAAAACATTCCTACACACTTTTACATTAAGCGTTGAACCTCTTACACCAGGTTCGAACTACGCAGACCTGATCTCCTCTTCAATAGGAGTACGTAGGCATCCATTTATGGTTCAGTCTAACCCCCTACCAAAACACAAATACTTGTCATATGGTACTAGGATCAAACTTTAATCCACCACATTTCATAGGCTTCAGACCAAAGGGATGGAAATACCTAACCTCTCCTCACAAATAGGAGATTCGACGACCATCTAAGCTGTGGTTGTGCCTCATAGAGCAACACTAATCCATAAGAGATGGAACTAACTGGGCTCCTCCTAAATAGGAGTACTGGCGACCATATGTGGTGCGGTCAATCTTAGAGAGGAAAAGCTATACTCCTCTCAACATTTACATATAGAAACCAATCCCAAGACACCAAAGATGGTAGGGATACACACAGATCAATGATCCATTCTGAAAGATCCTATGGCGGCTCAATGTCCACACATCAAGGATGAGTTCAAAATGCATCAAGATCACAAGCCCTGAAGAAACAGGAAAATATCAAGCAAGTATCAAGGCACAACTGAAAGGGAAGTAAACTAAAATATATTTCCCTGCCATAATAATAATGTTTGGTATATACATATGTGTTGTACATGACAAATTGGTTAAACTTGTCTGTGCAGGAAAATACATGCCTATCTACGGATCTGTGTGTATGCGGACTATCAGATCTAACATAGCATCCCTCTCCAAAGAAGGAGGTAATGCTGCAAGCTCCTGCCCAATGGTATCTACACGAGCTAGTAGATCTGAGGTTAACTGCATGGTGGCATGATGCTCATCAATATATGCACTCATATTGGCAAGGATGTCAGTCGTAGGGGATCTCACTAAACTATTGTCTATGACAGCCACATCCCAGGAAAATAGGGCAGCATCCTGCTCTACAATCAATGCATCTCTGGCTGATCTGGCCTCGTCTCTCTATAATAGAGTTGCGTCTCTCCCATCAAGAGTTGTGAACATCAAGGTCCTAACCTGATCTCTCTCAAAGGTCATCAGATGTAGACTATTCTCCAGATACTGTGTTGAATGCTGAATCACAGTAGCACTCGTAGTGGGAGAATCCATCATAACTGCTGGCAACCCAGTAGTCAAATCCTCCTCGATGGGAATATCAGTCTCCTCCATAGGCTCCTCATCGTCAGAATCAATCCCCTGCACTGTGGATACTACCGCAGTCGATGAAGTCTCTGTCTCCATCCATGCGGAATACTCTGCAGAACAACCCGGATGGCTGACGAAAAACTTAGCTAGCTCACGCTGATCCCAACAGGCATACAACCTAGATCAATCCTCTGCTAATAAGTGGCGAGAAGCGAAGCGCTGACTTAATGCCCCCCAAAAGGATGAAAATCCTGGAACTGGTCAAACTGACACATCACGGCCAGCGGGTGATAAGTAGTCATGCCCCTCAAGCCAGCCAGAGGGAGATAATCCATGCCTGGAGCATGAGTAATGAAGTTGTAGGGTGAGCTGAGCACTATACATGGCAATATATTAAATGTATCTCCAATCCGTGCTAGAAATGCTGACCAAGATGTAGAATATATACACTCTGCAGGCTGAAAGGAGTATGCATGAATATATCATGGGTGAAACAATACCCATGCCGTCTAAAGGTTCTAATCGGTCTCAAGTGTGACACAAACCACACATACAGCATGACCGAGCTGCCTGTGAATACCCCTACAAGGTAAATGTTACAATATGTGGCTGACCTCAGCGTCTCTGCTATAATCATTAGTACGATGGTGTGATCCTCCCTGAGAGCTCTCACTGCCATGATAACTCTTATATCAAACTCATCCATGTACCGTGGCATGTAGACATGTGACAATATACACAATAGCAGTACATACACTCTGGCCAGACGCCACTGATCCTCCAGTGTGGTGAAATCCCCAAAATGTCGTGTATAACTATCTTCTGAGCCAAATCTATCAAACAGAAAATGTTGAGATGTCACATGGCCAGATGTGAGCTCATCCTGTACCACCCTACACCTCAATCCAGTCAGGGACATGAACTGTCGACTCATGTCTCCAAAAGCCATATGCACGCAAGGTCTATCTAGAGGTAGCGTCGCCAAACGTGCATACTCTTCCAGAGTAGGAGTCAACTCCTGGGTCCCAAATCGGAAAACCTGCCTCGCTGGTACATAGTGCTCCAGCATGCCCTCCACAAATCCTATGGGAACCTGAAACATCAATAGGGTCATAGAATGTTGCAACATTTGATCTACAGTCACCCTGGCTGATGGTGACATACTATCATACCATAACCTCAAGTGTGAGGCCACCAATAATGGTGGGGTATAATCAATACGGCTAACTGTCGAAGAAGACATCTGTACGGGCCATGTCATAAGACCATATAGGGGTCAATGTTGAATATCTTTGGATATACATACATATATATAGCATAATAACATGCATGATATACAATAGATGGAAATATGATATAGGAAATGGAAAACTGTATATACATTCCTAAGTATATCATCATACATCTCTGTACAGCTAAAATACAGGGAAATGGGGCAAAACTACCCTACAACTAACAACGGCCTACCAAAAGAGATATCGAGAATGGGGAGAAATCGCCCAGTGTCTAACAGAGGCCTATCAAAAGAAATCAATGCACATCAGAAGAAGACAATGGTGTCAATATCTACATCATCAATCATGTCCACCTGATGTAACTCCTCTTGAGTCACTGGATCTCTATCCACAAGGATGTCAGGCCTATACAAGGGAGGATCTGCACTGGTAAAACCATATGGGTCACCTGATGGGCTAGTGCCAGAGCTGGAAGGATCAAAAGTATCTGCCTCTGAAAGATCTCTGCCCAAGTGCCGGATAAAGAAATGTGCCCGGTCCAACTGCCGGGTCAAACTGTCAATCTGTGCCAAATGAGTCGGATCTCAGACATAGGCTAGCCAATCTATCATCATCACGGATCCTGAAACCATATCCCCCATGAACTGAGTGGCGCGGGTTTGGGCTCCAATGGTACGAGGGACCACCAATGCTGGAATATCTCCTAAGTGCAGGGACCCTCTGATAGTGTAAAATCGTCAACACCCACCAATGGGATATAAATGATGGGTGACTGTGAAACAGGCCAATAACGCCTGGCAGGAGGCAGGATTGGTATAGGAATCTCTCCTGTGGTGCTCCTGATAGTACGCTCTCCTAAGTAGAGCTCTCATCCTCCATCTGTGAAAAGAGGAATCCTACAGGTGGAAATCACGTGCTCAACACCAGTCGGGTACCCATCCTCGAATACAATGCTCAAATGCTCCCCTGAATAGGGAAACCATGTGATGACATCCGTTGTCAATAACTCCAGCTGTAAGCGCCAATAAGTGAAACCCTCCGCAATAGGGACCTCCTCCAGTATGGAATGATGTCATCTCTGTCCTCGTGGATAGGTATCTAATCCTAACACACTCACATGACGTAAACATGGGAGCCTCTCATAGGCACAGAACTTCCAATGTAAAGACAAACATCTACTGTCAGTTAACACTATTAACGCGTACATGGGAAAAGACAAGAGAAACACTCACCAGCAGAAATGGGTAGAATCCTAGCCAAGCCTCGGTCAAGCCCTGCGAACACATACGCATTCCCCCTAAGGAAATAGGCAAAGGCGTAGGAGCCCCAATCATACTCTCCAATATGGTCCATGTGTTGAGTGGCACTGATCAAAGCGAAGGACACCGTAGAAGAGTTATCTGCTATGAAGTAGCTCCTAATGATCATCAGGAACAATCACCGAAGAATGCGATCCCTGACTCTTACATCATCGGGTATGGGCTCACACAATAGCTCGCTCATAGCATCTACGCTCATAGGACCTATACGAATAGTCCTTCCCTTGAGCGCCTCCACCGGAACTCCTATCAAAAATCTGATGGCAGTCAGGGTAATATCCACCATACAAGGCACTGGTGCCCCTCGAAACTCCATACCTGTGATAAACCGCCAATCCATCAATGTCATCATCACCTCACAATCCAGCAAGTGGAGTGACTGAGTCTGGTGAAACCAGCGCTCATACAATGCCATGAGGTAGCCCCAGGGAAAATGTTGGGGAAGGATGGAAACAACATCCCGAATCCCCAACCATGTACAATCGCTCTATAGTCATCATGCAGAGCCTGATACATAGAGTGGATGCTGAACCAGTTCCCCCTAGGTTGTGTAAAGTCGGGAACCTACATCAAATGTAGATCAACGTCAAAATCCTTTAATCCTCAACAATAGGAAAGAAGGAAGATTAAGATCTAACTTTATACCTCGTTTGTGGGCAGTTAAATTGAAGGGTGTCGACTCAAATCACCCAGAAGCTCTAGGTTCGCCACCTGAATGCCTGGAAAATCACTACGGGGAACACGTGCAGTAGGAGCAGGGTCCGCAACTGGAACATCCTCCTCCTTGTCCTCAACGTCTGGCACATTAACCTGGACTGGACGTATAATCGCCTCCACCAA
Source organism: Panax ginseng (assembly GCA_020205605.1). Lineage (NCBI taxonomy): Eukaryota > Viridiplantae > Streptophyta > Magnoliopsida > Apiales > Araliaceae > Panax > Panax ginseng. Next base: position 126,875,313 of record CM035137.1, read on the forward strand.
ACGACTAGATTGTCGAACAGAATGGGGTTGAGGCACTTCAGAAGCCCTTCTCCGTACACCAGAAGTGGTCCTGCAGGAACTACTTGGCTGATCCAAATCCATAATTTCTAGACAATAAGTCTCCAAATTACCTCAGAAAGGGTGTAGTAAATTCTTACCTGTATCTTTTCAAAATTCATTTTATGACTACATGCATGCATGCATTATTTTAACATACGTCTATAGTAGAGTTAAAAATGCATGACTACCCATGCTTATATTTTGGAATTTTTTTGCCATAGTCCCCTTTGTAGACTAACCACATGAACATAGGCATGACTAGGTGGCCATTCAGTAGCACACCTATCCACAGTCATATACATCCTACATGCATTAATACATCATAGTAAAAAAATCCATAAGTGTAGTTTAATTACCAGGATTATTTTTCTTTTCAACCTTTACTCATTTGTCCTCAAATAGGATAAGAAATGACAGTAAAAGGTGCCAATTTGACTATTTCAAAAGTAAAATTTTTTCATATCATTATGTTCAGCATGGTTTAATACTAACATTTACTATGTTGAATATTTTTTATCAAGTCATACCAGCATGCATATTCACTACTATGTGTTTAGATGCATTTCATGTGATAAGTAATTTTCCAACGGATAAAAACTAGAAAAGAATACATGCATACGTTACCAGGACAGTGTAGAACACTTGTACGGTGGCAGAATTTGCAAAAAGTCGCCCGAACTCAGCAGATCTGTAGAAGAGCTCTCAGATTTCATTCGCGATGCCACTTTTAAATAACTTATAAACGCAACCTGCAGGCATTACATACCCATCGCGAGTCCACTGCATGGTCCGCCATAGTCCACTGCATGGCCGCCGCAGTGTAGTATAACATCCCTACATGGATCCCACTCCTCGGCTCGATTCGGTTTGAGTTGCAAAGGAGGTCTCATGTCGAAAAGGCCAAATCAAGAATAAAAAGCGCTACGCTTGTTGAGTGGAATAGCTTGGAATCCTGGTTGTCACAAGTCGAATTATGGCTTTGCATGTCACTCATTGGTATTCGCCTAAATACAAGGTACACTATACCGATTATCTCAGCTTTTGCAAATCATACTCGGCAATGCCTCACACAGGTCCGATGCCGCCAAATACAAGGTTGTAACCCTAAAAGCCTTTCCCGAGTGGGGGTTACAACGTAGATTTCATTCATTGACAATGTATCCCTGGCGGGGGTTACAACACATTCTTCGATCATCCACGTATCCCCGGCGGGGGTTACAACGTATTTTTCATTCATGAACGTATCCCCGACGGGGGTTACAGTGCAATTCAACCATTGATATACACGTCAATGAAGGTCAAACAGCCTTGATATTTTCCCCGACGGGGGTTATAATGCGTATCTATCCATTGATACACACATCAATGAAGGTCAAACAGCCTTGACAGTTTACAATAGCTATCTATCCATTGATATACACATCAATGAAGGTCAAGCAGCCTTAATAGTTTGCCCAGTAGGGATCTATCCGGTGATACACACATCAGCGAAGGTTAGGCAGCCCTGATAATACATACTGTTGGTAGTAACTCCGACAGGACCATGGTATATGCTGGTGACACAAACCAGAGAAGGCCATCCTCATCGGAGAGGACCAATGATGCAATATTTTATACACATCCTCAAACAGACAAAGATATATCCCTACAGATCTCTTGCACACGAGAAGTACATCTTCAAGGTAAAGTCTGTCTCAAAGATTCATGACTTTGGTGATAATCCTTACGTCAACATCCTGGAAGACTTGGATTAAACATCCAAGACATCACTGATTGTCATCCCCGGCAGGAATAATAGGGAGCCAACAATCATCCCACAATGTTGGAACACAATCCAACAACATACATCCATCATGCATTTACATCATGTTGCTGCACATGGCATCATGTTTACCTTGTTGCATTTCAAGTGTCTAGGATTCTTTATCCTAACCATGCATTGCATTGCATGAATATGATAAAGAGGGGCATCTGTAGACACTCAAAATTTTCTACACACCTGTTACTAACATTGTAGGAGGGAAGATTCGTCTTTCGGAGATAACCTTGGAAGACAACTCATATCCATTCTAGATACCACCGAAAGTTCAGTCTCAACCCCAGAACACACACCAGGAGTATCAGTTCCAACCTCAGAGATAACCCCGAGTTTCATCCTTGGAGATAACCCAAAGCAATTTCGTTCAATTTATGCGATAACCCAGAAAATGCTTGTTTCAAATGCATGCAATCAGCTTCAACCTCGGAACTCCCGCTGAGACACTCATTCCAAAGATCCGGAGATAACACCAGGAAGACAAACACACTTAAAGATGACCCTGAGGAATTTAAACACTTACAATAGTTCAATCTCAAAGATAACCTTGAGCAACATCTGCTTTATCAGCCCAAATCGGAGATAACCCCGATGAGGGGAAAAATCATCATCTTGCCAACTTAACCCCACATCGCGCCATCTTAACAACTCATACATACATTTCTACACAAAAATGTCCCACAAGAGCCAAGGAGTTCCAATCGCGAGTGACTATTACGCAGGGCAGCACACTGGATAAAATTTAAAGCTTGAAGACCATTGGCATAGTCCCCTCTTCCTGACTCCGTACAACCTCAAATCCCATGTTATTGTGTAACTCTCGACAACGGCAGTCCAAAAAAGGTTTTGTACACCTCAATTGGATGCTCGGATTGAAGTTCTGCAAGTTCGAGCGGACATCACAGTGCATGAGTGCATGTACTTCAAGACGGTGGGACCCATGATGAACTGGGGCACTCACGGGCATTCTGAGTGCATCTGCATAGTGCCAGTAAGTAGTACCTGCGGCTCCCAGCTCTATAAATATAGAGCTTGGGGTGGCCATAATTCAAGAGGAAAAGGCGAGGAAACCCTGTCAAATTTGCTCTGTACAAACCCCGTATTGAGTGCTTTCTCATTTTAAACACTTGTCAGCTCACATATAGCTATATTTTTACCGACGGGAGCCGAGTGTTCATCCACTTAATGTTATAGAAGTCTTCTTTGGCAGCCCACTATAAGCATTCTTACACATTATAAAGCCTTTCTCTTCATCTTTGCATACACTCTTCTTCACATTGAGAGTCGTGTTGTTTGTGTATGCCCGGACTTCGGTCCATGGTTTTCATTTCTGTATGTATATATATACTTATATATGTATATATTTATATTTGGACTAACATTATCGAGTTATGCCTTGATTGAGCCTAGACTTATGTCTGGAGCGTTTACTTGCTTTTATATATATATACACCAAATCCATTCATTCAAACTGTATTATTTTTGTTTTTTGCTGAATTAACACATTCAAGACTTAGTTTACCATCTAGTTCACAAATCAACTGTAAATTTTGGACTATCACAAGCCTTATTCATACACACATGCACTGTAATCAATTTTTCTTATTTTGAAACGAAATGTTCCTAAATTAATATACCAAATACTTGTCTAGATGTTAGTTATATCATCACAATTACATATATTGTGACGCCCCTAAATCCGTGTAACATCGATTACAGGACATGGTGCTCGCGATACACATACATAACCATCTAACTACATAAAATCCGGAAATAATAATAATAATAATAATAATAATAATAATAATAATAATAATAATAATAATAATAATAATAATAATAATAATAATAATAATAATAATAATAATATCTATTACATATCTATTCAAAATAAAATCCCATGTCATTACAACCTTAAATAAACTGAAACTTTAACTTAGCGTTTATCGCTACATTACATCATATTACACAATTAACTCTCATCATTTCATTTTACACTTTCCCTTGTCCTTGCTCGAGCCCTCAACGTTATCAGCCTTAACTGAAAGGTTTAAGCAAGAATGAGCACAAATTTCCCAGCAAGTATATAAAGTAGTTTGAGAACATACATTAGAAGTAAAAGCATTAGTATGAATATTTCTCAACAGTTGAAATAATTATCAAGAGATAAACTGGAATATCAAGATAAGAGTTCTGGAATTCTCAATAGCATACTAAGGGGTGTTAGATACCCTGAACATTACTTTGTTTCATCGAAAACCAAAAAATGGTTTAACAATCATATAGATTGTAAACAGTCTCTACATGTATTCTAGGTGATCAGCCTATCGTACCCTACATTGTGCACAAGTATAAAGTTTAACTACATACACATAAATGGGACTATATGCTCAACATCTGTTTGCCCGATTATTCGGGTTGTTCATCTTAGTATTCATGCGGGACCTCACCAAAGCAATTTGGATTGGTAAACATTAAATAGCTTCAAAGGATTTGAATTGTTCAAATGTTATATCCTTTATCATCAATAATATCTACCCGAAACAAAAAGGCAGAAAACATCCTTGGAAACAGTTCGTTAAAGAAGTAGAACTTTAAAGTATAGTAGTTGTAATAATAACTGAGTAATCATAAATAATGCTTGCAAAGAAATTGTTGTTACATAACTTTATGACAAAGGAACTTGTACGAAAAAGTAAATAGCACAAGTCTATTACTAACTTTAACTGCAATAACAATGAGTAAGGATGGAATAATTGCTCAATAGAATTTAGGGTTAGGAAACTTGCCTGATACATCTTCTTCAATTACCGTTATCTACTAGCCCTTCATGTAACCTATTCACATGTGTTACGTTAAGCAAATTGGTTCTCGAACACCACTTCGAAGTGTAATGGTTCCCTTTTATTTTAATAAGATGATTAAACTCGCACGTATTCAAATTCAATTCAATTACGTAACATGTTGCTACGTATAGGCTACGTGGTTAAATAAAAGAATCTGGGAAACATAAATTTTTGACATTTTATGGACCAAAACCTCCATCAAAAATCTGTATAAAACATGCTTAGAGGTCTCAAGTCGAAAAACCTTATTTTCCTTATTTTTGACATCACATATTTAATTAAACTCATTTATGTATATAACATCATTTATATGAAAAATACCAAATCAGTCTCAAAAATATTTTTTTCTGGTATTTTGCAGAATCTAGTCCCACATTGAACATATATTTTTACTGGAGTTTTTAAAATCCATCTACTATTCTCGATATTAGCTCAAAAAATTCTGAAATTTTCAAGGTTCGCTCCTAGTATATACATGTACTTCTAGTAAAAATTTCGTAATATTTGGACTTATACACAGAGAGTTATTCGGGTATCCTTTCAAATAGTGTCCTTAGCCATAAAATCCATATCTCTCAAACCGTATGGCCAAAAAATATCAAATTTTTACAGGACCTTCGTATCTTCTTATATTAATACTCCAAAATTTTCCACAATTTTTAAAGTAAAAATAGTGGACGAAAATGCCCCCGAGATAGACTAATCCAAAATAGTCCCAAGAAAGACATCAAATTTTTGTTTCTTGCAGCCACTTTTGTGATTTTATTCCCACTAATCTACAGATGATATGAGCATGACACTTGGACACAATAAACTTCATACAATAAATTATTTTACATAAATATAACATTAATGAAACTAGCATGCTAAGACCACAAACCAACTGCATAAAAAAGCATGCCAGCACTAGTTCTGTACTTAGAAAAAATCTAGAAATTCCAGATTTTCTGTAGATTTTGATATGAACATACTTGCCTATGATTTTCATAACTTTCTCATTATAACTCTGATTCTAACAAAATTTAGGAAAAATTAGACTTCATAATACATACTATTTTATAAAATTATTACATACGCTAATCGAGTCATATAAACCACAAATCCAAGGCTCCGAAAAACCCAAAAAGTCATAGATTTTAATTTATTTCAATTCGATAAAACTCCACGTTTTCAATTCTAGCATGCAATGGAAAGCCTCCTACTATCCAAAACTCATATACTAATATATATGCATGTAACCCAATAATCAACTTCACGAAATTAACACAATTTGAACAAATTGACATCTAAGAGGCATAATATCAAACACCTAGCATGCATACATGAATTCCTTGAATTTCTATGATTTTGAAACATGTAATATACCAGAATTTTTCATTCTTAACCATCACATAACAGAAACCAATATTAGCATGACATTACAACCTCAAAACAAAGCATTTCCCATGATTATTCATGCACTTTTCCACTAGTTTCTCAAAAACATAAAAATAGACTACAAGGCTTACCTCCTTGATGAATTCTTCTTGTTTGAATACTTCTAATGATTCTCCTTACTTGATTAATCCCCTATGAAAACTCCAGAATTCTCACAAACTCTCACACCCTCATTCTCACTATCTATTTGCTCTCTTGGGTGGAACTTTTAGGAAAAGGAAGAATGAGTTTAGATGGATTGCATATATACAGGTTATAGTCTTTTGATTTACCATGGTCATCAACTCTCCATGATCAGTTATACATCATAAGTATATAATATCAAAACAATTTAGTATGGAGTGGGGGTTAGAGAAATGGAAAAGTCTAGGTTTATTAAGGAGTGTAACTCCCTGTCCCTCAACATATTGCAATACACATGTATGCTCCCTCCTTGTCCCCATTTAATGGTCTCGTGGACCCCCCAGTTGCTGCAACTATTTAATTAAAATATTATTCTAATCATGTAATCAATTAATAATCCATTTTGACCCTTTTGCCCTTTGTAACCAAACGTGTTCGATACTTAAATTGATTCCTACTAAAGTCGACATTCTAGACGTTGTGGAACTGTCTGTTTCATCAAAATAATCTCTGAAATTTGTAGTTGACTTTTTTCTTGAAAAAGTCAACCAATTGACTTTGACCAAAAAGTCAATCGTGACACATTTTCGTGGTTATAATCTATCCTGACTAATTTCGATGTTCCGGACTCGAATACGCAGTCCGCATCTCTAAATTCTGCTCTAAACTCAAACTCATGCTTTAAAGCCATCCCGCGAAATTAATAGAATTAATTCCATAATTAAATAAAATAGTTAAATAAAACTAAGCCAACAATTTAAATACATCTCATCACATACCTTAAAATATCACATATACGTATACCACATATACATCTAATAAATAAAGTCACACCAGAGTTTCACATAAGTTCATCTATTGATAACTATTAAATTACATAAAAACTTGAATATTACATTCACCCTCCCTTATAAGGATTCCATCCATGGAATCATTACACATCAAACAAAAAGATTAGGGTAATTTTTCATCATTCTCTCCTCGAGTTCCCACGTAGCCTCTTCGGCATTGTGGTTCCTCCATAATACCTTAACAAAAGGTATTAACTTATTTCTTAACACTTGTTCTTTTCTATCGATTATCTGCACTGAACCTCTTAATAAGTTAAGTCCTTTTCAAACTAAATAGGTTCATACTCTATGACATGCTTGTAATCTCACTTATATGGTCGTAGGACTGAAACGTGGAACACATTGTGCATATGTTCTAACTCTAGAGGTAAAACTATTTCATAAGCTACCTCACCGACTCGCCTTAACACTTCGAAGGGTCCCATGAATCTGGGACTAAGTTTTCCCTTTTTCCCAAATCTCATTTTCCCTTTCCAAGGTGACACTTTGAAGAATACATAAGTGCCGACGTCGAAGTCTCGTTGTTGCTGATATTGATCAACATATTTCTTCTGTCGATTCTGAGCCGTGACTAGTCTCGCTAGTATCGTCTTGATCACATCTACAGTTTGCTGCACCAATTCTGGCCCTAGCAATTATCGTTCTCCTACTTCATCCCAGCACAATGCTATTCTGCATTGCCTCCCATATAAGGCTTCAAAAGGTGATATACCGATGCTCGCGTGATAACTATTGTTATATGCAAATTCCACCAACGGTAGGTGGTCATCCCAGTTTCCTTTGAAATACATAACGCATGCTCTCAACATGTCCTCTAATGTTTGAATATTTCTCTCCCTCTGCCCATCTGTTTGAGGATGATACGCCGTGCTCAACCTCAGTTGCGTTCCCATACGTTCTTGAAAACTTCTCCAAAGATTTGTTTTGAAACGCGGATCACGATCTGATACAATTGATACAGGTACCCCATGCTTGGAAAAAATCTCTTCGATATAAAGCTTTGCCAACTGATCCAAGGTATATTTGATCTTGATTGGTAAGAAATGCGCTGACTAGGTCAATCGATCAACGATCACCCATACTACATCGTAAACCTTCTGCGTAGTTGAAAGTCCTACCATGAAGTCCATCGTGATATGCTCCCACGTCCATTCTGGAATTTCTAAAGTTTGAAGTAACCCGCTCGGTTTCTGATGTTTCGCCTTAACTCGCTAGAATGTTAAACACTTGCTGACGTACTCTATGACTTCTCTCTTCATATTGGGCCACCAATAATGTTGGTGTAGATCCTGATACATCTTTGTACTTCCCGGGTGGATTTAGTAACTTGAGCTATGAGCTTCCTGCAAGATTTCTTTCTTTAATTTAGACACCGCTGACATCCAAATTCTCTTCTCAAATCTTAATAGTCCATCACCCCCCATACTGAATTTAAGCTATTCTCCATATGAAACTCTTTTTCTCACCTTCACACATTCCTCATTGATTCCTTGTGCTTCCTTGATTTTGTCCAATAAAGTCGGATGAGCCTTCATTGTGAACAATTTCTCCTCTGGCTCCCTCGGACTTTTTATCTCGAGTTCCAATCTAGCCATCTCCTTAATTAACTCCTCTTGAGTTGTTAGCATGGCCAATCTACCACTGCCCTTTCTGCTTAGCGCATCTGCTACCACATTAGCTTTCCCCGGATGATACAAGATGTCGCAATCGTAATCCTTTATAAGTTCCAACCATCTTCTCTGTCTCATATTCAACTCCTTCTGCGTGAAGATATACTCCAGACTTTTATGGTCCGTGTATATTTCACACCTTACCCCATATAAATCATATCTTTAGGTCTAATACTACCACTGCCAATTCCAATTCATGGGTAGGATATCCCTTCTCATAATCCTTTAATTGACGTGATGCTTACGCAATAACTTTACCATGTTGCATAAGCACACAGCCCAGTCCTTTGTGTGATGCATCATTGAAAAACACGAAGTCACCTGTATCGTCAGGTAAAGATAACACTGGTGCTTCACTCAGTGTTTTCTTGAGTTCCTTAAAACTCTCTTCACACCTCTCCGTCTAGAAAAATTTTACCGACTTCTTCATTAAATTCGTCAACGTTCCCGCTATCTTTGAAAAATCTTGGATAAACCGTCTATAATAGCCTGTCAGTCCTAAGAAACTTATTACTTCAGTCGGTGACTTTGGTTGTTCTCAATTCTGAACCGCTTCCACCTTCGCTGGATCCGTAGAAATTCCATCCTTATCGATCACGTGACCCAGAAATTGAACTTTCTCCAACCAGAACTCATACTTCGAGAATTTTGCGTATAACTTATCCTTCCTCAATGCCCCCAACACTAACCATAAATGTTCAACATGATCTTCTTGAGTCTTGGAATAGATCAGGATATCATCTATGAATACAACTACGAATTTATTAAGTATTGCTTGAATACCCGATTCATCATGTCCATAAACGCTGCTGGCACACTTGTTAACCCGAACGACATCACCAGGAACTCGTAGCGACCATAACGAGTCCTGAACGCTATCTTAGGTACATCCTCCTTCCTCACCTTTAACTGGTGATATCCCGTCCTCAAGTCGATCTTGGAAAAATATTTCGCTCCCTTCAACTGATCAAATAGATCATCTATCCTAGGTAACGGGTACTTGTTCTTAATCGTCACCTTGTTCAACTCTCGATAGTCGATACATCCGTCCTTCTTTTTCACAAATAAAACCGGTGCTCCCCAAGGAGACACACTCGGTTGAATATACTTCCTATCCAATAACTCCTGCAACTGTACCATCAGCTACTTCATTTCTGCCAGTGCCATTCTGTATGGGTCTTTTGAAATCGGTGCCGTTCCCGGTACTAAATCTATAACGAATTTGACCTCCCTATACGGCGGAAGTCCTGGCAATTCCTCCGGAAATACATCCAGAAATTCGTTCACTACTGGTATCTGTCCCATCTCTATCCATGCTTTCTGCATATCGACTATATGGGCCAAATATCCTTCACATCCCTTTCTTAGTAACTTCCTCACTTGCATCATTATCAGACAACTTGAGTGTCTTTGCGACCTACTTCGAAGAACGCTACCTTAGACTGATCTGGAGTCCTAAGGTTTATACACTTCTTCTGGAAATCTATCATCGCTCTATGGTTAAATAACCAATCCATTCCTAGTATTATATCAAATTTTCCTAATTGAATTGGAATTAAATCCACAGGTAACTTACATCCCATGATGTCTACAACACAATTTCTATAGACATGGCTAACGGGAATTATTTCCTTATTAGCAACTTCTATGTTCATAGGATATTCTAATTCTTCTTGGGGTAAGTTAAATCGTTGGGAGAATTCATGCGATACGAAGGAAGAAGTAGCACCCGAATTAAATAATATATTAGCAGATATATCATTGATCGAAATGATACCTGAAACCACGTCCCTGGATGCTACTACATCCTGAACCGTCATATTAAAAGTCCTAGCTGTGGGTCGATTCTGAGTTGGTGGTCCACTAATCGTGAGATTTCCACCGCTTGGTCCCCTTCCTCCATTTCCTCTTACTGAGTTCTTCTTTGGCAATTCCTTGCCTGATGGTCCAATGCTCCACAGTTGAAGCATCCATTTCTCTTTGGTGCAGAGCAATTGGGAGAGATGTGCCCCTCCTGCCCGCGGTTGAAACAGACATTCTTCCCTTTTAGACATGCCCTTGAGTGATTCCTCCCACACTCCTTGCATGCCTCGGTTCTCTTTTTTGCTTCCCTTGTTTTTCCCCAGAGTTTCCTGAATTGAAATTGTTGTTGTTACTGTTGTTATTGTTCCACTTCCTCTTGTTTGCACCACTATTGCTGCTACCTTCCCCACAATTCCCTCCTTTATTCTTCTTCTTTTTCTCTTTGTTAAATTTCATCAGGGCCTCACTTCCGCCCTTAGCGATTATAGCTTTCTCAATGAGAGTCGCGATGATATTCGTCTGTAACACCGAGAGTCTACTATATAGCCATGGTTTGAGACCCTGCTCAAACCTCCTCGCTTTTCCCTCCTCAGTGTTGACCTGGTGAGGCGCAAACCTCGCCAACTCGTTGAATTTTGCGGCATATCTTCTTAAACCATGTGTCAACTCCGTCATGTATACATGAATTCCTTGAATTTCTATGATTTTGAAACATGTAATATACCAGAATTTTTCATTCTTAACCATCACATAACAGAAACCAACATTAGCATGGCATTACAACCTCAAAATAAAGCATTTCCAATGATTATTCATGCACTTTTCCACTAGTTTCTCAAAAACATAAAAAGAGGCTACAAGGCTTACCTCCTTGATGAATTCTTCTTTTTTGAATACTTCTAATGATTCTCCTTGCTTGATTAATCCCCTATGAAAACTCTAGAATTCTCATAAACTCTCACACCCTCATTCTCACTATCTATTTGCTCTCTTGGGTGGAACTTTTAGGAAAAAGGAAGAATGAGTTTAGATGGTTTGCATATATAGAGGTTATAGTATTTTGATTTACCATTGTCATCAACTCTCCATGATCAGTGATACATCATAAGTATATAATATCAAAATAATTTAGTATGGAGTGGGGGTTAGAGAAATGTAAAAGTCTAGGTTTATTAAAAAGTGTAACTCCATCTCCCTCAACATATTGCAATACACGTGCATGCTCCCTTCTTGTCCACATTTGATGGTCTCGTGGACCCCCCAGCAGCTGCAACTATTTAATTAAAATATTATTTTAATCATGTAATCAATTAATAATCCATTTCGACCCTTTTGCCCTTCGTAACCGAACCTGTTCGATACTTATATCGATTCCTACTAAAGTCGACATTCCAGACGTCGTGGAACTGTCCGTTTTGTCAAAATCATCTCTGAAATTAATAGTTTACTTTTTTCTTAAAAAAGTCAACCGATTGACTTTGACCAAAAAATAAATCGTGACAAATTTTCGTGGTTACAATCTATCCTAACTAATTTCAACGTTCCGGACTCGAACACACACTCCGCATCTCTAAATTCCGCTCCGAACTCAAACTCATGCTTTAAAGCCATCCCACGAAATTAATAGAATTAATTCCATAATTAAATCAAATAGTTAAATAAAACTAAGCCAACCATTTAAATACATCTCATCACATATCTTATAATATCACATATACGTATACCACATATACATCTAATAAATGAAGTCACACTAGAGTTTCACATAAGTTCGTCTATTCATAACTATTAAATTACTTAAAAACTCGAATATTACATATACACATAATCAATCACTTTGTATATCAACAATTCATCAAAATTGGATTAAAGGGGGGCTTGAAATTCAAGAACATAAAACTCTTCATATACGTAAAACTAATGTTTTAGAAATTATACCTTCAATTGCTTGAATAATCCATGATAGAAGACATAGAAGTGAATTCACAGAACATTTCTCAAACTCTTTCTATTTCTTTTCTATATTCTCCCTCTCTTATATTCTCAAGCTTAGGCCAACTTCTTACGTAAAAAGAATAAAACAGACGCAAGAAACCAAAATGTATAAAACAGACACAAGAGTTAAAAAAATGGACAAATAACTAATACCCTTACTAAATACCATTTTACGTTAAAAATTTTCAAAATGATTGACAGTTAAAATTTCAAAAGCCACAAGGCTTTATTTGGATAAAACTAATTAAAATAAAGACTTAATATCTTTAAGCCTTGTTTGGTAAACCCATTAAAAAATCCTTTAGTTTATTTTAATAAATCATTTATACTATAGTTTATTATCCCGCATTATTTACTTGGGTTTCCATATCCAAACTTAATTAAATAAAAACTAATAACAACTTATTAAATAAATTTTTCCACTAAACCACTTACCACAAAATTATAATTTTCATTATAATTTTACTTAATAAATTATCACATCACTTTATTTATAGTAAAATAATATTATAACAATTCATATAATCCTTATCAAATCATAATTTATTTATTAAGTTAAATTAGAGTATGTAGGAATAAGCATGTGAATGATATTCCTATTTACATATGATTTGACTATGATGTATATATATATGAATGAATATGCAAGTATGCTTGCATTAAGAAAAAAGTCAGTAAAGTCCTTTGATAGATAATAGAAACATATGTACAAGGACTTAGAATGAATTGATCAAATGTGTTAGGTTGATCCTACTTAAGCAAAAATGACTTTTTGTAAAGTTCTTAAAAGAAATGATGTACAAGGACTATAAATATAGTAAGATCAAGCATGTTAGGTTGATCTTATGATGCAATAGATAGGCTTGTCTGATCGTCGAACAATCAAGACTAGAAAATCGTGTCCGCCAGAGAGTCAAGGAAAACTTGAGAGCTATCGAGGCAGAATCGTAGTCTGTGAGATAGTAGATCTCGGAGGTCGTAGACTTCCAGGAGAGACGAGGAAGGACCGTAGTGTGTCGAGGAGAACTTCCTCAGGGCCGTAGTCTGGTCAGGAAGTCATGTTCAGAATTGTAGAGACAGCCTGCCTATGAGTCGACCGAGCATCTGCCAAAGCCAGTTAAGAATCGTAGACTGCAATCAGAATCATAGAGTCTACTGATCATATCAAAGGCAGAGATCGTAGTCGAGCAAGATCAGATGAAGAAAAATTGTAGTATCAAGATCTGATCTCAAAGTCGTAGTGTCTGCACAACCGAAGCTGAATTATAGAGTGTAGAGCTAAGACTTTAAGAGATGTGCTCACAAGGCCACAATAGAATCGTAGAGAAAAAACGATTCTCAACAATTGAGCACTCCCAGAATATCCAAAGGAATGAAGCCTTTGATTGGTAATGCAAAGATACATCTCACATGAAGGAATCTAGAGAGAACTCAACGAATGGCATGCAAGCTAATAGAAGATCTAAGCATCAACTCAATTAGGATCCAAATTGAGTTGAGAAGCCATTCAAGGTAAAGTTTTCCACAAGATGATCATAGGAAGACTTCAGTAACTGACTAAGGAAAGTCAGCATATGCAGTGGCTATCAAGAAGAAAGATTTCAACGATCCTGAAAGTAACCAGGATCATAGTGTTTGCCAAACAAAAAAGAAACTGATGGAGTATACACAAAGATACTGGTACGCTTCTGAATAAGAAGGCCCAAGTGATTAAGCATTAGGTCAGTCCATTGATGATAAGTGAACGGGAGATCACAAGGAGAAAGCGAAATGGACCGCCACAAATCAAGTGTCTTGTTATTACGAAGGGCGAAACAAGAAGTCAAGCCATCGATGTCGAGAGAACAATCGAGGCAAAAAGCGAAGTCTTTGAGCTCCTTTATACTAAAAAAGGAAGAGGTGTTCCACATTGGAGATCTAATAAACACTCTTCCAGATCATAGTGTTAACTCCACAAGTCAAGAGGCAATAGTCAACAAGACACTACGATCAAGTCCAAGAAAATATGCATCAGAATCATAGAGTTCGAATAACTGAAGATTGAGGCATTGGCAATGGCTCAATCAGAAGACTGATATTCGAATAGAGCTTATTGAGAGCATCGATGCAAAAGGACAACCTCTGATTTAGAAATCAGAAGGAAGAAATAAAGTTGACTATCTGCCCGAGACATGAAAGTGATAATTTTGATGAGGTAGGTGAAACAGTAGACTGCAGTGTCAGAAAGTCAGAAAAAGGTGTTATGTCACATCTGCAATCTGCACCAAATAACTCGAGATCTGCGAAGCAATTTAAAAAACTTTCAACGGATACTTTCAAATGGGAAGATTGGGAAGGAGTATAAGTTAACCGAGCTTCAAAGATCAAGATGAGCTGATTCTTGAAAAGTAGCAGAATCGTTGAGTTGGTGAATGCTACAGTTGACTCTACGAGTTCCACCAAAGATAAATAGAACAAGTCTCAGTGATAGTGAGACTACCAAGGTGGAAGTGAAGCAGCTTTGAAGAAGGACCCAAACAGATCAAAGCTTCACTCAACAAAGATGAGAATGCCACTAAAGATGGCAGCTAAACTGAGAGCCGAGAAGGCCAAGAAGATAGCATTCAGGAAAGTGGCTGAGTACAAGGAAGATCAAGAGAGCCACTCTACGAATCGCCATGAACCGAAAGCTGAAAGTGAACAAGTGCAGAACCATGTCTGCAAAGTATTCAAGAATGGTTAAGGGGTTGCTAAGTGCCAGACAAAGTCTACTAAAAGCATAAAGACTTAGCAAACCCAGATGGTGATGGTGCACAACTGATACCAGATGAAGATGAGCAGAAAAGAGTGAAGATCAGTTGCACCAAAAGAAGATGTGGTCCATACTCAAAGTAAAATGCATAGAGGACCACGCCAAGCTGCTAAGTACAAAAGATGTTCAAAGCTTAATGACATCTTATCAGCTCAGCACCACCAACAATAACAACTACAACAGGAAGAAGCCAAGGCCTAAAGGGTCCTTGTCCAGAGGGACTAAATGAAGTTCCAAGCCTGTTGGGCTTGAAGAGTTCCTAGGGAACTAGAGAAGTTCCAAGGCTGCTGGCCTTGAAGAGTTCTTAGTGAACCAAGTCCCAGATTTGTTGGCCTTGAAGGAATCTTAGTGATTGAGTCTTGCCCCCTTCCTTGGTGGAAATCTTGCTAGTTGAAAGTAGAAGAGTGGATTAGGAGCTTGAGTCTCTGAACCACTTAAAACCCCTTGTGTCTTTTACATTATGTCATTTACATTATGTACATTAATTGCTATAACTGCTATGTATGTTTTAACTGCTTACCACTGATCTATTTAACCCCCCTCCCCTTCTAGATCTATTGTGCCTACTGGGAACTAACAATTGGTATCAGAGCAGGTTCTCATGCTGTATTCAAAAGCTAATCGCTTTGAGTCTGATCCTAGAAACAAACATTGTTCTAAGCTTAGTTTAGTAGTAAGTAACTTGTTGTATGCAGATGAGCTCACACGTTGGAAATATTGTGTACAGGTAAATGTGTATATACACCTAAAACTGCTCAGATTGGTCCATGATCTTGATTGCCATATCAACAAGACCAATTCTTGCTCACGGTCAGTCTTGTAGTCTGAAGACCAGGCTAGAAAGCTCAAGAGACATAAACAGAAAAGAATCAAACATCCACCAGCCTGAAAAGATGAAAAGACCATGACTGTTCAGAAATGATTCTGATAAAATTCCTATATGTCAAAGCCTGTTCTTGAAGACCTGCTGAGCTAATCTGAATAAAGCTCACATGGCTGCTGATCTTTGTATGGAAGCAGGCTATTCAACAAAAGAAGAAAAGGGTCTTATATGCTCAATCATGCAAAGCATGTCAAAAGAGAAGAATTCTCAAAGAAGCTAACTATAGAGGATCATCGAGCATCAATCATGAGGAAGTCATTATGAGAGCACAACTCAGCAAGCAGAAACTGACAAGGAATACTACGTTCGTAGTGCTATCAAAGGATCGTAGAATGATCAACCCTGAAAATGCCCATTTCTACGATACAAGAAGATTTAATGACTTCAGCCAGAATGAGATATGCATGGTTGCCTTCTGCTACACATGAAGAAGAAGAACTTAGGTCTCTCTGAGAAGACAATATCAACTATGGGGGAGCAGTAATCTGCTAACAGTACAGAAGCTCTAAACCATCAAAGATATACTATGAAGCTGTGTACCAGCTACAGAGTCCCAAAACTTTGTGGCTGATGAACTAAATGAAGATCCATAGTCAGTAGGAACGTCTCAAAACGTACTACTGATAACCTTTCAGCCACCCAATTCAAAATCATGGAGTGCCTACGATCAAACATCTGATCGTAGTGTAAGAGCAGGAGGACACCACAATTGCAGCTAGTGCAAATGTCTAAAGTTGGAAGAGGGACTCCCCAACAGAAAAGGTCAAAAGAGATATCAGTACAAATCACTTCTAAAGTATTTCATCTGGAAAATGCCTCAGGGACAAACCTGACCCTTAGCTCACTCTAAGAGGTTGGCCCTTCCTGAGCTACTTTGACGTAGAAGGAATGCTTAGTAAACTTCATCTCAAGGACCAAGTCAGTCAACGATTATAGAATAGATTTTTAAGAAAACTCAACGATCGTGATGCAATCTCAACGATCATAGTGAAAACTCAACAATCGCAGAAGCAGACTCGACGATCGCAGACTTACCGGAAGATAATTGCTCTACCATTCTGAAGTATGAGGAGATTAGTTCAAATACAGTTTGGAAAGACATCTTGCAAACGTACATCAGAACTTAAGTGCCCAAACTGGCTTGGGGTACATCAGTGGTTGAGTTATGCAGTTTCAACATGAGGAAAAATGTCAAAACCATCCACTGCAACATCTTTTAGAGAATTGATTGTTGAGTCAACAAAGAAAAACGTAGAGTTAATAGCTATCCTATCATGCTACTCTACAAACTCAAGAGGTCAAAGGTCAATCCACGTCAATCAAACGTCCACTCTTCTAAAAGAGACAGCTAACTGACAAGTTACTAAGGAGTTACAGCTTGTTACTGGGTATCGTGCAACCAATGACTGGGTGACACATCACAGTGTTTGTAGGGATAGAAGAAACTGCCTTAAAGACAAATTCAAAATCTACAAACAGTTGTTAGAAACTATCAAAACTTCTTCCCTCTCATTTTCAAACCCTAAAAAGCCTGTTCACTTCCTGAATCCATTAACCCTCCAAATCCTTACCTAAATCACAATCAACTATCTCTCACAAGACTTCCTAAAACCAACACCCATATTCCTCGAACTCCTCAAATGGCAGATTGGCGAGTAATCACTAGCATTCAGCTAAGAACCAAGACATTCAGAAAATTCGAGAAGAAGTTCAGGGATATTCTTGAACTTGTGAGGAAGGCCGGGTTCTCAGAATGTCTTGAGGAAAACACACGAATATATGGTGACCTAGTCAAGGAGTTTCATTCAAACGCAACCATAAATTCTGGAATCCTCTCCACCAAGGTTAAGGGTCAGATTCTGAAGCTAAACTCTTCTGACATCAATCAATGCTTAGGCCTTCCTGACCGAAATCTGAAGAGCTTGGAGGAGATCGACACAGAAAAAGCTAATAAGATTAATAAGTACAGAAGATACCCTAGTCTGAATAACATGAAGAAAAAAGAGTTTCCTGAAGAATTCGAGTTCCTTGCCGAAATCGTGGGGAAATGTATCTTATGCAAAGACACTGCACATGATACTCTTGTGATTGACCAACAACTGAAGATCATGTCTGCCATAGTCCTGAAGGAACACATCAACTTTGGAGCTGTCATGCTCGATCATATGTCTAAGTGGATGGATAAGGAAGAAAAGAAAAGATTAACTGAAAAACCACTCACAAAGGTTTTTCATGGGAGATTCTTAAGTATCATCTTGAAGAAAAAGTTGAGGAATAAAATCAAGGATGATGATGGCAAAATTCTTAATGTCCACAACTATTCGTAAATTGGAAGAAAAACCCAAAGGAGAATAGAAGGTTAACTACAACAGGAAGCAGCAGAAAGATCTCTGCAAAGAAGAGAAAGGCAAAGGAGGAAGAAAGCTCTGAGTTTGGTGATTCAGTTACTACCACACCAGCAAGCAAGAAGCCTAAGAATATGAAAAAGGCTAAGGCTTCGTCAAGCTATGTTCCCACTAATAAGAAAATACAAGAAGTAGAAGAAAAATCAACATCAACTGTTGAAAACCCAAAAAGAAGAAGAAGCAACAGACTGCTTCAAGAACCACCCAAGAAGAAAACAAAAGGGATGAAGAAATCAGTTCCAGTTCCCCAAGGAAGAACATCTAACAAAGAAGAAAACGTAGAGTCAAAAGAAGAAAAGGAAACTGATGATCTTAAGACTGAATCCCCGGAGATCAGATCCAGCAATGAAGGTGGAGTTGGATCCGTGAAAGAAGATGTAAACTCTACTGATGAAGAAGAATATTCAAGTCATATGGCCAATTCTCAGAGTACTCACTTTGAAGTTAAAGAAAAGCTACAAAATGACCCATTTGGAACTCCATATGCAAGTGCTCCAACAAGCCCTCATGATGACTCAAAAGATGATGAATTCAAAAAAGAATCACCTGCCCCTGTCAATGATGAAAATCAAGGAAGCTTGCCTGTTACCTCCACGGCTTTAAAGTCTAAAGAAGAAGAAGAATCTGATTCACCCATAGCTGAACCTCCAAGGAAGAGGAAGAGCTACAGACTACTGGCTAAATTTGCCTCTAACGAGAGAAATGATCACTCTATTATAGTCATTGAAGTAAGCGATAATGAATCTAATGAAGAAACTGCTGAAGATGGAACTAGTGATTAATCCATGGAAGATACTGCTGAAGAAGGTTCTGAAAATGAAATTCAACAGGAAGAATTCATTGATGAATCTGATGAAAGAAATCACCAAAATTCAAGCTCAAAAAGGGAAGAGATAGAAAAAGATTTCGATTCTGCACACCAGGAATCTGAGGAACTAGAATACTATCCTGTTCTCTCTCCGGCCAGAATTTACAGAAGAATTGTAGTGGAAGTCTTTGATGAGCCACTAGCAGAGCCAGCAGCAAGATGGATAAATAATGGAAATGAACAACTTCGAATTGTAAGAATGACTACAAATGAAGTGCTTCATAACTGGAAAAATATGGAGTAATATTGCACAACTATATTGTACAATTCTGAAGACCTTCTGATGAGGTGGTTCTTTCTATGGATGCCTTGGCTAAAAGCACACAGTGAGAGAGATGAGAGTTACTTCAGCTGGTGCTACTCTCAGTTTCAAAATTTGGAACTGGTGTCACAAAATTTCCCCAGGGTTAAGAAGTTTGCAACCATGATGATCAATGATAAGCCCCACTATAAGATCTACCGACATGCTAAAAATTATTATATTCCTTATGATCGTAAAGTGGACTCATATGGAAAAAGGAATATGGCAAAGACATTGATAGTAGAGTATGTTCACTCTACTACTGATGATGATCAAGTCCAGATTCAGATGTCTCTATCTAAGCAAGCACAACTATCTAACATTCCTACATCCTCCCACGATTGGTACTCAACGAACTTTCAGATTGTCAACACTTTCAAAAACATGTCCAAGTATGAAGATCGTAGAGTCCAATCTGGTGTTCAGCAAGAGACTGCCCAACCAAATGACGAAACTCATATGGGGCAGGAGCTTATGAGAAATTTTGATGATCTGATTGAGAAGATGTCTCAAACCACAGAAAAGTCTAAAAGGCTGACAACAACAACAGATAATTCAGTTCAAAAAAGACTTCAAGCTACTATGGCTGATATATCTCTCAAAATCAAAGAGAGAGATCGCATCTATCTGAAGGCCATACAAGATCAGAAAGCTGAAGCTCTACGAGCACAAGAGGCAAATGAAGAGAAACTCAAAGTCCTCTCTGACAAGATTGACAATGTAAGACCCCAGCTTTTATGAATAAAAATGAATTTTCTATAAATATCATTTTTCAATATTATGGAATAAATTTGATATAATGTTATAGTTGTGGGTAATATTTATAAACTTTGTATAGTACGCAAGTTGTTATATAATATTCGATTGGTCAGGGAATATTCATACGACGGCACAATCATTGGTGGACCTCACAACAGAATTATTGTCGGATTGAGAAAACGACAAAAATATTTTTATGAAAATAACGGCGGAAGTTTTAACGTTGATACTGTTGAACTACTCGGTAGTAAAGTACAGTAATACGCGTGGTTGTATAGTAGCACACGGTATTGATTATTAATGCTTATGTGAGAAGTCACTCAGTTTGATTCAATTATTGTCGATATTTTATATATTATTAAATCAATAATTGAAATGACGAAGTTGTTAATATTATTATTTGCATTATTAACGATGTCTAGAAGTTCTTCCAAGGAGAGGTTTGGTCACCTAATTGCGCTTGATAGGGAGAAATCCTTATTGAAAGCCCCTCTTTCACAGGAGCGACACAGTCAATTAATAGTGTGAATAATAATAATGATGATGACGTTTTGTTTTATTACGTATTATTGACTTAATAAAACGGAAAAACTTTTATATAAAAATGAATACTTTTATAAAGTTATTCGTTTTATTAGGCTAATAGTAAAATCTTTTTATATAAAAGCAGAATATTTTTATAAAGTTATACATTTTATTAGACAATAATTAGAATATATTATATTTTATTATGCATAGTATTTGCATAGTAAAATCTTTTTAAAAGTTATTCATTTTATTAGATTATAAATAGAATATATTATATTTTATTTAAAAGATTTTGCTTTAAATATGGACCATCCGATTAAAGTAAATTAATCTGGACCATTCATGGATTGGTTACTATTCATTCCATTCTTCTATAAATAGAAGCTCATTCCTTCATTATTTCTTATGAATTTACTGAAACTCTAGAGAGAGAAACTATAGAGAGAAAGAAGAAAAGTATTCTACTACTTCACTACTCCGATATCAAGTTTCTTTTACGGTAAGGGGGTATTATTTCTTTTGTATTCATGAAGAGAACTTCTATTATTCCATCTTTATTATTCATTGGAATAACTTTTGTATCTGCTGGCTACCCTATACTTGGTAAAATTCTTACGTATTCCATTCTTTATTATTACATTTGGAATATCCTGCTTATGCTTTCTGTGGGACTGGTTCCATCTTTATTATTCATTTGGAACATCCTGTTGGTGTGAATTTCACCGACACGTTCCGTCATTTAGTATTACTGTTGGAATAACTTTGTCTATGTGAAATATCGCATGCATGGTGATTTCTATTGTATTCCATTCTTTATTATTACATTGGAATATCACATGCCGGTCATGTATTCACGCTCGACACCGATTACATTATTTATTATTACATTGGAATAACTTTTTCTACATGCGCAATACCGCATGCATGGTGATTTCTTTTGTTATTTCATTATTTATTATACTCAGTTGGTTAAAGTTTTGACTTCTACACTCCATGAAATTAGTGGAATATTCTTGATATTTGCGCTTCATCCAGTATCTTTTCATGGAAATATTCTTACGAGCATTCTTGAATTTTACTTTACAAAGAAGTATCATGTTGACAATTTGGACGTTATTAGTTCTGAATAAATTAATTGTTGAACTTGTTTTATTGAATTCTTATATCATTGTCATCATCCTCATGTTTATATTATTTTTGAAAGTGATCTGCGGGGCTTTGTAGTGCATAGATGGACTTGGTATGATTATGACCGAGGATTATTCGGTGTAATCATGGTAGTAATATTACAAATGATGTGGTAAAGTCCTCATTCGCTAGAAGTGCATTGATGGATAGTTGTTGGCATGATCATGACCATTGATGAATACACAAATATCCTTGGCCCGTAGTGCATGGATAATTTGTGGTCGTGACCACAATGAATATCCTTGGCCGTAGTCAAGGGGATGATGTGGATTATTTATTGTCGAGTCTCGACAATAAAAGTGATGAAAACCTTTTAAATCATAAAAGATAGTAGATTTTATTCTCTACTTGACTCTTTTAATGGATTGCATGTTCCGCCTGATTTAAACTTGATGTCTATTGTATTTTATCGGTTTAACAATTGTTGAGGACTAATGATAATTTATTCGCAATATCTTAGTCATAATATTTCTTCTTTGGGATAGTTGAGCTCACCCTTTCTTTCATTTTGTTCTCTTGAGAAATGAGAACGTGGCGGGACTAGTCGGGGAGCGGAGTGATGGTCCGAGATGGTGCCTTAGTAGTCCTCACTATTCTGTTAAATAGTATGATAATAAATGTAATGAGGACTAAATTGAGTGTGGATATTGTCTAGATGACAATATTTGTATTAAAACTCACAGCATGTATTTTATCGTATTTTACACGACTGTTGTATAATCAAGTTATATTTTAATTTAGTACCATGTATTTGGTGACTCAAGATCGGTGATGTATACCTATTTTGGTGGCGTCATAGACAACATGAATCAGTCTTTCTCTATGCAACTTGAGCTAAGTCAACAAGAAATCAAGATTGAGGTTGGAAATTCCTTCTACCTGATGGAGCAGCTTATGTCCAACATGGAACAGTTCTCTCAAGTGATTAATGACAAAAAGGGGGAGAAAGAGGGACATAGAAAGAGGAAGAATAAAAGGCATTCAAGACAGGGCAGGAAGAGCAGAAGGAAACAAAACAAGAAAGAGGCAAAGAAGAAGATAACAGAAGAAGAAGCTGGGTTATCATTTAAGGGGGAGTCAGAAGAAGAAGAAGAGGAGCATACATCTAAGGGGGAGCAAACAAAAGAAAAAAAGTTGACATTCTAAGGTGAGCAGGATCAAGAAGATCAAACAGATGAATAGCTGGGTAGATGGGTCAACAGACATCCTAGAAGCATACATGGAGCTAAAAGAGGTACATCTCTAACCAGTTAGGTATGTTCTAGATGCAGGATGTAAAATGTCAGTGTATTAAATTCCACATCATTATAAATGACATTCATGATTATCTGTTTTAGAAATACAGCTGCTCACTGTATATAAGATTCATTCATAACATGCATATGCACTTATTGTTTTTGTCATAATCAAATAGGGGGAGATTGTCAGGAATAAGCATGTGAATGATATTCCTATTTACATATAATTTGACTATGATGTATATATATGAATGAATATACAAGTATGCTTGCATTAAGAACAGCTGTAAATTCCTTTGATAGATAATAGAAACATATGTACAAGGACTTCGAATGAATTGATCAAATGTGTTAGGTTGATCCTACTTAAGCAAAACAGCTTTGTAAAGTCCTTGAAAAGAAATGATGTACAAGGACTATAAATATAGTAAGATCAATCATGTTAGGTTGATCTTATGATGCAATAGATAGGCTTGTCTGGTCGTCAAACACTGCACCAGAAATCGTAGTCTGCCAGAGAGTCAAGGAAAACTCGAGAGCTATCGAGCCAGAATCGTAGTCTGCGAGATAGTAGATCTCGGATGTAATAGACTTCCAGGAGAGATGAGGAAGGATCGTAGTGTGTCGAGGAGAACTTCCTCGGGGCCGTAGTCTGATGAGGAAGTCATGTTTAGAATCGTAGAGACAACATGCATACTAGCCGACCGAGCATTTTCCAAAGCCAGTCAAGAATCGTAAACTACACTCGGAGTCGTAGAGTCTACTAATGTCAAAGGCAATTCAAGAATCGTCGACTGCACTCAGAATCGTAGGGTCTAACGATCGTATCAAAGGCAGAGATCATAGTCAAGCAAGATCAGATGAAGACAAATTGTAGTATCAAGATCTGATCTTAAAGTCGTAGTGTCTGCACAGTCGAAGCTGAATTATAGAGTGCAGAGCTAAGACCTTAACATATGTGCTCACAAGGCCACAGTAGAATCGTAGAGCAAACACGATTCTCAACAATTGAGCACTCCCAGAATATCCAAAGGAATGAAGCCTTTGATTGCTAATGCAAAGATACATCTCACATGAAGGAAGCCATAGAGCACTCAACGAATGGCATGCAAGCTAATAGAAGATCTAAGCATCAACTCAATTAGCATCCAAATTGAGTTAAGAAGCCATTCAAGGTAAAGTCTTCCACAAGATGATCTTAAGAAGACTTCAGTAACTGACTAAGGTAAGTCAGCATATGTAGTGGCTGTCAATAAGAAAGATGACAACGATCCTGAAAGTAACCAGGATCGTAGTGTTTGCCAAACAAAGAAGAAACTGATGGAGTATACACAAAGATACTGGTATGCCTCTGAATAACAAGGCTAAAGTGATTAAGCATTGGGTCAGTCCATTGATGATAAGTGAATGGGAGATCACAAGGAAAAAGCGAGCTGGACACGCCACAAATCTGAAGTGTCTTGTTATTCTTAAGGGGCTATAACAAGAAGTCAAGCCATAAGTATCTGAGAATAGTCGAGGCAAACTGAAGTGTTAAAGCACTGCACTAAAAAAGGAAGAGGTGTTCCACATTGGAGATCTAATAAACACTCTTCGAGATCGTAGTGTTAACTCCATAAGTCAAGAGGCAACAGTCAACAAGACACTACGATCAAGTCCAAGAAAATATGCATTTGAATCATAGAGTTCGAATAACTGAAGATTGAGGCATTGGAAACGGCTCAATCAGAAGACTGATATTCGAATAAAGCTTATTGAGGGCATCGATGCAAAAGGACAACCTCTGATTTTGAAATCAGAAGGAAGAAATAAAGTTGACTACCTACCCGAGACATGAAAGTGATAATTCTGATGAGGTAGGTGAAACGATGAAGCTACGCAGTGTCGAAAAGTCAGAAAAAGGTGTTATGTCACATCTGCAGTCAGCACCAAATAACTCGAGATCTGCGAAGCAATTTGAAAAACTTTCAACGGCTACTTTTAAACGGGAAGATTGGGAAGGAATATAAGTTAACCGAGCTTCAAAGATCAAGAAGAGCTGATTCTTGAAAAGTAGCAGAATCGTTGAGTTGGTGAATGCTCTTGCTGACTCTCTACGAGTTCCACCAAAGATCAATAGAACAAGTCTCGGTGATGATGAGACTACTACAAGGTGGAAGTGAAGCGACTTTGAAGAAGGACTCAAAGCAGATCAAAGCTTCACTCAACAAAGATGAGAATGCCACTAAAGATGGCGGCTAAAACCGAGAGCCGAGAAGGCCAAGAAGATAGCATTCGAGAAAGTGGTGAGTACAAGGAAGATCAAGAGAGCCACTCTACGAATCGCCATGAACCAAGAAAGTCGAAAGTGAACAAGTGCGAACCATGTGCGCAAAGTATTCAAGAATGGTTCAGGGGTTGCTAAGTGCCAGACAAAGTCTACTAAAAGCATAGAGACTTAGAAAACCCAGATGGTGATGGTGCACAACTGATACCAGATTAAGATGAGCAGAAAAGAGTGAAGATCAGTTGCACCAAAAGAAGATGTGGTCCAGACTCGAAGCAGAATGCATAGAGGACCACACCAAGCTGCTACGTACAAAAGAAGTTTAGAGCTTAATGACATCTTAGTAGCTCAGCACCACCACCAACAACAACAACAACAACTACAACAACAAGAAGCCAGGGCCTGAGGGTTCCTTGTCCGGAGGGACTAAATGAAGTTCTAAGCCTGCTGGGCTTGAAGAGTTCCTAGGGAACTATAGAAGTTCCTAGGCTGCTAGCCTTGAAGATTTCTTAGTGAACTGAAGTCCCAAGGCTGCTGGCCTTGAAGGAATCTTAGTGATTCAGGGTGCTACCCTTCCTTAATGGAAATCTTACTAGTTGAAAGCAGAAGAGTGGATTAGGAGCTTGAGTCTCTGAACCACATAAAACCCCTTGTGTCTTTTACTTTATGTCATTTACATTATGTACATTAACTACTATAACTGCTATGTATGTTTTAACTGCTTACCACTGAACTAACTCTACGAACAATGTATGTATGATTATGAATATAAATTTAATTTATCACTCTTTTATCTTAATTAAGTTAATTTCTATGACTCATGAATTATTTATTTACTCATAAATAATCCAACAAATATCTACTAAACAAAAACCACATCAATTAAAAATATTTGATTAATTCAATAAATATTTGAAATTACAAATTACAAATAAAATTCTGGATTGTTACATCCTTCCCTCCTTAGAAGGATTCTGTCCCCAAAATCACAAATCAATCAATTCATTTGTCACATATTTGTCAGTGTGATATAAGTGCTCTAAGCGTATAGGGATCATAACTACGCAAAATCAACTTCTAAATTGATATTTAAACTAACACATAATTCAAAATTCGCTGGCACTGAACCAAGTTGTAGATACTCGAAATTTTGTTTTCCTGTTACTAACTATGCAGGAGGGCAAAACATCTTTTCCACACTCCAAAGATAACCCTGGGGGACTATAACATCAAATCTAACCACGGAGACATCCCCGTGGAACATCAAGTCAATCCCGGAGATAACCTTGAGAAAAGACATAGTCAGCAACATTCAAGCACCGAAAATAACCCTTAGGAAAGACAATTGCAGTACATCAAGTCTAGAGACAACCCCAGAAGGGAAAAATGGTCATTTTGATAATTCAACTTCAACAAACATAATACAATTACAAATATTGTCACAAAGAGTCATTACAATACTTCTGAGCTCAACGGACTGCCTGCGAAGACCCAAAGGTACCATTTTGGTCATGGACCCATCTTCTCAGATTCAGAAAAGGGTAAGCCCTATGTCATTGTGTAGCCCTCAGAAAGAGCTTTTTATAATTGTATGGCATGCCTTAATCGGTCTCCCGGATTGAAAGTTATGAAGGTTCGAGCGGACAATGCGTTGATCCGAGTGCATATACTTTAAGACAACAGGACCCATGGGGCCCGGGCCAACCCAGGCAGCCACGGGTAGACTCGCGGCTGTCGCGGGTAGACCCATGGCTATTTTGGTCTATAAATAAAACCCCCATCAGCCATAAAAAGAGAGAAAACTTTATCTATTTCAGCCTTTAACCTCTTCTAGAGTGTTCCAAACTTTTATATTCTTCTTTATAAACATTTGTAAGCACATATATTCTATAATATAACAAATTTTAACCAGTGGAAACCGAATTTTTAAGCTCCAAAAGCGTTATAAAGTCTTCTTTGCAACGCACTATATATATATATATTGTAAAAACCCAAAACCCTAATAAGACTCGTAGGTATACAATCCCGTTATATAAATAAAATTTCTCCATTTTGAATGTGTTATGTGTTAATATATACATGGTTTGACAAATTTGACCAAATAAATTTTTGTCCGAAAAAGGTCGTGCTTGACACCTCGTGCTTCAATTTTTTTTCTATAATCGGACTTTTCGGTAAAATTATTTTGACAAGTTGCTTTGTCGTGCTTACACTGACAAAACGCTTTGTCGTGCTTGTTAGGATTAGTAAGAAATTTAGGTTAACAACCCTAGATTAATAAACCCTAACCCTAATTAGCAAAACCCTAACCCTAATTTGTAAACCTAACCCTAATTAGCTAAACTAACTCTAATTAGCTTATGTTAACACCTAATCATGGTTAGTAAACTTCAATTAGGTACTAATTAACATTACTTAACAATCCTAATCATTAGAAACAAAACCCTAATCAAGATTAGTGAAGATTAAAGCCTAATTAAGCTACTAAACAAACCTAACTAGCTCACAAGTAGGTTAGGAGTCACCATTTCAAGTCCCTAGGCTACACATGACATGCTTGTAACTCCCAAGCATGACAATAGTCATCAGATTAGATCTTTGTAGAGGCAAGTTGCTCAAAAATAACCAAAAAGCCAAGTTGAAGAATTCTATAAATAGGAACCTTAGGGCTGAGCAAACTCACGAAATTCCTAAGCCTAGATTTACTTATAAACCTACCAAATCAAGCCTGGGTGATAGCAGCAACAACATCAGAAGCTAGAATCAAAAATTGTTCAAGAAAAGGTACAAACCCTAGTTCATAATTAGCTCTATGATCCTATGTTAGATTTGTTGTTTAGATGTTTAGAATTATGTATTAGTATGTTAGAAAGTATGTTAGATTGGTAGAACACATTTCCATAACATCTAAATGCCTTAATTAAGTGTTTTTAGAAATCTAGAAATTTTGAAAACTATGTCTGTCAGTCGAATGTCAGGGCCTATAGATTCATATGTGTTTATGTTTTAGTCCGTTAATTGTTTGTTATTTGTAGCCTGTTAGTAGGTCTTTAATCTGGAAAAGAAAACAGGTTCATTTGAACCATAGATTTCAAGTTATAAGCAGTCAAAGTGGGTTGACCGTTCACGGATTGCAGTTTTCTGGGTTACCCAGAAAACTCAAGAATAGTCGAACCGACTACTTTGACCAATCTATTTAATCGTCTTCTATTTGATATTTTTGTAAGTTTTTGTTATAGATCAATACCCTGTTATATGTACTATATATCTATGATCTTTAATTGAACAAACAACGTATTGGTTTACTGGAAGTAATGGTCAAAATCCATTGACCGAGCTTGACCAAGTTTTCTGGCTTTTCCAGAAAACTGAAGAACACGAAGAATAGCGTTTGGCTGTACTTTGACCAGCATAATTAGAGACCTTATATTTATGCTTTGTTCATGTTAATGTTATATATATGTACCCTGAAAAATATACTACATGTTAGAACAAACATCACAGACATCTAATACACATAATCAAAGATATGTAAGCCACAAAATCGTTGACCGACCATGACTACTATTCTGGGTTACCCAGAAACTCAAGAATAGCTCTGACAGTGACTTTGAGCCTCTATAACTTCTTGTTATATGTAGGTTAAACTCTAAAATTTGTTTCATGTTATACTACTATATTAATACTACAACATCAACTCTTGAACAAACCAAGAATCATCATCAGTATCATTTTAAGTAGTGGTCAAACTAGTCACTCGACCATGAATTGAATCACGCTTTTGAAACTCAAGAACACCTACAAATGACACTTTACATCACATGAAGGGCTTTAGCGACAAACAAAAATTATTTTTCTAAAAATAAATTATAAATATTAGAAATAATTAATAAATAAATATAAAAACAGTTTTAAAATTTTTATTAAATTATTATAAATAAATTACGATATTTTTACATAAATTTAATAATTATTTTATTATTATTATTAATTAACTTATTATTAAAGAAATTTGAATAATTATTTATAAATACTAAATAATTATGGAAAAATATTATTATTAATATAAAAAATATAATAAATGAATATAAATTATTTAATAATAATAATTAATGTTTTTGTAAAATTTTAAGTAAATATTAATTACTTATAAATAGAAAGAAATGATTTAAAAATCATTTAAAAGATAAATAAATGTTTTAAATTTCTAAAAATTATTATAATAGATATATAAATTATCTAAAATTATAATAAATAAAATTCATCCATTTATCAACTTTTTCAATATTTGGTAAAGTATTTAACACTGAAACCCTATTGAATCTAACCCGATATTATATAAGTGTTATAATTAAGTATTGTTATCAATACTAACATGTTAGATTTATATATATGAACATCGTAGGTATTTATTAACGATTGAATAGCATAACTTGACTGATCTACGCTCAGGCAAGTTTTCTAAACCCTACACTTATATCTTGAATTGTTTTTGATATGTTATACCAAACCTAAACTTGAATTACCAATTATTGTAAAGTTATTGCTATAGCTTCAGCATAACTCAAAAATGAATTATGTATTCATATGATATTGTTTATTGAGCATAAACTATTGTGTCAAACCAAATTGTTTTGGTAAGACATCCTATACTTAAGTTGGGTATCCCGTAAGGGATCAAGATTTGGTCAATTCATATATTGACATTAATTTTGGTGTATTTTTAGCACTAGTAGGATGATATGCATACTCCTAAGATGTTGAATAGGTTGATCCCCTTTCTCATATCTGAACAAAAATTTCTAAGTCTGTGTGACTGATAGAAATAAAGAAAAATTCCAGAAATGGTTGAAATAAATAGAAATCCAGAAATGGTAACAACTATCAGTCGAAATTTGAATTGTTATATTTCTTCAAATCCTATATTGTTATAAATACACAACTTGTTGAGCATGTCAAAGCTCACCCTTGCAAATTATTCCCTTTGCAGTTTTAGATGGTAATCCTGGAACATCTGGAGTAAATAAAGGGAAGCGTCCCTACATAGATTAGATTATATTCTTGTCTGTTTGAATACCTTGTAATAAGAACTCGTTATGAGAATCATGTAATCGAATCTTAATATTGTGATATATATATATATATATATATATATATATATATATATATATATATATATATATATATATAACATCTTTTATTTCCACAACCATGTTTTCTTACATATATAGATGTAAAATTAGACTTCTTCGAATGTAGTTGAGATCCTTGGGAACTATTTATCTTAGTGAGGGTATTAATAGCATGGACTGTTTATGTTGTTATTGATACTCTAGATTTTGGATAGATAGTTATTATTGATATGATAGTATAATTCATTTGGCTTAGACTATACATCTAGGTGAGGGTATTAGTAATATGGACTGTTCATGTTATTACTGATATTCTGAATTTTGAATAGATTGACTCTAGTCACAGATACAGTTCATATATCCAAGTGAAGGTATCCAAACATAGTAATAGTTCTCTTGAGAATTACAGCTGTTATGGGATACTGTGAATTTTGGATCTATGTGAATTATATCTGATAGTCCCTCTATTTAATGTAATCTTATAATCAGATACCATGGGTGTATATATTTAAAAGCATTATGTTGATTTACTGTAAACACCATATCAGATACCGTGGGAGTATAGATTTGGGGGCGTTATAATTTTGTATCAAAGATTTAAGGCTATATAGATATAAGGACGATAAATCTTAGTATATAGTCTTCGAGTCCGTAAAAATTTTAAAAGTACACATAAAATATAACATTAAAATTATTATGTTGTGTAAATTTATATACAGTATTAAAGGAGTTTTCTTTTATAGATGGCCAACTCAATCTTTGAGGAAATGGTAATAGCCAATAATCCACCACAAATAGAGTCATATACATAGCGATGATGATGCGTAAGATGAGGAATTGCTTCATGATCAACAACTGTTAGATCACGGAGGATCCAAAGGATGAGACGATTAATGAGAATAGATGAGCATGATGAGGCAATGGCATCACTGTTGAAAACAACAGAATATGAGGGTAATAAGAAGTGGTTTAGGGCTGATATAGTTGAGGGAATGCTACATCATGAGAGGGGACATAGTCAACGACTAAAAGTACATCTGCACAATGCACAGAGGGGCAGAAAGGAAATTCAGTCAAGGCTTCTTAAAACATCTTTGGGTGTTCGAGATACTTTTAATGATTTGCAGTGCCGTGTAGTTCGATATCTGGTAGAAGAGAAGAAGATGGCTTATCTCATCGATCGATCTGTGGTTTGTCACATAATTCAGGATTCCTTTGATGATATCAATGAATTCTAGAGAGTAGCATAGGTGGTTGAATGCTTTATATCAGTACAATAAAGAAGCATTCAAAGTTTGTAATGTAATCAGTATTTTGTAAGATAGTATTATGTTCAATTATGAAGTTGTTGTGTAATACTATTGTGACATATAAAATAAACAATATGTTGTGTTACTCAAATTCTTATGTGAATTTTATTGGTTTATATAGAATCATGCCACCAACCAGAAGACCCCAAAGAGAAATGAATGATGATAATTCTACCCAGCAGTTAGTAGACCTTATGCTAGGAGTTGTAAATGGACATGTGACCTAAATCACAACTTTTAAAGACTTTAAATTAGTTGGACCACCTGAGTTTAAAGGTACATCAGAACCTAGAGATGCACAAATTTGGATTTCTGAGATAGAGAAATTTTTCTTAGTAACCAATGTTAATAATAACCAAAAGACAACTTTTGCAACCTTTTTCTTGAAGGGTGAGGCTAATTATTGGTGGGAATCAACCAAAGGTCGGGTAGAAACTGAAATTGTTCCTTGGGATAGATTCAAGGAATTGTTCTTTGAAAACTATTTTTCCCAATCCCTAAAAGACCGAATGGAAATAAAATATCTGGATTTGAAATAAGGAGATCTTACTGTAACCCAATATACAGCTATGTTTAATGAACTGTCCAGGTTTGCTCCTCATCAAGTAACCATTGAACTTAGAAAGACTCGTAGGTTTGAGGAAGGTTTAAAACCTCGGATTCGGAGTAGATTGTCAGTACTTCAAATAAAAAATTTCTCTGAGATACTAGAGAAGGCCACTATAGCCGAAAATGAGAATGAAAGTCTTGCTAAGTTTCATCAGGACAAGAGAAGTCAGAATGAAAAATGAAAAATTAGGACAAAACCCAGTTCAGGTGGGTTTAATAACAAACATCAATGAGATAATTCTTTTTCTAACAACCCAGGGAAAAAGATAGGAAATACTAATAATAACTTTAGTAATAATATTATTAAACCTTGTCCTAATTTTGGTAAGAAACATAGAGGAGAATGCCTTCATAACAAATGTTTTAATTGTGTACAGTCGGGACATTATTATCCACAGTGTCCTCTTCCAACGAAAAATTAATGTTTTAATTGTGGTTCATTGGACCATTTTTCAAAGAACTGTACCAAACCTAAGAATCAAGGAGGAAAAGGGGTTAGAATACCAGAGAATAATCAATCAACAGTAGCTGCAGTTTTGGTTCAGAATCGACCTACCGCGAGAACATTTAATATGTCGGTGAGGGATGTTGTTGCTTCACAGGACGTGGTGACATGTATCATCCCTATCAACACTTTAAATGCATATGTGTTATTCGATTCTGGTGCTACATGATCTTTTATGTCTAGAAATTTCTCTACAAACTTAAATATATCTTGTGAAAATCTAGACAAACCATTTTGCGTAGAAATTGCTAATAATGAATGGATTTCAGTTAAGACCATTTATAGAAACTGTAGTGTGGTAATAAAAGGACATAATTTTAAGGTAGATTTGATACCAATTCAGTTGGGAGAATTTGATGTAATTCTAAGAATTGATTGGTTAGTTAATCATAATGCGATGATTGATTGTCATCAAAAACGTATAAATCTTTTGACTGCTTCGAAGTCAAAGGTAGTGTTCAACAGTAGTTGTTCACCTAAGCAATCTCGATGTTTGACTATAGTTCAGGCAGAAAGATTACATAGAAAGGGTTGTTTAGGATATTTGGCCTATATAGTTGATACTCGACAGGAAGGAGTAAAACTAGATCAAATACCTATAGTAAGAATTTTCCCGATGTATTTCTGGATGACTTACCAGGTTTGCCTCCAGATAGGGAAATTGAGTTCGTCATTAATCTTGCACCATGAACGACATCAGTTTCTAAGGCATCGTACAGAATGGCACCTGTAGAACTGAAAGAGTTACTTATACAATTACAGGAACTCTTAGATAAAAAGTACATACAACCTAGTGTTTTACCCTGGGGAGCACTAGTTTTGTTTGTAAAGAAGAAGGATGAAACTATGAGACTATGTATAGACTATAGGGAGTAAAATAACTTAACTATTAAAAATAAATATCCTTTACCAAGGATTGATGATTTGTTTGATCAATTAAAAGGGGCCGAACATTTTTAAAAAAAATTGACCTTAGAACAGGATATCATCAATTAAAGGTAAGAAAGAAGGATGTGCCGAAAACAGCATTTAGGACACGCCATGGACATTATGAGTTTCTTGTAATGTCTTTTGGATTAACAAATGCACCGGCAACATTTATGGATTTAATGAATCGAGTGTTTAAACCATGCTTGGAAAAATTTGTTGTAGTGTTTATCGACGATATTCTGGTATACTCGAAAACACAAGAAGAGCATACTGAACACTTGTGAGTCATTTTAGAGATATTACGAAAGGAACAACTTTTTGCAAAGTTTTCCAAGTGTGAATTCTGGTTGAAGAGAGTTCAATTTTTAGGTCATGTAATTGATAAGAATGGAATATCTGTAGATCCAGCTAAGATCGAAATGGTTGTGAATTGGGAACAACCAACAACTCCAACAGAAATACGAAGTTTTCTCGGTTTAGCGGGTTATTATCGTCGGTTTATAAAAGATTTTTAAAAAATAGCAACCCCATTAACCAATTTTAACTCGAAAAACGGTGAAAGACGTCTAGACAGATAAATGTGAGGAAAGCTTCCAAGAGTTGAAGAAGCGACTGAGCACGACTCTAGTGTTATCTTTACCAGATTATATAGGAAGCCTTGTAGTATATATTGACATATTGTTGGCGATTTCGCAATCAATCAATACGTGCAAGTATACACGGTCAACAAGTAATATAGTGATAAATTAATGTGTCGATCCCTCAGAGAATTCTAATTGATAAATTCCAATTACTAGTACTGTACCAATGCAATTTTATTTAAACAACCAAAAATTATAGCTATTAAGAAATTATGCTAAAACTAAGAAAACTAATTGCAATTGTACTTAAGAAATTATATTAAAAGAAAGCAAAAATAGATTGACAATTATTGGAATGCAGATAAATGATAATTAAGACTCCAATTTTCCCAATTATGATTATTAAATCAACTATTCAATTATCCTAATTATTATGTCTACTGAATTGTTAACAGGAATTCTCAAATGTCACAAGCCCTTTTCCAAGTGATCAAATGACTTCTATTTAATCCAGATTAATCTTGCTATATTCCTATGCAAAATAAGTGAATTAAACTCCTTTAATCCCAATTCCTTATGTGTTACACGCGGTGAAAAGATATTTCCATTCAATTCACAAACCTAATTATTCATTGTGCAAATAACTAAGTCACATGTCATCATGCCCAGTTCTAACCCTAAAATTCCTTTTCCAATTCCTTCTAGAGTAACAAGGTAATTATTGGCCGGATAATTAATCAATAAATCCAAGACATGATGAACAATTCACTTCAACATAAATAATTAGAATAAATTAAATAATCAATTCATAACCATAAAAGGTTCCATTGGAATCTTAATAAAAGAAATTAGTTCATAACGTAAATAAAAACCACTAATTGTTGGCAAATCATCCTAAAAAAATTACAAATTGAAAATAAGGAGAAGAAGAAGAAACTTTGGAACCAATCCTTAATCTCCAAGTAATCCTGTGTAGCTTTTTTTTTAGATCTGCTCTTCTTCCTTGCTCCCTTCTTTTTTTGTGTAGAATCCCCCCAATTCAATAAAAATAAATCAATTTATATATTTCTGTCCAATTCCAACAATCCTTCTTCAATTAGGCTTCCAATACTCATTAAATAAAGTCAACAGCAAGTCAATAGTGATTTTACGCCTGTTCCTCACGCGCGCCTCTTCCTGAGTCAATCGAGGACTAAGCGCCCGTGACTACTGTTTATAGCTTTTGAATAGCGCCCGCAATATTGAATGCAAACCTAATCTTGCCCTTTTTTTCCAAATTTAATTGCTCCCAATTGCTCCAACAATGCACCATCCTGCCACAACACACTAAAACGAGTAAAATAGTTCTAAAAACGCTTTGAACACACAACAAATTAAGATTAAACATAATTAATTCATGGGTATATTACCCAATCATCAAATACCCCCAAACTTAAATCGTTGCATGTCCTCAGGTAACAAAACACAAAACACGATTAACTAAACATCATGTAAATGCAAACTAACTAAAGGATCTTAATTCCAGCAATTCAATAGTTAACGAATATCCATAGGCCTCAGAAAAATCACAAAAATATGCTAATACCTCATGTTCAAACAGATCAACAATATCCCAACAATCAATCAATCAAAATCTGTTATTACTGATATTGTGAGTGTGTGCTCAACAACCATGCTAACCAATGACAAGCAAAAATCTGAAAGATAATAAAGTTCCTAATAAGCGTCATACAGTTCAACTCAAGAACGCATTAAATAAACTAAATTCAACTAAAATTAAACAATCACCAAAATTCAAGATTCAACATGGAATACTCATGCTTATTTTTTGCTAAACGGGGGCATTTTGCTCTTTTCCCGTTTTATTATTTTTTTTTAACAATGATCGTGTAATGTCTCATTCCATTAGGCTAACAAGCTACCCCTTAGCGAAGCTTTTCGACCAACGACTCCCGCACCATATAAGACCTTAGGGAGCTAGGTTTTAAGATACCCCTTCAGGCGTACTTGCTCAAGTAACAAAGTCCCCGAAACAAGACTAGTCACCCTGTATATTTTTTTTTTTAGATGGTTGGTGAGTGCGTTTTACGCTCCATCTCACGCTTGTGTTTATGGTGAGTGTTTCTCCTCAACCCACCTCAAGACTCAAGCTTTTTTTTTTTTAAAGCTTATATATTCCAAATATTTTTCCCCCAAACTCGAGTTCATGCATAAATTCAGTCTTCTCTAGCTATTCAAATTGTTCTTCCATATCACTAGCAATCGTCCTTTAGAACTCTATTATCTAACCATTTAAACTATCATAGCCAACATGGTCGTTTTTCAAAGTGCCTTCTTATAATATCAGTGTCAAACAGATAAAGATTCAATTCATGTCAAGAAAATCATATCACTGACTCAACAATCCTTACTAGACTTGTTCATGCAATTCTACTTTCATCATTGGCCCCAAATATACGCACTATCAAAAACTGGAATTAATATGCACTTCTAAATGCAATAATAAACTAACAATCACAAACCAAATCCACAAACTAATAACAAACTAATACTTAGAAATAAAAATTAACTACCCCCAAACTAATCTAGAGCAATGTCCTCATACGATAAATAAGGCAAAATAACACATAAGAATTCCCTGACGAGCTTATTCCTCTGGTGGAGCATCATCGTCCTCACTCATCTCTTGATCGGAAGGGGGAAATACTGGCAAAAC
Source organism: Panax ginseng (assembly GCA_020205605.1). NCBI lineage: Eukaryota > Viridiplantae > Streptophyta > Magnoliopsida > Apiales > Araliaceae > Panax > Panax ginseng. The sequence goes on from CM035137.1 coordinate 126,912,924, forward strand.
CGGAGCCGTTGGGAAGTGGCTAAGTTGAACGGCCGGATGGGTTTGGACGGTCAGTGCATTCTGTGCAGCAAATTGGTCAACTAAAAACTTGAAAATCACGTCTTGACGCTCCGATAAGCGCACATTCTGAGACTCCATGTTGTAAAACCAGTCGTCTATCTCCTGCTGGACAGCTTCGGGGACCACACCTCGATGAGCTGCAGACGAGGGACCGTAAGTAGGTGGAGCCTAGGAGGATGGTACTTGAGATTGCTCAGCTTGGGGAAGTATGAAACCCAATCCCTTAGGGTGATTAGCTCCCCCAGTCCACACTTTGTACCTGCTGATTAACTTATGGTCCAGCACTGGCATAGGCTTTTGTATCATTTCGTCTGACTTCCATTTGATGCCGAACTTAGCACATAATACGCATATGAGGGACGAATGTGGTAATCCTCCAGTGGTACTTCCTCGAGATGCGCGAAGAACGGATTGCAAAATGAGATGACCTACATCAATTTTGAATCCTTTGATAATTGAGTATAGAAGCACAGCACGCTCCCTGGTAACATGACTTACATGGGTGCATGGCATGAGTTTTACGCATAGAAATGCATACCATGCTTTCCCATATAAGCTGAGGTTGGAAAGTGGGAAAGTCATGTTACCGCGTTCGTGTACTGTCCATGTGGTGCCCGACTGACACAACTCCCGAATCAACGTTCTTCCCGTTGCTAAGAATGGTCGCCCGAGAATAATGGGAATCTCACTGTCCACTTCACAATCAAGAATAAAGAAATCCGCGGGGAAAATGAATTTATCCACTTTTACAAGCACATCTTCAACTATACCTCCTGGATATGTAACCGATCTATCCGCTAACTGCAAACTGATATTTGTTGGGCGTGGAGCCTGGAGTCCGAACTGACTGTAGACAGATAATGTCATTAAATTAATGTTGGCCCCCAAATCACATAACGCTTCGTCCGGCCCGTAAAACCGATTTCAAATCTCGCATGAATATATGAAGCTACCCGGTCCTTGAGCTTTGGCGGTAACTTATTCTCGAATGATAGCACTTTGCATTCTTCCATCAATGCTACGGTCTCGAACTCACCCAATTTCCTCTTCTTTGACAACACCTCCTTCATAAACTTCGCATAACTCGGCATCTGTTCCAAGGCTTCGGCGAAGGGGATGTTGATGTGCAATTTCTTGAAGATATCCAAAAAACGTGAGAACTGCTTATCTAACTTGGATTTCTGAAATCTCTGCGGATACGGTATGGGAGGCATTGTACTGGTTGGTTCTGAATTTTTCTGCTGTGAGATCTCCTCGGGATGCTTTTCGGTATCCAGCCCTTTCTCTATTTCGAGTTGTGCCTTGTCCTCCTTTTCCTTGTCCGTAACCGAGTCTTGTAGTTCTTTCCCACTCCGTAGAGTTACCGCTTTACAATGCTCATCTCTGCCCGGGTTTTTCTCGGTGTCGCTCGGAAGTGTTCCAAGTGGTCGATTATTCAATGCATGTGCCAGTTGTCCCAATTGATTTTCTATGTTTTTAATTGATGCAGTCTGACTTTGTATACTCATCTCCACTTGATCCAATCTTTTATCACTCGCATCGTGCCTTTTATCGGATGCCTTAATAAATCTTTCCAAAGTTTCCTCCCAGCTTGCTTTTCGCCGCGGTTGTTGTGTCTGGTTTGGAAATCCGAATTGGTTTCTCTGTCTCGGTGCTTGTTCTGCAGCTTGGTTGTTGCTCCATGAAAATCCAGGATGATTTCTCCACCCCGGATTATTTGTATTTTGGTTCGGATAAGGCTGTGTAGACTTACTATAACTCCCCACATATTGTGCTGCTTCTACATTGATGGCACATTGATCCGTAGTATGATCCCCAACACAAATTTCACAGGACATAGCTACCTGCTGAGTGGATTGTGGGCGCATTAATTCCATATGCTTAGCTATTGTGGACACTTGCACTTGTAAAGATGTTATTGCATCCACATCATACTTTCCCGCTGCTTTCGGAAGATTAGACCTCGTCATGGGCCACTGGTAATTATTGGTGGCCATCGTTTCTAACAACTGAAATGCATCTTCAAGGTTTTTAGACATAATCGCTCCCCCTGCTGCTGCGTCAATACTTGCCCTTGTGGATGCTTTTAAACCATCGCAGAATATTGCTAATTGCATCCACTGTGGAATACCATGGTGTGGGGACTTACGGAGCATGTCCTTAAACCTTTCCCATGCCTCATACAGTGATTCCAAATCAAACTGTGCGAACGTATGAATGTCATTCCGTAGTTTTGCTGATTTGGCTGGTGGGAAAAACTTAGCTAGAAATTTTTGAGCCAAGTCGTCCCAAGTGTGGATTGAGTCAGGAGGCTGAGCGTATAACCAACTGCGTGCTTTGTCTTTCAAAGTAAATGGGAACATTCTCAATCTTGTAGCATCTTCCGACACATTGTTGAATTTGAAAGTGTCGCAAACTTCCAAAAAACTCAAGATATGCTCGGATCATCTAATGGGCCACCCCCAAACTGACATTGATTCTGAAGCATTTGAATAGTTGCTGGTTTAATCTCAAAATTATTAGCGTTGATTGCCGGTCTCCTTATGCTTGACTGTATATCCGTGACATTAGGCATGGCATAGTCCCGAAGTGATTTCTGATCATTCCCTGCTATATTCACTGGAATTTCTTGTTCCCCCAGTTTTTCTTCCTCAGGTGATAACACAATAATCGATTGCCCTTTCCAGAATTTCCTTTCAATCTCGTCGATATAAGGAAAAAGTTCCCTTCTTGCCCTTGATCTAGTGTGCATACACTTGCAAAGAATTCCTGCGAAAACAAAAAGAAAAATTAAGTAACGTTTAAATTAAGACCGAATTGATTATAACTAATATGGAATTAATTTTAACAAAGAATTCCCCGGCAACGGCGCCAAAAACTTGTTGGCAATTTCGCAATCAATGAATACGTGCAAGTATACATGGTCAACAAGTAATATAGTGATAAATTAAAGTGTCGATCCCTCAGAGAATTCTAATTGATAAATTCCAATTACTAGTACTGTACCAATGCAATTTTATTTAAACAACCAAAAATTATAGCTATTAAGAAATTATGCTAAAACTAAGAAAACTAATTGCAATTGTACTTAAGAAATTATATTAAAAGAAAGCAAAAACAGATTGACAATTATTGGAATGCAGATAAATGATAATTAAGACTCCAATTTTCCCAATTATGATTATTAAATCAACTATTCAATTATCCTAATTATTATGTCTCTTCAATTGTTAACAGAATTCTCAAATGTCACAAAGCCCTTTTCCAAGTGATCAAATGACTTCTATTTAATCCAGATTAATCTTGCTATATTCCTATGCAAAATAAGTGAATTAAACTCCTTTAATCCTAATTCCTTATGTGTTACATGCGGTGAAAAGATATTTCCATTCAATTCACAAACCTAATTATTCATTGTGCAAATAACTAAGTCACATGTCATCATGCCCAGTTCTAACCCTAAAATTCCTTTCCCAATTCCTTCTAGAGTAACAAGGTAATTATTGGCCAGATAATTAATCAATAAATCCAAGACAGGATGAACAATTCACTTCAACATAAATAATTAGAATAAATTAAATAATCAATTCATAACCATAAAAGGTTCCATTGGAATCTTAATAAAAGAAATTAGTTCATAACGGAAATAAAAACCACTAATTGTTGGCAAATCATCCTAAAAAAATTACAAATTGAAAATAAGGAGAAGAAGAAGAAACTCTGGAACCAATCCTTAATCTCCAAGTAATCCTGTGTAGCTTTTTTTAGATCCGCTCTTCTTCCTTGCTCCTTCTTTTTTTGTGTAGAATCCCCAATTCAATAAAAATAAATCAATTTATATATTTCAGTCCAATTCCAACAATCCTTCTTCAATTAGGCTTCTAATACTCATTAAATAAAGTCAACAGCAAGTCAATAGGGATTTTACGCTGCTCTCACGCTACGCCCTCTTCCTCGAGTCAACCGAGGACTAAGCGCCCGAAGACTGTTTTATAGCACGAATAGCGCCCCGACGCTATTGAACAGAAACCGAATCTTGCCCCTTTTTTTCCAACCTAATTGCTCCCAATTGCTCCAACAATGCACCATCCTGCCACAACACACTAAAACGAGTAAAATAGTTTAAAACGAGTAAAATAGTTCTAAAAACGCTTTGAACACACAACAAATTAAGATTAAACATAATTAATTCATGGGTATATTACCCAATCATCACATATCACACAGAGGTTTAGGGTGTGTGTTGATGCAACATGGGAAAATGATAGCTTATGCATCACGACAACTCAAAGATTATGAGAAGAGGTATCCTACTCATGACCTATAGTTAGCCGCGATAGTTTTTGCTCTACAAATTTGGAGACATTACTTGTACGGGGAGAAGTGCGAGATATATACAGATCATAAAAGTCTGAAATAAATTTTTACACAAAAGGAATTAAATTTAAGACAGAGACGATGGTTAGAACGATATAAAGGATTATGACCGTGAAATCTTATATCATCCCTAAAAAGCCAATGTTGTAAATTGATGCGTTAAGTAGAAAGAATCAGAAAAAAATTGAATGTATTAACCACCAATGATAGGTTAATAAAAGACTTTGAAAATTTAGAAATTGAGGTGGAATGTCCAACTACCTCTACCCAAAATTGTATATTTTAGAGGGAGTTTCAACTCGCTTAAATAAAGTTAAAGAGATACGGAGAAGGATGAAGAATGTCGATGTTTAAATCTAATTCAACACATGATAAGTATAATAAATTTAGAATAGATACTGGATGGAATAATAAGATATGAAAATAGAATCGGGTTCCGTTAGACCAAGCTTTAAAAGATGAAATTTTAAACGAAGCTCATAATTCTAAATTTGCCATACATCCCGGCAAAGACAAAAATGTATAAGGATTTAAGTCGACACTTTTGGTGGTCGAACATGAAAAGAGAAATAGTTTGAATGGGTAAGTAAATGTCTCACGTGTCAAAGGGTTAAGGTTTTGGGCATCAAAAGCCGAGTGGTTTACTTCAACCCTTACCAATTCCTGAGTGGAAGTGGGAACATATAACTATGGATTTTGTTGTTGGTCTTCCAGCTACACAAAAGGGCCATAATGCCATTTGGGTAATAGTTGACCGTTTAACAAAATCAGCTCACTTTGTACCTATTAAGATTACTCATAACCTAGATCACCTTGCCAAACTGTACATCAATGAAATTATCTCTAAGCATGGATTACCTATTTCCATAGTATCAGATCGAGATTCAAGATTTACTTCTAATTTTTGGAAAAGCCTTCAGAAACACTTACGAACACAACTAAGATTGAGTACAGCTTATCGTCCTCAGACTGATGGACAGAGTGAGAGAACCATACAAACATTAGAAGATATGCTGAGAACTTGTATCATAGACTTCAAAGGAAGTTGAGAAGATCAGTTACCCTTAGTCGAATTTGCCTATAACAATAGTTATCATGCTAGCATAGGTATGCCACCCTATGAAGCTTTATATGGGCGTAAATGTAGAACACCTTTATGTTGGGATGAAGTTGGGGAAAGACAAATGTTAGGACCCGAGATAATTCATCAAACAACTGAAACTATCAAAATTATTCGTCAACGATTACAAGCATCCCAAGATCGACAAAGAAAATGCGCCGATCCACATCGTCAACAACGAAACTTTAACATATGAAGTCACATATTCTTGAAAGTATCTCCTTGGAAAGGCAAGATACGTTTTGGCAAGAAAGGAAAATTAAGTCCGAGACTCATTAGACCTTTTGAAATTTTGAGAAGGGTTGGTTAAGTTGCTTATGAAATAGCACTACCTCCTGAGTTGAATCATATTCATAATGTGTTTCATGTGTCCATATTACGACCATTTAAACCTGATTATAAACACGTTATACAATATGAGCCAATCCAAATAGAAGAAGATCTTTCTTATGTAGAAGAACCTGTGCAGATTGTCGACCGTAAAGAGCAAGTCCTGAGAAATAAAGTGATAGCATCGATCAAAGTAATCTAGAGAAATTAGAACGTTGAAGAAGCTACATGGAAACTTGAAGATAAAATGCGCGAAAATTATCCTAAATTATTTACTTAAATTTGTATTGCAATTTCGAGGACGAAATTCTTATTACTGGGGGTGAATGTAAAAATCCAAAACCCTAATAAGACTCGTATGTATACAATCCCGTTATATAAATAAAATTTCTCCATTCCGAATGTGTTATGTGTTAATATATATTTGGTTTGACAAATTTGACCAAATAAATTTTTGTCTGAAAAACGTTGTGCTTGACACCTCGTGCTTAATTTTTTTTCTTTCTATAATCGGACTTTTCGATAAAATTATTTTGACAAGTTGCTTTGTCGTGCTTACACTGATAAAACGCTTTGTCGTGCTTGTTAGGATTAGTGAGAAATTTATGTTAACAACTCTAGATTAACAAACCCTAACCCTAATTAGCAAAACCCTAACCCTAATTTATAAACCTAACCCTAATTAGCTAAACTAACTCTAATTAGCTTATGTTAACACCTAATCATGGTTAGTAAACTTTAATTAGGTACTAATTAACATTACTTAACAATCCTAATCATTAAAAACAAAACCCTAATCAAGATTAGTGAAGATTAAAGCCTAATTAAGCTACTAAACAAACCTAACTAGCTTACAAGTAGGTTAGGAGTCACCATTGCAAGTCCCTAGGTTGTGCATGACATGCTTGTAACTCCCAAGCATGACAATAGTCATCAGATCAGATCTTTGTAGAGGCAAGTTGCTCAAAAATGACCAAAAAGCCAAGTTGAAGAATTCTATAAATAGGAACCTTAGGGCTGAGAAAACTCACGAAATTCCTAAGCCTAGATACACTTATAAACCTACCAAATCAAGCCTAGGTGATAGCAGCAACAACATCAGAAGCTAGAATCAAAAATTGTTCAAGAAAAGGTACAAACCCTAGTTCATAATTTGCTCTATGATCCTATGTTAGATTTGTTGTTTAGATGTTTAGAATTATGTATTAGTATGTTAGAAAGTATGTTAGATTGGTAGAACACGTTTCCATAACATCTAAATGCCTTAATTAAGTGTTTTAAGAAATCTGGAAATTTTGAAAACTATGTCTGTCAGTCGAATGTCAGGCCCTATAGATTCATATGTGTTTATGTTTTGGTCCGTTAATTGTTTGTTATTTGTAGCCTGTTAGTAGGTCTTTAATCTGGAAAAGAAAATAGGTTCATTTGAACCATAGATTTCAAGTTATAAGCAGTCAAAGTGGGTTGACCGTTCATGGATTGCAGTTTTCTAGGTTACCTAGAAAATTCAGGAACAGTCGAACCAACTACTTTGACCAATCCGTTTAATTGTCTTCTATTTGTTATTTTTGTATGTTTTTGTTATAGATCAATACCTTGTTATATGTACTCCATATCTATGATCTTTAATTGAACAAACAACGTATTGGTTTATTGGAATTAATGGTCAAAATCCATTGACCGAGCTTGACCAAGTTTTCTGGGTTTTCTAGAAAACTGAAGAACACGAAGAACAGCGTTTGGCTGTACTTTGACCAACATAATTAGAGACCTTAGATTTATGCTTTGTTCATGTTAATGTTATATATATGTACCCTAACATATATACTACATGTTATAACAAACATCACACACATCTAATACACAGAATCAAAGTTATTTAAGCCACAAAACCATTGACCGGCCATGACTACTGTTCTGGGGTACCCAGAAACTCAAGAACAGCTCTGACAGTGACTTTAAGCCTCTATAACTTCTTGTTATATGTAGGTTAAAGCCTAAAATTTGTTTCATGGTATACTACGGTATTAATACTACAACATCAACTCTTGAACAAACAAAGAATCATCATCAGTAGCATTTTAAGTAGTGGTCAAACTAGTCACTCGACCATGACCAAACTGCTGCCCAGAAACTCTAGAACACCTACAACAACAATTTACATCATTTGAAGGGCTTTAGCGATGCACATAAATTATTTTTCTAAAAATAAATTATAAAAATTAGAAATAATTAATAAATAAATATAAAAATAGTTTTAAAAATTATATTAAATTATTATAAAGAAATTACGATATTTTTATATATATTCAATAATTATTTTATTATTATTAATAATTAACTTATTAATAAAGAAATTAGAATAATTATTTATAAATACTAAATAATTATGGAAAAATATTATTATTAATATAAAAAAGTATAATAAATGAATATAAATTATTTAGTAATAATAATCAATGTTTTGTAAAATTTTAAGTAAATATTAATTACTTATAAATAGAAAGAAATGATTTAAAAATCATTTAAAAGATAAATAAATGTTTTAAATTTCTAAAAAATATTATAATAGATATATAAATTATCTAAAATTATAATAAATAAAATTCAGTCCATTTATCAACTTTTTCAATATTTGGTAAAGTATTTAACACTGAAACCCTATTGAATCTAACCCGATATTATATAAATGTTATAATTGAGTATTATTATCAATACTAACGTGTTAAATTTTTATATATGAACATCGTAGGTATTTATTAATGATTGAATAGCATAACTTGACTGATCTACGCTCAGGCAAGTTTTCTAAACCCTACACTTATATCTTGAATTGTTTTTTATATGTTACACCAAACCTAAACTTGAATTACCAATTATTGTAAAGTTATTACTAAAGCTTCAACATAACTCAAAAATGAATTGTTTATTCATATGATATTTTTTATTGAGCATAAACTATTGTGTCAAACCAAATTGTTTTGGTAAGACATCCTATATTGAAGTTGGGTATCCCGTAAGGGATCGATATTTGGTCAATTCATATATTGACATTAATTTTGGTGTTTTTTGAGTACTAGTATGATGATATGCATACTCCTAAGATGTTGAATAGGCTGATCCCTTATCTCATATCTGAACAAAAATTTCTAAGTCTGTGTGATTGACAGAAATCCAGAAATGGTAACAACTATCAGTCGAAATTTGAATTGTTATATTTCTTCAAATCCTATATTGTTATAAATACAAAACTTGCTGAGCATGTCAAAGCTCACCCTTGCAAATTATTCCCTTTGCAGTTTTAGATGGTAATCCCGAACATCTTGAGTAGATAAAGGGAAGCGTCCTACATAGATTAGATTATATTCTTGTCTGTTTGAATACCTTGTAATAAGAACTCGTTATGAGAATCATGTAATCGAATCTTAATATTGTTATATATATATATAACATCTTTTATTTCCGCAACCGTGTTTTCTTACATATATAGATGTAAAATTAGACTTCTTCGAATGTAGTTGAGATCCTTGGGAACTATTTATCTTAGTGAGGGTATTAATAGCATGGACTGTTCATGTTGTTATTGATACTCTGGATTTTGGATAGATAGTTATTATCGATTCGATAGTATAAATTCGTTTGGCTTAGACTATACATCTAGGTGAGGGTATTAGTAATATGGATTGTTCATGTTATAACTGATATTCTGAATTTCGAATAGATTGACTCTAGTCACAGATACAGTTCATATATCCAAGTGAGGGTATCCAAACACAGTAATAGTTCTCTTGAGAATTACAGCTGTTATGGGATACTGTGAATTTTGGATCTATGAGAATTATATCTGATAGTCCTTCTTTTTAATGTAATCTTATAATCAGATACCATGGGTGTATAGATTTAAAAGCATTATGTTGATTTACTGTAAACACCATATCAGATACCATGGGAGTATAGATATGGGGGCGTTACATACATATATATATATATATATATATATATATATACTTGCTTGGCCTGGATTTCTAATTTGTGGCCTTCTACTACTTTTATATATATAATCATATATATATTTACATTCCCAGTTTGGCCTTGATTCTAATTCGTGGCTTTTTTACTGTTTATATATATATATACACACACACATATACATATACATTCAACAGTCATGCCTGGATTCCAAATTCGTGGCATTTGATAGTCTTAATTGTTTACTGCATTTTAATATCTGATTTAACTGCTTATTCAATGTAAATCCTTAATATTCCAATATGTATAATAGATTTATCTAAATCTAGCCATATCTAACTTTTAACCGGTTCAAAAGTTGTAAAACTAGAACCGTTGAGCTAGAATGGCTAAGATTTATTTCAATCTAGTTTTCTTTCTATTTTTTGTAAATATTAATCAACCATGTGAGCCTACGAGCCACGAGGTCTAAGCTTCAGCTAACGGATCTAGATATGGTTCCCACGATGGACCCTTTTCAGTTGTACAACCAGCTTGTAAATTATTTATTGTGTTTGGACATCCTTTGATGGCTTTAATGCCCATAAGGAGCCCGACCCTTCTATGTATATTATTTTATCAGAGATGCTTCGCATCTCAAAAATAAAATCAAATCAAGCCGAATATAGAATAAAATGGAATTATCAAATGCCACAATTACTATTGAGCATAAGTGTTTGAAAACTTCTTTTTCAAAACATAATTGTTATATCTTGCTTAAAATTGAACTTTTATACAAATTAAACCATTTGTATATAGGTGCAAATGAGGCATAGTACTACTTCCAAATAACTGCACTTAGGCCCAATAAAATCACACATGCACACACACACACACACACTTCAGATAAATTAGGGAATCAAAAAGACGTTGTAACCGTGTTTTCACGGAAGTTGGGGGATGCCTAAAACATTCCCCCCCGCTTAATCAAGCCTTCGAACTTTGTGAATCTCGGTTTCCAAGAACTGTCAAATAGAGTCCAACCATTGGGCCTTTGTGTAAACCTTTTCAAATTCAGTTGAGTTGGTATAACCATTTAAAAACTGTAACGAACGGGACTTTTGTAATTAATTTTATTAATAATAAATATTTATTAAATTAAATAAATATTTAAATTGATTTATTTATTGAGATAAATAAATATTTTATAGAATTATTGTGCAATAAGTTAGTTAAAGTGTGTTATAATAATTAAATTAATGTATAATAATTTTATGATTTTAAATTGCTTAATAATTATAATGTTGTGTAGTGGTGATGTTATAATTTAATTTAATAATTAGATTAGGGATGTAATAAATTGTTAAGTAAAATTATAATTTATAATGGAAATTATAATTATAAGGCAAATGTTAATTTGATTTGTGATTAATTAAGGGTATGACAAGTGAATTATAATATAAGGAAGATATAAAAATAAATTAAAAAGGGGATTTTGAGAAGATTGCCAAACATGGTCTTGTGCCCTTTAGCATAATAGAACTGATAAAGCTTTTGGGTTTTTTTACTTGTTGACTTACGTTTGTGCATAGTGGTATATATCAGTTTACATTAAATGTATTATCCTAAGGTTGAAGCTAGAAACACAGAGGAATGAAATTCAGAGTTCTCTGAGAATTGGGAGTCAAGAGGAAGAAGAGGGTTTTGTCAAGCTAATCTATCAGCTTTGCTAACTCTTAACAAGGAATTAAAGGTGATAGTAATCTATTTCTAATTCTTAAATTTTGGTTTCCTACATATTTTCTATGTAATTGGTTTTTGTGGTATGAGTTAAAGAGACATGATGTTATATGTTTTATTGGGTGTTTATAAGCTGTGATATATTGTTTAAGAATGATTTTTTGAAATCAAATTATCATGGAATTGAAAGTAGTATGCACACAAGCCAATCATGTTTATGATAAAGCATATACTTTGTAACAATCTTATTCATTTATTAATAAAAGTATTCATTTACTAAATGCTTTAATTTATCTACATGGTGTTGTTTTAATAATATGTGATAAACCCATAGTTTTAAGTAATGCTTTTAGAATCATGATGAGATCATGCTATTAAGATCTAAATTCTTAAATAACTTAAAAACTAAAATGTTCCTAATCGATGGATTATGAAAAGGGGGATTAGTGAATCCGAATAAAGTGGTACACACGTTGTTTGCTCATTGGATGAGGATGATTGATCTCATGATCATTTGTGTGGAGACACTAAAGCAAGTATGTAGGTGCTTTTGGAGCATAAGTTCACTGAACGTGACTTACTAAGGATTACCTAATGGAGTTTTACTTGTTTGTCAATAGTTATTCCTGTAGTGATAGTAGTACAAGTGATCCTTGGACTTGAGATCATAATAGTATCTTGTGTATGATGAGTTATACTTTGACTTATTCTTTAATACACTTAGGGTCTATGAGAGGGTATGCTTGAGTATAATAAGTTGTATATGGAGATACTATAAGATCAATAAAGAATCCACCACTTCTAGTAAAAGAAGAGAAATATCATATGTGATTTGATAATGACAACCAGTAGTCCTTGGCCAAGGCAAAATGAAATTAGAAAGGACTTTCTAATTTGCGTTATTTGGAGTTGTGCATTTAAGAATCGAAGTACATATAATTACATAAAATAAGACTTGACAGTACTTCCATGTCTTATATTTAATTGGGACATTGTATGGTGGAAGAATTGAATTGTACGGTAACTATCTACTCAAAGATTTTTTTATGACTAAAGTTGAAATCTATATTATCTAAAAGTCAATAATCGCTAGAGAGGCTTATCACTATTGTAGAATAAATATTATTTATTTAAATAAATTAAAAGTTTAATTTATTTATTTAAATAAGATTAGAATTTTTTAATTAATTTATTCACAACCGGTTTAATATGGAGAACTTAAAGGGTCACACCATAAAAGAAAAAATATTTATTTAAGAAGTAAATGGCATAATCGTAATAATAAGTTAATTGTATTTAATTTAAACTATGGTGATAGAATAAATTAAATAGCTTAATATTTATTATTTAATATTTTGAAAATTTTAAATATAAATTAATAAGAGGAGTCTTATTATTATTATTATTGTTTAATTCCTAAAGGAGTTTGAGAATTAATTTAATATGAGTACTCTCTTTTATTCCTAATAAGATTAGGAGGAAAATTAATTAAAATTTTTTAATTAATTATCCCTAATAAAATTAAGGAACTTAATTATTAATTAAATAATACCCTAATTTCTAATTAGATTAGAAGGGTTAACTGATATCTTTATAAGAGGAGTCTTATATCAAATATCTAGTGATGTGATTCCATTTGTTGGAGAGTACGCCCTTTTTTCTACAGAGATAGGAAAAACTAGGGTTTAACCAAACACTCATCTTCTTGAATTTTGTTCTTCCTTGGTGGATCACCTTTAGAGGCCAAATACTTGGGTGGCTAATGTTGATCACCTTTAACCCGGTGGATTCAAGTTGAATGCGAAAAGGATTGGAGGTGAACTTGTACCTGAGGAAGGTAGTTCTACAAGGGTATGAATATAATCTCCATCTCTTTTCTTTTGATTGATAATTGTACACAAAGTATGATCATGGTGATGGGTTTGTATGAAAATTTTAAATTCCTATTTTATTGTACTTCCACACCTTTTATGTAATATGATTACATGATTGCGCTATATATAAACCTAACACTGGTATCAAAGTCTAACTTTGTGCTAATTATTGATCTTCATGATTCAATGTATGTATGGTATGCGATTGGATAGAATTTTCTGGGCAAAAAAATTTCATGTTCTATCTACGACGCGACGTAGCTGCGACGTCTCCAGTTCATTCTAAAGCGTTTCTTTGCTTATATACTTAGGAAAATGTTTTACAAGGCTAGCAACAGCAGACGGTCTCTTCGTCGTCTAGTTCATTCTCGAGAAGTCATTAGCCATAACGTGGAAAGGTTTTCTGGGCTAGCAGTATTAATCGCTTGTGTCTAGGTATATTACGGTAGCATTACCAACACCAGATTCTGATTTTTTTTATTTTAATATTTATTTCAATTATGATAAATTGTTTATTTTGAATTGCAATATAAGTAAAATAAAAGTTTTATATTTACTTGGAATTGGATTCCACGTCCGTTTAAATAAAAGAGTTTATTCAAGAGTTTTATATTAATTTATAATTGATTCCACGTTCGCTAGAATAAAAGAGTTTATTCACATATGGAATAGGATTTTATGTTTCCTTGAATAAAGGAGTTTATTCACATATGGAATAAGATTCCATATTTCCTAAAATTAAAGATGTTTAATTTTGATAAGAAATAAGATTCAACATATTTTATTTTTCCAGCAATTTTAAGTTAAAATAAAGGAGTTTATTTTGTACTTGAAATTAGATTCCTTATTAATTAAAATAAGGATTTTATTTTGATTTAAAAAAGGAGTTTATTTTTATTCAAAATTGGATAAAATAAAATAAAGAAATTTATTATGATTTAAATTTTGGTTAAAATAAAAGAGTTTATTTTTACTTCAAAATTGGATTTTAATAAATTTGAAAATGCCCATTAAATTGATATCGATGGATAAATGGAATGGATTTATTATTCATGAGATGAATGTTATTTATTGATGCATATGTTGATGTGTATGATAATAAATGGGGTTGATTATGGACTATTGACCAATGTGATTGTATTTTATTTTAGTTGGATCCATGAATGTATGTGTATTATTAAATGGGGTTTGCGTACCTCGTCTTCTCTAATGTTTTTTTAATGTAAATTTTATCTCCCTCCTATGTACTTCCCCTTGATTGTTGATCAAGATTCTATTTATTTTAAATAGTTTTGTAATAGGAATATTTAGAATTATTTTGAAGAACTGGAGATCAAGGAGCAAGGAGCGCTTGAAGACCCGTTTGTAATGGAGCCCGGGTTTAAATTTAATAGTTATATTTAAATTTAATTCTTGAACCCTAGGTTCGACCTCTTGGTTCACTTGGTCGCTCTAGTGAACCAAACTAGAAGAAAGTCCATAATCAATCCGGGTAGAATATAGTATTCTATATGTGCATGCTTATACTATATATATAATGCAAACATGCTTTGCATGTTAATTAATATTACGCGTATTATATATGTGCATGCGCGCTAAATAAGATGAGACAAATTAATAAAAAAACCCTCAAAGAAATTATATTAAGTTGTAATGTTCAAAGATATTTGGAATATCGAACGCCGCCTTCTAGCATGGTAAAACAATAAAGTATTAAATATTTAAGATGTTGTTTTATCACATCTAATGCTTATAAATAGACTGAACAATGTTGTTTTGTTGTGCACACACAAGGATAGTGTTTTTCTTTCGAATATATGGAAGTTCTAGTAATGACTTAACTTGGATCATTTTAGTTCGGATGTGCACGTACTTGACCATTATGATCTAAGAGGCAAAATACAAGGAGTTGCATAGTTGATGGTACTGAAAAGAGTTGTCTACCTATTTATTTATATATAGTTTGTTGTACACACACAAGGCTATATACATTTGAAATGAGATCCTTATTCTCCCTAGCATATCTTTAATTAAATATTGTCGAACTATATATATTGAGGGTAATATAGTTTGATGAAAATAGTGGAAGATGCCAATTTAAAATAAGACCTAAATTATTTTGGAAATTAATAAAAGAATATATGCTAAAAGGTTGTTAATTACAAATTCATCTACAGAATTTTATAATATCTAAAATTATTATCACCGTGTAGCATATTAGATGCTAAATTAATCGAACCGAATTAAGCGGATTGGTTAAGGAATTTGAGAATAGTTCTCATGACTGAAAAGGTATCTTATGTCCTTAATACGCCTATCCACGCAATGGTTGCAGACAATACCTCTAAGGAAGAGATTGCTGCTTTTAGAAAATGGCAAGATGATGCATAGTTGATGTAGACACTCGAAATTGTCTGCCTACCTATTATTAACATTGTAGGAAGCGCAAAATCTTCTTTCAGAGATAACCCTGGAAGACAGTTCAGCTTAATCCCGTAAATACCACCAGAAGTTCAGTTTTAACCCTAGAAAACACACCAGGAGTAACATTTCCCACCTCGGAGATAACCCCGGGGAAAGCAGTACAAATACTGGAAATTCCACCGGAGAAAGCCGATTCATCTTAGAGATAACCCCGAGATGTTCAGTCTCAGTCCCAGAAAAAATATCGGGAAAGACAATGTCAAAACCTTGGAGATAACCCCAAGGAGTGCAGTTGCAGTTCCGGAGATAACCCCGAAGATGCTCGTTTCAACCCATGCAATCAGCTTCAACCTCGGGACTGACATCGAGGCACTCAACTCCCAAACCCGGAGATAGCCCCGGGAGGACAGGCACACCTTAGAGATAACCCTGAGAGCATTCAACACTTGCAGTAGCCCAATCTCAAAGATAACCCTAAGCAACGTCTGCTTTATCAACCAAAATCGGAGATAACCCCGGTGAAGGGAAAAATCGTCAAATTGCCACCTCAACCCCACATGGCGTCGTCTCAACGAACAAATAGTCAACATACATTCTACACAATAATGTCCCACAAGAACCAAGGATTTGTAATCCCGAGTGACTAATACGCAAGGTAGAACACCGGATAAAATTTGAAGCTTGAAGACATAGGACATGGTTCCATCTTCCTGACTTCGTACAACCTCTAATCGAATGTCATTACGTAGCTCTCGACAACAGCAGTCCAAAATAGGTCTTATACACCTCAATCGGATGCTCAGATTGAAGTTCTGCAAGTTCAAGTGGACATCACATTGCACGCATGCACGCACTACGAGATGGTAGGACCCGCGGAGCCCGAGGCACCCTGACAGCAGCATGTGCATTTGCGGCTACTGCAGGTACACATGTTGCTCCCCCCTCTATAAATAAAGTGCTTGGGGTGGTCATATTCAAGAGAAAAAAGGCGAGGAAGCCCTATCTAATTTGCTCTGTACACACCCTATATTGAGTGTTTTCTCATTTTAAACACTTGTGAGTTCATATATAGCTATATTTTTACCTGCGAGAGCCGAGTTTTCATCCACTTAAAGCTCTAGAAGTCTTCTTTGGCAGTCCACTGTAAACCTTCTTACATACTTTAAAGCCTCTCTTTTCATCTTTGCATGCACTCTTCTTCACGTTGAGAGTCATGTTGTGTGTGTATGCCCGGACTTCGGTCCGTGGTTTTCATTTCTGTTTAGATATATATAAGCGATAAATGCACATGATATATATCGATCCATACTCGATTTATCATTTGGGTGATTTATATTTATATATATAAAAGTAATAAGCATAGGGATATAAAACCCCGCTCGATGAGACCGGCTTTTATATCCAAGGTGCTTATTACTTTTATATATATAGCTATAAATCAATGAAATGATAAACCGAGGTGGGATCGATATATATCATTCTATATATATATATATATATATATATATATATATATATACTTACATTACATTTCGGGCACAGAGTTTACGCTGTGGCCTTTTACTTCTTTATTTACATTCCATCCCTTTGAGTTTACTTTGTGGTGGTTGATCATTTTTACTGCTTTCTTTATATTTAGTCCCGCCTGGAGTTTACTTCATGGATGTTGAACACATTTATTGCTTTATTTACATTTTTGATCCCCCATGGAGGTGCTTCGTGGTGGTTGATCATGTCTATATATATATTGTGGCGACCCCAAATCCAGGTACTTGAAACCCGAACTCGGTTCTCCACGATACCATTTCTTTAAGATGAATAATACTAAATAATAATACATTCGAACTTAATTTACATACATCAAAGTTTACTTCCCAGTGCACGTGACCTTCAAATACATTCCTTACAATACGACAATAGATTCCATTGTCTTACTAACTATAACCATTAACTCATACTAAATCTCATTCGAACAACTTTTCTTTTCCTTGTTAGTTACACGAGCCTTCAGTTGATCGTCACGTATCTTGAAAACATTTAGTTTAAGCAAGGATGAGCATTTGAGTGCCCAAAAGAAGTAATAGCAATTATATATATAAGCTAAAAGAATATAAGTATTCTCTTTATATAACACTTACAAATGAATCGAAAGTTGTGAAGTAATCATCTTGATAAAAATTCACATAACAACTCTCTTCTAAATTATTTAAATTTGGCTCTGCTCTACCCATGAATAGGGTTTAAGAAACATACTATGAACATTGTTTTCATTTTCGAAAAGGTTTAGCGAAATTCATCCATGAAACCGCTTCTAAAACTACGAGTGCGGAGGGTGATCGGCCCGTTGTACCTGTATTGATCAATACTACATAACTTGAACGAAATTCATCGCTCACTCTGTCATACTTTGGGCAAAAAATCTTCCCATATAGGGATGTTCATACATGCACGGTTCCAAACCCGAAGGTTTTAATCTTGCTCAACAATAATATGTAATTCAACATATATGTATACGGGTAATTGACAAAAGTGTATCAATATGTGAATAAATGCTGATGATTATCCAAGTGGGGACACTTGTATAACCATTTAGAAATCAACTTAACGAATATATATAAAGCTAACATGTTGATAATCAAAGCGTACATAATCATGCGAGAATAGAAAAGAATTACGAAACTTCTTACTCATGTCCATTGCGTAAAGGAAATGCAAAGGTAAGATACTTTTTGGTTTCTTTGATTATAAATCTCAACTTAGGTTTTATCTCTTTATCACAACCTATCAATAATCGGATCATTCGTTCGATTAGAACAATATATCATCACACATAGTATCGCATACATTACGATTACGACACATAGTCTAATCACGTCATCACATAATCGCGGTGATCACACTTTTAGTTCATATTCTATACTTGAAATATTTTTATACATTTTTCAAATATCTCATCCATGTTCTTACGATAGCCTTTTCTTTCTTTTATAAAGGTTCGACATTTGTCGGCGTCTCGAAAGCGACTTTAACGGTAAATCTTGAGTCTAAGACTCTTATTACGTACCTCAACATCTATGAGTACCAGTCATTTTATTTTAAATGACTTAAAATAATTTTAAAGCATTTATGATAATTTATCATGCATTTTCCAACATCGGAATCATAATTAAATGATTTAAACATCAACAATTCTATTATCATTAATAATTAATTAATATTAAATTATTAATAAAACCATTGCCAAAATATAAAAGTCATTTATAATAACTCAAACTATTTTATAACATTTATATTACCCTTAAATGATTTTTAAAATAATTAAAATCATTTTAAATAATCACCATTAATATATAAATATTAATGTACTATTCATCAAATATTAAAAGTCATTAATTATAACTTAAAATATTTTAAATCCTTAATATCCTCTTTAAATGATTTTTAAATAAATAAAACCATTTTTAAACTATTTATTTAATATAAATATTAAATAAACTTAATATCACAAATCATTAACTAAATATCATTAATATATAATTATTAATGAAATTATCTTCTAAATATTAAAAGTTATATTTTATAACTCAAAATATCTTTAAATACTTTATTTTCATTTAAAATGATTTTTAAAATATTAAAATCATTTTTAAACTAATTATTTAATATAATCAATAAATAACTTTAATATCATTAATATATAATTAATTAATGAAATTCATCACAAAATATTAAAAGTCATGGAAAATAACTTCAAATATTTTCTTATACCATAATATAATTTTTCATGATTTTTCATGAATTAAAACTATTTTAAATCATTTATTTAATATTATAATTAAATAAATAAATACCTTTTATATTCCAAAATATTAAATATTTATGAAATATACTCAAAATAATTAAAACTATTTTTGGACTTTAAAATAATTTTTCGAAATTTATTTGGTATTTTCAATAATTAAAATCTAATTTTCTAATTTTTAAATCAATTTTGGAAAATAATAATAATAACCGTAAGCTAAAGGCTCTTATAGTAGACGAAGCGTCGTATAGGTGTTCTTCACCAAGCCCGAATTCAAAAGGCGGTTAGCGAGTGAGCATGTTTGATAGTGAATAACTTTTTCCTCTTAATGAATTTGGACAATCTATAAATTGGGTCTTGTAGAAAAATATCGGATCACAATTAACAACAATCATAACATTTAAACAACATCATATCTCGGGATATATTAGTCATCAAAGTAGTTGTCGAGAGATGTTCTTCGTGAAGAAACGATTCGAGGTACCTCCTTTGGACCTCTATAACTTGATGATGCATTATAACGTTTATGTGATCTATCAATTCCGATTGTGTGTAGACAACATGTAGAAATATAACTATAACACTTAACATCATCATAAAAACATCAGATCTAACCAGAAATCGTTGGTCAAAGTAGACCACGGACAACCTGCTCAAAATTTACGGGTTCGCGGTTTTTAGTAGTTTGGTCAATCATGTTTGATCAAACAGTATCTTGTGATCTATAATAGCTCTAGCTTTGATTCTTTTTTCATCCTAAAGACCACATATCGGGCTACATGTTACAAGTTTTAAACATCAAAACACTAAACACACACGACGAATCTATAGGGGATGACATTGGCTTGTCGGGACCATATTTTGTTTTTTCCAAAGTTTGAAAACTTTGATTTTGAGCACTTTTATGTTATGGGTTTTGAATTTAACAATCCAGAACATTAATAGACTCTCTATTACACAACCTTAAACAATCAATTGCATCAATTAACATCGAATCGAAGGATTTCTAGAATTTAGGATTTCCTACCTTTTCAAGCTTGATTTTTGATTTCTGGCTTCTTGATGCTTCTGATTTGTGGTTTGTGATAGTTAGGCTTTGATTATGAGCTTATGGGCAAGGCAAATTCGTTGGCTAGAGGTTGAGAGAGTGTAGCTAGAGAGTTTAGAAAATATTAGAGTGTGTTTTCATTATTTCTCCTTGATCTCTATATATAGACCCTTAGATTGCATTGGATCTTTGATATGGTTTGGTAATTATAGAGCTCAAAGGACAATAATAGAGTGGTTGGCGGGATTTGGTGGATTAGTAGCAATGATACACAATTATTTCACCAATAATGCACTAAAGTGGACAAAAAGGCAAAATGGTAATTTCCCCTCCAATAATTGATTTCTTCCTTTAATAATGCACAAGGGTAGTTTAGACTTCTCATGTCTACCATGAAGGGCATTTTAGACATTGGCCATAACCATTAGTGTTTATCACTTTAGATTTTAAAATTCCATAAATAATATAACTAATAATACATTAAAAGGGTATTTTGGTAATTTCACATATAATTTCATGGGAATTTTTGTACATAGCAATTAAATGTAGTATTTAATCACTAGATGGTAATTCTTATCATTTACCAATTACTTTTCATCCTTTGGTAAATTAAAACATTTATACATTAACATCGTAATTAAACCCATAATTTTAAATTAGGGTTTTTGATTGAAAAATTAGGGTTTTAAAATTAGGGTTTCTTAACGCCATCAATTAGGGTTTCTAATTGACCATTAGGGTTCTCTAATTATCATGTGTGTTCTAAACACGATCGTTCTGATCTCTAACTTCAACCGAATTAGGGTTATAATAATTAGGGTTTGTCCTAATTATCAACGTCTGTGATAATTATGGTTTCCTTCTAATTACCGACATTCTTATACACAATAACTTCATATACACAGTCACTACTCATTCATATCTCATAACTGAGTTTAATAATTAGGGTTTCACAGCACGGTAATATCTTATGACCTAATGGTATCGTTTGCTCGATATTATCATCTCTTTGCATCTGAGTACATAATTATGGTAATGCAAGTAAAATCATTATATCAATAATATAATATTACTATTCTCATTTCTTGATCACAATCCCAATTCAGGATTTGGATCTCATATCTGACTTCTCTTTCTTACACAACATCAGTAATCAAGTTAAAATAGTTAACTTAATTATTCTGAACAAATCATATAATAAAATATTTAATATATAATTTCAATTATCAATGCATATATTATTTCCAATCATGTTTTCATGGAAAATAATTAATAAAACATTTCTACTTACAAAAATTAATTACCATAACAATATAATTTGTGGTAATTGATTATTCCAAAATTATTTCTAATTTTAAAGAAATAAATATATTACATTTATCATTCACATTACTAGACACTTAGTCTCGTCATTAAAAAAAAAAAAATTTATCATAAAATTTCTTATTTATTTTATATAGGAGATCTCGGGTTGTCACATTCACCTCCTCCTTAGAAGGATTAGTCCGGAATCCTTCACCTTTAAACTTCATACATAGAAGAGTACATAACGCATATAATCCTTGCACATGAGACCTCGATCAATGCTTGATCGAATCGATCTTTAACTATTCTCCATAACGCTTGTCTTTCTAATAAACAGAATTTTGATTAAGAGAACCAAAATTCCTCCTTCAAAATTTCTTTATGAAATAATTTACTATCTATATAGCTATATTTTATACTGGAAAATCATATAAAATATTTAAGTTATTCGAATAGAACACAGGTTCCATTTCCAATTGCCACAAGATCCTCAATCGCTACGATATCTTGAGCGACCATAATGAAGACACTTACGGTTTATTTCGTTATCGCTTTATATCTTCTTTGTCATTTCTCGTATTCACATTCCTTATCTCACTTCTTCTTCTTTCACCTTATACTCTTTCATCTTATACTCCATTGATTCATAAATAAAACATTCGCTATACATCATTGAATTGAGACAATTGGAGATATGTCTCTTCTGCCCTCACACAAAGCACACAAACTTTTTCTTTATCTCATTTCCCTTTTATCGTATAGGTGATAAAAGTTATCTTTTGCCCTTTTCGTTTTCCTAACTATCATAAACGCTTCTACTGAGTCACTTCATCCTCTATACCCTAGCAATAGGATTGCCTTAAAGTCTTTGGCGTTCGACGTTCAATTATTTGGTTGATCTTCCACAGCTGGTTTTCGTTTTCGTCACGGTGGCATAATCGTAATTATTCTTCATTTCCTTACATTCTAAGCCTCATTGTATACGTTCGACATATAACACAAAATTTTCTACTCAAATAGTCATGTATTCAAAATATTGGATTTGAAACTTGGTTTACTATATTAACCAATATTCAGATAAATATCTGCTACCTTTATAACAACTTACTTCATTAATCCAACTTGTGACACTCATGGTACTTCCAACCATAGCACCTCACATTAATAGAACTTAACATACCATAGCACATATTGCTTTAAACATCAGCTATCCCTTTGTGACTACAACAGTCGGGATTTAAAATCTTGACCAACATAAAAGTTGAAAATATTTCGTTACACAACAAACGTTTCACACATATCATATTAAACATACCTACTCAACATATCCTAAGATTTTTCCTTGGACAACTCTTCGTTCCATGACCTTTCATTCCACAGATAAAACAGATATACTGCCTCGGATTGGGACAATGAGGAGAGAAATGTCCCTTATGTCCGCAATTATAGCAAATATTTGCCCCTTTTCTGCACACACCTTCATGCTTCTTGTTACATTTTACACACCTTTTATTCGGTTACTTTTTCCTTGGTTAATATCAGGATCACAATCATTCATTCTCCTTCTCTCCTTACTGGGTCTTTCTAAGTCACAGTCTTCCATTTTTCTTTTTTTTCCTTATCTCTCGGAGCTGCACACGAAGTGTTGTTTGAGGCTCCCATCTGATCAATTTGGATCTTAAGCTTATCCTGTTCTTCCATTGTTTCTATTAATGCCGACGTAGCAACTTTTCTTTCTCCCACAACCTTTCTAGTGAAGAAACCTTGTTCTCCAGATCCTGCACTTTCATTGATGCTTGATCAGCTTCAACGTTAGTGTCTGAATCATTATCTGTCATTCTCTCCTTTTGAGCTTCTATTCCCGCTATTGGCCTCGATATTAGCTCGGGGTATGGATCTAATCCTTCTTATTCCACATATCTAATCCACCAGACATCTACATACATAATTATTCTGATTAGCATATAGTATATACAGCCATCAATATTTCAATATACGTTGTCTCTTATTTTGTTTGACGATGAATTATTCAATTCTCATCAACGCCTATCTTTCTCTGCCGAAAGGCAGCTCCATCCACTCTGCATCGAATCACATAAAGGCGATGTCTAAAGCCTGCTCCAAGGTATATATCCTGGTGTCTTTGGCTTCTACCTCAACGTTCAACTGTCCTATCTGTATCTCTCTCTGCTCCAACCTCTCTCGTAGCTCGGCTAACTCCATCTGTGTTCGGTGAGCAGCGTCCTTATACTACTGTTCTGAAATCTGGAGAGTACGATTTCGTGCCTCCGCTTGCTCGACTCTAACCTTTAAGTCGTCGTTCCTAACTATCAAATCTCTTATTATCTCACTGTCTGTGTACTCCTCGCTAGAGTCCATCGTCTCTTGGGTCAAGGAATTACTATCTTGACTTTCGTCACCCATCCTATGACCACAATAAACGAGACAACATTAGTACCAAAATAAAATATATTCATCGATAAAATGAAGGAATATTTTATTTAGTAACACTTGATGAATCTTCTCGACTCATCATATCCTATAACTTCTCACCAGAGTACTTCGTCTCATGGTTCACTGAATATCTATCTTAACTTTCGTTCTCCATTCTACTAAGGTTATAACCTAGGTTTCGTATTCCTAACGTTCATAACCTATAGCTTTGATACCAACCTGTGGCGACCCAAAAT
Source organism: Panax ginseng (assembly GCA_020205605.1). Taxonomy (NCBI): domain Eukaryota; kingdom Viridiplantae; phylum Streptophyta; class Magnoliopsida; order Apiales; family Araliaceae; genus Panax; species Panax ginseng. The sequence goes on from CM035137.1 coordinate 126,937,642, forward strand.
CCAGGTACTTGAAACCCGAACTCGGTTCTCCACGATACCATTTCTTTAAGCTGAATAATACTAAATAATAATACATTCGAACTTAATTTACATACATCAAAGTTTACTTCCCCAGGTACGTGACCTTCAAATACATTCCTTACAATACTTGACAATAGATTCCATTGTCTTACTAACTATAACCATTAACTCATACTAAATCTCATTCGAATAGCTTTTCTTTTCCCTTGTTCGTACCTGAGCCTTCAAGTCGATCGTACATAACTTGAAAACATTTAGTTTAAGCAAGGATGAGCATTTGAGTGCCCAACAAGTAATAGCAATTATATATATAAGCTAAAAGAATATAAGTATTCTCTTTATATAACACTTCTACAACGAATCGAAAGTTGTGAAGTAATCTGTACTGATAAAAAATTCACATAACAACTCTCTTCTAAATTATTTAAATTTGGCTCTGGCTCTACCCATGAATAGGGTTTAAGAAACATACTATGAACATTGTTTTTCATTTTCGAAAAGGTTTAGTAGAAATTCATCCGCAAACCGCTCTAGCTTACGGGTACGGAGGGTGATCAGCCCTGTTGTACCCTGTATTGATCAATACTACATAACTTGAACGAAATTCATCGCTCACTCTGTCTGCCTTGGGCACAAAAATCTTCCCATATAGGGATGTTCATACATGCCTGGTTCCAAACCCGAAGGTTTTTAATCTTGCTCAACAATAATATGTAATTCAACATATATGTATATGGGTAATTGACAAAAGTGTATCAACATGTGAATAAATGCCATGATTATTCAAGTGGGGACACTTGTATAACCATTTAGAAATCACCTTAACAGAATATATATCTGAGCTAACATGTTGATAATCAAAGCGTACATAATATGTACAGGAATAGAAAAGAATTCTGAAACTTCTTACTCATGTCCATTGCATAGAGGAAATGCAAAGGTAAGATACTTGCCTGATTTGTTGATTACAAATCTCAACTTAGGTTTTATCTCTTTATCACAACCTATCAATAATCAGATTATTCGTTCGATTAGAACAATATATCATAACACATAGTCTCTTTATATTATTACGATTGACATAGTCTAATCACGTCATCACATAATCGCAGGTGATCATACTTTTAGTTCATATTCTATACTTGAAATATTTTTATACATTTTTCAAATATCTCATCCATGTTCTTACACGGAGCCTTTTCTTTCTTTTATAAAGGTTCGACATTTGTCGGTGCATCTTAAAAATTTTTTAACGGGTAAATACTGAGTCTAAGACTCTTATTCTGTACCTCAACATCTATGAGTACCAGTCATTTTATTTTTAAATGACTTAAAATAATTTTAAAGCATTTATGATAATTTATCATGCATTTTCCAACATCGGAATCATAATTAAATGATTTAAACATCAACAATTCTATTATCATTAATAATTAATTAATATTAAATTATTAATGAAACCATTACTAAAATATAAAAGTTATTTATAATAACTCAAACTATTTTAAAACATTTATATTACCCTTAAATGATTTTTAAAACAATTAAAATCATTTTTAAATAATCACCATTAATATATAAATATTAATGTACTATTCATCAAATATTAAAAGTCATTAATTATAACTTAAAATATTTTTAAATCCTTAATATCCTCTTTAAATGATTTTTAAATAAATAAAACCATTTTAAACTATTTATTTAATTTAAATATTAAATAAACTTAATATCACAAATCATTAACTAAATATCATTAAGATATAATTATTAATGAAATTATCTTGTAAATATTAAAAGTTATATTTATAACTCAAAATATCTTTAAATACTTTATTTTCATTTAAAATGATTTTTAAAATATTAAAATCATTTTAAAACTAATTATTTAATATAATCAATAAATAACTTTAATATCATTAATATATAATTAATAAAACATTTCTACTTTACGTAAATTAATTACCATAACAATATAATTTGTGGTAATTGATTCTTCCAAAATTATTTCTAATTTTAAAGAAATAAATATATTACATTTATCGTTCACATTACTTGACACTTAGTCTCGTTATTAAAAAAAAAAATTTATCATGAAAAATTTCTTATTTATTTTATATAGGAGATCTCGGGTTGTCACACACACACACACACACACACACACACACACACATATATATATATATATATATATATATATATATATATATATATATATAAATAACGCTTCTTTTCTTTTCATATGAATCTGGCATTATGTGAGCCTAGGAATCATGTGATCACAGATTCAGTCTACTGAATCTAGATTCGGTTCCCGTGATGAACATTTTCAACTGTAAGTAGTTTGTAAATTATTCATGGTGTTTGAATTTCTTTAGATGGCTTTCATGCCCATAATGAGTTCGACACTACTATATATTATTTTCTCGAAGAAGCTTCGCATCTCGAAAATAAAAGCAACCAAGCCGAACATTTAATAATAAAATGGAAGTATCAAAGGCCTCAATTACTATTGAGTAGAAGGTTTGAAAAACCTCTTTTACAAAACCTCATTGATATATCTTGTTTAAAACTGAATTTTTGTATAAATTCAAACCCTGTGTATATAAGTGCAAACGAGGCATAACACTACTTCCAAATAACAACACATTGACCCTAACACACATACATTCATATAATAGTTTCTTGAAAAGTGGAGGTCATCGTGGTAACACGGATGTCGAGGGGTGCCTAACACCTTCTCTTTGCATAATCAAGCCCCCGAACCCAAATGAATCTCGGTTTCATAAACACGTTTAGCAGTGTCACATTACTGGGTCAATGTGCAAACCTTTTCTCGGTTGCTGTGCAACCAGTTAAAAACACCAACTGGCGAATCTTATACTCAAATCATCGACATATACATGTCAGACCATTTTCACTTGTTTTTTCAAACAAATCTCACCTAACATGAAAACACCAAAGAACAAGAACAGAAAAGGGACCAATAAAAATCCCGACGTCGACAGGTGGCGACTCTGTTGGGGAAAGAAGTAAGAGGGCTTAAGCCGCTACTACAAGCTTTTCAAAACTGTTATATGCTTGTGTGAATGTTGTATTTACATTATTGATGAATGTGTACAAATGCATTTTACTTACTGCACTGCTATATATCTATCTGTGATATTAGTGCTTCACACATGTCATCATTTTCATAAACGATGAGACATGTTGTATTTGAATGTATGTTGTGTGGTTCCTCCACCAGGAGGTTATCCTGTCGGTGTTTGATTACTAGACTCGTAGGAAGACTAATTCCAACGAGGCTCAGGAAAGGCACCACCCAGATTCGCTCCAGTTGAAAGACCGGATTAACTTCCCATCGAGTAAATTGCGATGATCTGGGAACCTTCATGCCAAAAAGTCGCGAGAGTAACCTAAGATAGGTCAGCCTTTGATAATCCAAACGCGGAGGAAAGTCTCTTCATGCTTTCCATTTTTCAATTACTTGTAAAGAAAATTACTTGTAATTTTATTCCATGTTCATCTCTATGAAAAATATGAAGAATATTTGCACATGCATATTAAGAGTTGACATGCTATCAAATGACACATGTTTTGCAGGATAATATCCCTAAAATGGACACATTATGATAGCATGTAAACATTTATACATTCCCTAAAACTAAACTACATAAGTTTTTTGTAGTGAAATAATTGGGCTTATTACCCGCTCAAAATCCAAAAAGGCCAGGAGCCTACAGCAAATCATGTCTTTAATTGACCAATCTAATCCTTCTCCTGTCTCTCGAGAAGAGTTTAACGAATTAATCAAATAAATTACAGATTTATTTGTTCTACTTAAAGAATTACAACAACCTACTCAGGGTTTGTGAATACCCGTACATACAGAATCCTCTACACAAGGAGGGGCACAACGTTCAGATAAAATAATTCCTGAACTTCAGTTGGATACGACCAACAAAACTCTTGAAAACACCCATCTTAAAGAAGATCTAGACAACGATGATATCAGGAAGAAAGTCCTTCAAATGGAGGAAGTCATCCGTTCTATCAAAGGAATTAGAGCAAACGGGAGTGTTTCCTATGCTGACCTTTGTATATTTCCTGGTGTTTATTATCTAAAGAATTTTAAAACTCCTGACTTTGAAAAGTATGATGGGTTAGGGGATCCTTATACACATTCGAAGGTGGTCATTGGAGAACTTGGATCTTATGCAGAGAACTAGAAGCTTAGAATGCAGCTGTTCCAGAAGAGTTTGACTAGAGAAGCCCAGACGTGGTATACCAGATTAGACAACTCAAAGATCCATAGCTGGGAGGAACTAGCTCATGCCTTCCTCACTGAGTACAGCTTCCAATCTCAGATGGCTCCTGACCGGTACCAGATTACTAAGGTCAAGAAACAGTCTAATGAGTCTTTCAGAGAGTATACAGGTGGAGGCACCTTGCTGCTCAAGTTATTCCTTCTATGACAGAATCAGAAATGGTTATGAACTTCATAGACATATAAGAAGCTCCTTTCTATGAAAGAGTCTTAGTTGGCATTGGCAAGCCATTTTTTGAAATGATCAAACACGGAGAGATGGTTGAGATCGGATTGAAGTCAGGAAAGATTCAAGACCTAGCCGCTCTTAAAGCAGTTGCTGAGCACATCCAGTCTAGAACTTATGGAAACAACCCCTGGAGGGTCCATAAAAAGAAAGAGGAAGATGTTTACTTGATACTAAAAGGTCAAAAAGGAAGTCAAAATATGCCTATCCAGAGGAGAAACTACTCCCCTTTGCAAGCACAGTCTTCAAACCCTCCACTACCTAAAGGTGGAAAAGTCAGACACCCCCGAGTGTTCAAACCCTTAGGAGACTCACTTGAGAATATCCTTACTCTTCTGACTACTCAAAAGAAAAATTAAACATCTTCTCCCCCCACCCAACCCGAATGGGAATTGTTTCAATGCTACTCGGAAGTATGCTTATCATGCCGGGGCACCGGGAAATGACACTCAGGATTGATGGGCCTTGAAAAACAAGATGAAGGACTTAATCGACAATGGGGAGATTATTATGACTAAACCCGACCAACCTCATGTGCAAGACAATCCTCTTCCTGAACACAAAGAAAGAGAGGTCAATATGATTAATTGGAGCAGTTGATAGAGTTCCAATTACGTTGTTGAATCTTCCCAGACCAGCAAAGATGGTGCTGACAGATGGGATTATGCGTAGTTCTAGTTTATGATGGAGCAAAAGATTAAGGCTCTTTATAAACAAGTAGATCAGTTGGCAGAACTGGTGATTCATCAACACCAAGTCACAAGGAAATTAATCAGTCAGGAGCATGCTAGTCTTCTGCCTTTTGTCATTAATACTCCATCCTCGCCTTCAAAAAGTGAAACACTGGAGGATAAAGTTGCAAAAAGAGTGAGTGCCAAAGCCCGTCGGGATTTGGCCAACAAACGGGAATTTACATATCTTGGCCAACCTATGGAGGAAATATTTCAGATGTTGATCAATGAATAAAGAATTACATCCCTTCTACCTCCAATTAATCCCCGTTCCAGACGTTTTAATTCCGAGGGAGTATGCCAATATCACTCCCACTCTCGCGGTCACAGCACAGAAAAATACTAGGCACTCTGCCACCTTATTCAAAATTTAATTTACAGCAGTGTCCTGCAATTGGCAGACGATGACACTTTGTTACTCGAGAGTGGGAATACATGTCCTAAAAAATGGAAGGACAACGTAGCAGTTATATCCGCTGAGGATGATTTGGCTTCCAGAACACTCACAATACAAGCAATTCAACTCAAAAGAGCTGACAATCCTTTAAAAGTGGTTGCACCAGAGCCAATTAACTTACCATTCAAACCACAATATCCTGTTGTCAGCCTAGACAAAGTCCCATGGAATTATGGGTAGGCTGAAGGATCTACATCACATACAACTCCTTCAGTGTTGAAGGAGAATCTATTGTATCTTCCCCGTCGGGTGATGAAGCCCACCATCAAATCAAATGGGAAAGTTCTCATGGAGAAGATTGAAGAATTCCTCCATACCATGGGCTATAATGAAGCCAAAGTGGTTTTAAGCTTGAGAGAAGCTCCACAACAAATTTCCATACTGGACTTGGTTTTCTCTTTTGAAGATCATAGGAAGATATTGCTAAGGGTCTTAAAAAAAGCCCATTTACCGAAATTAGTTGATATGGAAAAATTCCAACATCTGGTTGATCACATTTTCAACAACAATGTGATATCTTTCACTGATGACGACGTACCCGTTGAAGGGACCGGTCATTGCAAGCCGTTGCAAATAGCGGTTTTGTCCTCTGGATACATGGTAGGAGGAGTCTTGATAGATGGAGATTCATCTCTTAATATATGTCCTTATGCTACCTTGGAAAAGATGAATATCAACCCCAAGAGGATTAAAAGAAGCCATATGGTTATCAAAGCTTTTGATGGATCCCATATGGCTGAAGTCGTCCCTTCCACCCTTCATCAGCAACTCAAGTACATTATCAACAATAGCCTAGTCACTGTTAATGTTGAGCCGGAATGTCCGGAACAAGGTGACATGCCACTAATCAGCTTCAATTCAAAAGTTAAGCCGGTCATTTTCCATACCTTGGAAGTGAGGAACACTCATTACCATCCCATTGGGGCGCCACCTCTCACACCCAAGATTTCTGTCGAGGTTATGTCGGCCACTCAAGAGATGATGTCATTAGGTCATCAACCTGGACAAGGGTTGGGAAAAGATCATCGAGGTATTAAGCACCCTCTTCAAGTGCCTAGTTAAACAGAGACAGCTGGATTAGGCTATTCTGCTACCTCCAGTCACAGGAATCCTCATAAGCACAAACAGATTCCTTCAACTTCAGCCACACGACGATTTTCTACACTTGCAAATCCTGAGCTTGTACAGTCTCTAGTAAAGGTGCCAGCCCATATTATGGCTATGTTATTTGCCAAACCGATACCGGTTAAAGCAAAAGAGGTCCTGATTCCTGATCCCAAAGTGGAAGAGAGGGAACTGAGACGTAAAAAAGTCATCGCCAGGATGATGTCAGGCATACGCATCATTGTCCATGATGAGCATACAAATAGATACACCCCAGAAGATGATTGTCCAGATGTCATGGTCATCATTAAGGAGAAGGAGGATGATGATAGTCCCTCCATCATTGTAGTCCATCAGGACTTTACCCTCGACAATTGGAACATCACTCCATGCATTGGTCGAAGAGGGTAAAATGAGCAGAAATTCCATCTGCCCTATAGATAACTTTAACTGCTTACTTTTCTGTACAGTATTAGTTGTTTTTTTATCAGTACATGCTAACACTTTGTATGATTGAACAATTTCATATATTAAGTGAAAGCATATTTCTTTTCAGGACTCTGAATTTAGACGTGCCTGTACTTGCTGATGAGTTTTCTTTTCTCCACAAGGACTGTAACTTTGATGAAAAGTTGGACTGAGACTTGATGGAAATATAAGAGGACATTGAGATACCTTAGGAGATCAAGGAATGGGTCGAAGACAAACCTAAACCTAAACCTAACCTTGATCAAACCACATCTTTCAATCTCAGAACCTTAGAAAACCCTAAGCTAATCCAGATTGGTTAAGACCTCACTCCAAACCAAAGGAATGACATGGTTGCGCTATTAACCCAATTCCAGGATGTGTTTGCATGGTCTCACAAAGACATGGTGGGTTTGTCCACTGAAATTGTCCTTCATCGCCTTCCCATTAAAGAGGAATTCAAGCTAGTCAGGCAGAAGCTCAGATGACTGAAACCTGAGTAGATTTTAAAGGTTAAAGAAGAAATTGTGAAACAATTTCAAGTGGGCATCATCATGGTGTCTACATACCCTGAATGGCTATCAAACATAGTCCCCGTGCCTAAACCAGGAGGAAAGGTGTGAGTTTGCATAGATTATCGAGATCTAAACAAAGCTTGCCTTAAAGATAGCTTTCCTGTGCCATTTATCCACAATCTCATTGACAATACTGCTAAATACGGCATGTACTCCTTTGCGATTTACTTCGCGGGGTATCATCAGATTATGATTGCTGAGGAGGATCGTGAGAAAACTGCTTTCATCATGACTTGGGGAACCTTTTGTTATAGAAGGTTGTCATTCGGCCTCATCAATGCCGGATGAACCTATCAGCGAGCTATGATGGCTCTTTTCCATGACTTAATGCACAAAGATATAGAGATCTACATGGACGAAATCATTGTCAAATCCCGAAGGGAGGAAGACCACTTAGACCATCTCAGAAAGCTTTTCAACAGGTTGCATAAGTACAACTTAAAGTTAAATCCATCCAATTGCGCCTTTGTTGTTAAATCAGGCAAGTTGCTAGGTTTCCTAGTCAGCCACAAAGGGATTAAGCTGGATCCCACCAAAATCTAGACCATCAAGGAAATGCCCGTTCCTCATATAAAGAAGGAAATACGGGGATTTTTGGGAAGAATCAACTTCATTGGCAGGTTTATTTCTCAACTCACAGCAACATGTGAGCCCATCTTCAAGCTGTTAAGGAAGAACTCCTCCATGAAATTGAATGATGAGTGTCAGAAAGTCGTCCTTACAATCAAAGAGCAGTTGGTTAATGCTCCTATTTTGGTGCCTCCTAGGGATGATGTTCCCCTGTTCATATACTTGTCCATTAATGACAATGCCATGGGCTGCATGTTGGGACAGAAAGACGATAGAGGCCAAGAGCGAGCTATCTACTACCTCAATAAAAGATTCAGCAGCAGTGAACACAAGTACACTTTGATTGAGAAGACTTATTGTGCTTTAGCATGGGCTTTCATGAGGTTACAACATTACCGTCATGGTCACACAACCTATCTCATATCCCGCGTGGATCCTCTCAAATACGTGTTCAGTAAGCCCATATTGAATTGTCGGCTGTCCAGATGGCAGTTGACTCTGCAACAATTTGACATCGTCTAAGTGAAACAAAAGTCCATTGAAGGATAAGAATTGCAGTCAACTGGCTACCGCACCCGCAGGGGATTACAAACCCTTAGACACATACTTCGCCGATGAAGGGGTCATGGAAATTCAGCAACACCATTGGTACGATGCATGACATACATGGAAAATATATTTTGATTGATCTGTTAACATGGAAGGTTCTAGAACTGGAGGAGTTCTAGTGTCCGGTACGGAGGAGAAGTATACCGTCGTCGTCAAATTGCAAGTTGTCAGTACCAACAACACAATCGAGTATGAAGGCTGTATCATGGGGCTAAAACTTGCTCACTCAATGGGCATCAGGCGGTTAACTGTTTTTGGGGATTCAGAGTTGGTAATCAAACAAACCACGGTAATCTATCAAACCAAATAGCTACATTTGTTGCCTTACCATCGGTAAGTTTTACAGATGGCTTTGGAGTTCGAAGAAGTAAACTTCCTCCACATTCCTCGGAATAGGAATGATTTTGTGGATGCACTAGCAACTTTGGCCTCCTTGATCAACATATATGACAAGGAAAACATGCCAAGCATCTCAGTTTCCCTACAAAAGGTTCCAGCCTATGGGAATTATGTTGGAGAAGTATCGGATGAGCTACCTCCCATCCAACACCCTTGGTATCAGCATATCAAGGAGTATCTGCGAGGTGGATCTACACCCGCTGAGGCGAGAATGATTGAAAAAAGGCGGATCCATCGAATGGATATGAAATTCTACCTGAGGGGAGATGCACTCTACAAAAGAGAAGCAGAATTAGGTCTCCTTAGATGTCTGGACAAAGACCAAGCTCAGAGGCTCATGGATGAAATCCATGGTGGAGTATGTGGCCCACAGATGAGCGGACCCTTACTTGTCAAGAAGATCCTCAGAACAGGGCATTACTGGCTTACTCTCAATGCTGACTGTGATGATCACGTCAAGAGATGCTACCAATGCCAAATTCATTGGAATTCTATACACTCCCCTCCAAGGGAACTCCACAATATGAGTTCACCTTGGCCCTTCGCAATGTGGGGAATGAAATTGATTGCGCCCATCGAGCCCAAAGCAAGTAATGGGGATCAGTTTATCTTCACCATGATTGACTACTTCACCAAATGGGTAGAAGCAGCCTCCTTCCCCAGGGTTACCAAAGAAGTCATCATTGCTTTCATCAGAAACAATATCATTTGTCGATATGGACAACCAGAGGTAATTGTGTCAGACAATGCTAAGAAACTCAATAACAAAATGATGGATGAGTTATGCAATAAATTCCACATCAAACACCTTAACTCCGTCATCTACCGTCCAAAGATGAATGGTTCTATTGAAGCGGGTAATAAAAACATCAAGAAGATCATGTAGAAGATGTCCGCCAATCAAAAAGGATGGCCTGACCTCTTGCCTCTAACTTTATTAGCCTGTAGAACTTGTGACAACCCGAGAAATTAGACAATTTAATAAAATTTTAAATGATGGATTTAAGGTCAAATAACAGACCTAGTCAAAAAATAAGTGTATGCGTTTGATATTTTTGGGAAGGAATTTTGAGGATTTCAAAATTCTGTGAAGGCTTTTGGCGAATTATTCAGGATTAAGTGTATATGTGTATATGTTCTGTATATATGGTTGTACATGTGTTCAGTATGTAGTTAAGGGTCAAGGGTTGACCAGATAAATTTTATCAGTGTCAAACCCTAAGTATATATTAAGAACGTCAACATTTAGTTAGAAAACCCTAGCAATGGATAAGAAACCCTAGAAACTTGTTCTGAAACCCTAATTTCGGTTACGAGAATTTGAAACCCTAATTCGTAAAGTGAAAACCCTAGTTTGGGAATGCAAATGCTATGTATAAGGTTTAAACGTCATTAATTTTAATTTATTAGGGAAAACCCTAATGAATTACTTGAAACCCTAATTGATTATTAGAAAACCCTAATACCAGATCTGAAAACTCTAATATCAGATTTCAAGAATTTGAAACCCTAATCTGGGAACTTAATGGATAATTATAATGTTCAAGTGCTATTAATTATAATATTAATTAGGGTAAAGCTTAATTAATTAGCAAACCCTAATTTCAAATTTTTTAAACCCTAATTGTTCTGTTAGAAACCATAATGTACAATTGTGGGCTAATTGTTATTTTATCAATTTTAAGTATGATAAATTAATCCTAATTAATAAGCTTAATTTATGATTAGAAAAAAATCTTAGTATAATTAGAGAATTCTAATTATAAATTACATATGTTAATTTTCATTTTTGAAAACCCTAATCTGAAACACTAGAAAAGTGAATTATGGAAACCTTAGGTTTTAACCCTAAGGTTTTAACCCTAAGGGTTGCATCAAATGACAATTCTAGAATTAAAATTGTATGAAAATAACCATTTTACCCTTTTATCACATTCTTTAATTGGTGGAGTGCAAATATTGCCAAGATAATGAGTTGTTCACCAACTCTAACCACTCATTGACTTAATAATCTCAGCAATCTCAACCCCTTACATCATATAGATACATTGTATCAAAATAATTGGATTAAAGAGAGAGAAAGGACCACTTTCATTCTCATTTTCTCCAAGACTTTCTCTCTCCAAAATTTTCGAAACGTAGAGTGAGAAAGTGAGATAAGATAAGCTAGTATCAGTCCTTAACTTGACCAGAAATAGGTCACAAAGATCATATCCAAGAATCAAAGTCTAAAGAGGTATAAACCTCAAATTCTGTAAATCTTGTGTTTTGATGTTAGTTGTTGTTTAAAGTTATGTTAGATGGTGTCATTTGATGATCTAGGTTGCTATAACTTGGATCCATATCATTTAGATACTCGAAATTAGAGTTTTTAGAAATCTGGGAAAACCTTGAAAAATTGCCTGACAACCATATGTCAGAGGCCATAGATCTTTAGGTCTGTTCTTTGTTGTTAGGACTATGATCTGGAACTTGAATCAAGTCCAGATCAAGTTTAGATTGAAAGATATAAACGGTCAAACCTCGCTGACCGATCACGAAGTTGGATTTACAAGCGACCCATTTGCCCGAAAGCTTGATACCACTTTTGTAGCTCTAGATCTTGCTGTGTTTGGTTAGTTTGGACAAGTTGTGGTTTTGATCTTGTAGACTAGTATAAGGACTACACGATCATTCCTTTAGATTGCTCATATCATAAACAAAAACGAAAAAATAAGCACGATCAAACATAGGTTCACCAACTGTCTGGGCTCCATTTCTGGAAAACCCAGAAAGTTAAGAACCGTTTCCTGACAGGAACTTTGACCGGCTTTGATCTCTCCATTTTAATGTTTTTAAGTTGATGTAAGGTTATAGAATTGTACTCTGATATGTACTCTACACAAATGAACCATTATATCACACAAACAATACTTAGACTGCAAGCTACACGGATCTAAAGTAGCACCCTTGAACTGTTCTTCATTTCTGGAAAACCTAAAAATGAAGAACAGCCTCTGATAAGGATTTGTGAGGCCTAAATCTCTCTAATCTGATGATGTTTAGCCATGATGTTTGTTTGTAAGTGTAGTATTACATACATACTACAACACTGATGCCCTAGATTGCCAAGATAACATCCAGGACATGAAAAGTTATGTGGTCAAAGTAGTAACCTCGAACACTGTCTTGAAGGTTCTAGGCTTCCTGAGGAATGCTCAAGAACACCTATAGCGACAGTTTCATCGCTATAGGCACCCTTTAGCGACAGTTTCTTAGAAAAATAATTATTTTTATTAAATAAATTGAAATAAATAGTTTTAATTATTAAAAATACATAATAAATTATGAAAAAACATTTTAAAGTCCAGAAAATTAGTTTTTACCTATTTTGAGTATATTTTCAAAAATATTTAATATTTTTGAAATATAAATTAATATAATTTATTTAATTATAATATTAACTAAATTATTTAAAAATAATTTTAATACTTGAAAATCATCAAAAATTATATTATGATATAAGAAAATATTTTTAGTTATTTTAATAACTTTTAATATTTTGTGATGAATTTCATTAATAAATTTATATTAATGGTGATTAATTTATTTAATGAATATATTATGGAAAAATAGAATTAATGTTTTAAAAATCATATAAAAATGATTTAAGTGTTATAAAAATATTTTAAGTTATAAAATATAACTTTTGATATTTTGTTATGAAAATATTAATATTTTAATATTAATATCAATTATCGGATAATGGATTTAAGTGTTTAAAAATCCTACAAATATGATTTTAAGGTATTAAAAATACTTTATAATATTATAAATATGTTATGATTTTCATTAATATTTAATATTAAATAAATATTAATGATTAAGGAATTATGTGGTATTTATATAATATAAATACGATATAAATGATTCAAAAATCATGATAAATGGTAATAATTATCTGAAAATTATTACAAGCCTATGAAAATTATTTTGTTTGACAATAAAATTATCTATGATAATTGTTAAGTGTTTAGGCAGAGTTTAATTGAACTTAAACTCGTGAATTGTCCGATTAGACCGTCGGGATGTTAGAATTATGTCGGGTTCAACTCAGACTGCAATAGTTTGACTTGATACCAAGTCTTATGTGTATTATAGACTGATAGGGTTATGTTCTATGTGTTTAGGTTATTCTATGTATATATATATAGTCGTATTATATTGTGATGATATTATTCTAATTTGTATATCGATATTATTTATATATTAGGTCTTCAGACAAAGCTTATTAAAATGCGTAACGATAATCAACGAAACAGGCAAGTTTTTCTTAACTCTACTTAGAGTTGTTTCATTCGGATATGCTTATGGTTAATCATTACTGATTTCCATGTCTAAGAATTGTAGAATTGTAATATGTACATATTGCATGTATAAGTCATGTATGAAAGGTTGATCACCTTCATTACCGTTCGATCCAAATATATTTGTTCATGTTTAATAGTTGTTAAGTCAAAAGTTTGTTCATGCTAATTCACAACTATATTTTGGAATTATAGCCAGCTTATTATTCAAATTCTTTCAATCATGATATATCCTTAAATAAATTTAAACTTGTTGGGCAACCTTCATGCTCACCCTTGCTATATATCATGATAAATATTACAGATTAAGGCGAATACGACGGATACAAGGAAAGGTTAAAGACAATTACAACGCTAATTTTTGTGTGCAGCTAAATTTAAAACAATAATGTATGATAATATCTTTGTATGTTAGACAAGTAACGAATCATGTATAAGTTAAGGTTACTCGACCTTGGGGAATAGTGTGTAATGTTTAATGTATAAACAATTTATGTTTATATCTTTCACAATAGTTATAGAATGATTGTACCAGATTTGGGGTGATTTGGGACCCAGATTTGGGGATATCATAGAACTTCAATGTGTATTTCCACTGGGGTAACCCCCTACTCATTAGCCTATAGGATGGAAGTAGTACTTCCCATAGAGGTGGAACTGGAATTCGACGCTCAGTTGGATGAAGACCAATAGGTACAAGACAGATATCACCAATTGTCTCTAATAGACGAAAAAGAGATTCGCGACTATCTTTCATGGTCAGTTATATCAATAGAGGATCGCCAGATCCTACAATAGAAAAGTCTGGCTATGACAATTTAAACAACATGACTTGGTTTTGAAGAAGATCATTGACAACCAAGAACAATCTAAAAGAAAATTCGCTCCAAACTGGGAAGGCCCGTTTGTTGTCAAGGATGTATTGATAAGAGGCACTCTCATATTACAGGAAATGGACGGTGATGAATTTCCACAACTCATCAACTCGGACACCGTGAAATGGTACTATGTCTGAGGTTACCATTAAGCAAATATCCTGGTTTTGGATTATCAAATCACCAGTCATTCAGGTTTTCTATCCCTTTCTTATATACAAAATCTTCTTCATACTCTTCTGGCCCTCAGAGAAACATACTCTTCAAGCCAACAGCCCGGTTTCACTTCATTTTAAACCTTTCATGCAATTTCGGTTATCCCAGCAGGGATTAAACCTTTCAACCCTACAGTTTGTCCTGAACATAGGATTAAACTTTTTCACACTTCCAGTTTGTCCTGAACTTAGGATCAAACTTTTTCACACCTGCAGTTTGTCCCAAACATAGGATCAAACTTTCTTTCCCCTACAGTTTATTTTGCACATGGGATTCAAACTTTTCTTCGGCTATAAATCATCATGAGGGGCGAACTACATCGACCTGATCTCCCTGATATTCGGGAGTACGTAGGCAACCATATTCTATAAAAACATTTCTACCCTTTCTCTACAAAAATATAAACAACAAAAACACTTCTGCCCTTTCTCTATATAAACAAAAATAACAAAAACATTCCTACAACTTTTTACATTCAGCGTTGAACGTCTTACACCAGGTTCGAATTACGCATACCCGATCTCCTCTTCAATAGGAGTACGTAGGGGGCCACTTATGGTTCGGTCTAACCCCCTACCAAAACATAAATACTTATCACACAGTACTGGGATCAAACTTTAATCCACTATTTTTCATTTGCTTCAGACCAAAGGGATGGAACTACCTGACCTCTCCTCATAAATAGGAGATCCAACTACCATCTAAGCTGCGGTTGTGCCTCAAAGAGCAACACCAATCCATAAGAGATGGAATTAACTGGGCTCCTCTTAAATAGGAGTACTGGCGACCATCTGTGGTGCGAACAATCTCAGAGAGGAAAAACTATACTCCTCTCCATATTTTCATATAGAAACTAGTCCCAAGACACCAAAGAGGGTAGGGATATACACAGAATAATGATCTATTCTGAAAGATCCTTTAATGTCTCAATGTCCACACATCAAGGATGAGTTTAGAATGCAACAAGATCACAAGCCCTGAAGAAACAAGTAACTATCAAGCAAGTATTAAGGCACAACTGAAAGTGAAGTGAATCGAAATATATTTCCCTGCCATATATAATGTTGTTTGATATATACAAATGTGATGTACATGACAAAATGGCTAAGCTAGTCTGTGCAGGAAAATACAAGTATATCTACGGATCTGTATGTATTTGTACTATCAAATCTAATATAGCATCTCTCTCCAAAGAAGGAGGTAACGCTGCAAGCTCCTGCCCAATGGTATCTACACGAGCTAACAGATCCGAAGCCAACTACATGGTGGCATGATGCTCATCAACGTATGCACTCATATCGGCAAGGATGCCAGTCGTAAAGGATCTCACTGAAGTAATATCTGGGATGGCCACATCCCAGGCAAATAAAGTAACATCCCCCTCTATAATCAATGCATCTCTGGCTGATCTAGCCTCATCTCTCTCCAATAAAATGGTGTCTCTCCCATTAGGAGCTATCAACATCAAGGCCCTAGCCTGATCTATCTTAAAGGTCATCAGATGAAGACTCTGCTCCAGATACTATGTTGAATGCTGAATCACCATAGTACTCGTAGTAGGAGAATCCATCATAACTGATGGCAACCCAGTAGTCAAATCCTCCTCAGTGGAAATATAAGTCTCCTCCATAGGCTCCCCATCGTCGGAATCAATCCCCTGCGCTGTGGATACGGCTATAGTCAATGTCATCTTTTGTCTCCATCCATGCGGAATATTCTGCAGAACAACCCGGATGGCTAACGAAAAACTCAGCTAGCTCACGCTGATCCCAATAGGCATACAACCTGGATCTATCCTCTGCTGATAAGTGGCGAGAAGCCAAGCGCTGACTCAATGCCCCCTAAAAAGTATGGAAGTCCTAGAATTGGTCAAACGGACACATCACAGCCAGTGGGTGGTAAGTAGTCATGCCCTTTAAACCAGCTAGAGGGAGATAATCCATGCCCGCAGCATGAGTAATGAAGATGTAGGGTGAGCTGAGCCCTGTACACGACAATATATCAAACGGATCTCTGATATGTGCTAGAAAAATGGACCAAGTGTAGGATCTATACACTCCGTAGGCTAAAAGGAGTATGACATAGCTATCTCATGGGTGAAACAATACCCGTGCCGTCTGAAAGTGCCAATCGGTCTCAAGTGTGACATAAACCACACGTATAACATGACCGAGTTATCTATATTGTAGCACTTATCCTGCAGGGGTGTTCATAGGCAGCTCGGTCATGTTGTATGTGTGACCCTCCCTGAGAGCTCTCACTACCATGATGACGCCAATATCTAGCCCATCCAAGTACCGTGTCATGTATACATATGATAATACGCATAGTAGCAAGACATCTACTCTAGTCGAGTGCCAAATATCCTCCGGCATGGTGAAATCCGAAGAGTGTCATGTATAACTATCCTCATATCCAAATCTGTCCATCAGAAAATGCTGGGATACAACGTGATCGAATTTAATCTCATCCATCACACCTCTATGCCTCAGCCCGGTGAGAGTGATAAACTTTTGGCTCATGTCGTCGATGGCCATCCGCACGTAAGGTCTGTCCAATGGCAGCGCCATCAACCGTGCATACTCCTCCAGAGTAGGAGTCAACTCGTGGATGCCAAAATGGAAGACCGGTCTCTCCTGTATCCAATGCTACAGCATACCCTCTATAAAGCCTGCGGGAACCTGAAACATCAGGAGAATCATAGTATGCTGCAATTAATGATCTACAGTCACCCTGTCTGAAGGTGACATACTATCATACCACGATCTCAGACGTGATGCCACTAATACTGGTGTGGTATGATCAATACGGCTAAGTGTCGAAGAAGACATCTGTGTGTGCCGTATCATAAGACCATCTAGGGGTCAATGCTGAATATCTCTGGACATACATACATATGCATAACATAATACATGTATGATGAAAAATATATAGCAATATGATGTAGGGAATAACAGTAAATACACTCCTAAGTACATCATCATCTAATACATTTATATATAGCTAAAAATACAGGGAAATGGGGCACAGATACCCAACAACTAACAGAGGCCTATCAAAAGATATAGCGAGAATGGTACCCACCTCTCCAGCTCAGTCCAGTTCGAGTTGCAAAGGAGTTCTTACAAGCTGAAAAGGCCAAATCATGAATAAAAATGCTACGCAATTGAGCGAAATGGCTTAAAATCCCGATTTTCACAGGTCAAGTGGTGGATTTACATAACACTCATTGTTCTTCGCCCAAACACAGGGTACACTATACCAATGATCTCAGCTGTTGTAAACTACATTCGACAATACCTCATGAAGGTACGATGCCGTCAGTTCAAGGTCGTAGCCCTAAAACCTTTTTCCTTTTCATACATCCGTTGATGCACATGTCAACGAAGGTCAAGCAGCCTTGACATTATCCCCCGCAGGGATCTCATCCGTTAATGCACATATCAATGAAGGTCAGGTAACCCTGATAACACCGACTATTGGCAGTAACTCTAATAGAGCAGCAGAAGGACCTGGTGATACAAACAAGGGAAGAATATCGCAGTCATAATCCTTTATCAACTCCAGCCATCTCCTTTGTCTCATATTTAAATCCTTTTGTGTGAAGATATATTTTAGACTCTTATAGTCCGTGTTTATCTCACATTTCTCTCCGTAAAGATAATGTCTCCATATATTTAAGGCAAATACTACCGCGGCCAGTTCCAGATCATGAGTAGGATAAAGTTTCTCATAATCCTTTAACTGCCGTGATGCATACGCAATGACCTTGTCATGCTGCGCAACCAAGTCCTTTATGCGAAGTAGTGCTATAAACTACAAAATTACATGTATCATCGGGTAAGGATAATATAGGTGCTTCACTCAACCTTTTCTTTAGTTCTTGAAAACCGTCTTCATACTTCTTAGTCCATACGTACTTTACTGTCTTCCTTGTCAAATTAGTCAACGGAGTAGCTATCTTAGAAAAATCTTCGATACTATCCCGCTAACTCGAGGAAACTCTGTTCCTCAGTCGGCGTTTTCGGTTATTCCAATTCATCACTGCTTCCACCTTCGCTTGATCTACTGAAATCCCATCTTGGTTGATAATATGTCCTAAAAATTGTACCCTTTCTAGCCAAAATTCACACTTAGTGAATTTTGCAAATAGCTTCTCATTCCTTAGTGTCTCCAACACTATTCTTAGGTGTTCAGCGTGATCTTCTGGCGTCTTAGAATAGACTAGAATATCATCGATAAACACTACGATGAACTTGTCCAAATATTGTTTGAATACTCTGTTCATCATATCCATAAATGTAGCTGGTGCATTTATCAACCCAAATGACATCACCAGAAACTCGTAATGGCCATAACGAGTTATGAATGTCGTCTTAGGTACATCCTCCTTCCTAAACTTTAACTGATGATACCCCATCCACAAATCTATCTTAGAAAAATACTTTTCCCCTTTCAATTGATCAAAAAGATCATCGATCTTGGGCAATGGATATTTATTCTTTATCGTTAACTTGTTCAACTCTTGGTAGTCGATACAAAGTCTCAATGATCTATCCTTCTTCTTCACAAATAGTATCGGTACTCCCCACGGTGAAACACTTGATTGAATATACTTTCTTTCCAATAGTTCTTGTAATTGAACCATCAGCTCCTTCATCTCTACTCGCGCCTTACGATACGGTGCCCTTAAAACTGGTGCCACTCCTGACATAATATCTATTACAAACTCGATCTCTCTATCTGGAAGAAGACCTGGTAATTCGCTTGGAAATACATCCACGAATTCTTTGACTATAGGTATTTGTTCCATCATTGTTCCCACTATCTGGGTATCAACAACATGACACAAATAACCTACACATCCCTTCCTCAGCAATTTCCTAGTTTGTGTCATAGTAAGACAACACGAATGCCCCGACTATTTATTACCATAAAACACTACATGAGGTTGCCTCGACGTTCTAATATTTACACATTTTTTTTGGCAATCTATTATTTCACCATGGTTAAACAACCAATCCATCTTGAGAATTACATTGAACTCTCCCAACTTTATCGGTATCAAATCTACCGATACTTTACAACCTCGTATATCTACACAACAACTCCTATGAATATTTTCAACAGGAATTATTTCTTCATTGGCTACCTTGATATTCAAAGGTACAGGCAATCTTTCGGGAAGTAATTCTAACCGTTTAGCAAAATCACATGCTATAAAAGAACAAGTAGCACCTGAATTGAACAACACATAAGCATTTATATCGTTGATCGTAATAATACTTGTAACTACATCCCTTGATGCAACTGCATCTTGGACCGTCATGTTAAAGGTGCGAGCCATCGGCTTACCCGGCTAAGCTGGACCACTAATAGCTAGCTTACCACTATTAGCGCCCTTATTCTCGTCCGTCCCCTTCTTTGGGAAGTTCTTCGCTATGTGGTCAATTGAACCACATACAAAGCATCCATGGCTCTTCTTCGAACTTGGACAATTAGGAAAAATATGCCCCTCCTATCCACAATTGTAATACACCGACTTCCCACTAAGACAGACTCCTAAATGAGTCTTCCCACAACTCTTGCACACCTCCATCCTCTTTTTAGGAACTCCTTGCTACACTCCGGTATTCCCGGAGTTAAAACCCTTCCTTGTCTGGCCATTGCCACTACCACTAACTCCCTTAATTTTCACTCCCCCATCCATTTTATTCTTATTTTTCTTCTCCCTGTGGTACTGGCTTAGAGCCTCATTCCCACCCTCGGCGATTATCACCTTCTCTAGAATGGTTCCAAAAGAAGTACTTTAGAACACTAATATCTGGCTATAGAGCCAGGGTTTCAAGCCCTGCTCGAATCTCCCAGCCTTCCTCACCTCCATATCCACCTGGTGTGGAGCAAACCTCGCCAGTTCATTGAACTTGGCAGCATATTGGGGAACAGTCATCTCCCCTTGTTTTAATTCCAAAAAATTCATCTCCATCCTCCCCTGCGTACTCATGGGAAAGTAGTTCTCGAAGAAAATCTCCTTAAACAGCGTCCACGTTAAGTTATATATTTCGGCCCTAGCCTGGTTTGCCTCCCACCAGAAGTTGGCCTCTCCCTTCATCATATAGGTAGAAAAAGCAACCTTTTGCCCCTCATCAACATTGGCAATAACAAATCGGACGAGGTGGCTATCGTGGAAAACGTAGCATCAGATCCAGAAATGTTGGATTTGACAGATAGTGATTCAGACACTAAAGTTGAAGCTGCTCAAGAATCAACAGAGGTGCAGTATCTGGAGAACAAGGTTGCTTCGCTGGAAAGGCTGTGGGAGATAGGGACGTTGCTTAATATTCAGCTGCGTCAAGCGTTGCTAGAAACAATAGAAGAGCAGGATAAGCTCAAAATCCAAATTAACCATATAGGAGCCTCAAACAACACATCGTGTGCAGCTCCGAGAGGTAAGGGAAAAAGAAAGGTAGAAGATCCTGACTTAGGAAAACCTGATAAGAAGAAAGGGAAGAAGATATGTTATATTTGCAGCCGTGAGGGACATACCTCTCCTCGTTGCCCCGACTATAAGAAAGGTGGATGTTTTAATTGTGGGATGGAAAGACATCGATCGAATGAATGTCCGAGAAAAGAGGCTTGGTAAATAAGTGGTATGGGTTATGTTGTGTTTATGTAATATGTGTGATAAGTAATGAACTATTTTCAACTTTTATGTTGGTCAAGATTTTAAATCCCGACTTTCGTAGTCACAAAGGGATAGCTGTTAATTAAAGTAGTATGTGCTATGTAAATATTCGATAAATGAATATGAATCCAAGATTGAGAAATGAAACAAGTTTAATATATTAATCTTGTGCAATAAGGTCTAGAATGTAAGTTAATAGAGTATAATTTATGGTTTTATTTAACCAGATAATGCCGCTAAGACGCCAAACTCGAAACCAAAGGGTAGAAGAATCTGCTAATGCTGGGGAATGATAGCCATAACTGATGCATAACTTTGCAAACATGGTAGCTCAAAGCTATCAAAGTGGGAACACCGATTCTTGAGAAACCCACCAATGACAATCGCTTGGCAAAATTCAAAGACTTCAAAGCAGTAGGACCACCAGAATTCAGAGGATCAGCTGACCCTATAGAAGCCCAGGCATGGGTAAACGAAATAGAAAAGGCGTTCGTAATTGCTAGGGTAGATGAGGGGAAAAAGACCGCTTTTTCCACTTATATGATGAAAGGGGAGGCTAACTTTTGGTGGGAGGAAAATAAGACTCGGGCAGGGAAGAAGTGATTACTTGGGATATGTTTAAGAATTTATTTTTTGAAAACTATCTCTCAGTAAGTATGCAGTCTAGAATGGAAGTGAAATTCCTAGAGTTAAAGCAGGATAACATGACTGTTGCGGAGTATGCTGCAAAGTTTAATGAGTTGGCTAGGTTTGCTCCACATCAAGTGGATATAGAGGCTAGGAAGGCAAGGAGATTTGAGCTGGGCTTAAAACCCTGGCTCTACAATAAGGTGTCGATCTCGCAAATCAATACTTTTACGAAGACTCATGGAAAAGGCTATCATAGGCGAAGCAGGGAGTGAGGCCATGAGCCTCTACCACAAGGAGAAGAAGAACAAAAGCAAGTCAGGAGGAGCAATGAAGATGGAAAGTAGTAGCGGGAATAGGGGTGAGAAAAGAATGAGGAATTTTTCTAAGAGTGTGCAAGTGAAGTAGGAAGGTGCAAAGAAGCAGGTAGTGCAGTGAAAAAACTGCGGGAAGAATCACTCTGGCGAGTGTCTGAAGGGTAAGTTCGTGTGCTATAAGTGCGGGCAAGAGGGTCATATCTCTCCCAACTGCCCCAACTCAAGGATGATCAGTGGATGCTTCATATGTGGATCGACTGAGCATAAGGTGAGGAACTATCCAAAGAGGGGAATGGAGGCAGGAAACACGGGGAGGAGCAGTGGTTCTTTAGCAACAACAGGACCACACTCAACCAGTACCCCAACGATAGCAACTCCGAGGGTCTACAACATGATGGTCCAGGATACGGTGGCAGTTGGAAATAGAACTCCAAGTGCTATTTGAATAACTTATATATCTTATATGATATTCCTGCATATACATATAGTAGATTACTTTATTTAAAGAAATTTTGAGGGTGGAATTTGAGTTCTTTTAGAAATCAAATTTCTGCTTAATCAGATAGACAAGTGTTATGAAGAATAGTTAAGGATCAGTTCGATCAAGTATGATCGAGGTCTATGTGCAATGATTATATGCTATGTACCCTTCTGCATATGAGTTTTTAAAGCCGTGATTCCGGGGACGGAATCCTTATAAAGGAGGGTGAATGTAATAACCCGAGATTTTCTATACAAAATAAATAAGAAATTTTGCATATAAATTTTTTTTTATTATTTAATGACGAGAATAAATGTCTAGTAATGTGAACGATAAATGCGAATATATTTATTACTTGAAAAATTAGAAATAATTTTAGAATTATTAATTACTACAAATTATATTGTCATGGTAATTGAATTCTGTAAGCCAAAATGTTGTTATTAATTATTTTCCATGAAAACATGATTGGAAATAATATATGAAGTGACAATTAGAATTATATAATAAATATTTTATTATATGAATTGTTCAGAATATTTAAGTTAATTATTTTAACTTGATTATTGATGCTGTATACGAAGGATAAGTCAGATATGGAATCCAAACCCTGAATTGGGATTGTGATCAAGAGATGAGAATAATAATATTATATTATTTATATAATGATTTTACAGTACCATAAATATGTACTGTGTATGTGCGGACAGATAAAGTTGAGCAATAACGGTCAATTAGGTCATATCATAGTACTCTGCTGTGAAACCCTAATTATTAAACTCAATTATGAGATATGACCGAGTAGTGACTGTGTTATATGAAGTTTACTGTGTATAAGAATGTTGGTAATTAGGACAAACCCTAATTACTATTTTTACACCGATAATTAGGACAAACCCTAATTATTATAACCTTAATCGGTTGAAGTTAGAAATCGTAATGACTATGTTAGAACACACACAGATAATTAGAAAACCCTAATGGTCAATTAGAAACTCTAATTGATGACATTAAGAAACCCAAATTTTAAAACCCTAATTTTTCTATAGAAAACCCTAATTTTAAATTACCAGGTTTAATTTCGATGTTATTATATAAGTGTTTTAATTTACCAAAGGATAGAAATTAATTGGTAAATTGTAAGAATTACAATCTAGTGATTAAATATTACATTTAATTGCTATGTACAAGAATGCCCATGAAATTATATGTGAAGTTACCAAAATGCCCTTTTTGGTTTATTAGTGTATTATTAATTACATTGTTGATGGAATCTTGCAACAATAATGCCCAACATGCTTACCCTACCATTTTATCAACTAGCAATCAATTGATTCATTCAATTCTAGCATCCAAGGCATTTAATTGTCCTATAAATAGATTAAAGAGGGTTAACATTATTTTGCACACTAAAATTTGCCAAAGCTTCTAGTTATACTCTCTCAAGCTCTTAGCTACAAAATTATCTTGCCCATACACTCTTAAACAAAGCCCAACCATCACCCATAACAAATCAGAAGCAAGAATCAAGAATTTTTGGCAAAAAAGGTATAAGAACACTAAACCTAGAAATCCTTTGATTCGATGTTATTTGATGCAATTGATTGTTTAAAGTTGTGTAATAGGATGTTAATTGATGATATGGGTTGATAAATCAAAGACCCATAACATCAAAGTACACGAATTTGAAGATTTAAGAAATCTGGAAAATTTTATTTCTGTGATTTTTCGTCAAATGTCAGAGCTTATAGATCTTTGATCGATCATGATTTTTTGTTGTTTTTAAGTTTTTATGTGTAGCTTGTTATGTGGTCTTTAATCTTCAAAAATAATCAAGTCCATATCATGTATAGATTAGAAGTTATAGATGGTCAAACATGGTTGACCGATCATGAGAAACTATTTTGGGCAGTCTGTAATGGGGGCATTCTTGTTCACTTTTTGTGCTTTAAAAGTTCTAGGCTTTTGATATGTTGTAGTACACTGAATAAACTTTCCATAGACTCCGAAACGGACTAATTCCGATATCGGAGGAGAGAGTTATGACATTTCAAAGTAGTAGTGTCAAAACTGTCCAACAAGTGCGGTGCAGTCTACTTGAACGGAATTTCTGGGCTGATGTGTTCGGAATTTGGAAACAAGTCATTAGGGAAGAGTTGTAGTCTCGGAAGATAGCTTCGCGTGGGCTCAAGAATCGTCTAAAAATGTTTTAAAACGGAAGAGTTATGACTGTTTTAGCGAAAAAGGGTAAATCTGGGAAATAGATAAAAACGGTTACGAGTGGACATTTTTGGGGTCTGTTTTAGGCTTCCTAAGAGATCCGAAATTACTAGGTTGTATTTTTTAAAAATACTTTGGTATACCATGTATAATATATCCAAAGTTAGGAATTTTCTGATAAATGAGCAAGGCGTGAGAAAATCGCAAAGTGAGCTATTGAAAAATTAGTATAAATCAAGTCCCACATCGACTAAATTGAGAACTTCACCATTTTCTAAACCTATAAATAGAAGGGCTTGGCCTTTGTTTCATTCACCAACAATAAGGCATCCAATTTTGAGAAATGCTTTGTTGTTGGAGGACTTTTTATAAAGATCTCCTTAGTTAAATCTTGGTCGAAAGTCGTATTCGGTTTGTGGAATTAAGATTTTTTAGTATGTTTCTTATTTAATTTTTTGTAATGTTATTATTTTAAATATTATATTTGGTTGTTAGTTAAAGTTTGAATTTTTGAAGTTCAGTTAGTTTTGTTAAAAAACTAGTTAGTTTACTATGTTTATTTTGGCCTGGAATTAATTATGTAAATGAGTTATTTGTGATGACTTTTAATATTTTGGGATGAATTTCATTAATTAAGTATTATTAATGATATTAAAGTTATTTATTGATTATATTAAATAATTAGTTTTAAAATGATTTTATTATTTTAAAAATCATTTTAAATGAAAATAAAGTGTTTAAAGATATTTTGAGTTATAAAATATAACTTTTAATATTTAGAAGATAATTTCATTAATAATTATATATTAATGATATTTAGTTAATGATTTGTGATATTAAGTTTATTTAATAAATAGTTTAAAATGGTTTTATTTATTTAAAAATCATTTAAAAAGGATATTAAGGATTTTAAAATATTTTAAGTTATAATTAATGACTTTTAATATTTGGATAAATAATACAATATTATTAATAATAATATTGTTTGATGTTTAAATCATTTAATTATGATTCCGATGTTTGAAAATGCATGATAAATTTTAATAAATGTTTTAAAATTATTTTAAGTCATTTAAAAATAAAATGACCGATATTTACGTATGTTGAGGTACGTAATAAGAGTCTTAGACTCAAGATTTACCCGATAAAGTCAGTTTGTACAACGACAATTGTCGAAATTGATTCAACTTAGATATTTGATTGTGTTAATGATTGTTTAGGACGTAATGATCGTTAGATATATGTGATGATGTGATTAGACTATGTCTTGTTCGTAATAAAAGCGATTTATATATTATATATATATTGTTCTAATCGAACGAATGATCCGATTAATGATAGGTTGTGATATCTACGAGAGATGAAACCTAAGTTGAGATTTGTAATTAGCGAATCGGTAGTATCTTACCTTTGCATTTCCTTTATCAATGGACATGAGTAAGAAGTTTCGTAATTATTCTATTCCCAGCATGCATTATGTACTCTTTGATTATCAACATGTTAGCTCGGATATATATTTTTGTTCAGAATTTCTAAATGGTTATACAAGTGTCCCCACTTGGATAATCATAGCATCTATTCACATGTTGATACCTTTTTGTCAATTACCCATATATGTATATGTTGAATTACATATTATTATTGAGAAAGATTAAAACCTTCTGTTTGGAACCGGATATGTATGAACATCCCTATATGGGAAAATTTTTTGCATGCCAAAAGCGAGATAGAGTGAATGATGAATTTCGTTCAGTTATGTGTAGTATTGATCAATCTGAGGGTACAATCTGGTCGATCACCCTCCGTGTCTAGTAAGTTATGACGGTTTTGCGGATGGATTTCGCTAAACCTTTTCAAAAATGAAAAGAATGTTCATAGTATGTTTCTTAAATCCTATTCATGGGTAGAGCCAGAGCCAAATTTAAGGAATTTGAAAGAGAGTTGTTATTTGAATTTTTTATCAATACAGATTACTTCACAACTTTCAATTCGTTGTAGAAGTGTTATGTAAAGAGAATATTTATATTCTTTCAGCTTATATATATAATTGCTATTACTTGCTGGGCACTTAAATGCTCACACTTGCTTAAATTAAATGTTTTCAGTTATGTATGAGTAACCTGAAGGCTCAGTCACGAACAAGGGGGAAAGAAAGCTGTTCGAATGAGTTTTTATTATGAGTTAATGGTTATAATTAGTATTGGTATCTATTCAAGTATTGTAATTAATGTATTTGAAGGTCTCGTACCTGGGAAGTAAACTTTGATGTCTGTAAATAAAGTTTGAATGTATTATTATTTAGTATTATTCAGCTTATAGAAATGGTATCGTGAAGCACCGAGTTTGGGTTTAAAGTACCCGGATTTGGGGGCGTCACACACACCCCATAGTCGGGCACTTAGAGAGAGAAAAAGAAAGAGAGGGCTGCCATTAATGGAAGCAAGAAGGAGAAGGAAATCAAGCAAATATATAAACAAATCTATCTATAAACTAGTTATTCCTTCTAGTTAATTTGTTTTGATGAAATAAGAATCTATGTTTCTAAACTAAAAAACTTTGTATTTACATGTTAATGAGTGTTTTATGTTTAGATATACTCATATTGGGTGTTAATTTGATTGGAAATCAAAAGAAAAGAAAAGTGATTTTTCTCGTTTATAAACCATAAAATTTTTATGTACTTTAGATTTTCATCGTTTTTCATCTATGTCTTCTTTTTGCGATTCGTCAAAGAGGGATGCTATATATATAAGTTAACTACTAAACCCGAGTGGTAGCACTCAAAAATGTTGAGTACACAGTCTGTAGTGACAGTTTTAGAAAAAATAGTTTCGTGTTCAATAAAGAGAAACACATTGTTTTGGGTCAGTTTAAGCTAGGGGCAGTTTCATCATTTTTCAGACATTCAAAAATTCTGGAAAAAATTGAGATGATAATATGATAAGTTTTCTAACATATCCAAGTGGAATCACTGAAAGAGGAGTTATAGATTTTTGTATGGACTATTTTTAGCAAAGTACGAAAAAGTTATTTTTTCTAAAAAACTACTATTCAAGATTTTGCAAGGGCATTTTCAGAAATGTAATTAATGAAATAAATTCCAGCTTTTTGGGACATGAAAATATATGATATAATGTAGCTCCTGTCCAAAAATGAGCTCATTCTTAATTAAAATGACCAAGTTGTGGCCATTTCAATTTTTAGGATTTTTCGACAAAAATGGCTATAGCCAGAGTTCTATAACTCCGATGGCCACGAAATTTAAATTGGAGGTTCACGTTAACACGTATAAGATTATGTCAAGAGATGGGAATTTATGGAGTTGAGCATGATACGGCTAATTTCTTAAGCTACGAACTAAAAATGATTTTTGTAAAACACTAAAGGGAGTTGAAAAATTTTGGAAAAATTCTTTGTGTATAAAATATATGTATATATGTTTGGACAAAGGATAGAAAAATAATAAGTTGCTTTGGTATTTTCTTGAAAAGAGATATTGAATCTAGCTTGCTGGATTAAAAAATTAATGAATCTAAGCTTGTTGGATTGAACATTTGTTGAAACCAGTTTGCTGGATTGGAAATTAATGAATCCATGCTTGCTGGATTAGGTGTCAGTTGAATCTAGGCTTGCTAGATTGGCCATCTGGTTACTGGATTTGTAATCCAGTTTGTTAGATTATAATTTGGTTTACTGGATTGGCCATCTGGTTGCTGGATTTGGAATCTAGTTTGCTGGATTGCAATTTGGTTTTCTGGATTGGCCATCTGGTTACTGGATTTGGAATCCAATTTGCTAGATTTGGAATCCATGTTGCTGGATTGCAATCTGGTTTGCTGGGTTGCAATCTGGGTTGCTGGATGGGTATGTTTGGATAATCCAGGTTGCTGGATTAATATTTGACTTATTACATTTTAAAGAAAAACTTATAATATATAGGATTAAAGTGTTAAATCATAATGTATATGATATAGTGATTAAAGAATTATTAAAGGATGATAATAATAATGATGTTTTAAGGAGTAATCTAATATTTGATTATGTGATAATTGTTTAAGTTATATAATGACTGTAATTAACAGTAGTTTATTATTCTAATTGAGAGATCAATATTATCAATAATATGTCTTCAACTGAAGCTAAAATTAGATTGCGTAACAGTAATCGACGGTACAGGCAAGTTCTCAAACTATACTCTTTTAGTGAGCAAGTTCCTATACTTTTATTGTGTAAGTTCTCTAATTCGAACTCGAGTTGTTCTTTCAAATATGCTTTCGATTAATCATTGCTGATTATATCACGTCTATAATTTATTTATTTGCTCATTGTGCATGTTGTATATGTTCATCAGGTATAAAAGGTTGATCACCTTCATTACCATATTATTCAGTTATATGTTTTTATGTTCATTGTTGGCCATTCATTATTTTTAACTCGGTCATTCAGTTATGAAAATTGATTCATGTTCTTTCACAATTATTATATTGTTGAAAGTTTGTCAGCCAGCTTATAATTCATTCTTTCAATCATGATATATCTTTCTTTGAACTTAAACTTGTTGGGCAAACTTGTTGCTCACCCTTGCTATATCATGATAAAAATTTTAGATTAAGACGAAAACTTCACATACAGGCAAAGACAAAGACAAATTCGAGAATTGGGATATGGTACAGGTTAAAATTGTAATAGTTTTGAATGCTAATGACATTGTAAGTCATGTAGGATATGAATTGTGTATTAAGTTAAGGTTATCGACCTTGGGGGTTATGTTGTAAATGATTAATTTATAAACAAATTATGTTTATATCTTCTGCAATAGTTGTAGAATTGATGTACCAAGTTCGTGGTGATTAGTACCCGGATATGGGGATGCCACATAAATTCTTAGATAACTTAAAAACTAAAATGTTCCAAATCAATGGATTACTAAAAAGGGGATTAGTAAATCCGGATAGATTGATACATACGTTGCTTGCTCATTGGATGAGGATGATTGATCTCATGATCATTTCTGTGGAGACACTAAAGCAAGTATGTATGTGCTTATTGGAGAATAATTTTACAGAACGTGACTCGCTAAGGAATACCTAATGGAGTTTTATTTTCCTATCAATAGTTATTCCTGTAGTCATAGTAGTACAAGTGATCCTTGAACTTAAGATCATCATAGTATCTTGTGTATAATGAGTTATACTTTGACTTATTCCTTAAGACCATTAGGGTATATCAAAGGGTATGGTTGGGTATAATAAGTTGTACATGAAGATAATATATGATCAATAAAGAATTCACCACTTCTAGTAAAAGAAGAGAAATATCATATGTGATTCGATAAATGACAACACAGTAGTCCTTGGCCAAGGCATAATGAAATTAGAAAGGAGATTCTAATTTGAATTATTTGGAGTTGTGCATTTAAGAATCGAAGTACATATAATTAAATAAAATAAGACTTGACAGTAATTTCATGTCTTATATTTAATTGGGACATTGTATGGTGGACGGATTAAATTGTACGGTAACTATCTACCCAAAGGCTCTTTTATGATTACTGTTGAAATATATATATTATCTTAAAAGTCGTTAATCGTTATGGAGGATTATCCCTATTGTAGAATAAATATTATTTATTTAAATAAATTTATAGTTTAATTTATTTATTTAAATAAGATTAAAATTGTTCTAATTAATTTATTCACAACCGGTTTAATACGAGGAACCTAAAGGGTCACACCGTAAAAGGAAAAATATTTATTTAAGAAGTAAATGGCATAATCGTAATGATGAGTTAAGTGTATTTAATTTAATTTATGGTGATAGAATAAATTAAATAGCTTAATATTTATTATTTAATATTTTGGAAATATTAAATATAAATTAATAACAAGAGTCTTATGATTATTATTATTATTATTACTATTAATATTATTTAATTTCAAAAGGAGTTTGAGAATTAATTTAATATAACTAATCGCATTTATTCCTAATAAGATTAGGAGGCAAATTAATTAAAAGAGTTTAATTAATTATCTCTAATAAGATTAGGGAGCTTAATTAATTAAAAAAATTTAATTAATTAAATAATACCCTAATTTCTAATTAAATTAGATGGGTTAACTGGTATCTTTATAAGAGGAGTCTTATATCAGATATCTAGTGACATGATTCCAATTGTTACAGAATATGCCCTTTTTCTATAGAGATAGGAAAAACTAGGGTTTAGTCAAACACCCATCTTCTTAAATTTTTGTTCTTCCTTGGTGGATCACCTCTAGAGGCAAACACTTGGGTGGCTAACGTTGATCAATGGAAGGAATCTAACCCGGTGGATTCAAGGTGAATACGAAAAGGATTAGAGGTGAACTTGTACCTGAGGAAGCTAGTTCTACAAGGGTATGAATCTAATCTCCATCTCTTTTCTTTTGATTGATAATTGTACACAAAGTATGATCATGGTGATGGGTTTGTATGAAATTTTAATTCCTATTTTATTATGCTTCCGCACCTTTTATGTAATATGATTACATGATTGCGCTATATACAAACCCAACAGGAATATGTTTTAAAATGATGAATTGTGTTCTTGATGGTATATATATGTGTTGGCTAGATTAAGAGTCAAAATTGAGGATTTGATCATATAATAATCTATTAATTGTTACCTGATTGTGTTAATATGTCAAGAGAAGAAAATACTGCATGTATAATGGACTGATTTGGTTAAGAAACAAAGTTTTGGTGATTAAATTTGCTAAACATGTTGGAAAACGAAGAAACTAGCAAAAAATATGGTTTTAATCCTTTAAAATTGATTTTGTAAGATATTTATGTTGTTAGAATCATGATATGCATGCTTGGTGATGTTGCTAATAAGTTTATAACCTTTGGGTTTGTTGAATTCTACTTAATTAGGAAAATTGGGATGTTTGGGGATGAACTGTGAAGTAGGGACGTAGTCTGCAAGTTTCTATCTGCGTATCGGCGCAGCTGTGCTGGTATCAAAGGTAGAAACGGTGTAGCAGCGCATGTTGAGTTTTCTAGGAATTGAGAACCAAAGACAACACTTGGCAAGGTTGCCAAGGCTTGGGGTAAATGCAGCACCGGCCCCTGAAAGCGAAATAGTTTATTTTATTTTAAGTTCCAATCCATGATCTGTTGATTTAACTTAGTCTAATATTCTTGATATTATGTTAAGCATGTGATAATGCTCTATAACAGATTTTAAACATGTATTTAATGATCTTAGGTTGAAAATATAATAAATTGAGGAAACTTTAACTTATAAAGTATAAAGTCTTGAGATGTTATTTAAGCATGATGTTGCATTATTAGACTTATGATATCAGACATGTAGATGGTGTTAGTGATTGAAATATGAATATGATAACAAGATGAACTCGAATGAGAATTAAACCTATAAACTTAATGGTAGTTTAACTAATCGATACTGTGATTTTAATGGTATATGTAGGGTATTTGGCAAACGTGTGTTATAATTGTGTTCGCACGAGGCAAGTTCTTAAACCTTATTTCTTTACATAAAGCAAGTTATTTATCCTATCTTATTTATTATGATTACACAAGCTTCTAAACCTTACTTTTCATTGAGCAAGTTTTCTAATCTTAAACTTGTTAATGTCGCGATTATAATTGTTCATGTTCCTATTCATTGTCTCTCGTTAATGCATATCTTAAATTGATCATTAATCCGTACAAAACTTTCTAATTCTTTTGAAGATTGTACATTGAATATACAATGTTTTATTCAATTTTATATTATTGTGAGTCAATCTTTAATTCAAACATTGTAGTTCAATAACATTTTATTGTATCCAACCTTGAATGGCTAGTGAACCTTTATTGATTTGACTAGTCCATAGTTGATGAGCATTCTAAAATCCTAGAATCATTATTAAAGCTAATCCAAACTAAAATTTCTTTTGTGCGGAATCCTAAGTCAAACTGAGATGAACAACCCTATTATAGGGGATTATTTACGAGTTAGCGTTAAGATGTTTGTGCATAATACATGGTACGAAGGGCTGATTGTGACGACCCCAAATCTGGGTACCTTTTACCTCGAATCTGGTACGTTACGATACATCATTTCTATAATTGTTCTGGAAGATATAAACATAAATTATTTATAAAATAACCTTTGCACATAATTCCCAAGGTCTTTAACCTTAACTTAATAGACACATTCATATTCTACACGACTTACAAAATCATTTGCATCCAATACTTTTACAATTTTACTGCACAATAATCCAATTCTAGAATTTGCCTTTGCCTTTGTCTTTATTCAAGCCTTCGTCCTAATCTAAAAATGTTATCATGATATAGCAAGGGTGAGCAATAAATTTGCCTAGCAAGTTTTAAGTTCAAATGAAGATATATCATGTTTGAAAAGAATAATAAGCTGACAAACTTTCAACAATATAATAATTGTGAAAGAATATGAATCAATTTTCATAACTAAATGACCGAGTCAATAATGATGAATGGCCAATAATGAACATGAACAATTTCAACTAAAAAATATGGTAATAAAGGTGATCAGCCTTTCATAGCTGATGAACATATACAACATGCACAACGTGCGAATCAATAGATCATAGATGTGATATAATTAACAATGATTAACCACGAACATGCTTTACAATAACAACTCAAGTTTGAGTTAGGAAACTTTCTCAATAAAAGAGTATAAGAACTTGTTCAATAAAAGAGTTTAAGAACTTACCTGTATCTTCGATTACTATTACGTAATCTAATTTAGCTTCAGTTGAAAGACCTATTATTGATAATAATTATCTCTCAATTAGAATAATATCATAACTTATACTACTGTTAATTATAATCATAATACAACTTAAACACATTACCATATATCCCTAACAGTCATTAGAACACATAAGACCCAATATCAAGTCAAACTATTTCAGTATGGTTTGATTTCGGTACTATTTCAACGTCCTGATTGCCTTATCAGATATTTATCAAGTTTATTTTAAATAAAACTCTACTTAACTGCTTTAACATTACCTTAGATAATTAATTTATCAGGTATAACATTTTTCGAAAGCTCATAATAATTTTCAAATAATTATTATCATTTATAATGATTTTTCAATCATTAATATCATTTTAAATGATTTAAATACCAATTAATTCCATTTTCATTAATATTTAATAAATTTCAAATATTAATGAAATCCATGTCCTAATATTAAAAGTTATTTATAATAAATCAAAGTATTTTTAATACCTTAATATCACCTTTAAATGATTTTAAAACATTTAAAATCATTCTTAAATAATTGCCATTAATATTAAAATATTAATATATTTCTTTTCAAAATATTAAAAGTTATATATTATAACTTAAAACATTTTAAAACCTTTAAATTATTTTTAAATGATTTTAAAAAAATTAAAATCATTTTTACATAATTTATTTAATATAATTATTAAATAAATTTGTTATCCTTAATATTAAATTATTAATGAAATCCTTACCAAAATATTAAAAGTTATTCATTATAACTTCAAATATTTTCTAACACTTTAATATCATTTTAAGATTTTTAAAATATTAAAATTATTTTTGAATAATTTATTTAATACAATTATTAAATAAATTTAATATCATAAATATTTAAATAAATGAAAATATTAATAAAATTTATCTCAAATTATTAAAAATAAATTTTTATAACTTAAAATAATTTTTGAAACTTAATTATGAATTTTTCATAATCATTTTCTAATTATTTAAATTAAATAATTTAATTTTCATTTAAACTGTAGCTATAGGTGTTCTTGAGGCTTGAAGAACACTCATAGTCAGTGTCTAGATGCCTACTTTGACCACTTCTAATACTTTGTTCATAATTTTTCTAGGCATGAAAGTGTATTAGTGATGTAGTATTTATGTAATACTACAAGCACAAACCAACTTCATGAAGATATAAGGCATCAAACTAGCTGTCAGAGCTGTTCATGAGTTTCTGGGTTACCCAGAAACACAAACAGTGTTGAGGGTCCATTATGGAGCCTTAATAACTTCGATTCTGGGCTTTGTTAGTGTGTTAAAGTGTCACACTTGTGTATTATAGATGTCAAGGTACAAAATTAATACACTTAGGTAGCTTAAGAACATCACAGAAGCAAGATCTAGGCCAGCTAAAATGATGTCAGAAACTGCTCTGGGAATTTTTTGGAAATTCCAAAAAACCAGTTTTTGTGCTTGGTCAACCCAATTTGACCATTAATAACTTTGATCCTGTTGATGATTTAGGCGTTTTAGTGTCATGGTTTTATAGTCCATATGTCAGACTATATCAATGATACACTTAGACAAGCCAACAACATAACAGATGCAAGATCTAAGCTCCTAAAAACCTTGTCAGACAGTTTCTGAAAAATCTGGGTTTTCTAGATTCCAGTTTCTATGACTGGTCAACCATGTTTAACCATTAATAACTTGGAATCTAGACATGGTATGGACTTGATTCCACTTCCAATCTACTCTCCTCGTAGCATACTATATCAATGATACAATTAGCCATTCTAACATCTAATAGATTAAAATCTAGAGGCTCTGACATTTAACTGTCAGACCTCATTTTTAGGGTTCATGCCAATTTCTAAAATCCTTATTTTTAATGCACTTAGATATTATGGATCCATGATGTATCATCATAGATCATTAAATAACATCACCTAACACATATATAAACAACAAAACACATAATCTACTGAGATCTTAATGATCTAGCCTGAATTAGGGTTTATATCTTATTGATCCAAACTTTGATTTTTGCCCTTATGATCTGATCTTGGATATCTAAGAGGTGTTCTTGGCTCTACTTAGGGCTTAGTTTTTCTTCACATTTCGTGGATTAAAGAGAGAGAGAGAAGGTTGGCTAAGCTTATGAACATAAAGTGAAGATATTTCTTACTTTAAGTTTCTAAGCTTTGATTTCCATGGTTACCAATGATGCTAGGTGGCCAA
This sequence comes from Panax ginseng, assembly GCA_020205605.1. Taxonomy (NCBI): domain Eukaryota; kingdom Viridiplantae; phylum Streptophyta; class Magnoliopsida; order Apiales; family Araliaceae; genus Panax; species Panax ginseng. The sequence continues at coordinate 126,973,913 of CM035137.1, forward strand.
GATGGCTGATTGGTGTTGAATTGGAACACATGGCAAGCTCCCTTGATGACTCACCATGATTTGGCAATATCTTTTACTTAAAAGTTAAGTAAAATGGCATTTTTATAATTTCACACCTACTAAGGGTATTTTGGTCATTTCTCCAATAATTCGAAGGATAATTTAGTCATTTCACATATATCACATAACTCTTAACCCTTAAGATTTGATACTTAGCATTAGGGTTCCCAAATTATGGTTTTAAATTCCCGATTAGGGTTTAGGGTTTCCAAAACTGGATTTAGGGTTTCGAACTAATCGTTAAGGTTTCTTAACAGAACATTAAGGTTCTTAACATAACATTAGGGTTTACCAATGTTATACTTTGTCTGATTCATACTTAACCCTTAACCACATACTACACATACACATAATCACTTTTAGTTTTTAAAGAATACAACTCCTTCACAAAATTCTTAAATCAATACTCTATTTCCAGTCTAGGTCTTATTATTTAACATTTATTTAATCATTCAAGATTTTATTAATCTTATAAATTCCCAGTTTGTCACATTTACCCCTTCTTCTAAGAATTTCGTCCTTGAAATTACACGAAATTACATCCTACTACACTCTACTCCTTCCATTCACCAAGAATAAGTTTTTAATATAACATTTATTCAATCATATCAGATTCTACCCATACGTAATGAGTTTATATTATTTCATATCCATCATCACATACTTCTATGACTTCACTATAAAGAGTAACAAAAAATTTCATATCATGATGAGGGGTCATATACACCATGAACTTTCATTTTCAATTTTGAAAAGGTTTGTACAGAAATTTATCTACAAATCGTCATGACTTACGGGCACGAAGGGTGATCAGCCTATTATGCCCTTTATTGATCAATACTACATGTTGAAATGATATTTACATTCATCATATTCGTCTTTGGCGCACAAAAGTTTCCCAATTTCGGTATTTTCATACTCAATCTGGAGTCCGGATCAAAACAATTTGGTTCAGGATAAATTCTAAAAAAATACTTTAATTTTCATAAACATTGGTCTAGCTGAATCAAATACCTTGACTCATACCATTAATTCAAATTTTAATCGAAACATTTCTGTCCAAATCTAGTTGGCAATAATTTACCTTTGTAATTCTAAAAATAATTTTAAGACGTCATGATACCGCACTGTATTTACAATCCGTTTGAGGATTCCGTCATTGTGTGACTTTGTCATATTACATCCTTCTACAATGGGCTGACGATCTTTAGATCACATTCAACACTAAGTAATTATACATTTATAACTCCATCATTTTTATCATCTTTGCACCAGGTTACATGATGCATTAATAATATAAAATACATTTTGATATTTCAAATCATTTTTGTAAGACACCAACTTTCATGAATAAAGATTAATTTTTTCTCGAAATACATTTTTGAATATTATGGTATGAAATTGTTATAATGTTATAGTTGTGGGTAATATTTATAAATTTTGCAAATTATACAAGTGGTTATAAAATATTTGACTGGTTGGGAAATATTCGTTTTAACAGGGAATATTTGTACGACGACACAATCATTGGTGGACCCCACAACGGAATTATTATTGGAATGAGAAAACGACAGAAATATCTTTTTATGAAAATAACGACGAAAGTTTTACCGTTAATTATTGAAATACCCGGTGATGAAAAGTAAATGAATAATGCTGCGGGTTACATATTCAGTAGCACTGCGGTATTGATTATTGATGCTTACGTGAGAAGTCACTCAGTTAAACTCAATTATTGCTACAGTAATTGTTGCATAGTATCTCACGTTATTTGATTCAATTATTGTTACAATATTTTATATTATTAAATCAATAATTAAGATGACAAGTTATTTATATTATTATCTGCTTAATTAACAATGTTTAGAAAATTATGTTGAGGAAAGGGGTTTGGTCACCTAATTGCGCGCCAATAGGAAGAAATCCTTATTGGAAAGCCCCCTCTTTCCTGGGAACGATCTAGTTGTTAATATTGCGAGTTATAATAATGATGAATAACTGTTGTTAAAAATATTAAGGGGATTTTTATGATGTATTTGTGGTAAATTTGCTTATTATTTCGATCCCACTTACCCATTTTTCAAATAATCGATAAAAAGTTATTCAATATAATAAAGGTGGGGGCCATATGTGGGGCCCACGTGTGGAAGAAAGAATGAAATGAAATGGTTCACAGGTGGGAGTCTGATGGTGGTTTATATATATATATATATATATATATATATATTAAGTTTTGTTTTTTTTATGAAAAATAGAATATATTATATTTTATTCTGCATAGTTCAGCATAGTAAAAATCATGTGATTTATAAAAAAAAAATCTGTGAACTTCGATTCTTCTGTTGATTCGTGAGAAGGAAAAAAATTTTAAATAGTATCCTTTTCATTCTCCTATAAATAGGATGCTTAGTTAGAATTGAAAATCACAACAAAATCATAGAATTCTTCTTCTATAATATTGAGCATATTTCTTTCGAGTTTTAGGAAGTTTTGAGCATTGAAAACAGTATAAGTTTTCTTCAAGAATATTTCCGCCCTACTAGTCGGAATACTCTTCTTTTAAGGTAAGGGATGTTATTTTTGTTCAATATTCGTATGAAATAATATTTTCTTCTATACTCTGTAGTATTTAAGTAAAATTATTTCGTTTCAGATTTCGAATTTTACACTCGTTTTGTTAAAGTTTTGGGTTCTATACTCTATGAAATTAGTAGAATATCCTTGATATTTGCGCTTCGTCAAGTATCTTTTTATGAAAATATTATTCTGAGAATTCTTGATAATTTTTAACTTTTACATGCCGGAGTACTATTCAAGGGGTTACTATTCCTGAAGTACTATTCACGGGGTACTATTCACTCAGGTACTATTCACCCAGGATATTATTTATGACAAAAATCGATTTCTTTTCGATCCAAATCATTTTTGATACAATATTATTCTTGAATTTTACTCCACAAAGAAATATCATGTTGACAATTTTGACATTATTGAATTCTGGATAAATTAATTTATAGATCTTTAAAAATTTATCATTTGCTTTCTTTTAATTAAATTCTTATATCATTGTCATCATCCTAATGCTTATATTATGATGAAAGTCATCTGTGGCCTGTAGTGCTTAGATGGACTTGGTATGATTATGACCAGGGATTATTCGGTATAATCATGACCGTAATGTTACAAATGATGTGGTAAAAGTCCTCATTGGCCCGTAGTGAATTAATTGACAATTATTGGCATGATCATGACCATTGATGAAAACACGAATATCCGTGGCCCGTAGTGCATGGATAATTCGTGGTCGTGATACTAATGAATATCCTTGGCCGTAGTGCAGAGCTGGTTCGATGATGTGGGTTATTTATTAAGATGAGTCTCAACGATAAAATTGATGATAATCTTTTTAAATCATAGAAGATAGTAGATATTATGCTCTACTTGACTCTTCTAATGGATTGCTTGTTTCGCTACAGTTAAACTTGATGTCTATTATATTTTATTAGTTTAACACTGTTAAGGGCTAACGATAATTTATTCTACATTATCTTAGTCATAATATTTTCTTACTGGGCTAGTTGAGCTCACCCTTTGTTTTCATTGTTTTCTTCAGAAAATGAGAACATAGCCGAGACTAGTCGGGGAACGGGGTAATGGTCCGAGGTGGTGCATTAGTAGTCCTCACTATTCAGCTTATGTTTTGTCGTACTTTACACGACAGTTGTATAATTAAGTTGTATTTGAATTATGTACCATGTATTTGGCGACTCAAAATGGGTGATGTATACCTATTTTGGGGGCGTCACAGTTGGTATCAGATCTTAGGGATATGATCCCTGGCTGAGATGTGAGCCTAGAACTAGGGGGAGAGACAGAAAAATCCTTCGCTAGTATGACCTACCTAAGTTTATTTGTTATTTAATTGATCGGTCAGAATATAGGGATAATATGTTGAATGTCAATTAACCCTTGTTTTGTGGCAGTATTTGAAAATGACATCTAAAAATGTTGAGATAAGCAATGGAGCACAAGAGACCGCTGAGTCACCACAGATCAATAACCAAGATAATGTGCATCAGGAAGGCAATAATCCTCAGGTAAACAACAACACCGACCAAATGATGAATGACAGAATGTTTAGAGGCTCTCTGCAATTCATGCAGCATCAGGCGAGAGAGACTCCTATTCAAAATGTAGGTGGAAACATTGGCAACTCACTGATGGTCACCGCTAAGCAATTCAGGGAGCTAGGACCATCGGAGTTTTGGGGAAAGCTAGAACCACTTAAGGCAGAGACGTGGATAAAGCAGATCACCAAGATATTCGATGTCTTGGGATGCTCCGAGGAGAAAAAGGTTCCCTTTGCCACCTTTATATTGCGAGGAGAGGCAGATTACTGGTGGGAATCTGTAAAGCGTACAACCTGCCGCACTGGGGATGTCTTGGGAGAAGTTCCAAGAACTGTTCAACGACAAGTACTTTCCCAAAAGTATTCGTCACATGAAAGAGGTAGAGTTCATCAAGCTGGAACAAAACAATATGACTGTGTCGCAGTATGAAGCTAAGTTTGCCGAGTTGTCCCGGTTTACGTCCCACTTGGTTGATAATGAGGGGAGAATGACGCGGATGTTTCTAAGAGGTTTGAAACCTAAGATACGTCAATACCTCATTTCTCACAAACTTTGCTTGTATTCAGATGTTGTGAATAGGGCTCAGTTATTGGAGAGCGATAATGAGTCAACCCAACCAAGAGAGAGCAGCCGACAAAATGATAATACTAGTGGTAGCAGTCATCAAAGCGGTGACAACAAACGTGGAGGGAATCAACATGCCAGAAATGGTAACCACTTTAGTGGTAATCATGACCAAGATAGTAAAAGTGGAAATTTCAAGAAGAGAAGATTCAACAATGATGAAAAGACGTCAGCACTAGTACTCGTTATTAAGGAAGGAGAACGACCACCTATCATATGCTTCAAATACGGAGGGGTGGGACACATCAGTCCAAATTGCATGCAACAATCCAAAACGTGTTACAATTATGGAAAAGAAGGTCACCTAGCTCAATTTTGTCATGCAGCGAAGTCATATCCAGCTGGGATGGAGGCACCAAAGGCCATCCCAGAGAAGTCAAAGTCGGTAGTTCAAGGGATAGCGTTTGTCTTGACCTCCGAAAAAGTGAAGAACCCAAACGAGGTCATCACGGGTAAGATAATCATAAACTCTAGCAAAATATATACCTTATTTGATACCGGTTCTACCCATTCTTTTATTTCTCCTACTTGCACTCAACATTTAAATTTAACTCTAGAGAAACTAGATTTTGACTTATCTGTTGAAACTCTGTTTAGGAGAAACCTTTATTACATCCACTATTTATAAGTCTTGTTAGATTCAAATCAGCTCCCGAACGTTACCTGTCAATCTTATTTCTTTGAAAATACTTGCATTTGACGTGATTCTAGGGATTGATTGGCTAACCACTCATCATGCTAAAATTTATTATTTTCGTAAGGTTGTTAGCTTTCATATTCCTAACCAACCAATTATGTGAATTCAAGCAACCAAACCATTAAAGTCAATTACAGTCATATCAAAGCCATAAAGCTATTCATTTATTAAAAAAAGGATGTCAAGCTTTCTTAGTTCATGTCACGGATTTAAACAAAAATACGTCAGTTTTGAATGATATTTCTATTGTTCATAAATTTTCTGACGCATTCCCTGAAGAACTTCCTGTCTTACCCTCGAAGCATGAAATCAAATTTTGTATCGACCTTGAACCCGATATAAAACCCATTTCCAAAGCCCCATACCGAATGGCTCCTATTGAAATTCAGGAGTTAAAGACCCAACTGTAGGAATTGTTAGACATCAATTTCATTCGTCCTACTACATCTCATTGGGGTGCTCCTATTCTATTCGTGAAGAAGAAGGATGGGAGTATGCGACTTTGTATTGATTATCGGGAGTTGAATCATGTCACCATCAAAAATAGGTACCCGTTGCCTCACATTGATGACCTGTTTGACCAGTTGCAAAGCACCAAATTCTTTTAAAATGTAACGCCCCCAAAATAGGTCTAATCCATCCAACCTATTCTGAGTCGCCAAATACATGGTACAGAAAACAACTACAACTTTATTACTACAATTGTCATGCAAAATACAACAACACAGATGTTGTGAGTTTTGATACAAATATATACCAACTGTGACTCTCATCCCAACTTTGGATAGCACGTCACAATGACACCTTACATAAAGGTACAGTCAATAACTGTTTTAGAAATTAAAATCTTTAGGAAGTGCTCAAGGAAACCTTCGTACATGGGAGGCCATGCGTCTAGGTTATGATAGATTTCATATGTCCACAGAATTATCATTGGTTGACCCAATAGACCCTAAAGAAAAATGAGAAGATTACTATCATGTTCTTTCCAATGGTGAGTCTTCTCTTGACATATAACTATATCCACTGTCTGCACTTGAAAATTATATTTCAACCAAACTCCAAGATTATATAGGTAGTGCTCGTAGATATACTCAGCAAGTGGATGTGCACAACCATGTCTTATGATAACACGAGGTTGTATGTCATTAGACATCTTGTATGATAGTGGAAAAATACCCTTCCAAAGTTGGGTTCGCCTCACCCTATTCGGATCACCAAAATTAAATATTAAATGACGTATACAATACGACACACTTATCTAAATTTTTCATTAACATTATTTTTATACTATTTAGGGAGAACCTGAACAGCTATAGACCACCATTCTATTCCCTCATTATCCCCGGGCCGAATCCGTAAAACACTCTTATTACACCGAAGGAATTGTGAAGCAAAAGGGTGAGCACAACTAGCTCAGTAAAGAATATCATGACTAAGATAAATAATTTATCAATAGCCTTCGTCAATAATGAATCAGAAATTTAGAACATATGGTAGATGATAAAACTTTTCAACCATAGTTGCAGCCGAACGAGAAATCCATTACAAGAGTCAAATAGACAATAAAGTCTATTATCTTCTCCATGTTAAAAGTCCACCAACAATGTTTTATCCCCGTAACATCAATCAACAGTTCCTTTCCACAATCAGGTGAATAACTCGTAATCATATTTTTAGTTCTAAATTCATCTTCTCATCCAGGACGAATATAATTTTCATCACATGTCTTTACCTAAAATATCAAAGATCATGGTTATACCAAATCACAGTTCTTGTTCATAATCATACTAATAAATTCATCTTTGCATTACGGGCCAAAGATATTCATCAATAGTTCATCTTTGCACTGCATGTAAAAGATATTCAGCAACAGATCATCTTTGCACTACGGGCTAAAGATATTCAACAACAGGTCATCTTTGCACTACGGGCCAAAGATATTAATATCTCAAAGAAAAATATAATCATTTCAGAATTTATATAAACAATAATTATAACCATGTTGATCAATTCACCTTTGCACTTAAGCTAAAGATATTCAATTATAAATTCAATGATCATGATCATACCAGTCAACAATTCATCTTTGCACTACTGGCCAAAGAGAACCCATAGTCATGATCATACCAATACTCTACCCATCTTTACACTCAAGTCAAAGAGAAATATCATCCTTATGGTTAATAAAATGTTATGTATTATATTAAAAACAATATGATCAACAACTACATTTAATTTCAAGAATAAGATTCATAAATCAACGATAATTTGGTCAGAAAAAGAAACCAATTTTGTCGTGAATAGTACCCGCAAATAGTAACTCGTGAATAGTAACTCGTGAATATTAACTCATGAATAGTAACTCGTATTCGTACATAGTACCGTATACGTAAATAATATCATATACGTAAATAGTGACATATACATGAATATATTGTTGTATACGTGAGTAGTGCCGTATACGTGAATAGTAACCCCGACATGAAAAAGGTAGAAATTCCACAATAAAACTCACATCAATAATTCGGCATAATGATATTGAAGAAAATAATATCATTTAAGAAGAAAATTACATCCATTACAATCCCTTAAAATCCCTTACAATCCCGTACCTCAAAAGAGCAGTACTTCTGACTAGAATATCGGATATGACGTTAAAAGAAACTTGCACTGATTAGCAACTCTCAAAGTATCAAAATACTCACAAAAATACGCTCGATAATATAGGGAGAGAAAACTTATGTTTCTTGTGTGATTTTCAATTCTAACTCAGCACTCTATTTATAGGAAAATATTAGAACGCCAAAGCAGACTTGACCTGCAACCCGATGGCTTTACCTGCTATTCCCACCCACCACTTTTGAAATAAAATTTTAGCACATTTTTCACTAACCAAAGGTAGGGCCCACTCATTCTAGAATTTTCCACCAAAAATCATTTATAAACATAATATCTGAATCATTAACCTCTTAAAATTTATAACAAATCATACGTTAATTTATAACGGTTCAAAATTTGTGGACATATACTCAACTTATATATGTATAAGATATCCAAAAATAATAACGATCCAACGGTCGGATTAAAATTTATAACTCACGCAATAGAGCTTTAAGAACACTGATTTGATTTTTAATACCTCCATTCCGACAAAAATACTGATAAAATACCTCAACATTAATTCCTTCATTTATAACCACATAAAATAAATAAATCCAGCATTTATATCCGCATCTAATAAATATTTCCTTATCAATAATTAATTATTCACAAATAATATTACAGAATCACAATAATGACAACCAGGCAGTTCCCAAGAAAGAGGGGGCTTTCCGATAAGGATTTCTCCTTATTGGCGCGCAATTAAGTGACCAAACCTCTCCTTGACAGAACTTTCTAGACATTGCCAATAATGTTATCTAATAAGATTATTCAAATAATATGAATTATTGATATGATAATGGGAAATATCACAAAGGACAATTATTGAAACAACAATAATATAAAATATCAACGTAGCAATTACTGAATCAATAAAATAAAATATTGAACAGTAATTACTATAACAATTATTGAGTAGAGTCTTCTTACGTAAGAATCAATAATTCAAAAATAATGTGCAATCCCATGTGCTACTGTGCAACCACGTGTATTACTGTATTTTAACCACCAATTATTTCAACAATGTTAATGGTAACAACTACACCGTTATTTATAAAAACTCAAATTTGTCGTTTTCTTCATCCGATAATTATTCTGTTATGGGGCCCACAAATGGTTACGCCGTCGTACGAATATTCCCCGAAAGTAAGAATATTCCACGACCAAATGAATATTCCCCGACAATAATGAGTATTTTATAGCCACTTTCTTATTTTGAAAAAAAATTCATATCTCACCCTTAACTTTAACTTTTTATCAATTTAACCATTACTGAATAAAAATTATAAGGGAAAATAAATACCTTTATTTCATAAAATTCGGGGTCTTACAATCTCCCCTCCTTATGAAATTTCGTCCCCGAAATTTACGTACCTGGTATTTCAAAGAGTTGAGAATACATTGCTTTTATTTCAGATTCCATCTTCCTTGTCATCATGATTTCTCCATTGCTCATCTCCTGTATTTTAGATATCATTCTAAAATACAGCTTCAAAACAAAGGTTAATTGACATATCATAATTTGTCAACTTAAGTAAGAAAATTCAGCTTAGGTAGGACACACACTAGCGAAGGATATTACTCGCCTCTCCCTTCCTAGTTCTAATCCTGGATCTCCGTCAGAGATCATATCCCTAAGCTCTGATACCAACTGTGACGCCCCCAAAATAGGTCCAATCCATCCAACCTATTCGGAGTCCCCAAATATATGGTACATAAAACAACTACAACTTTATTATTACAATTATCGTGCAAAATACAACAACACATATGTTGGGAGTTTTGATACAAATATATACCAACTGTGACTCTCATCCCAACCTTGGATAGCACGTCACAATGACACCTTACATAAAGGTACAGTGAATAACTGTTTTAGAAATTAAAATCTTTAGGAAGTGCTCAAGGAAACCTTCGTACATGGGAGGCCATGCGTCTAGGTTATGATAGATATCATATGTCCACAGAATTATCCTTGGTTGACCCAATAAACCCCAAAGAAAAATGAGAAGATTACTATCATGTTCTTTCCAATGGTGAGTCTTCTCTTGACATATAACAATCTCCACTGTCTGCAATTGAAAATTATATTTCAACCAAACTCCAAGATTATATAGGTAGTGCTCGTAGATATACTTAGCAAGTGGATGTGCACAACCCTGTCTTATGATAACACGAGGTTGTATGTCATTAGACATCTTGTATGATAGTGGCAAAACACCCTTCCAAAGTTGGGTTTGCCTCACCCTATTCGGTTCACCAAAATTAAATATCAAATGACGTATACAATACGACACACTTATCTAAAGTTCTCAATAAAATTATTTCTATACTATTTAGGGAGAACCTCAACAAATATAGACCACCGCTTCTATTCCCCCTGTTATCCCGCTCGATCTTGTAACACTCAGATTACACAGAAGGAATTGTGGAGCAAAAGGATGAGTACAACTAGCTCAGTAAAGAATATCATGACTAAGATAAATAATTTATCAATAGCCTTCATCAGTAATGAATCAGAGATTTAGAACATATGGTAGATGATAAAACTTTTCAACCATAGTTGCAGCCGAACGAGCAATCCATTAGAAGAGTCAAATAAACCATAAAGTCTATTATCTTCTCCATGTTAAAAGTCCACCAACAATGTTTTATCCTCGTAACATCAATCAACAGTTCCTGTCCACAATGAGGTGAATAACTCATAATTATATTTTTGGTTCTAAATTCCTCTTTTCATCCAGGACGAAGATAATTTTCATCACATGTCTTTACCTAAAACATCAAAGATCATGGTTATACCAAATCACAATTCTTGTTCATAATCATACTAATAAATTCATCTTTACACTACTGGCCAAAGATATTCATCAACAGTTCATCTTTTGTAATATGTTTGCATGAATGAAGTTTGTATGATAAGAGGATGTAAGGATGATGGTTAGAAGACTTAAGCTATGATAAGTCATGTGAAGTAAAATCATAAGTAGTTTATACTTTTATAAGTTAAAAACTCATGAAGAACAAGTAATAACTTATCATTTAAATAAGTTAATGAAATATGTACGTTAAGATGTTAGTTTGATGGATAGAATCCATTTGAAACAATGAACAAATCTTAAGTAACGAAGTTAAGGTGGAATTCATGAGTTTGGATGATAATCGTCGAATTCGTGAAATTCTCAGAATAGAAGTTAAATTTTGACATTGAGCTTGGAACCGTTGGTTTTCGATGGAGTATAGTCTCATTTGGCATTCTAGAGTTATGGACTCGAAAATGACCGAAAAGCCAAAAAGCCACGAGAGTAACCCTAAGATAGGTCAGCCTCTGATAAACCAAACGCAGAGGAAAGTCTCTTCATGCTTTACATTTTTCTATTACTTGTAAAAGCATTTACTTGTAATTTTATTCCATGTTCATATGAAGAATATTTGCCCACACATGACATGCTATAAAGTAACATCCGTTTTCCAGGATAATATTCCTAACACGGGTATGTCACATAGCATGTAATATTTACATTATCCCTAAGACTAAACTACATAAGTCTTTTGTAGGGAAATAATTAGGCTTGTTACTCGCTCAAAATCCAAAAAGGTCATGAGCCTACAATCAATCATATCTTCTTCTGACCCGTCTAATCCCGTGTCTCGAGAAGAATTTGACGGATGAAGTAAACAAATTATAGATTTAGTTGTCCTGCTTAAAGAATTGCATCAGTCTACTCAGGGCTCAAAGATGCCTACACATACAGAATTCTCTACATAACGAGGAACAAAAGGTTTGGATAAAACAAATCTAGAACCTAAGTTGGATACGACCAACAAAGACCTTAAAAATACCCATCTCAAAGGAGATCCAGACACTGGTGATATCAGGAAGGAGGTCCTTCAAATGGAAGAAACCATCTATTCTCACGCCTTCCTCACTCAGTACAATTTTCAATATCAGATGGAAGAAACCATCTGTTATTCCTTCTTTGACAAAGTCAGAAATGGTCATAACTTTCATAGACATACAAAAAGCTACTTTCTATAAAAGAGTTTTAGCTGGTATTGGCAAACCATTTTTTGAAATGATCAAACACGGAGAAATGGCTGAGATGGGATTGAAGTCAGGGAAGATTCAAGACCTAGCATTTAAAAGCGATTCTTTGAAAGCACATCCAAATTCAAACTTATGGAAACAACCCCCGAAGGGTCCATAAAAAGAAAGAGGAGGATGTTTCCTTGATAATACAAGGTCAAAAAGGTAGTCAGAACATGCCTATATAGAGGACAAACTACTCCCCTTTTCAAGCACAGTCTTTAAACCCTCCATTGCCTAAAGGTGGAGAAGCAAAGCGCCCTCGAACGTTCACACCCTTAGGGGACTCGCTCAAGAATATTCTTACTCTTCTAACTACTCAGAAGAAAATCACGCATCTTCTTCCACCAGCCAACCCTAATGGGAGGGGTTTCAATGCTACTTGGAAGTGTACTTATCATGCTGGGGCACCTAACATGATACTCAAGACTGTTGGGACTTGAAACACAAGATCCAAGATTTAATAGACAACGGTGAGATTGTGGTAACCAAACCAGATCAGCCTCATATGTAAGACAACCCTCTTCCTCAACACAAAGAAGAAGAGGTCAACATGATTAGTTGGAGCAATGGAGAGAGTTCCAATTTTAACAGTGAATTATCCCAAACCATCAAAGACGGTGTTGACAGATGGGATTTCGTAAAGTTCCAATTTGTTATGGAACGAAAGATGAAAGCTCTTTGTAAGAAAGTGGAACGATTGGCAGAACTGGTGATCCATCAGCATCAAGTCACACGACAGTTAGTCATCCAGGAGCATGCATGTCTCCTTCCTTTTGTTATGAATGCTCCATCGCCACCTTCAGAAAGCGAAGCACTGGAGGACAAGGTTGCAAAGAGAGCAAGTGCTAAAGCCGGCCGAGATTTTGCCAATAAAAGGGAATTTACATACCTGGGCCAACCTATGGAGGATATATTTCATATGCTGATCAATGAGGGAAAAATCACCTCCCTTCTACCTCCAATTAATCCCTGTTCAAAACAGTTTAACTCCGATGGAGTATGTCAATATCATTCACATTCTCGCTGACACAACATAGAAGAATGTTGGGCACTCCGCACCTTATTCAGAATCTAATTAACAGTGGTGTCCTACAATTGGCAGACGATGACACTGTGTTACTCGAGAGTGGGAATACCTTTCCTACCAAATGGAAGGGATTAGTAGCAGTAATATCTGCTGAGGCTGATGAGACAGTCGGGCCATTTCCCATACAAGCAATTCAACTCAAAGGAGCTACCAATCCTTCTAAAGTGGCTGCACCAGAGCCAATTTCTTTACCCTTCAGACCACAGTATCCTGTTGTCAGCTTACACAAAGTCCGATGGAATTATGGAGAAGCTGAAGGATACATGTCTCATACTACTGCCACAGTATCGAAGGAAAATCCACTGTATCTTCCTAAGAGGGTGATGAAGCTCGCCATAAAAACAAAGGGGAAGATTCCCATGGAGAAAATTAAGAAATTCCTCCACACTATGGGCCATAATGAAGCCATGGTGGTTCTAAGCTTAAAAGAAGCTCCACATTAGATCTCAATACTGGACTTGGTTTTCTCTTCCGAGGATCACAAGAAGATTTTATTGAAGGTTTTGGAAGAAGACTATTTGCCGAAATCAATGGATGTGGAAAATTTCAACATCTGGTTGATCACATTTTTAACAAAAATGTGATATCTTTTAATGATGACGACATACCGCCCGAAGGGACCGGTCATTACAAGCCATTGCACATTACAATTTTGTCCTCCGGGTATATGTTAGCTGGAGTTTTGATAGATGGAGGTTCATCTCTGAATATCTGTCCTTATACCACTTTGGTAAAGATGAACGTCAATCTCAAATAGATCCGAAGTAGCCATACGGTTATGAAAGCTTTTAATGGATCCCAACGAAATTCTATCGGAGAGATTGAGCTGCCAATTGAGATTGGTCCAAATACATTCAATGTATTTTTCACGTCCTCAAGATAGATTCAGGATATAACCTGGTATTGGGGAGACCATGGATCCATATGGCTAGAGTCGTCCCTTCTACACTTCATCAATAACTTAAATACATTGTCAACAATAGCCTAGTCACTGTCAACGCTGAGCCAGGATGTCCTGAACAAGGAAACCTAACAATCATCAGCTTTAATTCAGAGGTTGAGCCGGCCAATTTTCATACTTTGGAAGTGAGCAACACGCAATATCGTCCTATTGGAATGCCACTTCCCGTACCCAAGATTTCTTCTGAGGTTATGTCGGCCACTCAAGAAATGATGTCATTGGGTTATCAGCCTGGACAAGGGCTTGGTAAAAATTAGCAGGGTATTAAGCACCCAATTCAAATGTCCAGTCAAACTGGGACAGCCGGACTAGGCTATTCTGCCAGTTCTAGTCACAGGAATCCTCATAAGCACGAGCAGAATCCTCAAGCTTCCGCCACACGATGATTTTCTCCACATGCACCTCATGAGATGATACAGTCTCCGGTAAAGGTGTCAGCCCATGTTATGGCTAAGTTGTTTCCCAAACCAATACCATTTCAAGAAAAAAAGGTCCTGACTCCTGATCTCGGATTGGAAGAGAGGGAACGAAAATGGAAAATTGACATCGCCTTGATGATGTCGGGCATACGCATCATTATCCATGATGAGCATACAAACAAATACATCCTAGACGATGATTGCCCAGATGTTATGGTCATCATTCGGGAAAAGGAGGACAATGATAACCCCTCCATCACTGCAGTCCATCAGGAATTTACCCTCGACAATTGGAGCAAAGACTCCATGCATCGGTCGATGAGGGTAAACGCGTAAACCCCTCGCCTCAGAGATAACTTTAATTGCTTACTTTTACATGCGAGATTAGCGCTTATTTTATCGAGACATGCTAACACTTTTGTATGATTAAACAGCTTTTATATATTAAGTGAAAGTATATTTTGTTTCGGACTCAATTTAGATGTGCATGTACTTTGCCGATGAGGTGCCTTTTTCTCCACAAGGATCAGAACTTTGATGAAAAGTTGGACTCGAGACTTGATGGAAATCCAAGAGGACATTGAGATACCTCAAGAGATTAAGGAATGGGTCGAAGACAAACCTAAGCCTAATCTTGATCAAACCACTGCTTTCAATCTTGGAACCTTAGAAAGCCCTAAGATAATCCAGATTGATTCAGACCTCACCCTAAACCAACGGAATGACATGGTTGCGCTACTAACCCAATTCCAGGATGTGTTTGCATGGTCTCACGAAGACATGGTGGGTTTGTCCACTGACATTGTCCTTCATCGCCTTCCCATTAAAGAGGGATTTAAGCCAGTCAGGCAGAAGCTTAGGCGATTGAAACCTGAGTGGAGTTTAAAGGTGAAAGAAGAAATTATGAAATAATTTAAAGATGGCATAATCATGGTGTTACATATCCGGAATGGATATCCAACATAGTTCCTGTGCCTAAACCAGGAGGAAAGGTGCGAGTTTGTGTGGATTACCGGGATCTGAACAAAGCTTTCTCGTGCCCTTTATCCACATTCTCATTGACAAAACTGCTCAATATGGCATGTACTCCTTTGCGGATTGCTTTGCGGGGTATAATCAGATTATGGTCGCTGAGGAGGATCCTGAAAAAACTGCTTTCATCACGCCTTGGGAACCTTTTGCTACAGACGATTGTCATTCAGCCTCATCATTGCAGGAGCAACCTATCAGCGAGCTATAATGGCAATTTTTCATAACTTAATGCATAACGAGATAGAGATCTACGTGGATGACATCATTGTCAAGTCCCGAAGGGAAAAAGACCACTTAGACCATCTCAAAAAGCTTTTCAACAGGTTGCGTAAGTACAACTTGAAGTTAAATCCAGCTAAGTGCGCCTTTGGTGTTAAATCTGGCAAGTTGCTAGGTTTCCTAGTCAGCCACAAAGGGATTGAGCTGGATCCCACCAAAATCCAGGCCATCAATGAAATGCCCATTCCTCAGACAAAGAAGGAAATAAGGGGATTTTTGGGAAGAATCAACTTCATTAGCAGGTTTATTTCTCAACTCACAGCAACCTGTGAGCCAATCTTCAAATTGTTAAGGAAGAACTCCTCCATGAAATGGAACGATGAGTGTCAAAAAGCCTTCCTTACAATTAAAGAGCAGCTGGTTAACACTCCTATTTTGGTACCTCCCAAGGATGATGTTCCCCTGTTCATGTACCTGTCCATTAATGACAATGTTATGGGCTGCATGCGAGGCCAAAAAGATGATAGATGCCAAGAACGAGCTATCTATTACCTCAGCAAAAGATTTAGCAGCAGTGAACACAAGTACACTTTGATTGAGAAGACTTGTTGTGCTTTAGCATGGGCTTCCATGAGGTTATAGCATTACATCCATGGTCACACAACCCATCTCATATCCCGCATGGATCCTCTCAAGTATGTGTTTAGTAAGCCCATACTAAATTATCGGCTATCCAGATGGCAGTTGATCCTAAAGCAGTTTGATATCGTCTATGTGACGTAAAAATATGTCAACAGTTAAGGAATTGCAGATCAACTGGTTTTTGCACCTGCAGGGGACTTTAAACCCTTAGAAATATACTTCCCTGATGAAGGGGTAATGGCAGTTCAGCAACACCATCTATACGATACATGCCATACATGGAAAATGTATTTCAATGGAGCTGTTAACATAGAAGGTCTTTGGAGTGGAGCAAGATCCCGTCAGTCATCAATTGCGGTTTATTAGCACCAATAACACAAACCGAGTATGAAGGTCAGATCATGGAGCTAAAACTTTCCAGTTCAATGGGCATCAGGCGGTTAACTGTCTTTGGGGATTCCGAGTTGTTAATCAAACAATCCAAGGGAATCTATCAAACCAAAGAACTACATTTGATGCCTTACAATCGACAAGTTTTACAGATGGCTTTGGAGTTTGAAGAAATCTCCTTTCTACATATTCCTCGTAATAGGAATGATTTTACGGATGCACTAGCAACGTTGGCCTCCTTGATTCGTATACCTTAAAAGGAAAACATGCCAAGCATCATATTTGCCCTACAAAAGGCCCCAACTTATGGGAACTATGTTGGAAAAGTATCGGATGAGCTATCTCCCATCCACAACCCTTGGTATCAGAACATCAAGGAGTATCTACGAGATGGATCTACACCCGCTGAGGCGAGCCCAACTGAAAGAAGGCAGATCCATCGACTTGCTATGAAATTCTACCTGAGCAGAGATGCACTCTACAAAAGAGATGTAGGATTAGGTCTCCTCAGATGTCTGGATAAAGACCAAGCTCAGAGGCTCATGGATGAGATCCATGGTGGAGTATGTGGCTCACACATGAGCGAACCCCTACTTATTTAGAAGATCCTCAAAACAGGGCATTATTGGCTTACGCTCAAAGCTGACTGTGATGATCACGTCAAGAGGTGCTATCAATGTCAAATTCATGGAAATACTATCCAAGCCCTCCAAGGGAACTCCACAATATGAGTTCACCATGACCCTTCTCAATGTGGGGAATGGACATGATCAGGCCCATCGAGCCCAAAGCCAGTAATGGACATCGATTCATATTCACTATGATCGACTACTTCACCAAGTGGGTAGAATCAACCTCCTTCCCTAGGGTTACCAAAGAAGTCATCATTGTTTTCATCAGAAATAATGTTGTTTGTCGATATGGACAACCAGAGGACATTGTGTTAGACAATGTTAAAAACCTCAACATTAAAATGATGGAGGAGTTATGCAGTAAATTCCACATCAAACACCTTAACTCTGTCATCTATCGTCCAAAGATGAATGGTGTTGTTGAAGCGGCTAATAAAAACATCAACAAGATCATGTAGAAAATGTCCTCCAATCACAAAGGATGGTCTGACCTCTTGCCTCTGACTTTATTAGCCTATAGAACTTCAATGCGTACTTCCACTGGGGTAACCCCCTACTCATTAGCCTATGGGATGCAAGCAGTGCTCCCCATAGAAGTGGAAATGGAATCCCTCAGAGTGTTTATGGATGCTCAACTGGATGAAGATCAATGGGTACAAGACAGGTATCACCAATTGTCTCTAATAGACAAAAGGCGAACCATGGCTATCTTCCATGGTCAGTTATATCAGTAAAAGATCGCAATATCCTACAACAGGAAAGTCCGGCTATGAAAGTTTAAACAACACGACTTGGTTTTGAAGAAGATCATTGACAACCAAGATCAATCTAAGGGAAAATTCACTCCTAACTGAGAAGGCCCGTTTGTTGTCAAGGAGGTATTGACAGGAGGCGCTCTCAGACTACAGGAAATGGATGGCAATGAATTTTCACAACTCAGACACAGTGAAACGATATTATGTCTGAGGTTATCATCAAGCAAACATCCTAGTTTTGGATCATCAAATCACCAGTCATTCATGTTTTCTAACCTTTTTACATAATCTTCTGCCCCTCAGGGAGACATACACTTTAAACCAGTAGTCTGGTTTCACCTTATTTCAAACCTTTAACATAATTTCGGTTATCCCCCCAGGGATTGAACCTTTCACACCTGCAGTTTATCCTGAAGATGGGATTAAAGTTTTCTACGCTTACAGTTTGTCGTGAAGACGGGATCAAACTTTTTCACACTTGCAGTTTGTCACAATCATGGGATCAAACTTTATTTTCCCCGCAGTATAGCATGCACATGGAATTTAGACTTCTCTTCGGCTGCGAATCGTCCTGAGGGGCGAACTACGTCGACCTAATCTCCTTGATACCCGGGAATACGTAGGAAACCATATTCTATATGGCCCAGTCACAATAATAATAAAAAAAACAAAAAACATTTCTGCCCTTTCTCTACAAAAACAAAAAACAACAAAAACACTTCTACACCCTTCTTCATCAATAAAACTTCTACACCCATTTACCCATTTCACATTCAGCGTTGAACCTCTTACACCAGGTTCTAACTACGCAGACCTGATCTCCTCTTCAATAGGAGTACGTAGGCAGCCATTTATGGTTTAGTCTAACCCCCTACCAGAACAAAAATACTTGTCACACGGTACTGGGATCAAACTTCAATCCACCACATTTCATTGGCTTCAGACTAAAGGGATGGAACTACCTAACCTCTCCTCATAAATAAGAGATTCGACGGCCATCTAAGTTGCGGTTGTGCCTCAAAGAGCAACACCAATCCATAAGAGATGGAATTAACTAGGCTTCTCACAAATAGGAGTACTGGTGACCATCTTTGGTGCGGTCAATCTCAGAGAGAAAAGCCATACTCCTCTCCACATTTCCACATAGAAACCAATCCCAAGACACCAAAGATTGTAGGGATACACATATATTAATGATCAATTCTGAAAGATCCTGCGATGTCTCAATGTCCACACATCAAGGATGAGTTCAGAATGCATCAAGATCACAAGCCCTGAAGAAACAGGCAAATATCAAGGTACATTTGAAAGGGAAGTAAATCAAAATATATTTCCTTGCCATATATAATACTGTTTGATATATACAATATATATTGTACATGATAAAATGGCTAACCTAGTCTGTGCAGGAAAATACAAGTCTATCTACGGATCTATATGTATGTGGACTATCAGATCTAACATAGCATCCCTCTCCGAAGAAGGAGGTAACACTGCAAGCTCCTGTCAAATGGTATCTACACGAGCTAGCAGATCTGAGGCTAACTGCATGGTGGCATGATGCTCATCAATGTATGCACTCATATCGGCAAGGATGACAGTCGTAAGGAATCTCATTGAAGTACTGTCTGTGACGGTTACATCTCAGGTAGATAGGGAGGCATCCCACTCTACAATCAATACATCTCTGGCTGATCTGGCCTCACCTCTCTCTAATAGAGCTGCGTCTCTCCCATCAAGAGCTGTCAACATCAAGGCCCTAGCCTGATCTCTCTCAAAGGTCATCAAATGTAGACTCTGCTCCAGATACTGTGTTGAATGCTGAATCACAGTAGCACTCGTAGTGGGATAATCCATCACAAATGCTGGCAACCTAGTAGTCAAATCCTCCTCGATGGGAATATCAGCCTCCTCCAAAGGCTCCTCATCATCGGACTCTATCCCCTGCACTGTGGATACTACCACAACCGATGCAATCTCTGTCACCATCCATGCAGAATACTCTGCAGAACAACCTGGATGACTGACAGAAAACTCAGCTAGCTCACGCTGATCCCAACAGGCATATAATCTGGATTTATCCTCTCCTGATAAGTGGTGAGAAGCTAAGCACTGACTCAATGCTCCCTCAAAAGGATGAAAGTCCTGGAACTGGTCAAACTGACACATCACGGCCAGTGGGTGGTAAGTAATCATGCCCCTCAAGCCAGCCAAAGGAAGATAATTCATGCCCGGAGCATGAGTGATGAAGTTGTAGGGTGAGCTAAGCCTTGAACATGGTAATATAGCAAACAGATCTTCTATCCCTATCAGGAAAGCTGACCAAGATGCAACATCTATACACTCTGCAGGTTGAAAGGAATATGACATGGCTATATCATGGGTGAAACAATACCCATGCCGTCTGAAAGTGCCAATTGGTCTCAAGTGTGACGTAAACCACACGTACAGCATGACTGAGCTTCCTGTAAACACTCCCGTCGGATAAGTTCAGCAGTGTGTGGCTGACCTTTGAGTCTCTACAATAATCATCGGTATGATGGTGTGACCCTCCCTGAGAGCTCTCACTGCCATGATGACTCCTATGTTAAACTCATCAATGTTTCGTGGCATGTAGACATACGACAGTACGCACAATAGCAATACATCCACTCTGGCCAAATGTCAATGATCCTCTAGTGTGGTGAAATCCCCGGAATGTCGTGCATAACTATCCTTAGAGTCAAATCTATCAAACAAAAAATGATGGGATATAACGTGGCCAGATGTGAGCTCATCCTGTACTACCCTACGCCTCAATCTAGTGAGGGTCATGAACTGCCTACTCATGTCTCCAATCACCATATGCACGCAAGGTCTGTCCAGTGGTAGCATCATCAAACGTGCATACTCCTCCAGAGTAGGAGTCAACTCTTGGGTCCCAAATCGGAAAACCTACCTCTCCGATACCCAGTGCTCCAGCATGCCCTCCACGAATCCTGTGGGAACCTAAAACATCAACAAGGTCATAGTATGCTGCAACAGACAATCTACAGTCACCCTGTCTGATGGTGACATACTATCATACCACGATCGCATACCAGATGCCACCAATAATGGTGGGGTATGATCAATACGGCTAACTGTCGAAGAAGACATCTGTACGGGCCGTGTCATAAGACCATCCAGGGTTTAATGCTAAATATCTCTGGACATACATACATATGCATATCATAATAACATGCATGATACAATAGATGGCAATATGATATAGGGAATGGAAAACTGTACATAAATTCCTAAGTATATCATCATCTAATACATCTTTGTGCAGCTAAAATACAAGGAAATGGGGCAAAACTGCCCTGCATCTAATAGAGGCCTATCAAAAGATATAGCGAGAATGGGGTGAAGCTACCTAATGTCTAATAGAGGCCTATCAAAATAGATAACGAGAATACATCAGAAGAAGACAATGGTGTCAATGTCTACATCATCAATCTTGTCCACCTAATGTAACTCCTCCTGAGTAACTGAATCTCTATCCACAGGGATGTCAGGCCTATATAATGGAGGATCTGCACCAGAAAAACCATATGGGTCATCTGAGGGGCCAACGCCAGAGCTAGAAGGATCAAAATTATCAGCCTCTAAAGGATCTCTACCCAAGTGCCGGATAAAGAAATGTGTCCGGTCCAACTGCTAGGTCAAACTGTTCATCTGTGTTAAATGAGTCGAATCTCAGACACAAGCTAACCAATCCATCATCATCACGGATCCTGGAACCATATCCCCCATGAACTGAGTGGCGCGGGTCTGGGCTCCAATGGTACGAGGGAACCACCAATGCTAGAATATCTCTTGCGTGCAGGGACCCTCTAATAATGCAAAACCGTCAACACCCAAAAATGGGATATCAATGACGGGTGACTGCGAAATATGCCAGTAACGCCTGACATGAGGCAAGATCGGTATACGAATCTCTCCTATAGTGCTCCTAATAACACGCTCACCTAAGTAAAGCTCCCATCCTCCATCTGTGAAGAGAGGAATCCTGCGGGTGGAAATCACGTGCTCGACACCAGTCGGGTACCCATCCTCAAATCCAATGCTAGAATGCTCCCAAAGTAAGGAATCCACGTGATGATATTCGACGTCAATAACTCCAGCTGTAGGCGACAATGAGTAAAACCCTCAGCAATAGGGACCTCCGCCAGTATGGAACGATACCATCTTCGTCCTTGTGGATAGGTGTCTAAGCCTAACACACTCACAGGACGCAAATATGGGAGCCTCTCATAGGCCCAAAATTGCCAACACAAAGGCAAACATCTACTATCAGTCAACACTCTTAACCTGTACATGGGAAAAGATAAGAGAAATACTCACTAGCAGAAACGGGTAGAATCCTAACCAAGCCTTGGTTAAGCTTTGCGATTTCATGCGCATTCCCATGAGGAAGTAGGCAAAGGTGTAGGAACCCCAATCATAATCTCCTATACGGTCCACGTGTCGAGTGGCGCTGATCAAAGCGAAGGACAATGTAGAAAAGTTATCTGCTATGAATAAGCCCCTAATGATCATCAGGAAATATCGCCGAAGAATGTGATCCCTGACTCTCACATCATCGGGTATGGGCTCACTCAACAGCCCGCTCATAGCATCTACGCTCAAAGGACCTGTACGAACAGTCCTGCCTTTGAGCACCTCTGCTAGAACTCCTAGCAAGGATCTGACAGCCGTAGGGGTAAATATCTGTTATACAAGGCACTGGTGCCCCTCCAAACTCCATACCTGTGATAAACCGCCAATCCATCGGCATCATCATTTCCTCATAGTCCATCAAATGGAGTGACTAAGTCTGGTGAAACCAGCGCTCAGACAATGCCTTGAGGTAACCCCAAGGACAATGGCGCGGAAGAATGGAAAAGAACGTCTCGAATCCCCAACTATGTATAATCGCTCTATAGTCATCATGCAAATCCTGATACATAGAGTGGATGTTGAACCAATTCCCTCGAGGCTGTGTAAAGCCGGGAACCTACATCAAATGCAGATCAACATCAGAACCCTTTACTCCTCATCAATAGGAAATAAGTAAGATTAACATCTAACTTTATACCTCGTTTGCGTGCAGGTAAACTGAAGGGTGTCGACTCAAGTCGCCTAAAAGCTCTGGGTTCACCACCTGAATGCCTGGCAAATCCCTACGGGGAACACGTGTAGCAGGAGCGGGATCCGCAACCGGAATATCCTCTCCCTCCTCCTCGACGTCTGGCACTTTAACATGGACAAGACGTATCACCGCCTCCACCAAACGACGAGGTTGTCTAACAGAACAGGATCAAGGCACTTCAGAAGCTCTTCTCTGTACACCAGAAGTGGTCCTGTGTGAACTACTAAGCTTATCCGAATCCATAATATCTGGACGACAAGTCTCCAAATCACCTCAAAAGGGGTGTGGTAATGTTTAACCTAGAGCTTTTCAAAATGCATTTTTATGACTACATGCATGCATGCATTTTTTTAACATACGTCTACAATAGAGTTAAAAATGCATGACTACCCAATGCCTACGTTTTGGAAACTTTTTCTATAGTCCCCTTTGTAAATAGGACTATCCACATACACATAGGCATGACTAGGTGGCCATTCAGTAGCACACCTATCCACAGTCATATACATCTTACATGCATTAATACATCATAGTAAAAAATCCGTAAGTGTAGTCTAATTACCAGGATTATTTTGCTTTTCTACCTTTACTCATTTATCCTCAAATAGGATAAGAAATGACAGTAAAAGGTGCCAATTTGACTATTTTAAAAGTCAAATTTTTTTACATCATTATGTTCAACATGGTTTAATATTAACGTTTACTATGTTGAATATTTTTATCAAGACATATCAGAATGCATATTCACTACTATGTGTGTAGATGCATTTCATGTGATAAGTCATTTTCCAACGGATAGAAACTAGAAAAGAATACATGCATACGTTACTAGGATAGTGAAGAACACTTGTACGATGACAGAATTTACAGAAAGTCGCCCGAACTCAGCAGATCTGAAGAAGAGCTCTCAGATTTTCTTCACGGCGCAACTTGAAAGAGACTTATGAAAGCAACCTGAAAGCTTTACATAACCACGGTTGGCCGTAGGTCCACCTACGGCTGCTGTAGGTGTACCTGCGGCACCCCTACATGGGTCCCACTTCTCTGGCTCAGTTCAGTTCAAGTGGCAAAGGAGGTCTCACAAGCTGAAAAGGCTAAATCAGGAATAAAAACGCTACACGATTGAGTAGAATAACCTGAAATCTTGGTTTTCACGAGCCAAACTTCGGCTTCATATATCACTCATTGGTATTCACCTGAATGCAAGGTATACTATACCAGCAACCTCAGCTTTTGAAAATCATGCTCGATAATACCTCAAACAGGTCCAATGCCGCCAAATAAAGGGTCGTAACCCTAAAAGACATATTCCCCGACGGGGGTCACAACGCAAATGTCATTCATTAATAAAGAATCCCCGGCAGTGGTTATAACACATATTTTCACTCATCCACGTATCCCCGACGGGGGTTACAATGCATTCTTCATCTGTGAACGAATCCCCGGTGGGGGTTACAACGTAATTTAACCATTGATGTACGGGTCAATGAAGGTCAAGCAACCTTGACATCATTTCAACCGATGGCAAGTAAACCCATCAAAGCATCGGAGGTCATTCGATGATCTCATCCATCAGTTCATTTATCCACAACCTTCCCTGGCTGGGGTTACAACGCAATTCAACCATTGATATATGCATCAATGAAGGTCAAGCAACCTTTACATATTTCCTAGCAAGGGTCACAACGCAGTGCAACCATTGATACACACAATAATGAACGTCAAGCAGCCTTGACAGTTTGCCCAGCAGGAATCTATCTGGTGATACACACATCAGCGAAGGTTAGGCAGCCCTGACAATACATACTGTTGGCAGTAACTCTGATAGGACTGTGGTATATACTGGTGACACAAACCAGGGAAGACCATCCTCATCGGAGAGGACCGATGATGGAATATGTTATACAAATCCTCAAACAGACAAAGGTTTATCCCCACAGATCTCTTGCACACGAGAGGCACATCTTCGGATTAAAGTTTGTATCAACGATCCAGGACTTTGGTGATAACCTCAACGTAAACATCCTTGAAGACTTGGATCGCACGTCCAAGACATCACTGATTGTCATCCCCGGTAGGATTAATAGGGAACCAGCAATCATTTCATCATGTTGGAAAATAATCAAACAACATACATGCATCATACATTTGCATTATGTTGCTGCACATAGCATCATATTTATCTTGTTGCATTTCAAGTGTCTAGGATTCTTTATCCTATCCATGCCTTGCATTGTATGAATATGATAAAGAGGGGCATCTATAGACACTCAAAATTTTCTGCACACCTATTACTAACATTGTAGGAGGGCAGATTCATCTTTCGGAGATAACCCTGGAAGACAACTCACATCCATTCTGGAAGTTCAGTCTCAACCCTAGAACACACAGTGAGAGTATCAATTCCAACCTCAAAAATAACCCCGAGTTTCATCCTTGGAGATAACCCCAAGGAATTTCTTTCCAGTTCCAGCGATAATCCCGGAAATGCTTGTTTCAAATGCATGCAACTAGCTATAATCTCAGACATCCCACCGAGGCACTCATTCCAAAGACCCGGAGATAACACCGGGAAGACAGGCACACTTAAAGATGACCTGCATGAATTCAACACTTAGCGCGCGATCCAATCTCAGATGTAACCCTGAGAAATGTCTGCTATCAGCCCAAACCAGAGATAACCCCGGTGAGGGGCAAAATCTTCATCTTGCCACCTCAACCCCCAGCGCGCCTTCTCAACATCTCATACATATATTTCTACACAGCAATGTCCCAAAAGAGCCAAGGAGTTCCAATCCCGAGTGACTATTACGCGTGATAGCACACCGAATAGAATTTAAAGCTTGAAGACCATGGGCATGGTCCCTTCTTCCTGACTTCGTACAACCTCTAATCCCATGTCATTGCATAACTCTCAACAAAAGCGGTCTAAAGAAGGTCTTGTACACCTCGTTTGGATGCTTGGATTGATGTTCTACAAGTTCGAGCGGACATCACAGTGCACGAGTGCACGTACTTCGAGACGATAAGACACCCAGGAGAGATCGGGGCACCCGGCACCCCTTGAGTGCATCTGCAAGGGCCGCCGCAAGTAAACTCAAGACCATCAACTCTATAAATATAGAGCTCGGGGTGGCCATATTCAATAGAAAAAAGGCGAGAAAGCCCTGTCCAATTTACTCTGTACACACCCCATATTGAGTTCTTTCTCATTTTAAACACATGTTAGCTCACATATAGCTATAGTTTACTGGCAGGAGCTGAGTGTTTATCCAACTAGAGTCATAGAAGCCTGCTTTGGCAGTCCACTGTAAATCTTCTCACACTCTATAAAGCATTTCTCTTCATCTTTGCACACATTATTCTTCACATTGAGAGTCGTGTTATGTGTGTATACCCGGACTTTGGTCCGTGGTTTTAATTTCTGTCTATATATTTATATACTTATATATGTATATATTTTTATATGGACTATCATTATCGAGTTATGCCTCGATTGAGCCTAGACTTATGTCTAGAAGCGCTTACTTATTATATATATATATATATATATATATATATATATATATATATATATATATATATATATAAACCGTTGTTTGATTATATTCGATGAGCCTAGATTTTATATCCGGAGTGTTTACTACTTATATATATATATATATATATATATACCTGTTGTCGGATTATATCCGATGAGCCTGGATTTATATCCGGAGCGTTTACTGCTTATATATATATATATATATATAACGACAAATCACTGAAATGATAAATCGAAATGATTGAGAAACATCTCATATATCATCAGATATATATATATATATATATATATATATATACAGCAGAAACGCAATGAGAATTCTAAGTTTACTTATGGGCCTTTTACGCTTTATTTACATTTAGTCCCGCCTGGAGTTTACTTCATGGCGGTTGATCATCTTTACAGCTTTCTTTACATTTAGTCTCGCCTGGAGTTTACTTCGTGGCAGTTGATCGTCTTTTACAGCTTTATTGACATTTCTGATCCCCCATGGAGGTGCTTCATGGTGGTTGATCATGTCTATATATATATACATATATATATATATATATATATATATATATATATATTACTTCATGGCGGCATCACGTGAGCCTAAGAATCATGTGATCACAGATTCATCTCATCAATCTAGATTCTTGATTCCGTGATGGACATTTTCAAATTTCTAAGCGACTTGTACATTATTCACGGTGTTTGAATTTCCTTAGATGGATGTCATGCCCATGAGGAGTTCGGCACTGCTATATATTATTTTCTCAAAGATGTTTCTCATCTCCAAAATAAAAGCAAACAAACTGTACATTTAATAATAAAATGGAAGTATTAAAAGGTCTCAGTTACTATTGAGCACAGGGTTTAAAAAACCTCTTTTACAAAACTTCACTGTTATATCATGTTTTAAACTGAATTTTTCGTACAAATTCAAACCCTTTGTATATAGGTGCGAACAAGGCCTCACACTACTTCCAAATAAATTGCACATTGATCCACACACACACACACACACACATTCATATAACAGTTTCTTCAAAAGTGGCGGTTACCATTGCAACACGGATGTCGGGGGGTGCCTAACACCTTCCCTCCACATAATCAAGCCCCTGAACCCAAATGAATCTCGGTTTCACAGACTAGTTTAGCAGTGTCACATCATTGGGTCAATGTGTAAACCTTTTCTCAGTTGTGTTGGTGCAACTAGTTAAAAATACCAACTGACGACTCTTACAGTCAAATCATCGACATGATACATGACGGACCTTTTTCACTTTTTTTTTTAAACAAATCTCACATAACATGAGAACACCAAAAAACAAGAACAGAAAATGGACAAATAAAAATCTCGACGTCGACAATAAGTCATGTAAAGAAAAATCATAAGTAGTTTATACTTTTAAAAGTTATAAACTCATGAAGAATAAGTAATAACTTATCATGTAAATAAGTTAATGAAATATGTATGTTAAGATGTTAGTTTGATGGATAGAATCCATTTGAAACGATGAACAAATCTTAAGTAACGAAGTTAAGGAGGAATTCACGAGTTTGGATGATAATCGTCGAATTCGTGAAATTCTCAGAATGGAAGTCAAATTTTGACATTGAGCTCGGAACCGCTGGTTTTTGATGGAGTATAGTCTCATTTGGCATTCTAGAGTTGCGAACTCAAAAATGATCGAATTTTGACTTAGAACGAAGAAATGAGCGTTAAACGTTCAAGAACATTTATCGTTTTTGTTAAAATAAACTAATAGGTGAATTTTGAGTTAACAGATTCAAAAATAGAAAATTCTTGCATGAACACGTAGAGTATGTAATTTGTGAGCTAATGGCTTTTGAGCGAGCCAATTCAGACTTATAACGAAGAAGTTATGAGTCCGGGAAATTTATTTATGTAATAAAACTGTCAAAATGGTCTGGTACTGAGGTCTGGCGTAGTAGCTCCAGACAAAGCACACTGGGTGGCGCCACAGCGCCAAGAGTGTCTGGTAGCTACTGAAGTCTCACGCCACATTACGGCCTTTTGAACTGCAATTGGCGCCGTAGCGCCGGGTCCGGATGAAAGCCACTATAGAGTGGCGCCATGGTGTGGAATGAGGAAGGAGAGCTGGCGCCGCAGTGCCAGCATTAGGAGAAGCCCAGAGAGGAAAGGGTATGAATATAAAGGGAAAACAAGTTAATGATAATGAATCATATCCATGCTAAACCTAATGTAACATCAGTAAAGGATGTTATAAACCTTAAGTATAATACTAAAGGTTGGAGGTAAGTCAATTGAATATGAACGTGAATGATATGCAATAAGCGTACTTAACCAAGGATGATCGAGTTTCGATTAATAACATAAGAACGTTAGTAAGCCGTGAAGAAGGATAATTAACTCGAAACGAGTTGTATTAATGAAATAATTTCAGCTAAGTCATAAAAGAGAAAGAATTTGGTAAGAATAATGTAATGCGATAGCCGGAACCAATAATAACAATACTAATACATGATTAGATTGAGAAGAAGGGTAAGATTCATTAGGATCTATGTATTTTCATTCATGATCTAATGTGGTATGTTATGTGGTTATGTGTTGTAGAAACCGTAAAGACTCAAAGGAAAAGTTATTTTTCTGTAGCAGACGCTGAAGGCAAGTTTTCTTATCACTTGTCTAACCTTCGTGTTCTCCAGGTTTTCAGTGATTCATGTTATGAGATGCATGAATGGTTTTAAAGAAAGGGTCGATGCCAGTTTTAACTCGGCTAGACTAATATTGAAAGATTGATTGATTTATTTACAAGTCTTTCAATATAGAATTGATAAAGCTATCCTACGCCAATTGTTTGGTACGGATTCAAGGTAAGTCTGAGTATGAATAAACAAATGTATTTTACATCGATTATTCGATGGGCACGCGAGGTTGCCAAAACTTAAACGTAAATACGTTTAACGGATGAGTATTGATCAACATAGAGCACTATAGGCTGATCACCTAGTAGTGCTCGTAAGAAATGTCGGACTTACTATCTTAGTACCAGGTTGTCCTTTTCATGTATAAAAGCTAAAGAGAATGTTCATGGTCTATGGACCTACTCAGAATTTTCCAAGCTACTCGGAATTGTTTTATGAGATGAGAAGTGCTATCCAATGTTTCATAGTATTTCATAACTATTGTTCAGTTAATGAAGAATAATCATATGATTCTTGAAGTGGTATTTATATAATATATTTTAGACTTGCTGAGCTAGTTATGCTCACTTCTTTCTTGAATCATATGATTGCATCTAAGGTTGAGCGAACCGAGGGTTCCAGTAGAGATAAAGGCAAGTCAAAGATGAACGATTAGTTTATTCTATAATAGACTAGTATGTTTGTATGAATTATATTACAACGACCAAAGAATGTAACGGTTTCAGAACCTGGGAACGTGATGTATTATTATTAATGTAATAAGAATGTCGTTGATACACATATTTTAATGTTGTTTCAATAGAATGAATGTACAGTTATGAGTATCGTGTAGCACCATCTATCAGGTTGGAAGATACACGAATTTAGGGGCGTCACAAGTTGATATCAAAGCATTAGGTTATAAAACTTAAGGGGGGAAGAACCTTAGGCTAATAACCTCGTTAAGGAAGGAAAGTCCGAAGAAAGTAAACTCGAGATTTACTTAAGTCGAAAGAGTTAATAAGGTATTGAGGAAACTCAGTACCGAAAGATTTAAAAGATGGAAATTAATCCTAAATAAATTAAATGTGCTTTATTCTTATACTATTGTGTATTATGTACTAATCAACATGTTATGTGTTATTGTAGATGTCGATCGATAGCTTGATGTATAGAGATATACACGTGGTGAGCGAAGAAATGGTGAACAGAGCAGAGCCTATACCTATGATAGTGGCGGAGGTACCATTAGTGATTCTAGAAGATTCGAAGCCAGAGGGATAAATTTCTGAGGAGAACTACTCCAAGGGAGAAATGGATATAGCATCATATCTTAATATGATGATTGATGTGGAGGAAGAAATGGAGGTAACATCGGTTAATACGGTGGTACCTGCACAAGAGTCAACATCTCCAGATGCAATGAGAGCATTGTATCTGGTAGTGCTTGACAAGAATGTGCAACTAAGTACAGTTGTGCAGAATCAGAATGAAGAGATTAGTTATCTCCATGAAGCAAAGGAGTCTGCAAAAGCAGATTTTGAGTCAGAGCACAATGAAAAGGTGCTTCTGACAAATAGGGCGAAGACTATAAGGAAGAGGCCGATGAGCTTTATAAGAAACTGGTTGAGAAAGACCAAAAGATAGCACGAATCTCTTACATCCATGAGAGTGCTCATAAGGATTTTAAGCTGAAAATTGCTTGTTATTCCATTGAGTCGGATCAAACTCGGCATACTATTAGTTGGGATATTGTGTCAATTCTTGCGAATGAGAAACACGAGGATGCTATTATACATTATTAGAAGTTTAGAGTTATAAATATGTGTGTAGTGACGTAAAACCCTCTTTTGTATAAAAGGGTAGTCTTTTTGTAAATCCCAACTTTTGTGAAGTTCAATTGCGGGATAGAAATGTAATAGCTTTTGGCTTGGAAGCAAAAGGTAAATAGTTTCAAACTATGAAGGAGCATATGAATATAATGATGTTTTCATTTAATATGCTTTGTATGGTATGAGTTATTGTTTGACGAGTAATAACTAAGTAAGTAAATAGATAATAATGAAATTTTATTTATTTAATCAGAAAATTCCGCCAAGGAGAAGATAACATAATCAGGAAGCGGAATCACATAATTATAATCAATGGGGTCAAAACAACCCTATGCAAGAGTTCGTTAATTTATTAACGACTGCATTTAACCAAATCGGGGGTAGAGCACCAGCGGAACCTAAGGTAGCCAGAACGACTACCTTTAAAGATTTTAAAAGCTTAGGTCCGCCGGAGTTCAAAGGAACGGCGCACCCAATCGAGGCCCAGACATGGGTAAAAGAAATAGAGAAGGCGTTTGTTATTACAAACGTAACTGAGGCGCAAAAGACTTCTTTTGCAACCTACGTGATGAAGGGGAAGCCAACTTTTAGTGGGAGGCTCACCAAGGTGGGGCTAGAACTGATGCAGTAACGTAGGAACAGTTTAAGAAGGTTTTCTTTGAGAACTATTTCCCTACAAGCATGAAAGAGAGAATGGAGATTAAGTTTTTAGAACTTAAGCAAGGGGACATGATGGTTCCCCAGTACACGGCCAAATTCAATGAATTGGCAAGGTTTGCTACACACCAAGTGGACACTGAGGAGAGAAAGGCTCGTAGGTTTGAGCAAGGCCTGAAACCCTAGCTTTATAGTAGGATTTCGGTGTTCCAGAGTGCTTCCTATGGGACCATTCTAAAGAAAGAGATTATAGCAGAAGGTGGTAGAGGGTGCTTCCTATGGGACCATTCTAGAGAAAGAGATTATAGCAGAAGGTGTTCCAGAGTGCTTCCTCACACTTTTCTTTTAAACGATTCAAAACCATTAAAAATTAATTTTAGTGTTATCTTGTCGTAACAGATAACGAGATGTTAGTGGCTCACAGTCCACAATGCATACCTTTGTCACCGTATGTTACTGATAACAAAAATTCCTTTTTTATTTTTAAAGACACATTAGTGCAAATTTAGCTTAATGTTAAAAATTTTGAAGTCTAGCAAAGCTAGAAATTTTGGAATACCTATGCTTCCACCATTAACTTCAATTTCTATACTGATCCATTGCTTAATAATAATATCTATTTCTATCATCCTCAATTCTCCATTCACAACTTTTCTATACCCCATTATAGTTCATCAAACTTACCACACATTATGAGTTCAGGAACTTTCTACAATAATATGAGTTTAGGAACTTATCTAAGCAATACGTAGTTCAAGAACCAATCAGGAATTGTCCATACTCTTAGGGATTCAAAAACATACCATACGATTATGAGTCATAAACTTACCATAAGTATGAGTTTTAAGAACTTGCACCTAACCTTATATTATCTACATATCCTCTACCTATCTGTTATACACATGAAAAAAGTATCACCTTCTTAACATGTATATAGAAAATAGCGTGACACAAACATTTCAATAGTTATCAATACAGGAAACTAAGTGGTTGTCGAACCAAACATAATCCATTTCCCATACAAGAAATTGGTCAACTCGGCCACTAATCAATATAGAAAGCTAAGCGGTTGTTAAACCAAGGACAAATCCCCCGCCCATATAAGGAATTATTCAACTCAAACACTATATCAATATAGGAAGCTAAGTGGTTCTCAAACCAAGTACAAATTCCCCACCCATACAAGGAATCATACAACTTAGCTGCTGATATAAGTCCTTAATTGAAATCCCACATAATTCTATCTCCATAATTACTCTATACAAATTTTATTTAATCTGTATCTCATCATCCACAACTCTTTTCTGAGTTTTCATAATACTATTTCATAGTACAACTTATGTACAGTAATTCTGCTATAAAGTTTTCAATCATTTGATTGGTCCTCTTCCCTGTTATGACCTTATCAGATCACGTCGTGATCTCTTATTATAATCTTATTATATTACGATTCTTTTCTATGTTATGATCATTTTATTTTATGATCTTCTTTCCCTTTATACTTTTAGTCTTTTAAACTCTATCTATTCATTAATACGGTTCATCTTTATCATTAGAGTTAGGTAACTCTAGATCTTTATGGCTTTTCAAAATTCTTCTTTGAATCTTATTTATTTACTAATACTTTTCCCAAATTCATCGCTTAAATATTATTTATTCCTTATCCTTATCCTCATCCCTGCGGTTATAGCCAAAGGTATTCCTACCTAAGGTTTATAACCTATCAACTTTGATACCAAATATGATAACCCCAAATCCGGGTACCTTTTACCTCGAATCTGGTACGTTATAATATATCATTTCTATAACTGCTGCGGAAGATATAAACATAAATTGTTTATACAATAACCTTTGCACATAATTTCCAAGGTTTTTAACCTTAACAAAATACACACATTCATATTCTACACGACTTACAAAGTCATTTGCATCCAATACTTTTACCATTTTACTGCACAATAATCTAATTCTGGAATTTTCCTTTACCTTTGTCTTTATTCAATCCTTCGTCCTAATATGAAAATGTTATCATGATATAGTAAGGGTGAGCAACAAATTTGCCCAACAAGTTTTAAGTTCAAATGAAGATATATCATGATTGAAAAGAATAATAAGCTGACAAACTTTCAACAATGTAATAATTATGAAAGAATATGAATCAATTTTCATAACTGAATGACTGAGTCAATAATGATGATTGGCCAACAAAGAACATGAACAATTTCAGCTAAACAATATGGTAATAAAGGTGATCAGCCTTTCATACCTGATGAAAATATACAACATGCACAACGTGCGAATCAATAAATCATAGATGTGATATAATCAACACATATTAACCAAGAACATGCTTTACAATAAAAAATCAAGTTTTAGTTGGGAAACTTGCTCAATAAAAGAGTATAGGAACTTGCTTGTACCATCGATTACTTCTACGCAATCTAATTTAGCTTCAGTTGAAAGACCTATTATTGATAATATTGATCTCTCAATTAGAATAATATCATAACTTATACTACTGTTAATTACAGTCATAATACAACTTAAACACATTACCACATATCCCTAACAATCATTAGAACACATAAGACCCGGTATCAAGTCAAACTATTTCAGTCTGGTTTGATTTAGGTACTATTTCGACGTCCCAATTGCCTTATCAGATAATTATCGAGTTTATTTTAAATAAAACTCTACTTAACTACTTCAACATTACCTTAGATAATTTACTTATCATGTATGACATTTTTCGAAAGCTCATAATAATTTTCAAATAATTATTATCATTTATAATGATTTTTCAATCATTACTATCATTTTTAAATGATTTAAATACCAATTAATTCCATTATCATTAATATTTAACTAATTTCAAATATTAATGAAATCTATGTCCTAATATTAAAAGTTATTTATAATAACTCAAAGTATTTTTAATACCTTAATAATACCTTTAAATGATTTTAAAACATTTAAAATCATTCTTAAACAATTGTCATTAATATTAAAATATTAATGTATTTCTTATCAAAATATTAAAAGTTATGTATTATAACTTGAAACATAATTAAAACCTTTAAATCATTTTTAAATGATTTTTAAAACATTAAAAATCATTTTTACATAATTTATTTAATATAATTATTAAATATATTTATTATCCTTATTATTAAATGATTAATGAAATCCTTACCAAAATATTAAAAGTTATTCATTATAACTTAAAATATTTTCTAACACTTTAATATCATTTTAAATAATTTTTAAAATATTAAAATCATTTTTAACTAATTTATTTAATACAATTATTAAATAAATTTAGTATCATTAATATTTAAATAAATTAAAATATTAATAAATTTATCTCAAATTATTAAAAATTAATTTTTATAACTTCAATTAATTTTTAAGACTTAATTATGAATCTTTCATAATTATTTTCTATTTTTTTCTAATTATTTAAATTAAATAATTTAATTTTTATTTAAACTGTCGTTATAGGTGTTCTTAAGGCTTAAACAACACTCATAGTCAGTGTCTAGATGCCTACTTTAACCACTTCTAATTATTTGTTCATAATGTTTCTGGGCATGAAAGTGTATTAGTGATATAGTATTGATGTAATACTACAAGCACAAACCAATTTCAGGGTCAAACTACCTCATATCATGAAGATATAAGCCATCAAACTAGCTGTCAGAGCTGTTCTTGAGTTTCTGGGTTACCTAGAAACTCACACAGTGTTGAGGGTCAATTTTGATGCCTTAATAACTTGGATTCTGGGCTTTGTTAGTGTATTAAAGTGTCACACTTGCGTAGTATAGATGTCAAGGTACAAAAGTAATACACTTAGGTAGCTTAACAATATCACAGAAGCAATATCTAGGCCAGTCAAAATGATGTCAGAAATTGTTCTGGGAATTTTCTGGAAATTCCAAAAACCAGTTTCTGTGCTTGGTCAACCCAGTTTAATTTGACCATCAATAACTTTGATCATGTTGATGATTTAAGTGTTTTAGTATCATTGTTCTATAGTCCATATGTTAGAGTATATCAATGATACACTTAGACAAGCTAACAACATAACAGATGCAAGATCTAAGCTCCTAAAAACCTTGTCAGACAGTTTCTGGAAAATTTGGGTTTTCCAGATTCCAGTTTCTATGACTGGTCAACCATGTTTGACCATTAATAACTTAGAATCTAGACATGGTAT
Source organism: Panax ginseng (assembly GCA_020205605.1). Classification (NCBI taxonomy): domain Eukaryota; kingdom Viridiplantae; phylum Streptophyta; class Magnoliopsida; order Apiales; family Araliaceae; genus Panax; species Panax ginseng. Next base: position 127,010,374 of record CM035137.1, read on the forward strand.
GAACTTGATTCCACTTCCAGTCTACTCTCCTCATAGCATATTATATCAATGATACACTTTGCCATTCTGACATCTAACAGATTAAGATCTAGAGGCTATGACATTTGACTATCAGACCTCATTTTTAGGGTTTATGTCAGTTTCTAAAATCCTTATTTTCATGCACTTAGATATTATGGATCCATGATGTATCATCATAGATCACTAAATAACATCACATAACACATATATAAACAACAAAACATATAATCTACTGAGATCTTAAAGATCTAGCCTAAATTATGGTTTATACCTTTTTGATCCAAACTTTGATTTTTGCCCTTATGATCTGATCTTGGATATCTAATAGGTGTTATTGGCTTTACTTAGGACTTAGTTTCTCTCCACATTTCGTGGGTTAGAGAGAGAGAAGTTTGGCTAAGCTTGTGAACATAAAGTGAAGATATTTCTTACTTTAAGTTTCTAATCTTTGATTTCCATGGTTACCAATGATGCTAGGTGGCCAAGATGACTGATTGGTGTTGAATTGGAACACATGGAAAGCTCCCTTGATGACTCACCAAGATTTGGCAATATCTTTTACTTAAAAGATAAGTAAAAGGGCATTTTGATAATTTTGCACCTACTAAGGGTATTTTGGTCATTTCTCCAATAATTCGAAGGGTAATTTAGTCCTTTCACATATATCACATAACTCTTAACCCTTAGGGTTTGATACTAACATTAGGGTTCCTAAATTAGGGTTTTGAATTCCTGATTAGGGTTTAGGGTTTCCAAAACTAAAATTAGGGTTTCTAACCGATCGTTAAGGTTTCCTAACTGAACATTAAGGTTCTTAACATAGCATTAGGGTTTACCAATGTTATACTTTGTCTAATTCATGCTTAACCCTTAACCACATACTGCACATACACATAATCACTTTTAGTTTTTAAACCATACAACTCCTTCACAAAATTCTTAAATCCATACTCTATTTCCAGTCTAGGTCTTATTATTTAACCTTTATTTAATCATTCAAGATTTTATTAATCTTATAAATTCTCGAGTTGTCACACTGATCCCCCTAAGTACGACAAGAAAGGTCCATATAGTTTGATGTCTGTTAAAGGTTGAAGTAGAAATACGTAATAATCTAGGACATAGTTCGTGGTCTTGAGACCCTCAGAAATATAATTTGATCTAACTTTCTAATCTTGACTCAAAGGTTGAGTTCTTCATTATTCAGTGGGCACTTGTTTTCTCACTCTTGCATATAAAACGTTGCAGCTAAGGTTGAAAGACCAGATGAGCCGTGCACTAGTAAAGGCAAAGGCAAAGCCTCCAAGTGATGAAGACTTAGTTTATTTTATTTGAAAGAATTTATGTGATGAGACTTATTTGTTTATATGATGTATTCCGCAAACTTATGTAATAATTTAAGGTTAGATTACCTGGAATTCGTTTTGAGGTGATGTAACCCTTTAATGGGGAGAATTATTATTTAAGTCATTTAACTTATATCTTTATCCTTGATTATGGGAAGTTGGATGTGATTGTTTTGGATAGTGAGCACCAAATCATGTGGGAATGAAGTACCCGGATTTGGGGGTGTCACAAAAACTACCAACTAGCGACTCTGAATTTTCAAATCGTCAACATGTTTATGTCAGACTCTTTTCAAACTCGCCTTTTCAAACAAAACTCAACATAGAGAACATAAACGGTAAAAATAGGAATTCCTGAAAAGAGGAAATTTTTCCCAACGTGGACAGGTGGCGACTCTGCTGGGGATAGTAAAGGGCTTAAGCCACATTTTAAACTTTTCAAAAAACTCTACTTATCTGCTTGTGTGTGAATGTTGCATTTACATTGAATGGATGTGAATAAATTCTTTATTTACCGCACTTTAGTGCCTCGCAGAATCTCTACATGTTTTATTACTGCTTCGTACAATGTCATCATTTCATATGGTGAGACATGATGTATGTGAATGTATGTTATGTAATTGCTCCACCAGAAGGCAAACCCGTCGGTGTTTAACTACTAGACTCAACGGAGACTAATCTCGCGAGCCTCGGGAAAGGCACCACTCAGATCCGCTCCAATTGAAAGATCAGATTAACTTCCCATCTAGTAAATTGTGATTATCTGGTGACCTTCATGTCAAAAAGCCGCAAGAGTAGCCTAAGATAGGTTAGCCTCTACTAAACCAAACGCGAAGGGGAGTCTCTTCATGCCTTTCCCTTTCAATTCCATGTAAATTTTAATTCAATGTAAATTACGATTCCATGTAAATGTAAAGAAAAGAAAAGAAAAATAAAATGTAAATATGCATTCCATTCCCTGTCAAATCCAGTCATCAAAACAACTGATATTTGTTTTGCATGAAAATATTAAAAACCATAAAAAAACCAAGACATTGCATCAATGCATGTTGTTAATGTTTATCAATGTTAAACTACCTACTTTTCGTGTAGGTATGATACTTCCCATTACCAAATCAAAATATAAGATGGCATAAAGCCTATCCACCTGGCTGAAAGTGATCAACACGAATCCAGTTTCGTATCTCGAAAGGAGTCTGAGGGACTTAAGAATCAAATAGCAAAGTTGGCTATCCTCCTAAAAGAACAAAGTAAAAGCACTCAAGGCCAGACAATGCCTACTCAACCAGAGTCATTCACACTAGGGGCAGTCAGGATATTGGCAGAAAGATGGAAACCCAGATACCTGAACCTCATTCCAATAAAGGAACCAACAAAGCCCCTAAAATCACAAATCTTAGGGCTGATCGAGAAACTGGGGATATAAGAAAGAAAGTTCAACAAATAGAGGAAACCATCCGGTCAATCAAAGGGACTAGAAACCTTGCAAGAGGCACCTATTCAAATCTCTGCATATTCCTAGGGGCTCGATATCTTGACAAATTCCAAGTCCTAGAGTTTAAAAAGTACAATGGGGTAGGCGATCCCTATACACACCTAAAAGTATATATTGGCGAGCTGGGGTCTTATGTAGAGGATGAAAAGCTCAGAATGCAGTTATTCCTAAAAAGTCTAACTGGAGAGGCTAGAGTTTGGTATGCCCGACTTGACAATGCTAAAATTCACAACTGGAAAGAGTTAGCCTATGCCTTCCTTAATCAGTACAGTTTTCAATCACAAATGGCACCGGATCGATACCAAGTGACTAAAGTTAAGAAGCAAATCAATGAGTCTTTCCGAGAAAACGCTTATAGATGGAGACGTCTGGCAGCACAGGTCAGCCCGCCTATGTCAGAAACTAAAATGATGATGACTTTCATAGACATCCAAAAGGCACCTTACTATGAGAGGATCTTAGCTGGAATAGGAAAGTCATTCTCAGATATGATCAAACACAGCGAAATGGCAGAGATAGGCTTGAAAGCAGGCAAGATTAAAGACTTCACTACCTTAGAAGCAGTCACCGAGCATATACAGACTGGAAACTATGCGAGTGATCCCAAGAGGGTACCCGATAAAGGCAATGAAGATGTATATATCCCTCATTTTATAGGGGCAAGCTAGGAGACCAACATATATTCCCCCCATTTGGAAAAAGCAAGACAATCTGTCATTTCAACAACAGGCTGCATTCAACTAATACCAAGATAGAAAGAGAAAATTTGAAAGAATAGAAAATCGGGTGTTCACTCTACTAGGCGATTCCCTTGAAAATGTATTGGTGATGTTAATGGATCACAAGAAAATTACCGAAATGGCTCCACCTCTAGAACCAGGAAGCAAAAGATACAATCCAAGCCAGAGATGTGCTTACCACTCATGGTCTCTGGGACACGATACACAAGATTATTGGTCCTTAAAGCATTAAATTCAAAATCTGAACGAAAGGGGCAGTATTGTGGTCCAACGACCTAACCAGAAAAATGCCAACACCAACCTTCTGTTGTAACATGATACAGAAGGAGTAAAAATGATCGGGTCAGGAAGCGCTGAAATGTATCCAAATCATAAGTTCATATGAAGGATAGAGGAATACCCCCAAAGGAATAGAACAAATGTCCTAGAGGGGGAAAAGTCAGAGGAATATAAGACAGTAAGTCAAAAATTGGAGACGATCTAGCATCAAGTAACTCTGTTGGATAATCTGATAGTACGACAACATCAGGTTACAAGGAAAATTTTCACTCAACTCTCAGAAAGCCAAGAGAAAAGAGAGGTTAACCAGAATTTAAGTCTATATCCCATCAGGATGAACGAGCTAAATGATGAAGATCAAAACAGGCTGAAATGACAAGAAAAGTGGAATGATAAAATTGCTAGAAGATCTCACCAGCGAAAAAATCGCTCGGAGGAATGCGAATTCTCAAAGAAGAAAGATTAAACAACCTCCGAAAGAGACCAAAAATTCACCCATCTAAGCAAATCAAATGAAGAAATGATACACTTTCTGATAAGCGAAGGAAGGATTACTGAACTGTTGCCTCCTGTAAATCCTGAGATAAAAAGTTATAACTCCACCAAGATATGTCTCTACCGTTCTAACTCACCTGGATATGCAACTGAGGAATGTTGGTCTCTGAAGCATAAAATCCAGGACCTCATTGAAAATGGATAGCTGAAGATAGAATTTCCCAGGACCAGAAAAGGCGAAAAAGAAATAAAAGGCTTAAAATGTCCACTCGAGACAGGTACTTCAAAGGAGGTGATGGCTATGAGCACCAATCCTGGCAGAACACAAGGTGGACTGAACCTAATGCTGGGAGTGACAGAGGAGACAAAAGAGTCCCCAAAGGAGATTCATCTGCCAACATCAAACATCCTATGGCCAAAAGATAGCAACCACATTCCTGATTTTATCATCCTGGATGATGAGGAGGAAATATTGATCCTTTCCAAGGAAGAAAAAACCAAAAAGGAAAGTTCCTTGTGAAAAATACAATAACAAATCGGGGGAGATTTCATAGTCAAATCTTCTCAAACCCATGAAAAATATGAAGTAACAGATGAAGATAAAGGTGGTACGATTTTCGGGGAAGCCAACCCATTAAGGAATCAAGAGTTCATACCTTTTTGCGATGGATCCAATTTAAGCATCCTTGAGTAATGTACTAAATCAGGAAGAGATCAAGTTATGGAAGTGATTGAAGATATTTAGAACCAGGAGGTAACCTCTATCACGAGCCTCGAAAGCAACATAACCACTGACAACTAGACTATCAGACCTTAGCTAGCCAGGAAGACGTAGATCTAGAGGAAAGTTGTGAGTTCTAGGAGATGTTGGGATGTTATCACTTTTTTAGCGTTATACCTTTTATTTTCCATGCATGTAAATATTAAAAACTCAAAAAATCAAAGAAATAAAAAAAATATCAAAAAATCAAGCCAGTCAGGTCTCAGCCAACTAGGAACTATGTAGACTTGATCTCCCTTCATCAATGTGAGTATGTAGACAGCTATCAGCGGTCCGCTCTAACCCTCAAAAGAAACATCCAAACCCAAACATCAATCCCAAGACACCAAAATCAAACCTAAAAAGTCTATTCCTAAGAAAAATCCTCAAAGTCAATGACCCATATTGAGAAGACCCAATAAGCACTTCAATATCATTCCATCAAATCTGACACAAGTCCCAGAAAGGAAGAAACAACGATACATCATGACAACCAGCAACATGGATGAAATGGACATCATCATAAGATGCAACTCATCAGCAACTGATCGCTCCTGAAGTGCGAGAAGACTTGATCTCTTTTGACCTCCAGCAGTACATGGCCAATCGTCGTGCCAAAGTCTATCTCATACCTGACGACCTGTTCCTCCTTATCAAGACAATAAATCAAACCTTGCAGATTAAATCAAACTCGGGTGAAGTCATCACCAACCATGTTGAGATATTTAGACTAGTTTAGTGGAGTCTGAAGGCGTCTCGACATCAATCATCAAAGTTAAAACAACATCACAGCGATATATCAAGCATAATCATCAGCAAGGACCTTCAAAGAGCTGACACCCTCAATCACAAGTCTTCATCAAATCAGAAGAAAATCATCAAGGTTATTTGCGCCAACAAGTCAGAAACAATGATTGAGGGCATCCAAGCATCCAAGCCCAAATCCACTACCTATTCACCATATGGTCCAGAGGTAAAAGCCTCTTGCGATCTTGGCATCTTATCGGCCCATCTGTCAAAGCAACTATCCCAGACGACAAGCAAGGTTGGGGAAATTTTAAAATCTATGACAACCCGATATTAGGATCCTTACATCGAATAAGCGTGGGGCAATGTTAGAAACAGGGATAACTCAACACTGGGGCATTCATCGACCATCCTATAAACAAAAATGCACCAGTTAGCATCATCAATATGGTGCATCATCATAAAAGCTTCCCCCATATCATCTCGCTGGTGATTCACTATGATCATTTGATCTTTTCCAATCATATTATTCTCAGATTTAATAATCCACATGTGAGGTATGACTCTTTCATCTCTTTATAAGCTTTCAGTCTCCATTTACATGCATTAGCGATAATATACATGTTAAGTATTCTTAGAAAGAGGTTTTTTCTTAACTTGTTGTGCATTGGATTAATTCTGATAATCGTCCGTGGAGCAAGAATCACGGGAACGATTTGAGAATTAAGACTATTCAACCTTTTTTATTGGGCACGACATCGTAGCTCAAAGCGCTTTTTGGAACAGACTTGACCTTATACGTATGTTTATTATGACTGTGACACCCCCAAATCCAGGTACGTCATTCCCACAGGATCTGGTGTTCACTTAATCAAACATTCATATCTAACTACCCAATCACAATAAAACTGCATAAATAAAACCTTTCCCATTAAAGGGTTACATAATAAAATCTCCAAGGTTATCTAACCTTTAATTACAATCATTCAAATGCGGAAATTAAATAAACTTCATTAAAACCAAGTTTAAGATCATCATAATAAAAATCTAACATCTCAATCAAAGTAAAATTACAAGTCTTCATCACTTGCACATTTTTCCCTTTCCTTTGCTAGACGAAGGTTCATCTACCTTCTCTTCTTTAGCTGCAATGAGTTTTAAAATATGCAATAATAATAAAAACTGCCAATAATAGGCTCATCAACAATGAATAGTACTCTATCATCTATAATCAAAAACTGAAATCCAAAATGTGGAATAAATATAACTGAGGGTCATAAGACCATGAACTATGTCCACAGTTGCGAGTAATCTTTCAACTCCAACTTAACAGTCATAAGACTATAAGGACTCCTCGTATTTAGGGGGATCGGCCCTTCGTACCATGTATTGTGCACAAACATTTAACGCTACGCGTAAGTTATCCCCTAATAATAATAGGGTTGTTCATCTCAGTATTTGGAGTACAAGTCCGCACCAAAGAGAGTTTGGTTTGGATAAGCTTTCAAGGTAATTTGAAGTTCAACGATCATTAACCTAGAGGACCAGTTGAATTAATAACATTATATTACAGAATAATTGTAATTGAATCAACATGGTAAACCAAAATCATGCTTTAGGAATAATCTAATAGCATATACTTTGAATAACTATAACATGCCTTGCTTGAACAATATTAAGTCAAGGTTAATTAGAATTGAGTACTAAGCATGCATAACAGTTTGAACGATGAAATTGCTCAACATTAGTATAAATAGTTGTGCATGCTAAACAACAAGTTAAATACAAGAATAACTTGTCAACATTAAACCAAAGTTTAGAAAGCTTGCATCATTCATAAGGTAATCGAATTGAAACAATAAATAGTTCAACAGGATAAAGAATTAGAAAACTTGCATTACTGTATTGGAAACAATAATTGATTCTAATTACAAAAGTAGAGTTAGAGAACTTGCCTTGTTCGTAGGCTAAACCAAATCAATATGAATCACAATATCCTATAAACAATGTCATCATGACATAATTAGTCATTACCATCTTACAAACATAACTAAGTACGTTCATCATTTAAAAATTTGATTTTTAATCGCATAATTGAGTTATAACACAAGTTAATCGTTAATAACATACTTATTCATAGTATAGAAATACTAAAATTAACATTTAGCAGTCTTACTATCATCACATAACTTTTCTTAAAATTTCGTGTACAAAAAGTACACTGTCAGACCATTCTGCTAACTCGCGCCGCGGTGCCACAGTTTACATTGTGGGTCGCGCTACGGCGTGGGCATGGTATTGTGCACATGGTGATCAAGGCTACAAGGTGTGACTGCAGCATGGGCATGTATGTACTGCTGACTTTCCACAAAAATATCAGAAAGTTCATGCAGCATGCATGGCCGATATGCTCTGATTCTCGTGAGACAACCTCGACAACAAAGATAGAAAAAGCCAATTTTGGCCTACAAGCTCGTTTCTAACAGACCAAATATCATGTAAATCATACAACAACTTCTTGTAAACATATTTCACAAACTCTAAACATGATTCTACCCATACAACCACATAAACAACAAAATTAACACACCCAAATTCACTATTTTTGGCTAAAACTCACTTTTTGATATTTCAATGAAAATCAACACTGTAACTTTTGTTTTTCAACCAAAACCACTAATTCAAAGTGTCTTTATCAAAGATTATACATACTCTAACAAATTAAATGTTCAATTTATCAACTAAACCACTAATTCACCCTTAATTTCTACTTTAAGCTAAACAATATATTTTCATAAAAACTCTCTGTAAAAACATTTTCTTCACAAATTACATATATATCATCAATTCATTGATTATAATCATATATAACCTATGAAAATAACTTTACAACAATAGTTTATCATATGAACACACATAAAATCAACAATTATCCTATCACAAGAATTTCACAGAGAAAAATAGGAGAAGGGAAAGCTAAAGGAAATAGGAGAATACCTTGATTGTAGAAGATGATGGCTATCCCTTTTGATTATCAAACCTCTTTTCCCCAATTCTTTTCTCAATTCTCTAGCCTTCTTTCCTCTCTTCCTTTCTTCTTCTCTTCTTCTTCTTCTTCCTCTGTGTTTTTGTTTTTCTTCCTAACTCTAGAGCATACTAACAACTAACGTATATAACATATAATATATATATTAATTATATAACATAACTCTAATTTACTGACATCAGTTATATTATTTTGAAAACCAAAAGCCATAAGGCTTGGTTGGCTAACCACTAATAAAATAACCCATTAATCCTTACACCCTGTTTGGTAAAACTCAATTAGAATAAAGTCTTAATAAGCAATAGGCCTTGTTTTGAAAAACTAAATTAAAACTCCTTTAAGTTATTTTAATAACTCCTTTATAACAAGGTTATTTGTCACACATTAATTTAATTAAATTAATCATAATAACAATTTATTAAATCACTTCATCACTTTATTTAATCAACTAACACATCCTTTTAAATTTACAAATTCTAATAAAAAGAATAGTAATTCAATTAATCAAAATTCTCTAACTTAATAATTAAATTAAATTAGCAAAATAATTAATTTTCCTTAATTATTTATTTAACAAATAATTAACCACATCAATTCAAATTTGAACAATTATTTATTCAACAATAAACACATCCATTAAATATTTAAATAATTCAATAAATATTTAATATAACAATTAAAATTCTAGAATGTTAAAGTGACGCCCCCAAAATAGGTATACATCACCCATTCTGAGTCGCCTAATACATGGTACAAAATTCAAATACAATTTAATTATACAAATGTCGTGTAAAATACGACAAAACATAAGTTAAGAGTTTTAACACGAATATTGTCTTCTAGACAATATCCAAACTCAAATGAAGTTCTCATTACAATTATTATCACACTATCTCACAGAATAGTGAGGACTACCAATACACCATCTCGGACCATCACTCCGTTCCCCGACAAGTCCCGGCTACGTTCTCATTTCCTGAAGAGAACAATGAAAGCAACAAGGTGAGCTCAACTAGCCCAGTAAAAAATATTATGACTAAGATAATAGAGAATAAATTATCGTTAGCCTTCAACAGTGTTAAACTGATAAAATACAATAAACATCAAGTTTAACTGCAACGGAACAAGTAATCCATTAGAAGAGTTAAGTAGAGCATGATATCTACTATCTTCTATGATTTAAAAAGGTTATCATCAATTTTATCGCTGAGGCTTAGCTTAATAAATAATCCACATCATCGAATCATCCCTGCAATATGGGCCAAGGATACTCATTAGTATCACAACCACGAATTAACCATGCACTACGGGTCAAGGATGTTCGTGTTTTCACCAATGGTCATGATCATGCCAACAACTGTCCATTCAATGCACTACGGGCCAATGAGGACTTTTACCACATCATTTTTAACATTAAGGGTCATGATTATAATGAATAATCCCTGGTCATAATCATACCAATCAACAGTCCATCTGTGCACTACGGCCAAAGATGACTTTCATCACAATATAAGCATGAGGATGATGACAATGATATAAGAATTCAATTAAAAGAAAGCAAAGGATAAATTTTTAAAGATTTATGATTTAATTTATCCAGAATTCCATAATGTCCAAATTGTCAACATGATACTGCTTTGTGGAGTAAAATTCAAGAATAATATTATACCAAAAATGATTTGGACCGAAAAGAATCAATTTTTATCATGAATAGTACCCCGGGTGAATAGTACTTGAGTGAATAGTACTTTGGGAATAGTATCCCGTGAATAGTACTCTGGCATGAAAAGGTTAAAACTTATCAAAATTGTTCAGAATAATATTTTCACATAAAGATACTGGATGAAACATAAATTTCAAGGATATTGTACTAATTTCATGGAGTATAGAAGCCAAAACTTAACAAAATGAGTGTAAAATTTAGAATCTAAAATGAAATAATATTACTCACATACTACAGAGTATGGAAGAAAATATTATTTCTTCCAAATACTGAACAAAAATAATATCCCTTACCTTAAAAAAAGAGTATTTCGACTGGTATAGCGGGGATATTCTTGAAGAAAACTTGCATTGTTTTCTACACTCAAAGCTTTCTGAAACTTTAAAGAAATACGTTTATAGAAAAAGAATTCTCTGATTCTGGTGTGATTTTCAATTCTAAACTAAGCATTCTATTTATAGGAGAATAGCAAGGGCACTGTTAAGAATTTTCACGGACAAAATGATTTGTGATTCACGGATTGATTTTTCAATGCAACACACACACCCATCACTTTCACCATACACATATACACATCACTTTCACACACACATATCACTTTCACTTCTTCTTCTTTTTTTCCCACCACCACACATTTTCCTCTCACTTTCCCTCATTCCTACGACACACACACACACATGATTATATATATATATATATATATATATATATATATATATATATATATATATATACACTTTTATAACTTCCTACCTATTATTTTGAAAAATAAGTAAATGGGGGTCCAAATAATAAGTAAAATTTACAATAATAACTTCATAAAAAAATCCCCTCAATTTTTTAACAACATTTATTCATCATTATTATAAATCACAATATTAACAACCAGATCGTTCCCAAGAAAGAGGGGGCTTTCCAATAAGGATTTCTCCCAATTGGCGCGCAATTAGGTGACCAAACCCCTTTCCTCGACAGAACTTTCTAAACATTGTTTATTATGCAAATAATAATATGAATAACTTGTCATCTCAATTATTGATTTAATAATATAAAATATTGGCAATAATTGAATCAAATAACAGGAGATACTATGCAGCAATTACTGTAGCAATAATTGAATAAAACTGAGTGACTTATCACATAAGAATCAATGATCAATACTGTGTGCTACTATGCAACCACGCGTATTACTGTACTTTTATCACCGGGTATTTCAACAGTTAACGGTAAAACTTTAGCCGTTATTTTTTTAAAAAGATATTTCTGTCGTTTTCTCATTCCGATAATAATTCCGTTGTAGGGTCCACTAATGATTGTGTCGTCGTACGAATATTCCCTGTTAAAACGAATATTTCCCGACTAATCGAATATTTTATGACAACTTGCATACTTTGCAAAATTTATAAATATTACCCACAACTATAACATTATATCAAATCCACACCATAATATTCAAAAATATATTTCGAGAAAAATTATTCTTTATTTATGAAAGTTGGGGTCTTACATTTGCACTTTGCGATTGCCCTGGCTCTTAGTTATGGGGTATGAACCTATGGCAAAAATAATGATAATTAATGAAAAGATTAAAGATAATTTGTCAGCCTAATGTCTCGAATCGTGGCCTAGGTTACTCGAGAAATTAAGCCTGAGGGGTCTCTTTATACCTGTACCTCTAAAGCAATCTGGTTTGGGAGTCACAGGCCCAAAGCTCAGTACATGGGTGACTTAGAGCCTAAGAAAACGGACTTGTCAAACTTAGGCAAAGAAGAAAATAGAGTGATCGTCTGACTCATCTCAAAGTGTGGCCTTTGTTACTTAAGTTAGTAAACCCAAAGAAATGTCTTAACACCTAGTGCCCTAAAGCCATCCAGTTTGGGAGTCATTAGTCCAAAACTCATTACATGGGTAATCTGAATAGCTTAAGAAAATGAGACAAGTTAGGCGAGAGAAAAGAAAAATTAGAATCAAGAAAAATTTACGAAGGCATATAAATGAAATCCATGCTAAGAGTTGTGTCACTCATAGTGCGTGTGTCATATGAAGTCAATTTTGCGAAGAATAACGTCTAGAGAGAAGATGAAGTATCTCTGATATAGGGAGATAAGTCTTTTAAATCTAATCCTACCCATGAATAACGAACATGGATGCTTTAAAATTTTCTTGCGATTTCATAACTAATTCAATTTCATAAACTTTTACTTCAAATGCCTTATGCACAAGAATGTACTACTCCTGACGGTCTAGCCATCAAGATTTTGGTGCATTTAGTTCTTTTGATATGCAAGATATTGCTCACTCGTGATTTAGTCAACAAAGAGAGTTTCTTATATGAATCGCCGATAACAACACGCGAAAGGACTGGGACATTTTTCGATTCCAGGAAAAGGAAGGAGTTGAAGGCGGGATTAAGCCTCTCTTCAAAAGAAAGGGGAGAACTCTTGAAAGAAATCATGGCGACATAAGCTTGCCCCTACAAAAGAAGGGGAAAATTCTCAAGAAAGTCCTTAACTCAAAAGCAGAAGCCCAACGACAAAAGGTCTAGCGAATGAAATCTAAACCATCAAACATGTCAACCTGCGCCAAGTACTCACAAGTCAAGGCCTCTACATCCAAAGCGGGGCAGTGAAAGAACATGCTACACCCTCCAGGGACATTAGCGACACCCAGATCATCAGTCCAACTGGGTCGCGAATCGCCCAAGCACCCAACAATTAAAGAAACTCCAAATCGCCTCAAAAAGGCTGAGGTATGCTTCTACATCTAGTTGATTTAATTAAGCAAGTGCATTAACCTAGGACAATAGATTCCTAAGGACAAATATAGATCATCACATCGTGCATGGTCTGCACATGTGCAACTGCGCTACATAAGCGCACATCTCCATTAAATGTTTTAGTATGCATCCTCAGTAGAGTCAAATATGTGTGCACATTAAGTGCACAGACTTGAGAAAAAATTTTGTTGTTGAAAACTACCATTCGAGTAGGCACCGAGAATGATTGGTGATGTTCAACCTTTGTAACCTACCATTCGAGTAGGCACCGAGAAGGATCGGTGGTGATCAAACCTTTGCAAACTACAGTTTGAGTAGGCATCGAGACAGTCCATTGATGAAAGCCTTTGTAAACTACCGTTCGAGTAAGCATCGAGACAGCTAGGTGATGAAAGCCTATGTAAACTACCATTTGAGTAGGCATCGAGACATTTTGATGATGTAAGCCTTTGTAAACTACCATTCAAGTAGGCATTGAGATAATCCAGTGATCAACCGTTGTCAACTACCAGCAAGGTAGGCACCGTTGTCAACTGTCATAAGGGTAGACACCATTGTCAACTACCAGCAAGGTAGGCACCGTTGTCAACTACTAACAGGGTAGGTACCATTGTTAACTATCAGCAGGGTAGGCATCATTGTTAACTGCTAATAGGGTAGGCACCGTTGTAAACTACCAGCATATACATCAAGAAGGTTCGATGATTTTAGAATGCCATCCCCCAACAGAGATGTAGAAAACATCTCAATTTATCTTATTCAAACAAGCATCGGCAACACCGACAAAAAACCAAACCGTTAGAGTTAACACCAGCATAGGCATCAGCAATAACCAGTAATGGTAAAGAAATTTGCGATGCGCGAAATACGAAGTACGAGTTGCGAAGTGCGATTGGCCAAATGTGAAATGTGAAGTGTGATTTGCGAACTGCGGTTTGCGAAAGCATTTTTAACATTCATCATAACATTCATTGCATTGTGATTTGCATTATTAAATATACCTTGTCATATTTCAAGTGTCTAGTAATCTTTATCATGTTTATTCCATTACATTGCATAAACATGATAAAGAGAGGCATCTGTAGACAGTCGAAATTTCATTTTCCTGTTACTAACTATGATGGAGGGCAAAAACATCTTTTTCACACTTCAGAGATAACCCTAGAGAACCGCAACATCAAATCTAACCATAGATACATCCCCGTGGAACATAAAATCAACCTCGAAGATAACCCTGAAAAAAGACATAGTCAGAGTAGTCAAACACTAGAAATAACCCTTAGAAAAGATACTTACAAAACATCAAGTCTAGAGACAACCCCTGAAAGGGAAAAATGGTTATTTTAACAAGTCAACTTCAAAAAACTTAATACAGCTACAAATATGGTCACAAAGAGCCATTGCAAAACTTCCGAGCGTAAACTACGCAAAACAGCTCAACAAACTGCCTGTAAAGACCCAAAGATGCCATTTTGGTCATGGACCCATCTTTCTAGATTCGAAAAGGGGAAAGCTTTATGTCATTGTGTAGCCCTCGGAAAGGGCTTTTTGGAATGGTATGGAACACCTTCATCAGACTCCCAGATTGAAAGTTATGAAGGTTTGAGTGGATAGTACATTGATCCAAGTGCACGAACTTCAAGATGACGGGACCCACGGGGCCCGGACCCACCCGGGCAGCCATAGGTAGACTCACGAATTCTGCGGGCTATTTTGGTCTATAAATAAGACCCCCATCAGCCATAAAAAGAAAAAGAAAAAAAAAGAAAAAGAGAGAAAACTTAGTCCATTTCAACCCTTAACCTCTTCTAGAGTGTTCCAAACTTTGATATTCTTCTTTATAAACACTTGTAAACACATATTCTACAATATATCAAATTTCAAAAGGTGAAAATCGAGTTTTCAAGCTCTAAAGCCGGTCTGAAGTCTTTTTTGCAGCGTACTATAAGATTTTTTTAGATTTAAAGCTTTTTACTACTTTAATATACATATATATATATATATATAATCATATATGTGTGTGTATTAACTGTGTACTACATTTAAATATTTGTTTTAACTTCTTATTCAATGTAAATTCTTAATATTACAATCTGTGGACTAGATTTATCTAAATCTAGCCATATTTAACTTTTAACCGGTTCAAAAGTTGCAAAACTGGAACCGTTGAGCTCGAATGGCTAAGATTTATTTAAATCTAGTTTTCTTTATAGTTTTTGTAAATATTAATATACCATGTGAGCCTAGGAGCCCACGAGGTCTTAAGATTCAGCTAATGGATCTAGATCTGGTTCCCACGATGGACCCTTTTCAGCTGTACATCTAGCTTGTAAATTATTTATGGTGTTTGGGCATCCTTAAATGGCTTTCATGCCCATAAGGAGCTTGACACTACTATGTATATTATTTTATCGAATATGCTTCGAATCTCGAAAATAAAATCAAATTAAGCAGAATACGAAATAAAATGGAAGTATCAAATACTTCAATTACTATTGAGCATAAGGGTTTGAAAACCTATTTTTTAAAATATCATTGATATATCTTGCCTAAAATTGAACTTTTATACAAACAAAACCCTTTGTATATAGGTGCAAACAAGGTATAGCACTACTTCCAAATAACTATACTTAGACCCTATAAACACACACACACACTTCAGATAAATTAAGGAATTGAAAAGACGCGATAACCGTGTTTTCACGGAAGTCGGTGGGTGCCTAACATCTTTCCTTCACTTAATCATGCCCTCGAACTTTGTGAATCTCGGTTTCCAAGTCCTATTAAACAAAGTCCAACCATTGGGCCTTTGTGTAAACCTTTTCAAATTCAGTTGAGTTGGTACAACTATTTCAAAACTACTAACTAGCGACTCTGAATTTTCAAATCGTCGACATTTTATGTGGGACTCTTTTCAAACTCGCATTTTCAAAAAAAACTCAACATATAGAACATAAAGGGTAAAAAGAAGAATTCTAGAAAAGAAGAAATTTTTCCCGACATCGACACAAGTTTAATCATTTCTTATCATCGGCTATCACAAATTCACTACTTTATTATTATGCAATTTAAAACATGCATATTAACATAAATAATAAACATTAAATAAAAACATATAAATAACTACTAAATTAAACCAACTACTCAACCTTCCTTGTAACACCCCAGAAAAAATTTCATTTTCGAGAATAAAATTTTTATTTGATTATGTGGATTAAATGAATTTAATTAATTAATTATGGGAGTAAGCTATTTGAAGGTCGTTCTATGACCTGACATATCGGAATGTTGTAGTATTTTGGCTACGTGGTAGAATTAAAGTGTTTGAATTTCCAAGACGAAAATAAAAGCTTTCCGAGAAATTTTTCGAAAAACACTATTCACGCATTTCTGTTCGGGAATTATTTTTGAATTTCTGAGAAATACGTAATGATAGAATATCGAGGTGAGATAGAATATCCAATAATATTTTAGTTATGGCAAATGCAGTTTTTCGCCTGCGGACTTAAAACCTAACGGTTAGGGAAAGTGAGTTCCGAGAAGGAAATGAAATGTGTATAATGAATTAAAGCAATGATCGTATAATATGTAGGTATTGTATGAAGTAATGAATACGAGTATGATACAAAGTATTATACGAGTATGCATGAATGATGGTATGATGTACATGAATAAGTATATGAGTTAGAATACAAGATTAATACGTAAATTATACGTTATAAGGCTTTAAGCCAAATGTAATGGACTTGTAGGATTGAGTAAGAAATTGTAAAGTCCAATGAGATATTGATAAGGCCCAAGTGTAGAAATGTGTAAGCGCAATTCAAGCTAATGATAAAGCCCAAAGAATTGTTAATGCAAGCCCAATGTATAAGTTAGGTTAATTAAAACTTAAGCCTAAACTATTAATCCAATGGATTAGGAGGATCCATGGGGCAACCTATGATCACATGGGTGATCTTGGTGGCCAAGAAATTAGTGTGATGAGCAAGTAGACTTAAGGGTTAAGCAAAGAATAAGTTAAGTAACTTAAAGGCTAAGTAAAGTGCTTATGTGTGATGAGCAAGCAAAGTGCTTTTATGTGATGACCAAGTAACTTAATGGCTAAGTGTTGTGATGAGCAAGTAAAGGATAAGCTATGTGCAAAGCAAGTATACTTAAGACTTAAGTAAATGTGGAGGCCAAGTTAACTTAATGTCTAGGTAATGAATAGTAAGGAGGTGATTAAGGAGGTGGGTTGGATTAATGACCTAACCTTAGGAATTCCTATAAATAGCAAGCTTAGTATTCATTTTGTTGGTTGTTCATTTCATCCAACAAGTTTAGAGCTTATTGGTTAGAGATAATAAGCTACAAAAGCTAGAACAAGTTAGCCTTTGAGAATTCAAGAAGCAAGAAGGAGATTAAAGATTAACCAAGTGATTATCAAGGGTAAGAACTTAAACCATGAATCTCTTTCTCTTCCATTGTTAGAGAAGTGGGTAGTGGTAGAACATGTATGCTAAGGAATGATAAGAATGATTAATCAATGGACTTAAGCCGTATAAGTCATGAATAAGTAATTCAAACTTAATTAAGTTATGAATTTATGAAGAGCTTATATAAACTACTCATATGTGTACTTTAATAAGATTGTATGATAATAAAAAGCAAGAATGGTGGTTAAAAGACTTAATCTATAATAAGTCATGAAAAAGGAAGTCATAAGTAGTTTATACTTTTACAAGTTATAAACTCACAAAGAACAAGTAATAACTTATCATGTTTATAAGTTAATGAAGTATGTATGTCAAGATGTTAATATGATGGATTGAATCCATTTGAAGCGAAGAAAAAACTTACGAAATGAAGTTAAGGCAGAATTCACGAGTTTGGACGATAATCGTCGAATTCGTAAAATTCTCGGAATGGAGATCGAATTTTGATATTGAGCTTGGAAACATTAGTTTTCAATGAAGACAAGTCCTATTTGGAATTATAGAGTTGTGGACTCAAAAATGATCGGATTCTGACTTAGAACGAAGAAAGCGAAATTGAGCGTTCACTTAACGCGTTCTGCTTTTTGTTAAAAATGGACTAATAGGTGAATTTTTAGCAAACGAAGTCAAATAGATAAAATTATTCCATGAACACGTAGAATATGTAATTTGTGAACCGTAGGATTTTGAACGAGCCAATTCAGACTTATAACGAAGAAGTTATGCGTCCGGGAATTTCGCAAAGTTGGAAAAGCATCAAAATTTTACGAGGGCCGAAGTCTGCTTGCAATGACGACCAGGAACAAAGGCCAGTAGCAGCAACATGAGGTAGAGATAGGGTGCATCACTAATCTAATGCAGGCAATATGCATATATAAAGGAGACTCAAGTCAGCAGAGCCGAGTCCGGACCTTACACATCTTGGTTACTGCCATGGCGTGACACGAAGAGAATAATCGGTAGCCATATTTCGAAATTTTATAGGGTTTTGCATAGAGATAAATGATTATGAAGATAAAAGAAAAGACAAATGAAGTAACACAACCTTAACAAACATAAGATGACATTATTAAGGTATTGTTAAACCTTAAATATGATCACTTAGGGTTGAAGATAAGTAATTGAACGTGAATGATATGCAGTAAGTGTACTTAACCAATGACGATCAAGTTTTGATTAATAACGTAAGAATGTTAGTAAGCCATGAGGAAGGATGATTAACTTGAAACGAGTGGTATTAATAATAATTTCAGTTAAGTTATAGAAGAGAAAAAAGTTGGTAAGAATGATGTAAGTTATAACAGTAAGCCGAAACCAATAATACCAAATCTAATACATGATTAGATTGAGAAGAAGGGTAAGATTCATTAGGAACCATGTATGTTCATTCATAACCTAATGTGGTATGTTATGTGGTTATATGTTGTAGAGACCGTAAAGACTGAAAGGAAAAGTTATTATACTGTAGCAGACGCTGAAGGCAAGTTTTTCTTAAACGTTTGTCTAACCTTCATGTTAGCCAAGTTTTCTGTGATTCATGTTATGAGATGCATGAACTGTTTTACTAAAGGGTCGATGCCAGTTTTATCTAGGCTAGGCTAATTTTGAAGATTGATTGATTTATTAACAAGTCTTTCAATATAGAATTGATAACGCTATCTTACGCCAATTGTTTAGTACGGATTCAAGGTAAGCCTGAGTATGAATAAACAAATGTATTTTTCATTGATTATTCGATGGGCACGTGAGGTTGCCAAAACTTAAACGTACGTACGTTTAATGATTGTAGTGTTACTCAACATAGAGTACTATGGGCTGATCACCCAGAAGTGCTCGTAAGATATGTCGAACTTACGGACTTAGTGTCGGGTTGTCCTTTTCAAAGAAATTATGAAACGCTCATGGTCTTGAGCTAGAATTGATGTTTTACTGAATATTGTTATTGTAAAATGTTTTGAAGGAAAAGAAGTGCTATTTTGAATTATCGATAGTACTTCATAACTATTATTCAGTTATTGAAGATATATGATTCATGTGTTTCAAGCATGTTATTTAAAAGAAATTGTTGTACTTGCTGAGCTTGTTATGCTCACTCTTGCTTGAACCATATGAATGCAGCTAAGACCGAATGAACCGAGGGATCCGACAAGGATAAAGGCAAGACGAAGATGAACGATTAGTTTACTTTGTAATAAACTAGTAAGTTGTATATATCATAGTATGATGAACAAAGAATGTAATGGTTTTAGAACCTGGGAACGGGATGTAATATTATTAATGTAATAAGAATGTTATTGATACACACATTTTGATGTCGTTTCAATAGAATGAATGTACAGTTATGAGTACCGTGTAGCACCATCTGTCGGGTTGGAAGATACCGAATTTGGGGGCGTCACATTCCTACTTAACATGCAAATTACTTGTAATTATTGCCTTTCTTGCATTATTTATTATGTAACTTGTAATTCTTGCCAAAACTTTAGTGGTTGAACAACTCTAGCCTAGCTATGTGCCTATTACCAAACATATCAGCCACATTCACCAGCCATATACATTGTATCATGTTATATATATAGATCAAGAGAGGGAAACACTCATAATTTTGCTTCATTTGTTTATCACACTCAGATCGTAAACAAGGAGTCAATCTCCATAATCGAGCCAATATCAAAGCCAATAGCTGAAATAGAGGCTCACCTTGAAAGCAACCTTGATGAGGTGGTTATTATGGGAATTGTAGTACCGGATCCAAAAACGGTGGTATAACAGATAGGTAGAGTACAGTTAAAGAATATAAGGTTAAGTGCGAGTCCTTAAAACTCATACTTATGGTAAGTTCATGACTCATAATTATATGAAATATTTTTGAACCCTTCAGCGAATGGACACCAATGGTCTGACTAAGATAAGTTCTTAAACTCATATGATTGTGGTAAGTTCCTGAACTCATAATGTGTGATAAGTTTAACGAACTGTGTATAGTTATGTGTGAATGGATTATTGAGGATAATAGGAATATATAGAATACAAAGCAATTGATCCTCAGTGAAGGCGTAGGAAATAAGTAGTACTAGTATTACTTGAATATGTGTGTTCTATGATGTGTATATAATAAGTATGTGGGTGTAATGTAATATTCTCAACTTTTGTATAAGTTGGAGCAGCGAATCCCAACTTTGTGGTCACAAAGGGATAACGAATGTTTATAGCGATATATGTTATTTGGTGTAAAGTACTATGTATTAGTTGGATGAACATGAATATATGTTTGATTAAGGAAATAAGTTTTTATGTATCTATTTGATAGCTGGTTAATACAGTACACCAAGTTTTCAAAATCTAATATTTTGAGTATATGATTATTTGAGTAGAAATTAAGCAAGACTTAGAATGTAAGTTAAAAAAACAAAAAAAATAAAATTAATTTATGATTTTATTTAATCAGATAATGCCACCAAGAAGATAAAACTGAAACCAAAGGGCAAAAGAATCTGTCAACAATGCTAGAGGACAATCAGACCCGATACAAAATTTTGTGAATATGGTCGCTCAAGCTATGCATAATGGAATACTAGCCGCGAGAAATCAGCCAGATAATCGATTGGCGAACTTTAAAGACTTCAAAGCAGTAGGACTGCCAGAATTTAGAGGAACAACTGACCCTATAGAAGCGTTTGTGATAGCTATGATAACGGATATGATGAAAGGGGAGGCGAATTTTTGGTGGGAGGCAAATCAAACTAGAGCCAGAGAAGGAAGTAGTGGTGGTAGGACTAGAAAAAGGAAAGGAGATAATTTTGGGAATACCAAAAATAGGCCAGGAGGTGGAAAGAAACAGGTTTTGCAATGTGAGAATTACGGGAAAAATCACTTGGGGAAGTGTTTGAAGGAAAAGTTTGTGTGTTATAAGTTTGGGCAGGAGGGACATATCTCTCCTAACTGCCCCAATCCAAGAATGTATAGTGGGTGTTTTATTTGTACATCAATGGAGGATAAGGTGAAAGACTGTCCAAAAAGGAGAATGGGGGCACAGAGTGTAAATACTGGGAAAAGCATTGGGACTCTAGCGATAACGGGACCAACTTCACCAAGCAAACCAACAAAATCAACCGCCAGAGTCTTCAACATGACAATTCAGGATACCGTAGCAGCTGGGGATGGAATATCGGGTATTATTCAAATAAATTTTATTTTCCTATATATATGATTTTCTTATACATAGTAAATTATTTTATAAAGAAATTTTGAAGGAGAAATTTGAGTTCTATTAGAAATTAAATTTCTGTTTAATCAGATAGACAAGCTTTATACTGAATAGTTAAAGATCAATTCGATCGAATCTGATCGAGATCTACTTGCAATGAATGTGTATGTTATTTACCTTAGTGTCTATAAGTTTTAAAACGGTGATTCCAGGGACGGAATCCTTATAATGGAGGGTGAATGTAACAACCCAATATTTTCGATATAATTAAATAAAAAAATTTCCGTAAATTTCTTTTATTATTATTTAAAATAAAGGTGGGAATTTGTGCAAGGTAAAGTGTGTGTATATATATATATATGTGTGTCTGTGTGTGTGTGTGCGTGCGATAAATAAAAATTTATTTATTACATGAATAATTGCAAATAATTTTTTTTATAAAAAAAAAGAATTATTGATCAGTATAAATTATATTTTTATAATAAAATAATTTATTTTGTAGTAAAAATATTTTATTATTTATTTTCCATGAAAATAGGATTATTGTGTATATGATTATTAGGATTATAATAATAATTATTTTATAATATTATTTAAGTTAATTATTTGAACTTAATTAATAAAGGTATATATGAAAGTTATGTCGGATATGGATTCAAAACCCTAATTTTAGATTTTGAATAAGGAATGAGAATAGTAATATAATATTAATTATATTTCAGTGCTATAAATATATATTGTATGTCTATACTGATAATGGTTGGTTAATTACAGTGTATCATGGCAAAATCCTAGCATTAATTTGTTAAACCCTAATTTGAACTAGAATAGGACTTCAAGACTGTGTAGTGATTTTGTTATATGATTAATGACAAGTATTATAGATATTAATCTTAATTAGGAAAACCCTAATTATAGAAAACTCTAATTGCTAATTAGAAACCCTAATTGTTAAATTAGGAACCCTAATTGCTAAGTTATTAACCTTAATTGTGAATTTAACAAGCTTAATGATAATTAGTAAATTATAAAACTTAATTTGTAAATCTAAGTAATTAGAAAACCTAAGGTAATTAGGACACCCTAGTTTTCATTTTTAGAAAGTGTAATTCCCATTTTAAGCTATGATTAGAAAGCCTAGAAAAATCAAATTAGAAAACCTTAGGGTTAAACCCTTGGGGTTGGGACAAAAGACAAGTTAGCCATTAAAATTAAAAGCCAAATGATATAATTGCCCTTCTTGCATTATTTATTATGTAACTTGTAACTCTTGCCAAAACATTAGTGGTTGAACAACTCTAGCCTAGCCATGTGCCTATACACCAAATATATCAGCCACATTCACTAGCCATATACATTGTATCATGTTATATATATAGATCAAGAGGGGGAAAAGCTCTTAATTTTGCCTCATTTGTTTCACACTCAACCAAACTCTCTCCGCTCCAACCCTACAAAAATTAAAAGTAATTCAGTCCCTTATTAAGTCCTTAGAACATCACAAGCAGATCAAGAACCCTAGATTCTAGCATTATTCAAGAAAGGTATAAAACCCTAGAACCAAATCTGATCTTGATTATTATGTTAAAAGTTATGTTTGGGTGTTTAAATATGTTATTTGTAGTATATATAGTTGATCTGGGTTGGTACATAGTGGATCCATAACATTTATATGCACGAATTTGATGTTTTCAAAAAATCTGGAAAATTTTAAAATGAAGTCTAACAACCTAATGGCAGGGCAGACCTCATAGATCTCTTTCTATTTATGGTTTTGTATGTTTAAAGGTTTGTAGTTGTAGTATGTTGTAAGGGCTTTAATCTGGAACTCGAATCAGGTTCAGATCTGGTTTAGATTTGAAGTTATTGATGGTAAAAGTCGGTTGACCGACCATAACCAAACGAATCTGGGTAGCCCAGAACTTGCCCAGAACGATCTGACAAGAAGTTCATGGGCTCGGATCTGATAGTGGTTTGATGATATATTCTTGTTTTTGCATCTAAGTTGTAATATGTTGTTTGGACTACATGCTTATGCCTTTAGATCACTAAAACATCAAATATGTTGAATTTAGTGGCCGATCAAAGTAGCTAAGTTGAACACAAAATCTATTTTCTGGGTAACCCAGAAAACGTATGAATACAGCTTCTGACATGATTTGACCGGACCAGATCTAGAGATTTTGTTGTTGTTAGATTAATTTTATGTGTTAGATTTGTTCACTAATATTTTGTTTACAAACTGAAACCATTAGAATACCAAAACATTGCACAGAAAGCAAGTTGTGGAAGCCCAAAAGCGATCAGTCGAACTATTCTTATTTTCTAGGTAACCTAGAAAATGAAGAACAGCTCTGACAGATAGTTTGAGCTTCCAGATCTTGCTTGTATGTTATGATCTGACCCAGAAATTGTTAGATACTTGTAGCATTACATCAATACTACAAGATCTGATCCTTAGTTTATCTAGAAACATCACAGATTAAGAATTAATGTTGGTCAAACATAGCCCCACGAACACTGCCTTTGAATATCCTTGAGGCTCAAGAACACCTTAGGCGACACTTTCTGTTACTAAAGGCTATAGCGACAGATTTAATAATTTTAATTATATAGATTTCCAAAAATCATTTAAAAATTGAAAATAATTTCTAAAAATTACAAAATTAGTTTTAAAAAAATTATTTTAAGTTATAAAAATTAACTTTTAATAATTTGACATATTTTTCATAAATATTAATATTTATTTGAATATTATTGATATTTGATTTATTTAATAAATGTATTAAATAAATTGATTAAAAATGATTTTATTATATTAAAAATCATTATAAATGATAATAAAGTATATAAAAATATTTTAAGTTATAAAACATAACTTTTAATATTTTAAAGTAAATTTCATTAATTATTTAATATTAATGATATTAGATTTATTTAATAATTATATTAAATAAATTATTTAAAAATGATTTTAATATTAAAAAATTATTTTAAATAAAAATAAAGTGTTTAAAAAAATTTAGTTATAAAATATAGCTTGTAATATTTTAAGGAAAATTTCATTCATAATTTAATATTAATAATATTAGATTTATTTAATAATTTTATTAAATAAATAATTTAAAAATGGTTTTATTGATTTAAAATCATTTAAAAAGGATATAACTATTTTAAAAATATTTTAAGTTATAATAAATGACTTTAAATATTTTGATGAATAATACATTAATATTTAAATATTAATGGTAATTATTTAAAAATAATTTTAAATGTTTTAAAAATTATTTAAGGGTAATAAAAATGTTTTAAAAATATTTTGAGTTATTATAAATAACTTTAATGTGACACCCCCAAAATTGGTATACATCACCCATCTTTGGTCGCCAGATACATGGTATAAAATTCAAATACAACTTAATTATACAACAGTCGTGCAAAATACGACGACATATATACTATGAGTTTTAATACAAATATTGTAACGTATATAATACGACAATATTCATACTCAAATTAATATATGCCATATAAAGTACAGCAGCAAATATTTCAAGTCTCCAAAGGGACACGAGAAGATTTTTGTTCTCTTCATTTTACTGTGGTGCACTTTTGAAGCTTTCAGGGTCGGGTTCTCATCACCCTAATGTTGTTCACCAAAATCAATTATTAAATGACGTATAAAATACGTCACACACATCTTAGGTCCTCAATACAATTATATATTGCATGTCATGCCATAGTAAGGACTACTAATGCTATCATCTGGACCGCCACTCCATTCCCTGACTAGTCCCAGCTATATTCTCATTTCCTGAAGAGAATAGTGAAAGAAAGGGGTGAGCTCAACTAGCCCAGTAAGAAATATTATGACTAAGATAATGCAAAATAAATTATACTTAGCCTTCAACAATGTTAAACTGATAAAATACAATAGACATCAAGTTTAACTGCAGCGGAATAAGCAATCTATTATAAGAGTCAAGTAAAGCATGATATCTACTATCTTCTATGATTTAAAATGTTCTCATCAATTTTTATTGTTGAGACTCAGCTTAATAAATAAATCACATCATCGAGTCATCCCTGCACTACGGGCCAAGGATAATCATTAAATTATCAATGGTCATGACTATACCAAATAATCTCTGGTCATAATCATACCAAAAACTGTCCATCAATGCACTATTGGCCACAGAGGACTTTTACCACGTCATTTATAACAATATAGGTCATGATTATACCGAATAATCCCTGGTCATAATCATACCAAGTCCATCTCTGCACGTAAGCCAAGGATGACTTTCATCACAATATAAGCATGAGGATGATGATAATAATATAAGCATTAATCAAATGAAAACAAGGATAAATATTAAAGACTTTAAATTTATCCAAATATTATCCATCACTTAAATAACTCATAATCTAATATTGTTAATATTATAACAATATTTTAATCACTTCTTAAACTTATAAACAATTTAATTTAATTGTTTACACTTTACCAAATAATGCGTTTAATCATTCAAAAATGTCATACTCATAAGATTTCATCACCAATGATCAAATCACTCATCAAAAATCTGCATATACCTTATATAGGATTTTCAAGCCCTAAAATCCTATTTACCAATTCTTCAACTTCACATAACATATTTAACTCATATGTTTGTAACTAAACCATTTTTATGAAAAATTATGAAATCAACTTATTATTTTTCTATCCTTTGTCCAAACATATATACATATATTTCATACAAAACAAATATTTTTTTTATAATTTTTCAACTCCCTTAAGTATTTTTCAAAAATCAATTTCTAATTAATTCCTTAAGAAATTAGCTATCTCAAGTTTAACTCCAGAAATTCCCCAATCTTGGCAGGATCTTACACATGTTAACATGAGCTTCCAGTTTAAATTTCATGGTCATCGGAGTTATAGAACTCCGGTTATAGCATTTTTTGTCGAAAAAACCTAAATATTGAAATGGCCATAACTTGCTCATTTGAAGTCGAAATGAGCTCATTTTTGGACAGGAGGTACTTTATATCATATATTTCTATGTTCCAAAAGGCCGGAATTTTTCTCATAAATTAAGTGGCCGAAAATGCCCTTTTAAATTTATGGGCAGTAGTTTTTTTGGTACTTTAAAGTTTTGACTCCTTTGGTAAAATCAGTCCACACGAAAATCTACAACACATTTTCCAGTGATTCCATTTGGATAAGTTAGAAAACTCATAGATCTAACTCTAGAACTTGACCACACTCAAAAATTCAAAATATAATAGGAGATATGGTCAATTGAATTTCATGTTCCATTTTCACCAAAATCTGATTTTCAACCCTTTGTGATTTTTAAGAAACTTTCATGTTTTCACATAATAACCAACATAACTCATCATAACACTTCAAAATATAAACATGTTTTTATGTTTTCAGATATAGTCTAATGCTTTTATTATGACTTTCATCATAAAACAGATCATTTTGACAATTTAATAAGGAATGAATACAAAGGATCATTCACCGTGCATGTGGTAATCCACATGAGGCGAGTTATTCAACGTAATAATAAAGAATGAAATAACGAAGGATTCACAATGCATGCGAAAGATCGCGCAGACGAGTTATTCCCAAATGAATAATAAAGAATGGAACCGTGTCATGCGTAAACGAAAGCGAGGATATTAAACGGAATAATAAAGAAGCGGAACCGAATCGAGTCAAAATTAAATGCAAGCGAGGATATTCCAATGAATAGTAAAGAATGGAATAACAATAGAAATCACTATGCATGTGATAGAGCACGCATGAGATAGGTTATTCCAACGAATAATAATTAATGGACGGTCGAGTAGTAATACGCATGCAACGTGGATATTCAAATGTAATGATAAATAATGGAATAACGAAAGAATTTCACCATATATGCGGTACTTATGATGTGTTTTTTCAACATAATAATAAAGAATGGAATAATGAAGTTCTCTTCATGAATACTGAAATCGAAATAATACCCTTACCTTAGAAGGAACCTGGATATAGAGGAGTAGTGAAGTAGCAAAATACTTTTCTTCTTTCTCTCTATAGTTTCTCTCTCTACAGAGTTTCAATGAATTAAGTAAGAAATAATGAAGGAATGAGCTTCTATTTATAGGAGAATGGACTAAATAGTAACTAATTCATGAGCGGTCCAGATTGATTTACTTTTAAGCAGATGTCCATATTAATTTACTATACATTATTAATAAAATATTCTAATAAAACAAAATCTTTTAAATAAAATATAATATATTCTATTTATAGTCTAATAAAACAAATAACTTTATAAAAGTATTACATTTTATATAAAAAAGATTTTACTATGCAAAACACTATCTTGCAGTACTATGTATAATAAAATATAATATATTCTAATTATTGTATAATAAAACAAATAACTTTATAAAAGTATTACATTTTATATAAAAAAAATTTCTATGCAAAACACTATGCATAATAGAATATAATATATTCTATTTATAGTCTAATAAAACAAATAACTTTATAAAAGTATAATGTTTTATATAAAAAGCTTTTACATTTTATTACATTAATAATACCAATAAAACAAAATTTATATATATATATAAACTTAGTGACTTCATAAAAAGACACCTCAATATATTTAACAACATTTATCATCATTATTATAATTCACAATATTAATCGACCAGTGTCGTTCCTAGGAAAGAGGGGCTTTCAATAAGGATTTTTCTATTGGTAGCAATTAGGTGACCAAACCTCTTCTTGGCGAGAACTTCTAGACATCGTTAATATTGCAAACAATAATATTAATAACTCTTCATCTCAATTATTGATTTAATAATATATAAAATATCGACAATAATTGAATCAAATAACGTGAGATACTATGCAACAATTATTGAAGCAATAATTGAACAAAAGCTGAGTGACTTCTCACGTAAGCATCAATAATCAATCTGGTGCTACTATTATGCCACGCAGACATCGCTTTACTTTACTACTGAAGTAGTTCAACAGGTTTTAACGGTAAAACTTCCGCCATTATTTTCATAAAAATATTTTTGTCATTTTCTCAATCTGACAATAATTCTATTGTGGGGTCCACCAATGATTATATCGTCATACGAATATTACCCGACCAATCGAATATTATATAACAACTTGTATAATTTACAAAATTTATAAATACTACCCACAACTATAACATTATCTCAAATCCACACCATAATATAAAAAAAATATTTTGAGAAAATTAAATCTTTATTCGTAAAATTTGGGGTTTTACATTTAATATTTTGGCAATGGTTTCATTAATATTTTAATATTAATGATAATAGAATTATTTAGTATTTAAATTATTTAAAAATGATTTCAGTGTTTGAAAAATCATGATAAATTATAATAATTATTTAAAAATTATTATAAGTTTATGAAAAATAATATGATTGATATTTAAATTATCCAGTATAATACTAAGGATACATATTAGAGTTTTATTAACAATAAACTCGACAATTACCCCTTAACATTGATCCCAGGTCTGCTAACCTTAACATTTCAGTCTTACCACTTAGATATACAAAAAGGGTTTATAATACAATAATATAAATAATATTGTTCATAAAACTAATTTATTACGATGCTTTTGCCCTTATTCTTCTTATGACACCTTCTATGACTTAGTCCCTAAATTTGAAAAGTTTTATTTATAGCAAGGGTGAGCAACAAGTTTGCCCATGAAGTTAAGACATACGATAAAAGATGTAGAAATAAATATCAAACCTTCTCACATTCTATGCAATAACAATTCGATAATGAAAGAGTACAACGCTTTTCAAAGTTTTCTACGATATTCAAATGAATAATCAAGAATTAATTCTACGATATAGCAAAGTGGAATGTTTTTCGAATTTATGCTGAGAGATCCATTGGATCTTGAACTTCTCTTCTCGAGTAACTATCAAAGTTATACTTTGATATACCCAGGTGCATCAGATAACCATAAAGATTAAATCATACCCCTCTGCAAGTATATAAAGTGATCAGCTTTAGTATACCCTATATTATGCATAATACTTAATCACGCGCAAAGGCCGAAAATACGACCAATAAATTATTCCCTTTATATAAAAGGTTGTTCTTCTCAGTCTCAGAATCAAGATTTTGATTTAACAACAAAATACTGTGATTTCAAATTCTATTTACTTCTCGATCTAGCCGAAATAGTTGGCATCAATCTGTCAATAATAATTGAATTCTCTTCTCGAACCTATCAAGTTCTAACAAATATTCGTCTAGCCAGAATAATCAGCTAAGACATTTCTCAGTATAATTTGATAATAAATAGGAATTATTTGTACTATCAATTCTAACTTCTACAGATATGAATATCCAACACCAGTGATTCTACAAATGTATATTTCTGAATCAGTAATTTAATTTGAATTATTAAGCATGGACTAACTGCGAATAATCAACAATAAATTCCCTAGATGTGGTGTAATTAACGATAATTAACCACTATCATAATTGAATGAATTTAACTCAAGGTTGAGTTAGAAAACTTGCCTCTTCTGCTGATTACAGCTACACAATATAATTTACTGCATTCGTAAGACCTATAATCAACAATGTCGGTCTCATAATTAGCACAGTCATTTATAACACACAACACTGTAGTTTACAGTCAAACCCTCCTAGGCACATTACCACATAGCCACATCAGTGTTTATAACCTATATAAACACTTAACAAGTCAAACTAGTTCAGTCTGGTTGGACTTCGGTCCATTCTCGGTGTTCTGGTCACCCTATCCAACAACTAACACGGTTATCTGTCAATCACACTAGGTCTCTAAGCTTCAAAATTATTTTAGATAAATCAAATATCAAATATAATATTTTTCGGAAGCTTTTAATAATTATCAAGCAATTATTATAATTTATAATAATTTTTCAAACATCGGAATCATTTTTAAATGATTTAATTATCAAATAATCTTATCATTGTTAATATTTAAAAATATTAATAACATACTTGTCAAAATATTAAAGTTATTTTTAATAACTTACAATATTTTTAAATCAACAATATTCTACTTAAATTATTTTTAAAATAATTAAAATCATTTTAAATCATCACCATTAATATATAAATATTAATGAAATTATCATCAAAATATCAAAAGTCATTAATTACAACTTAAAATATTTTTAAATCATTTTTCTCATTTTAAATGATTTTTAAAACAATAAAACTATTTTTAATTCATTTATTTAATATAACAATTAAATAAATCTAACATCATTAATATTAATTTATTAATGAGAATTCTCCAAAAATATTGAAAATTATATTTTATAATTTAAAAATATTTTCTAACACTTTATTCTCATTTAAAATAATTTTTAAATCATTTTTATCCTTTTATCATTTTATTTAATTTAATAATCAAATAAATCTAATATCATTAATATTAAATTATTAATGAAAATTCTCCAAAAATATTAAAAGTTACATTCTATAACTTCAAATATTTTAAAATACATTAATCTTATTTAAAATGATTTTTCACAATATTAAATTACTTTTCTCTAATTTATTTAATATACTAATTAAATAAATTAAATATCATTAATATTCAAATAATTATAAATATTAATGAAAAATATTCTAAATAGTCAGAAATTATTTTTCATAATTTAAAAAAAATTTAAAAATCATTTTTGGTAATTTTTAGAATTTATTTTCTATTTTTAAATAATTTTCGGAATTTCAGAAATTAAAATTATTGAAAACCGTCGCTAAAAGGCTATAGTGACAGAAAGCGTCGTTGTTGGTGTTCTTGAGCTCAAGAACACTGACAGCTTCGTTATCAAGCTTCCCTGTTTGACCAACTTTTAATCTTGGTTTGAAAATCGCTGCTAGCTATCTTAAACTTTAATCATGTAGTACTCGTGTAGAACTACAACATCCAACAAGAAATTTGATCAAACAATAACACATCATCAAGATCTAAGCCTTTGATCTTGCTGTCAGAACATTTCTGGGTTTCCAGAAACCAGAAAGTTCGACCAGCCACCTTCAAAGCCGAATTAATCCAAGTTCCAATCATGTTTTATGTGATCTAAAGGTTCAAACTTGTTGTCCATACATCAAGGAACAATATTAAAGCATCAACTGAGTTTATCATCAACAGAATAATCATGAAATTCTCGGTCAAAGATGGTCAGATGTGATGTTCTTATTTTTCTGGGTTTTCCCAAAAAAGCAAAAATCAGATTAGGTTGGCTAGTTTGACCATCTTTCACGATCGATCTGAAGGGGTTATTAGATATCTAAGGACCCAGATCTTTAGTCCATCCTACAAGCTACAACATTTACCAAACAACAATATCAAAAACTTAAACTACTGACAGATCAAGTGGCTTAAACTTATTTTCAGACGCTGATTTCAATTTCTGGGCTTGCCCAGATTTTGATTGGTCATGCCCGGTCAACGGGATTTGACCAGCAATAACTCAAAATCCGGACATCAAATATTTGTGATTTCACTTCCATATCCAAGACAACATAACAAGCTACCAATATCAATTTTAAAACAACAAAAACAACAAACGAACAAAGATCTGTGGCGCCTGACATTAGCTTGTCAGACCACAATTTTGTTCTTGGACAGAATTAAAAATTAACACTTTTAATGCATTTTGATGCTATGGATTCATGATAGACCATCATAGATCTTCAATAAACATCCAATAGCAATATTCTAAACACAAAAATACAAAAATTTCTCAAGCATACAAGATCAAAAATTAAAATTTGGTTATACCTTTCTAGCTTCGATTCTTGATCTTAACCCTCCAATTGCTATAGGTTGATCTAGGGGCTGGAATTAAGACTGATTCACTTACTAAATTCGGAGGTTTGAGAGAAAATGAGAGTTGGTGAGAGCAAAAATAAAAATGAGCAATTTTAAGTGGCTTTCTCTCTCTAATTCTCTTATATAATATAAATGCAATGTATATAGCTCCACTTGCTGCCATAAATGACTGATGGGAGTTGTTATTTAGACACATTGGTCAACATAGTTGGTGAACAACTACAAAACTTGGTATTTTTACAAGTTACCTAATTAAACAAACTAAAAAGGATATTTTTGTCAATTGCAAAATACATTTAAGGGCATGCTTGACATTTGTACAAACCCTTAGGGTTTGACCCTTAGGGTTTGACCCTTAGGGTTTAACCCTAAGGTCCTAACTCTTAGGTTTGGCAACTTTAGTTTCTACAATTCCAATTAGGGTTTTAATAAAATTTCAAAATTACAAATAGGGTTTGTAAAAATAGAAAATTAATATACTAAAAATATAATTAGGGCTTTCTAATTATATTTGAGTTTAAATAACATATTAGGCTTGCCAATTAGAATTAGGGTTTTCTAATTTAGGGTTTAGGAAATCCTGGATTTTAAATTAGGGTTTCCTGGTGTACAATTAGGGTTTCTAACTGCACGTTAGGGTTTCTAATCCCTTATTAGGGTTTATTAATATTAAACTTTATCCAGTCAAACATTGGTCAACATCCCTATACAGTACAGACACATATTCAACAGCACAATTATTTTAATTGTATTTTCTATCGAATCCCTATACAGAATTTAGGTTTAGGGTTTTCTATAGCTGTTAGGCACAACTCTACTATATTTTCTTAGTCAATACCTACTTTGACCAGTTCTCGAGACTTGTCTTACAGATACACAGTACAATATTAACAGTCAATGTCAATATTAAATAAAAAAAAATTATTCGCAAAATTTTGATTATTCGAAATCCCGGGTTATCACAGTATAAGAGTCTGTTGATGTCCTAACAACTGATATACATATGTGACAATGTGTTTAAGCTATATGATGACTGCAAATAGCAGTACTATGTGTTATGATATGTTATTCTAATCAAAAGAATGATCTTATTAATGATAGGTCGTTGTATTAAAGATAGAAGTAAGTCGTGTATTGTAAGCAGCAGACCAGGAAAGTATTTGAACTATTCTCTTCATTGTGCAAGTATCTAGCCTTTGCATTTACTTTATGCAATGGACATGTGTAAGCCAGTTTCAGAACTATATTGTTATTGTTTTTGTTCATGTATCTATATCTTTGTAGATATACCAGTTCTTAACTTCTATCTGATCATTGTTTATCATTCCAGTATTATTATATAATCCAGATATATATTATGTTCGTTAATTTCTAAATATTGTTATACAAGTGTCCTCACTTGTATAATTATTGTACCTGTTGATACATACTTATTAAATTTTGTTGCGTATACATTTATTAAAAGTTGTCTAAACTATTTAACTCGGCTAGACATAGATTTAAAAATATCGTTAAACTTGATAGAACTTTATTGTATCCAACCCAATTGTTTTGGTTCGAAATCCATACTAAGTATGAACATCCCGAATATGGGAAACTTTTGTGCGCCAAAGGCGGATATGATGAACGAAAATATCATTCTTGTATGTAGTGTTGATCAATACAGGGTATAACGGGATGATCACTGTAACGCCCGAGAAAATCGAATTTTTATGAGAATTAAATTTTTATTTGATTATTCGTGTGAGTAAGCTATGTGAAGGTCGTTTTATGACCTAGAATGTGCGAATGTGGTTAGCATTTTGGCCACGTGATAGAATTAAAGTGTTTGAATTTTCAAGACGAAAATAAAAGATTTTTGAGAAATTTCCATAAAAACACTATTCACTGATTTCTGCTCGGGAATTATTTTTTAATTTCCGAGAAACGTGTAATGATAGAATTCTAAGACGAGATGGAATATCCAATAATATTTCAATTATGGCAAACAAAGTTTTTGCTTGCAGACTTAAAACCTAACGGATAGGGAAAGTGATTTCTGAGAAGGAATTGAAATGTGTATAATGAATTAAAGTGATGATCATATAATAAGTAGGTATTGTACGAGGTAATAAATATGAGTATAATACGATGTATTATACGAGTATGTATGAATGATGGTATGTCATATATGAATAAGTATACGAGATGGAATACGAGATTAATACGTAGATTATACGTTATAAGGCTTTAAGCCAAATGTAATGGACTTGTAGGATTGTGTAGGAAATTATAATGTCCAATTGTAATTATGATAAAGCCCAAGTTTATGAATGGATAAGTCCAATATGAATTAATGAACAAGCCCAATGTTTGTTTAATTGCGGGCCTAAAGTATAAGTTAAGTTAATTAAGCTAAAAGTCCAAAGTAAGAACAGGATCTGTGGGTCGATCCAATGGGTAAAGATAAACCATGGGTGACCCAAAGTGGTGGCCAAGTAAAGTACTTGGTGTCTAAGCAAAGGATAAGTTAAGTAATAGCCAAGTAAAGTGCTTATGCTTAATGGCTAAGTAAAGTGCTTATAAGTGATGAGCAAGTAAACTTAAGGGCTAAGTAAAGGATATGTTAAGTGGTGAGCAAGCAAATAATGTGACGAGCAAGTTAACTGTAGCGACCCCAAAATTCATACCATTTAATTCTGAACTTCGGTCGTTAATAACACGTCAACCTTCTGATTTTACATCATTATTTGATGTTAAACTTTATATAATGCGCAAAAATTTAAACTTTTATGTCTTCTTACTTTAATTCCCTGAATCAAAACCTTTACCATCTACATGTCTTTGAATCAATCTTATTTTAAGATTCGCTTTATCACTGTTGTTATATAAAATTTTACATTTCAATCTGATAACCTTTACATATCAGATAACTCTAACTTTAGCTTTACAACTCAACATAAAACTATACATCATAAAATATTTAGTACATCTCATGAATCTTAATCATTGTATAAAGAATTAACAACTTTAGGTAAAATATTAATCTTCGTGTAATATTTCTGATCCACGTCATTCAAGTAGCACATAGTGTTACCTTCAATCCTTAACCTGCAAAAATGGTTATTTGCAAGGTTGAGCTCGACAGCCCAGCAAAATCTAACAGTTTTCATGCATCACGTAGCACATAATAACATACTCAACATATATCTCATAAACATTAGACTAACATAACATATATATTACAGTTCATATAACAAGTATAAAGATTGAGTTCCTTACTCAATCAGCATGCTTTACTCAATCAACGTAATCATAAGTTGACTTTAACATTTCATGCATTCAACATATATATAACACATCATGCTCTTTGCAATAAATATTTAAAATAGTTAATCACCAAGTTCACTAAACAAATAGGAACTGAAAGACTTTCTTTGATCGTTGTTTACCAATAAACGTTTAACAGCTTACAGCTATCTGTACTTCACGTGCCCTACACAATTATGTAATCATGCACATCAACTATTAGTCACATAGCAATGCATAGTAGTTGTAACTTAAACTCTACTCCACATCTCATAATCTTTCCTATTAGTTAGCACACAATGTTCAATTTTATTGTGTTAATTTTCGACTTATAGCTCACTATATTTCATATTCGAAGTTCATTTAAGTGTTTAAGTCTTGCTAGGAATCATTATTAGTTTTATATTAAACCCATTTCATACCTTATAATGTTCATTTCATTTGACTTAAAACCCTTTTTACGTTCATTAACATTTGTTACAATGTTTCGACGTTCATTAAATCTACCTTGGGTTTTCTCTCTTGTGTGTGTGCTTAGTATGCGTATATAACTTATCTAATATATCATTTATTAAGGTTAAGCATCATTATACTTCATAATATTCATGTTTTATAACTTAGAATAACATCTCTTATCGTCAAGAGCATTACACTTGCATACGTGCATGCCCGACGCCCTCCGATTACCTCTGATTACGTAACAGTCACAAAGATGACTGTTTTGAACCTTCCTAACGACCTCAAATTGAAAATCTTAAAGAACAAAAGTTGTATCTCTATTCGTCCTCGTTTCGGATCATCTTGAATCGCCTTAATCGGAGTTCGTATGAAAACGTTATGGCCATTTTACCAAACTAGGTCAAAGCATCCATCGGTCGGCAGACATGGGCGCGACTGCCTTTTGCCAGCGTCTAGTCACACGGCCACACCCCGACTTCATACGAAATAGTTTTCTCAATGGACAAACTTCAAATCTTTATAACTTCTTCATTTTAAGTCAGAATTAGTTGGTTTTCGATTCTATGAACTCGTGAAACACTGAACTACTTATCTACAGAGTAATTTTAACATTTCAAAAACTTTAACAAATCAATTTAAGGGTTCCAATTCAATGTTCATGCTATATTTTCATGTTTTAAACACATTTAGCGAATTCGATCACCACGGCTTCGTTTTTTTAACCAATTGACATGATTTAAACTACGCCGCTTTCGTTTCTTAACATACTAACGTAATCCAACATCAATTCGCAGATTATAACAAGTATTTACCATGAAATTTTGTACTTTCTAAGCCATATTCTATAATATAAACACTGTTATTTTACCTTTCTTCCTACAAACCAATTCTCACGAATTTGAACATCAACCAAGGATTATAGATGATAACTAACAAGTTTAGCAACAACATACAAACATAGAATTCGACATTTTAACCCTATCCAACGAAATTTCCAATTTAAAAGATAACTCAAGAACACCCAAACTAAGAAGAAACTAGGTTATTTACCTCTTAATTCTTGTTTAGCTTTGTTAGGAGATGTTAGAGAATTGGTACTTCCTTCTTGTTTTCAAGGATTCTCTTCCAATTGCCTCCCAATTCCTCTCTAGCTCTCTCTCCCTCTATATTTTCTCTCCCACTATCCTCAAACTTAGGCCAACAAACATACGCATAAACAAAACGTAAAAACTGATGTACTATTAAGTACATATCAGTTACAAAAATATTTATTATATTTTATTTTATTATTAATATTATTTTTTTTTAAATCAAAAGCCATAAAGCTTTGTTTGGCAAAACCAATTAAAATAATGACTTAATCATTCATTAAGCCTTGTTTGGCAAAACAAGATTAAAACAAAAATTTCACAAGCTCTAAGGCTTTGCTTGGTAAAACCAAATTAAAATCCTTTTAATCTATTTCCATAAGTCATTTATAATAGAGTTTATTGTCACGCTTTATTTAAATAAATTTCCAAATTAAATTAAATCTAATAACAATTTATCAAATCAATTTACCACAAACCAATACAATAAAATTATAATTTTCATTATAATTATAATTTTATTTAATAAATTAACACATCACTTTGATTACAAAAAAATCAAATTAAAAAAAACATTATAATAATTCATTTAATCATAATATAGTTTCAACTTAATTTAAGTTACCCAATATTTATAGGGTTAATTTCTCTCGCCACTAAATTCTTTATTGTGACTAATTTCTTTTATTTCCTTTAATAGTTTAATCAACTATTAAATCTCTTAAAAAATTAATTTCTTCATACCAAAACACATAATTAAAAAAATACATACACCTCATAATAAGAATTTTAATTATTAAATTCTTATTTTAATAACTTATGAAAATTCGGGTTGTCACATTCTTCCCTCCTTATAAGGATTTCGTCCTCGAAATCACCGAAACCCTACCTTACTAAGGTTCTCACAAAATCTCTCTCACGATTATCGTTGAATAACTTCAACACATTACCTGAATATAGGTTTTATTTATTACTACTACCACCATTCTTCAAAATAAGTTCTTGTAAGTTTTATTTCATAACCTTTACTTAGACTCAATTATATTTAAGCATTACATATTCTTTAACCCGTTCTTTTCCTTCTTTAAAGATCGTTATCATGAACACTCGGGATATTACATTAACATAGTGCTTAAGTAATGAATAGTAAGGAGGTGATTAAAGAGATGGATGGCTTATTAACTATTAAGCCCTCACTTTGGGATTTCTATAAATAAGAAGGGTGCTAGCTCATTTTTTGGTTGTTTTCATTTCATCTAACATCATAAGTACTTATTGTTTAGAGAGAAAAAGCTAGAAAAACTAGATTTTATAATTCAAGAAGCAAGAAGAAGAACAAAGCTTAATCAAGTGATCTTCAAGGGTAAGATCCTAAAACATGAATCTCTTTCTCTTCAATTATTAGAGAAGTGAGTAGTGGTAGGACTTGTATGCTAAGAAGAACTAAGAATGATTAATCAAAGGACTTAAGCTTTAATATGTCGTGAATAAGAAATTCGTTCATATATAAGTTATGAACTAAGAAAGAACTTGTAAGAAATTATAATATGTTTACATGAATGAAATTTGTATGATTAGAAGATGTGAGAATGATGGTTAGAAGACTTAGACTATGATAAGTCATGTGAAGTGAAATCATAAGTAGTTTATACTTTTATAAGTTATAAACTCATGAAGAACAAGTAATAACTTATCATGTAAATAAGTTAACGAAATATGTATTTTAAGATGTTAGTATGATGGATTGACCATTTGAAACGACGAACAAATCTTAAGTAACGACGTAATGGCGAAATTCATGAGTTCGGACGATAATCGTCAAAATCGTGAAATTCTTTGAATGGAAGTCAAATTTTGACATTGAGCTAAGAAACATTGGTTTTTGATGGAGTATAGTCTCATTTGGCATTGTAGAGTTACGGACTCGAAAATGAATGAATTCCGACTTAGAACGAAGAAATGAGCGTTGAACGTTCACAAACGTTTATTATTTTTGTTAAAATGAACTAAAAGGTGAATTTTGAGTTAACAAACTCGAAAATGAAAAATTCTTGCATTAACACGTAGAGTATGTAATTTTTGTGTTAATGGCTTTTGAACGAGCCAATTTGGACTTATAACGAAGAACTTATGAGCCCGGGAATCTCACCTAAGAAATTACCTGTCATAATTGTTCAGTGCGAGGTCTCAGCGGCATGACTGATGTAGCTTTATAATTAGCGTTAGCGTGGGAAGCGAAGGAATGGCTACTCTTTGAGTTTTCACGTCGCAGCGCCAACTCCAGTTATAATACTCAACCACCATAAATACCATATACAAGATAGGGTTTGTCTTCGAAGAGTGGCACAAAGATCGCCACTAT
This sequence comes from Panax ginseng, assembly GCA_020205605.1. Lineage (NCBI taxonomy): Eukaryota > Viridiplantae > Streptophyta > Magnoliopsida > Apiales > Araliaceae > Panax > Panax ginseng. The sequence goes on from CM035137.1 coordinate 127,050,597, forward strand.
AGTAAAGGGATGCAATACGTGCCAACAAAAGAATTTTGTTGACCAAGTTGATTGTGAACCCAATGGTTTGCAAGACAAGTATGGGACATGTAATTACTTAATGAACATGATAAAACCCTTCTTAAATCGCTTTTATAGTGACGACTTTAGGAATTTAATGTTGTTTAATAATTAGTTAAACAAAGAACATAAATTATAAGAAAGTGAACGGTATGCAATAAGTGTACTTAACCAATGACGATCGAGTTTCGATTAATAATGTAAGAACATTAGTAAGTCGTGATGAAGGATGATTAACTCAAAACGAGTTGTGTTAACGAAGTAAATCCACTTAAGACATAGGAGAGAAAGAAGTTGGTAAGAACAATGTAAAATGGCAAGCCGGAACCAATAATAACAAATCTAATACATGATTTGTAACGACCGAGAAATTCGGATCCTTTGTAAAATATTTTTTTTAATAAAATAATGAATAAAATTATATTATTTGTTATTATTATGTGTTAGTAACATGAATGTCGTTTTATAACTTAGAAACGTCGGAACGTTGTAGTATTTTAACTACGTTAAGGAATTAAAGTGTTTGAATTTCCAAGACGAAAATAAAAGTTTTCTGAGAAATTTTCTGAAAAATACTATTCATTAATTTTTCGCTCGGGAATTATTTTTGAACTTATGAAAAATACGTAACGTTATAATATCAAGGTGAGATGGATTATGTAATAATAATCTAATTATGGGAAACACAATATTTTGCATGCAGACTTAGTTCGAGAACGTTAGGAATATCAAGAGTTAAGAAGAAAGTGTGTTGATTGTATCATACTTATGTATTGTACGAATAAATGAATACGAATATAATATGAATATGTATGAAGGATGAGATATCGTATATTGTGAATTAATATACGAGGGAGAATACGAGAATAATATGTAGAGAATTTGTAATTTGGCTTTAAGCCATTTGTAAATGAACTTATGAAGTATGTAGGATTTACAAGTCTAATGAGAATTGGATGTGCAAGCCAAAGAGTTTGTTAATCAAAAGCTCAAAGTAGATTAATGCAAGCCCAAGATGTATAAGCTAAGTTAATTAACTTAAGCCTAGATAGTGGTCCATTAGGTTAAGATTGATCCATGGAGCAAACCATGTTGATGTGGGTTAATTTTGGTGACCAAGTACTTTATGTGGTGGCCAAGAAATTAGTGTGGCTAGCAAGTTTACTTCAGGGTTAAGTAAATGAATAGTAAGGAGGTTTGTTAAGGAGGTGGGATGAATAATGACCATAATGCCCCAACTTTGCCAATTCTATAAATAGAGAAGTTTGGATTGATTTGTTGCTTGTTATTTTTCAACCAACAACTTTCCTTTATACAGCAACTTAAGTGTTAGTAAGAATAAGCACATATAAGTAAAAACTTCCATTGTTAGATTTTCAAGAAGAAGAGAAGAACTAGTTCATCAAGGGTAAGACTCTTGTCCAATAATTTTCCATCTCTTCCATGATAGCTTGATAGAGAAGTGATGGTTATGTATGTTAAGAATCATAAGAAGTGAATAAGCAATGGACTTAAGCCGAATAAGTCATGAATAAGTAAGATAAACCTAAATAAGTTATGAACCTAAATAAGTTATCAACTGCCATATAAAGTCTACAGACATTCTCTGAGAGTCACGTCATGCCGCGGACAAGAGGGTTAAGTGTGGCGCCCATGCGCTAAGGCCTAAGACTCACATCGCTAACTCGCACTTTCACACAAAGTAAGATGAATGAAAAGCAATGGCCCAGTAGCAGTCACCAATCTTAAAGAAGGCATGAATAAGTAAGCTAAACCTAAATAAGTTATGAACCTATGATGAACTTGTCATATGAAGTTGTTATGATTGATAAGATGTAAGAATATTGCTTAAAGGACTTAAATCTATAATAAGTCATAAGGAATGAAAATTTATAGTTTGTAAGTTATTAAGTCAAGAACTTATGAAGAATAAGTCAAAACCTAACTTGAAAATAAGTTGTTGTAATATGTAAGTTGAAATGTCTATACAATGAATTCAATCCATTTAGAACGATGATTAAATCGTTAGTAACAAAGTTTTGCCGAAATTCACACGATTGGACGATAATCGTCGAATTCATGAATTCTCGGAATGGATGTCGGATTTTGTGTTTGAACTTGGAAACGTTGGTTTTAGATGGAGTCAAGTCATATTTGGCATTATAGAGTTGCGAACTCAAAAATGATCGGATTCTGACTTAGAACAAAGAAATGAGCGTTGAACGTTCACGAACGTTTATTATTTTCGTTAAAAATGGACTAATAGGTGAATTTTTAGCAAACGAATTCAAATAGATAAAATTCTTGCATGAACGTGTAGAGTATGAAATTTGTGAACCGTAGGCTCTTGAACGAACCAATTCGGACTTATAACGAAGAAGTTGCGAGTCCGGGAAGTCGCAAAGTTAAAAATATATCAAAGTTATCTGGTGCATAGAGTTGGTACCGTGGCGCCAACCTAAGTTATAATGGTGACGTTGCAACGCCATGTACAAAGGTACGTACATCTTTGCAAGAAAGTCGCATGCATGGCAAGCGGACAAGAGGGTTAAGTGTGGCACCGCAGCGCCAAGGCCGGGCTCTGCTATCACTTTAACTCAGCATGTAATAAGATGATGAAATCAATGACCAGCACACACAGCAATGCCTACCTTAAGGAAAGCATGGTAAGGAAGATTTATCATTATACAATGAATGGTAACTCATTAGTAATGAACTAAAGCTTAATTATAATATTGTTAAGATATGTTTAAACCTTAAGTATGATCAGTTAAGGTTAAAGTAAGACAATTGTATGTGAATGTAAGAACGGCGTAACAAAAAGCCAAAACCAATAATAACAAATCTTAGTCATAATTAAATTGAGAAGAAGGGTAAGATTCATTAGGAACCATATATGTTCATTCATGACCTAATGTGTTATGTGATGTTATTATTTACTATAGAGACTTAAAGACTTAACGTGAGCGTGTTATAACTGTAGCAGACGCTGAAGGCAAGTATTCTAACCCTTGTTTCAGTTCAATCTGGACAAGCTTTGTAATTCATGTATTCTTACACATGAAGTATTGTATGATGAAGTCAAAGCCAACTCTTTCGGCTAGACTTATATTATGTTTCTATCAAAGCATGGTCAATGTTTAATAAGTTATATTGGTGTGGTTTTCAAACGAAGACTGAGTATGCTAAAACATTTTGTCATCAAACGACAGGCACGTGAGGTTGCCACAACTTAAACGTACATACATTAAATGAATGTAGTGTTGATCAACATAGAGTACTATAGGTTGATCACCTAGACGTGTTCGTAAGAAATGTCAGACTTACGGACTTAGTGTCGAGATGTCCTTTTCAAATAAATTATGAAATGCTCAAGGTCTTGGACCGGAATTGATGTTTTACTAATATTGTTGTTGTAAAACATTTTGAATTAAAAGAAGTGCTATTTTGAATTATCAATAGTACTTTGTAACTATTGTTCAGTTATTGAAGATATATGATTCCTATGTTTTAAGCGTGTTGTTTATTAGAAATATTGTACTTGCTGAGCTAGTCACGCTCACTCTTGCTTGAACCATATGAACACAGCTAAGATCGAACGGACCGAAGGCTCCGGCAAGGATAAGGGCAAGGCGAAGACGAACTCATAGAATACTTATGTAATAGTATAGGATGAATGATTGTAATATATTGGATATTATGATAAGAACAAATATAATGGTTATAAAGAACCTAGGGGAATGTTAATATTATTTTGAATATATAAAAGACATATTCGTTCTATTGAGGCTTTTCAATTGAATGTAGGTGTGTATGGTAGTACCGTGTAGCACCATCTGTCGGGTTGGAAGATACCCGGATTTGGGGGTGTTACAGGTTGGTATCAAAGCATTAGGTTATAAAACTTACGGGGGAATTAAAAACCTTAAGTCATGTCCTTAAGAGGAGTCAAGAAAGTAAAAGAAGAAAATAACCTTATAAAAATGTATTATGAATATGTTATGTGTTTTTATTATTCTACTGACATGTACTAATCAACTTAATTATGTTGTAGATGTCAGGTGTAAATGGAATGCAGTTAGGACAGGGTCCATGAGCTAAAATATGAGGTTTTTTAGCTCAAGGAGGAGCTAAAGACCAAAAAGTAGAAGATAGGGAGAATGTCCTATATTCATAGGAGTTCGCATGCAGACTTCCAGCAGCAAGTAGCTGGTTATCCCATTGAGGTAGGGCAGACACGGCATACTATCAGCCGTGATACAATTGTCGGTCTTGCCAAGGCAAATTTTGATAATACCTTAAGGCAGATGTAATCTAGTAGTAGCTAGAGTAGTTTAGATATGTAAATATTTTGTATCTAGTAGTGATGTAAAACCCACTTTTGTATAACAAAGGGTAGTCTTTTGTAAATCCCAATTTTTGGAAAGAAATTGCAGAAAAGTAATGTAATCAGCTTCGGCTGTGTAATGTAACCGATGTAGTATTATACTACAATGAATGAATGAATGAATTAATATAAGTCTTTTTACAGAACAACGGAGTAATGAATGTTTAAGTTATTGTTTAATCTTGAATAATAACTAACTAATAAGAAGGGAATAATAACGCAATGTGTTGTTTATTGTATCAGAAAAATGCTGCCAAGAAGAGTACAACGAAACCAAGGCGCTAATATAAATCAACAAGTGGGAGGTCCAGTTAACCCCATGCAGGAGTTTATTAATCTGTTAACAGTCGCATTTAAAAGAACTGGGGCTAATATCCCCGTAAATCCAGGAGTAGCACGAGCTGCTACCTTTAAAGATTTTAAGAGTGTGGGTTCGCCGAAGTTCAAAGGAACTATGGACCCTATCGAAGCCCAAACGTGGGTAAAAGAAATCGAGAAGGCATTTGTAATAGCAAATGTCGACGAGGCCCACAAGGTTGCCTTTGCAACCTGCATGATGAAGGGAGAGGCTAATTTTTGGTGGGAGGCCAACCAGGCTAGAGTTGATATTGAGAATGTTAAGTGGGTGAGGTTCAAGGAGATATATTTCGAGAACTACTTTCCCATAAGTATGCAGGGAAGGATGGAGATGCGGTTTTTGGACTTGAAAACAGGGGACATGACAGTTCCCCAATACGCCACCAAGTTTAATGAACTGGTGAGGTTCGCTCCACACCAAGTGGACACCGAGGTTAGAATGGCGCGACGGTTCGAGCAAGGCTTGAAACCCTGGCTCTATAACCATATTTCGGTGTTCTAAAGTACTTCATTTGGGACCATTTTAGAGAAGGCGATAATCGCCGAAGGAGGTAGCGAGGAATTGAGCCAGTACATGAAAGATAAGAAGAACAAGGGGAAAGTGGATGGGGGAGTGAAGATAGAAGGAGCCAGTGGGAGTGGCGAGGGTCAGAAGAGGAAAATGTTCAGCTCTGGGAATACCGGAGTGAAGCAAGGAGACCCGAATACGAGAATGGAGGTCTGCAAGACCTGTGGGATGACTCATTTAGGAATCTATCTCAAGGGGAAGGCCATATGTTACAACTGTGGACAGGAAGGGCACATCTCGCCTAACTATCCAAGTCTGAAGAAGAACCACAGATGCTTTGTGTGTGGGTCAACTGACCACATGGCAAAGAATTGCCCAAAGAAGGGGACAGACGAGAATTGGGGCACTAATAGCGGTAAGTTAGCTATTAGTGGTCCAAATATAACTGTGTAGGCCGATGGGTCAGATTTTTTAATGATGATCCCAAGATGCGCTTGCATCAGGGGACGTCATCGCGGGTATTATTCCGATCAATGACATAAATGCTTATGTGCTGTTTGATTCGGGTGCTACTTGTTCGTTTATAGCATGTGATTTTGCTAGACGATTAGGATTACTTCCTAAAAATTTGCCTATACCTTTAAATATTAAGGTAGTAAACGAAGAAATAATTCATGTTGAAGATGTTCATAGGAGTTGTTGCGTAGATATACGGGGTTATAAATTATCGGTAGATTTGATACCGATAAAGTTAGGAGAATTCGATGTAATTCTCGGAATGGATTGGTTGGTAAACCATGGGGAAATTATATATTATCAAAAGAAGTGTGTGAACCTTAGAACGTTAAAACAACCACAGGTAATATTTTACGGGAATAGATCGTCGGGACGTTTGTGTTGTCTAACCATGACACAAACTAGGAAATTATTGAGGAAGGGATGTGTGGGTTATCTGTGTCATGTTGTTGATACCCAGAGAGTGGTAGCAACCATGGAACAAATACCTATAGTTAAAGAATTCATCGATGTATTTCTAAATGAACTGTCGGGTCTTCCACCAGATAGGGAGACCGATTTTGTAATAGACATTGTGCCAGGAGCGGCACCAGTTTCCAGGGCACCGTATCGTATGGCGCCAGTGGAGATGAAGGAGTTAATGGTACAGTTACAAGAACCATTGGACAGAAAATACATTCAACCGAGTGTTTCGCCATGGGGAGCACCGGTACTGTTTGTTAAAAAGAAGGATGGATCGTTAAGACTTTGTATCGACTACAGAGAGTTGAACAAGTTGACGATAAAGAATAAATACCCATTGCCCAAGATCGATGATCTATTTGATCAGTTGAAATGGGCTAAGTATTTTTCTAAAATAGATTTAAGAGCGGGGTATCACCAGTTGAAGGTTAGGAAAGAGGATGTACCAAATACATCATTTAGGACTCGTTATGGTCATTACAAGTTTTTAGTGATGTCGTTTGGGTTAACTAATGCACCAGCTGCATTTATGGATATGATGAACAGAGTGTTAAAACAATATTTGGATAAATTCGTCGTGGTGTTTATCGATGATATTCTAGTCTATTCTAAGATGCCAGAAGATCATGCTGAACACTTAAGATTAGTATTGGAGACACTGAGGAAAGAGAAGTTGTATGCAAAATTCACTAAGTGTGAATTTTGGATGGAAAAGGTACAGTTTTTAGGTCTTGTTATTGACCAGGAGGGGATTTCAGTAGATCAAGCGAAGGTGGAAGCCGTGATGAATTGGGAACAACCGAAAACGCCGACTGAAGTGCGGAGTTTCCTAGGGTTAGCGGGTTACTATCGGAGATTCATTCAGGATTTTTTAAAGATAGCTACTTCGTTAACTAACTTGACAAAGAAGACAGTGAAATACATGTGGACTGAGAAATATGAAGACAGTTTTCAAGAACTGAAGAAGAGGTTGAGTGAAGCGCCTGTTTTGTTATTACCCGATGACACGGAAAATTTTGTAGTTTATAGCGATGCTTTACATAGAGGACTCGGTTGCGTGCTCATGCAGCATGGCAAGGTCATTGCGTATGCATCAAGATAGTTGAAGGATTATGAGAAAGTTTCCCCTACTCATGATCTAGAACTGGCCGCAGTAGTTTTTTCCTTAAAGATATGGAGACATTATCTTTACGGAGAAAAATATGAGATTTACACGGACCATAAGAGTCTAAAATATATCTTTGCACAGAAGGAGATGAATATGAGACAGAGGAGATGGCTGGAGTTGATAAAGGATTACGACTGTGAAATCTTGTATCACCCTAGAAATGCCAATGTAGTTGTCGATGCCTTAAGTAGAAAGGGTCGGGAAAAGTTATCTATGTTAATGGCTCAAACTGAGTTAATAACAGAGATGGCTAGGATGGAATTAGAGGTGAGGTTACCAAATAAATCAGAACCGATGTTGTTTGTGACGGAGATGCAATCTACCATAGTAGAGAAAGTCAAGAAGGTACAGCTAAAAACTAACGTGTGTGACCAGATGAAGAAGAGATTAACCAATGAAAAAGACATACAATTTAGTCTTGATAATGAGGGATTATTACGATTTGAAGAAAGAATTTGGGTTCCGAATGAGACAGAATTAAAGGAGCGGGTATTATAAGAGGCTCACAGTTCGAGGTACTCGATTCATCCTGGTAGCACTAAGATGTATCAAGACCTTCGACAGAGTTTTTGGTGGCCAAACATGAAGAGAGAAATAGCCGAGTATGTGAGTATGTGCTTAACTTGTCAGAAATTTAAGGTCGAACATCAACGACCAAGTGGCTTGTTACAGTCATTGGAAATTCTGGAGTGGAAGTGGGAGCATATCACGATGGACTTTGTGGTGGGACTTCCAACTACAATAAAAGGGTATAATGCGATTTGGGTAATAGTGGACCGGTTGACAAAGTCGGCTCACTTTTTTGCCAATTAGAGTTAAGTATAACTTAGACCAGTTAGCTAAGCTTTATATTAAGGAAATAATTTCCAGACATGGAGCACCAGTATCGATTGTGTCAGATCCTGATCCACGATTCACATTGAACTTTTGGAGGAGTCAACAGGAGCAGTTGGGAATGCAGTTGAAGCTGAGTACAGCATATCATCCACAGACTGATGGACAGAGTAAGAAAAATTCAGACGTTAGAAGATATGTTGAGATCTTGCGTCATGGATTTCAAGGGTAGTTGGGATGATCATCTACCATTAGTAGAGTTTGCGTATAATAATAGTTATCATGCAAGCATAGGTATGCCGCCTTACGAAGCTTTGTATGGAAGAAAGTATAGAACACCATTGTATTGGGATGAAGTGGGAGAACGCCAAATGCTAGGGCCAGAGTTGGTGCAGTAAACAGCGGATATGGTGAAGTTAATACGAATCGCTCTCATCGGCCTCAAGACGATAAAAAGAAGTATGCGAACTTGCATCGAGAAAATAGGGAGTTTGAAGTAGGCTTTTATGTATTTCTAAAGGTATCTCCCTGGAAAGGAAAGATACGCTTTGGAAAGAAAGAAAAGTTAAGTCCAAGGTTTATAGGACCTTTTGAAGTTTTAAAACGGGTGGGTGAGGTAGATTACATGATAGCATTACCTCCAGATCTAGAATGAATACATAACGTATTTTATGTATCAATATTGCATCCTTATAAGCCGGATTATAAGCACGTAATAGAATATGAGCCGATTCATATTGAGAAGGACTTAACATACGAAGAGACGCCGATTCAAATTATCGATAGAAAAGATCAAGTTCTACGGAACAAAGTCATACCTTCCGTGAAGGTGTTATGGAAGAATCACGATGCAGAGGAAGCAACATGGGAATTGGAAGAAAAGATAAAAAAAGATTAACCTCAAATTTTTGTGTAATATGAAACGAGATTCTGGGGACAGTATCTTTATAAGGGGGGAAGAATGTAACGACCGAGAAATTCGGATCCTTTGTAAAATAATTTTTTTTAATAAAATAATAAATAAAATTATATTATTTGTTATTATTATGTTTTAGTAACATGAATGTCATTTTATAACTTAGAAATGTCGGAACGTTCTAGTATTTTAACAACGTGAAGGAATTAAAGTGTTTGAATTTTCGAGACGAAAATAAAAGTTTTCCGAGAAATTTTCTGAAAAACACTATTCATTGATTTCCGCTCGGGAATTATTTTTGAACTTCCAAGAAATATGTAACTTTATAATATCAAGGTGAGATGGATTATGTAATAATAATCTAAGTATGGGAAACACAATATTTTGCATACGGACTTAGTTCGAGAACGTTAGGAATATCAAGAGTTAAAAAGAAAGTGTGTTGATCATATCATACTTATGTATTGTACGAATAAATGAATATGAATATAATACGAATATGTATGAAGGATGAGATATCGTATATTATGAATTAATATACGAGGGAGAATACGAGAATACTATATAGAGAATTTGTAATTTGGCTTTAAGCCATTTGTAAATAAACTTGTGAAGTATGTAGGATTTACAAGTCGAATGAGAATTGGATGTGCAAGCCCAAGAGTTTGTTAATCAAAAGCCCAAAGTAGATTAATGAAAGCCCGCGATGTATAAGCTAAGTTAATTAACTTAAGCCTAGATAGTGGTCCATTGGGTTAAGCTTGATCCATGGAGAAAACCATGTTGATGTGGGTTAATCTTGGTGACCAAGTACTTTATGTGGTGGCCAAGAAATTAGTGTGGCTAGCAAGTTTACTTAAGGGTTAAGTAGATGAATAGTAAGGAGGTTTGTTAAGGAGTTGGGATGAATAATGACCATAATGCCCCAACTTTGCCAATTCTATAAATAGAGAAACTTGGATTCATTTGTTGCTTGTTATTTTTCAACCAACAACTTTTCTTTATAAAGCAACTTAAGTGTTAGAGAGAATAAGCACATATAAGTCAAAACTTCCATTGTTAGATTTTCAAGAAGAAGAGAAGAACTAGTTCATCAAGGGTAAGACTCTTATCCAATAATTTTCCATCTCTTCCATGATAGCTTGATAGAGAAGTGATGGTCATGTATGTTAAGAATCATAAGAAGTGAATAAGCAATGGACTTAAGCCGAATAAGTCATGAATAAGTAAGATAAACCTAAATAAGTTATGAACCTAAATAAGTTATCAACTGCCATGTACAGTGCACAGACATTCTACAGAGTCACGTCGCGGCGCGGACAAGAGGGTTAAGTGTGGCGCCGCAACGCTAAGGCCGGACTCAGCTTATCGCTAACTCAAGCCACAAACAAGAAGATGAAAAAGAAATGACCAGGCCATACAATGCCAATCTTAAAGAAGGCATGATAGGGAAGGTTTATCAGTATAAAATGAATGGTAACTAATTAGTAATGAACTAAAGCTTGATTATAATATTGTTAAGACATGTTTAAACCCTTAATTATGATCAGTTAATGTTAAAGTAAGACAATTGTATGTGAATGTAAGAACGACGTAACAAAAAGTCGGAACCAATAATAACAAATCTAAGTCGTAATTAGATTGAGAAGAAGGGTAAGATTCATTAGGAACCATGTATGTTAATTCATGACCTAATGTGTTATGTGATGTTATTATTTACTGTATAGACTTAAAGACTTAACGTGAACGTGTTATAACTGTAGCAGATGCTGAAGGTGTGACACCCCCAAATTCAGGTAATTGAAACCCGAACTTGGTGCTTCACGATACCATTTCTATGAGCGGAATAATACTAATAATAATAACAATAATATAAATATCAAACTTAATTTACATAATTATCAGAGTCTAATTCCCAAGTACGTAACCATTATAAATATTAGCAAAAAGGATTAAATGTTTTCTTTGTACTACCCTTCTACAATGAATCAATAGTTGTGAAGTAAACTGAATCCCATAATAATATATTAATTCTATATCAAATTTTTAAAACTACGTATTGACTATAACTGGGAATTAGTCGACAGACTATGAACATTATTTTTTATTTTCGAAAAGGTTAAACAGAACTTCATCTGCAAACCATCATAACTTACGGGCAAGGGGGTGATCAGCCCGTTATGCCCTGTATTGACCAATACTACATGCAAGAACGATATTATCGTTCATTTATCCGCCTTTGGCGCACAAAAAGTTTTCCCATGTACGGGATGTTTATACTTAGTCGGGATTCCAAACCAAAACAATTTGGTTGGATATAAGTAAGGTTTTATCTTGTTCAACAATAATTTATAATTCAACATATATATATACTGGAAAGTAATAAATGTGTATCAACATGTGCTTAAATACAATGATTATCTAAGTGGGGACATTTTTATAACCATATATAGAAATTAACAAACAAAATATATATTTGAATTATAATATAATACCATGTTGATAATCAATGATCGGATATAATATATATATAACAGTAGGGATAATAATCTGGTACAATAATAATATAATTCTTAAAACTTTCTTACTTATATCCATTGCATAAAGAAAATGCAAAGGTAGGATACTTGCCTGGTCTGCTGCTTATAATACGCAACTTAGTTTTTATCTTTTGTAAAATAACCTATCAGTAATAAGATCATTTTACTGATTAGAATAACATATCGTAACACATAATAACGCTTATTATCGTAACAAAGATATAACTTAATCACATTGTCACACATGTTTAACAGTCAATGGGTCACAAACAAACACGTATCTAATATAATTATCTAAGTTCAGATCAATTTCTGAAACATGTCGGTGTACCGACGGCTTTATCAGGTAATTATCAAGTCTAAGACTCTACACTGTAGTTTAATAACTGAAAATATCAGTCATATTATTTTTAATTGACTTATAATAATTTTTAACAATTATTATAATTTACCATGATTTTTCAAACACTTGAATCATTATCAAATGATTTGAATATTAAATAACTCTATTATCATTAATATTTAATTAATATTAAACTATTAATGAAACTATTACCAAAATATTAAAGTTATTTATAATAACTCAAAATATTTTTAAAGTACTAATATTACTTTTAAATGATTTTTAAAACATTTAAAATCATTTTAAATAATTACCATTAATATTTAAATATTAATGTACTATTTATCCAAAATTTAAAAGTCATTAATTATAACTTAAAATATTTTTAATTCATTTATATCCTTTTTAAATAATTTTAAATTAATAAAACCATTTTAAAACTATTTATTTAATATAATTATTAAATAAATTTAATATCATTAATATTAAATTAATATTGAATTATTAATGAAATTATCCTTTAAATATTAAAAGTTATCTTTTATAACTTAAAATATCTTTAAATACTTTATTTTAATGATTTTTCTAATATTAAAATAATTTTTAAACTAAATTATTTAATATAATTATAATTGAATTAATTAATGAAATTTACCTTTAAATATTGAAAGTTATATTTATAACTTAAAATATTTTTAAATACCTTATTATTTAAAATGATTTTGAATATAATAAAATCATTTTTAATTAATTTATTTAATGCATTTGTTAAATAACTTAATTATCATTAATATTAATTTATTAATGAAATATATCACAAAATATTAAAATTCATTAAAAATAACTTAAAATATTTTCTTATATCATAATATAATTTTAAATGATTTTTCAAGTATTAAAATCATTTTTAAATAATTTATTTAATATAATTATTAAATAAATTAAATACCTTTAATATTTCAAAAATATTAAATATTTATGAAATATATTAAAAATTATTAAAAACTAATTTTAGGACTTTAAAATAATTTTTAGGAATTTATTATGTATTTTCATAATTAAAAACTAATTTTTTAATTATTAAATAAAAATAATAATTTTATAAAGAAACCTGTCATTAAAGATCGCTTATATGTGAATAACGTATCATTATATAGGTGTGTTCTTCATGTTCTTGGCCAAACCTAGAACATTCATGTCAGTTGCCGAGTGGCCTACTTTGACCATGATTAATTCAATGTGTATTGTGTTTCTGGGCTAGCTATTGATCAGATCTTGTAGTGTTAGTGTAGCACTACAAGTAGAAATCAAGTTCAGGGTCAGATTACAACATACAAGCACGATATGGAAGCTCAAACTATCTGTCAGACTTGTTCTTCGTTTTCTGGGTTACCTAGAAAACAAGAACAATTTCGACTAATCACTTTTGGGCTACCACAACTTGCTTTTTGGTGTTATGTTTAGTGATCTTATGCTTTCGATTAGTGTAAACAACATGCAAGAGTAGAGATCTATTACAAAACATCAACAAAACCATAACAGATCAAACAGATATAAATTTGGTCAAACCATGTCGAATCAGGTATTCTTAAGGTTTTCGTGAATTTCCGAAAAAACGTTTTTGTGAACTTTGTACCTCTTTGACGTACCACTACAATCGACTCGCTTTAATGTTAAGGAGATTTTAAGGCATAAATATGTAGTCTAAGAAACATACTACAACTTAGATGCAACAAAAACACAAATCAACAACAACTTGCAAGATCCATGACCCTAAACTTCCTGTCAGACCGATCTGGGCATGTTTTGGGCTGCCCAGATTTTGTGCAGTCATGGTCGGTCAACGACCTTTGACCAACAATGTCTATCAATCTATACATGATCTGGTCCTGCTATGAGTTCCAGACCACAGATCTCATGACATACTACATGTTCAAACATTAAAAACACAAAAATCATTAACAGCCAGAGATCTACAAGACCTGACATTCGGTTGTCAGACATCAAAATAAAATTTTCCAAGTTTTGTAAAACACTAGATCTGAGCCTATAGATGTTATGGATCTAACATCTATCAACCCAGATCATCATTATACACCATAAACAACATATTTTAACAATAAATCATAACATCTAAAATGCAAGTCAAGATCAGATTTCTAGGGTTAGTTTTTTATACTTTGATGAACAATTTCTTATCCTTGGCTACTGATTTGGCTATGTGTGTTAGTGGGGCTGGTTTTGGGGACTAAAATGCTAGTAGAATTCGTGGGTTTGAGCTTGAGAGAAAATGGTTGAGTATTTTGTGCAAAATGAGCTTAATTGTGTCACTTTCTCTCTCCAATCTTATTTATATAAATCTTAGATACATGAATTGGCTGATGTTGCTTGATTTCTTGGAGATATAATCACATGGGGTTGGTTAGAGTTGGTAAACAACTCTATATTTTGGAAAGATACACAAGCTATCTCTTAAATAATGCAAAAAAGGATAACAAGGTCATTTGCCTTATGATTTTAATGGTCAAATTGTAAACTTGACAAACCTTTATGGTTTGATCCTTAGGGTATAACCCTAAGGTTTTCAAAAACTAAATTTTCTAGGCTTTTAATTTAGGGTTTAAAATAAAAATAAAATTATTTTCTAAAAATAGAAAATTAGGGTTTGTTAAAATTAGGTAGGTTTTCTAATTACATTATACAGGAACATTAGGGTTTAAAGTTCACTAATTATAATTAACCTTGCTAATTTAGCAATTAGGGTTTCATACATAGCAAATTAGGGTTACTAATTTGTCAATTAGGGTTACCCAATAATTAGGGTTTCCTTAATTAGATTAATATTTATAATATATATCATTAATTACCTTAATGCAATTACAAAAAAAAATTCTTGAACTCTAATTTGAGTTTTAAATTAAGGTTTCACAAATTAATGCTAGGGTTTTGACATTATTATTCATAATTGACCAACCATTATCAATCTATACACACAGTACATATTTATAGCACTGAAATATAAATAATATAATATTATTATTCTCATTCCTTAATCAAAATTCAAAATTAGGGTTGGGATTTCATATCTGATTTACCTTGCATAAATAGCATTATTAATTAAGTTAAAAATAATTAACTTAAATAATCTGAACAAATTCATATAATAAAATAAAATAATTATTATAATTATTCTATAATCATTTCATATGTTATTTAAATAATACAATAATCATATTGTTATAAAAAATAAATAATACAAACATTTCTACTATAAAATTAATTATTATAAGAATATAGTTCATAATGATCAATAATTCTAAAATAAAATCATTTGTAATTATTCATGTAATAAATATATTTTATTTATCACATACATATATATCCACATTATCTTGGCACATATTCCCCATATTTATTTTTAATAAATAAAAAAAAATATACGCAAAATTTCTGATTTATTTATATAGAAAATATTGGGTTATTACATTCACCCTCCCTTATAAAGATTACGTCCTCGGAGTCAGCATTTTAAAACTTATACATACAAGGGTATATAGCATACACAATCATTGCAAATAGATCTCGATCATAATTGATCGAACCGATCTTTAACTATTCAGCATAAAACTTTATCTAACGAAAAATTTGATTTCTAAAAGAACTCAAATTCCTCCTTCAAAATTTCTTTATAAAATACTTTACTATAAATAGGAAAATCATGTATAAGAAAATAAAAGTTATATGAATAATACCTGGAGTTCCATCGCCAACTGTCACGGTATCTTGGATCGTCATGTTGTAGACTCTCACGGTTGATTTCATTAGCTTTTTGGATGACGTTGGTCCCGTAATCGCCAGAGTCCCGCTGCTCTTGCCAGTTGTTACACTCCCTGCCTCCACTCTCCTTTTCGGGCAATCCTTCACCTTGTGCTCCATTGACCCGCACATAAAACAACCAGTGTTCATTCTTGGATTGGGGCAGTTGGGAGAGATATGGCCCTCTTGCCCGCAATTGTAGCACACAAACTTTCCCTTCAGACACTCACATGTATGGTTCATTCCACAATTCTTACACGGCACCACCTGCTTCTTCACACCTTCCTGCTTCACCTGAACATTCCCAATATTGCTCACCTTCCTCTTTCTATTTCCACTCCTGCTCCCACTATTAATTTCTACCTTCCCAACCCCTTTGACCTTACCCTTGTTCCTTTTCTCCTTGTTGTAGAGGCTCATGGCCTCACTCCCCTCCTCAATAATAATAGCTTTCTTCATAAGTGTTGCAAATGTAGGGATCTGCAACACCGCCACCTTGTTGTAGAGCCAGGGTTTTAATCCCAGCTCAAACCTTCTTGCCTTCCAACTTGTGACGCCCCCAAATTTAGGTACATAAAACCAGAACCTGGTGCTTCACGATACCATTTCTATGAGCGGAATAATACTAATAATAATAACAATAATATAAAGATCAAACTTAATTTACATATGCATCAGAGTTTACTCCCAGGTACGCGACCATTAAACATTCATTACATGATACTTAATAGTTATCATTATTCTAATAAAGTTATACTATTACATAGAATACCACAAATCTTATTTTGTTTGCTTTCCTAGCCTCCGTATAAACTTGATGCGGAGCGAACCTAGCCAACTCATTAAATTTTGTGGCGTATTCTGACACCGTCATATTGTCCTGTTTTAATTCCAGAAACTTCACCTCCATCCTCGTCTTCATACTAGATGAAAAATAGTTTTTGAAAAACAAAATTTTAAACCTATCCCAAGTAACTACACCTTCTCCTGCCCTCGCCTGATTTGCTTCCCACCAAAAGTTTGCCTCCCCTTTCATCATTTAAGTGGAAAAAGTTGTCTTTTGCCCTTCAGCTACCCTAGCTATCACAAACGTCTTTTCAATCTTTTTAACCCAAGTTTGGGCTTCTACAGGGTCGGTTGTACCTTTGAATTCTTGTGGTCCTACCGCCTTAAAATCTTTAAAATTCGCCAAGCGATTATCCGGCTGGTTCCCTACGACTGGCATTCCTTGTTACATAGCCTGAGCTACCATGTTTGCAAAATGTTGCATCGGGTCTGCTTGTCCCTCAGCGTTGTTGACAGATTCTTCTGCCCTTTGGTTTCGAGTTTGACGTCTTAGCGGCATTATCTGGTTAAATACAACATAATTTATTCTTTATTAACTTACATTCTAAACCTTATCGTATAAGTTTAATATATTAAACTTGTTTCATTACTCAAACACAGATTCATATTCATTCAACGATTTCAAAATACTTTACATAGCACAGCAAGTACTACTTTAAACATCAACTATCCCTTTGTGACCACAAAAGTCAGGATTTACGGCTTTAACTTATACAAAAGTTGATAATATTACATTACACAAGCATACTATTCATATACATTACATTAAACAAACCTACATAACAGAACCTATACTACCTATTCCCTACGCCTTTTTCTTGGACAACCTTTCGCCTGATGACCTTCCAATCCATAAATAAAACATGCACCTGGTTTATAGTCGGGACAATAAAGAGTGGTATGTCCCTCATAGCCGCAAATGTAACATATCCTTTTCCATTTCTTCTTATCGGATTTTCTTAAGTCGTGGTCTTCTATCTTTTTTTCCCCTTATTGCTCCGAGCTGCACACACTTTGTTGCTTGTGGCTCCCATCTGATCAATTTGGATTTTAAGCTTATCTTGTTCTTTCATTATTTCTATTAAGTCTTTTTGTAGTTGACTATTTAGTAGCTTTTCTATTTCCCACGGCTTTTCCAAAGAAGAAACCGTGTTCCTCAGATTCTGCACCTCCGTTGATGCTTGATCAGCTTCAACTTTAGTGTCCGAATCACTATATGTCAGTTCCACTATTTCTGGATCTGGTACTACGTTTTCCACGATAACTACCTCCTCCTAGTTGTTTTCATTGTGAGCCTCTATTTCAGCTATTGGCTTTGATATTAGCTCGGGTGTATGGATTTAATCCTTCTCCATGCTATAAGCATATAACAAGCCTTTTCCAACAGACATCTACACACATAAATTATCCTGATTAGCATATAGTATATACACACAGCAAATAATAGTTTTATATAAGTTATCTTTTATTTTGTTTGACGATCAATTTATTCAATTCATCTCTTTTTAAACTCTATATGAGTTATTTATATTTTCAACATTTCCCTCTGTTCTAAGGTTATAGCCTAAGGTCGATCCCACCTAAGGTTTCTAACCCTAAGCTCTGATACCAACCTGTGACGCCACCAAATTTAGGTACTTAAAACCCGAACTCGGTGCTTCACGATACCATTTCTATGAGCGGAATAATACTAATAATAATAACAATAATATAAATATCAAACTTAATTTACATAATTATCAGAGTCTAATTCCCAAGTACGTAACCTTTAATACATTCATTACATAGCATGATAGATAATATATATCATTATCTTAATAATATCAAACTATTACATAAGATAACATTGAATTCATTCAGCAACCTCTCATTTTCCCTTGTTCTTAGTAGAGCCTTCAGGTTGTTCACACTTAGCTGAAAACATTTAAATTAAGCAAGGATGAGCATTTGAGTGCCCAGCAAGTAATAGCCATTATAAATATTAGTAGAAAGGATTAAGTGTTTTCTTTGTACTACCCTTCTACAACGAATCAATAGTTGTGAACTAAACTGAATCCCATAATAATATATTAATTCTATATCAAATTTTTGAAACTACGTAGTGACTATAACTGGGGATTAGTCGACAGACTATGAACATTGTTTTCTATATTCGAAAAGGTTAAACAGAACTTCATCTGCAAACCATCATAACTTACGGACACGAGGGGTGATCAGCTCGTTATGCCATGTATTGATCAATACTACATGCAAGAACAATATTATCGATCATTTATCCGCCTTTGGCGCACAAAAAGTTTTCCCATGTACGGGATGTTTATACTTAGTCGGGATTCCAAACCAAAACAATTTGGTTGGATATAAGTAAGGTTTTATCTTGTTCAACAATAATTTATAATTCAACATATATATATACTGGAAATTAATAAATGTGTATCAACATGTGATTAAATATAATGATTATCTAAGTGGGGACACTTGTATAACCATATATAGAAATTAACGAACAAAATATATATCTGAATTATAATATAATACCATGTTATAATTAATGATCGGATATAATATATATATAACAATATGGATAATAATCTGGTACAATAATAATATAATTCTTGAAACTTTCTTACTTATATCCATTGCATAAAGAAAATGCAAAGGTAGGATATTTGCATGGTCTGTTGCTTACAATACGCAACTTAGTTTTTATCTTTTGTATAACAACCTATCAGTAATAAAATCATTTTACTGATTAGAATAACATATCGTAACACATAATACTGCTTATTGCAGTCAGCATATAACTTAATCACATTGTCACACATGTTTAACAGTCAATGGGTCACAAACAAACACGTATCTAATATAATTATCTAAGTTCAGATCAATTTAAAAACGTAGCTTAAAATGAAGCTGCTTTATCGAGTAATTATCAAGTCTAAGACTCTACACTGTAGTTTAATAACTGAAAATATCACTCATATTATTTTTAATTGACTTATAATGATTTTTAACAATTATTATAATTTACCATGATTTTTCAAACACCTAGATCATTATCAAATGATTTGAATATTAAATAACTCTATTATCATTAATATTTAATTAATATTAAACTATTAATGAAACTATTGCAAAAAATATTAAAGTTATTTATAATAACTCAATATATTTTTAAAGTACTAATATTAATTTTAAATGATTTTTAAAACATTTAAAATCATTTTTAAATAATTATCATTAATATTTAAATATTAATGTACTATTTATCCAAATATTAAAAGTCATTAATTATAACTTAAAATATTTTTAATTCATTTATATCCTTTTTAAATGATTTTTAAATTAGTAAAACCATTTTAAAACTATTTATTTAATATAATTATTAAATAAATTTAATATCGATTAATATTAACTTGATATTAAATTATTAATGAAATTATCCTTTAAATATTAAAATTTTTAATTTATAACTAATAATATCTTTAAATACTTTATTTTCATTTAAAATTATTTTATAATATTAAGATCATTTTTAAACTAAATTATTTAATATAATTATAATTGAATTAATTAATGAAATTTACCTTTAAATATTGAAATTTATATTTTATAACTTAAAATATTTTTAAATAACTTATTATTATTTAAAATGATTTTGAATAGAATAAAATCATTTTAATTTATTTATTTAATGCATTTATTAAATAACTTAATTCTCATTAATATTAATTTATTAATAAAATTTATCACAAAATATTAAAAGTCATTAAAATAACTTCAAATATTTTCTTATATTATAATATGATTTTAAATGATTTTTCAAGTATTAAAATCATTTTTAAATAATTTATTTAATATAATAATTAAATAAATTAAATACCTTTAATATTTCAAAAATATTAAATATTTATGAAATATATTAAAAATTAGTAAAAACTAATTTTCAGACTTTAAAATAATTTTTAGGAATTTATTATGTATTTTTCATAATTAAAAACTAATTTTTTCTAGTTATTAAATAAAAATAATAATTTTATAAAGAAACTGTCGCTAAAGACTGCCTATAGCGACAGAACAGTCACTATAGGTGTTCTTCATGTTCTTGGCCAAACCTAGAACATTCATGTCAGTTGCCGAGTGGCCTACTTTGACCATGATTAATTGAATGTGTATTGTGTTTCTGGGCTAGCTATTGATCAGATCTTGTAGTGTTAGTGTAGCACTACAAGTAGAAATCAAGTTCAGGGTCAAATTACAACATACAAGCACGATATGGAAGCTCAAACTATCTGTCAAACTTGTTCTTCGTTTTCTGGGTTACCCAGAAAACAAGAACAGCTCGACTAATCACTTTTGGGCTACCACAACTTGCTTTTGGTGTTATGGTTTAGTGATCTTATGCTTTCAGTGTGTAAACAACATGCAAGAGTAGAGATCTATTACAAAACATCAACAAAACCATAACAGATCAAACAGATATAAGTTGGTCAAACCATGTCAGAACCGTGTTCTTAAGGTTTTCTGGAATTTCCAGAAAACGTTTTTGTGAACTTTTGTACCTCTTTGACCAGCTACTACAATCGACTCGTTTAATGTTAAGGAGATTTTAAGGCATAAATATGTAGTCTAAGAAACATACTACAACTTAGATGCAACAAAAACACAAATCAACAAGAACTTGCAAATCCATGCCCCTAAACTTCCTGTCAGACCGATCTGGGCATGTTTTGGGCTGCCCAGATTTTGTTCAGTCATGGTCGGTCAACGACCTTTGACCAACAATGTCTATCAATCTATACATGATCTGGTCCTGCTATGAGTTCCAGAACACAGATCTCATGACATACTACATGTTCAAACATTAAAAACACAAAAATCATTAACAGTCAGAGATCTACAAGACCTGACATTCGGTTGTCAGACATCAAAATAAAATTTTCCAAGTTTTGTAAAACACTAGATCTGAGCCTATAGATGTTATGGATCTAACATCTATCAACCCAGATCATCATTATACACCATAAACAACATATTTTAACAATAAATCATAATATCTAAAATGCAAGTCAAGATCAGATTTCTAGGGTTAGTTTTTTATACTTTGATGAACAATTTCTTATTCTTGGCTACTGATTTGGTTATGTGTGTTAGCGGGGGCTGGTTTTGGGGACTGAAATGCTAGTAGAATTCGTGGGTTTGAGCTTGAGAGAAAATGGTTGAGTATTTTATGCAAAATGAGCTTAATTGTGTCACTTTCTCTCTCCAATCCTATATATATAAATCTTAGATACATGAATTGGCTGATGTTGCGTAATTTCTTGGAGATATAATCACATGGGGTTGGTTAGAGTTGGTAAACAACTCTATATTTTGGCAAGATACACAAACTATCTCTTAAATAATGCAAAAAGTGTAACAAGGTCATTTGCCTTATGATTTTAATGGCCAAATTATAAACTTGACAAACCCTTAGGGTTTGACCTTTAGGGTTTAACCCTAAGGTTTTCAAAAACTAAATTTTCTAGGCTTTCAATTTAGGGTTTAAAATAAAAATAAAATTATTTTCTAAAAATAGAAAATTAGGGTTTGTTAAAATTAGGTAGGTTTTCTAATTACATTATACAGGAACATTAGGGTTTAAAGTTCACTAATTATAATTAACCTTGCTAATTTAGCAATTAGGGTTTCATACAAAGCAAATTAGGGTTACTAATTTGTCAATTAGGGTTTCCCAATAATTAGGGTTTCCTTAATTAGATTAATATTTATAATATATATCATTAATTACCTTAATGCAATTACAAAAAAAAATCTTGAACTCTAATTTGAGTTTTAAATTAGGGTTTCACAAATTAATGCTAGGGTTTTGACAATATTCTCCATAATTGACCAACCATTATCAATCTATACACACAGTACATATTTATAGTATAGAAATATAAATAATATAATATTATTATTCTCATTCCTTAATCAAAATCCAAAATTAGGGTTGGGATTTCATATCTGATTTACCTTGCATAAATAGCATTATTAATTAAGTTAAAAATAATTAACTTAAATAATCCGAACAAATTCATATAATATAATAAAATAATTATTATAATTATTCTATAATCATTTCATATGTTATTTAAATAATACAATAATCATATTTTTATGAAAAATAAATAATAAAAACATTTCTACTATAAAATTAATTATTATAAGAATATAGTTCATATATAATGATTAATAATTCTAAAATAAAATTATTTGTAATTATTCATGTAATAAATATATTTTATTTATCACATACATATATATCCACATTATCTTGGCACATATTCCCCATATTTATTTTTAATAAATAAAAAAAATTATACGCAAAATTTTTGATTTATTTATATAGAAAATATCGGGTTATTACAGAAGGCAAGTATTCTAATCCTTGTTTCAGTTCAATCTGGACAAGCTTTGTAATTCATGTATTCTTACACATGAAGTATTGTATGATGAAGGCAAAGCCAACTCTTTCGGCTAGACTTATATTATGTTTCTATCAAAGCATGATCAATGTTTACCAAGTTATATTGGTGTGGTTTTCAAACGAAGACTGAGTATTCTAAAACGTTTTGTCGTCAAACTACAGGCACGTGAGGTTGCCACAACTTAAACGTACATACGTTTAATGAATGTAATGTTGATCAACATAGAGTACTATAGGTTGATCACCTAGACGTGCTCGTAAGAAATTTCGTACTTACGGACTTAGTGTCGGGGTGTCCTTTTCAAAGAACTTATGAAATACTCAAGGTCTTGGATCGAAATTGATGTTTTACTAATATTGTTGTTCTAAAATGTTTTGAATGAAAAGAATTGCTATTTTGAATTATCAATAGTACTTCGTAACTATTGTTCAGTTATTGAAGATATATGATTCCTATGCTTCAAGCATGTTGTTTATTAGAAATGTTGTACTTGCTGAGCTAGTCATGCTCACTCTTGCTTGAACCATATGAACATAGCTAAGATCGAACGGACCGAAGGCTCCGGCAAGGATAAGGGCAAGGCGAAGATGAACTCGTAGAATACTTATGTAATAGTATAGGATGAATGATTGTAATATATTGGATATTATGACAAGAACAAATGTAATGGTTATAAAGAACCTGGGGGAATGTTATTATTATTTTAAATATATAGAAGACATATTCATTCTATTGAGGCTTTTCAATTGAATGTAGGTGTGTATGGTAGTACCGTGTAGCACCATCTGTCGGGTTGGAAGATGCCCGAATTTGGGGGCGTCACATGATTAGATTGAGAAGAAGGGTAAGATTCATTAGGAACCATGTATGTTCATTCATGACCTAATGTGGTATGTTATGTGGTTATGTGTTGTAGAGACCGTAAAGACTCAAATGGAAAGTAATTTTATTATAGCAGACACTGAAGGCAAGTTTTCCTAACGCTTGTCTAATCTTCGTGTTAGCCAGGTTTTCAGTGATTCATGTTATGAGATGCGTGAATTGTTTTAAAGAAAGGGTCGATGCCAGTTTTAACTCGGCTAGACTAATATTGAAAGATTGATTGATTTATTTACAAGTCTTTCAATATAGAATTGATAACGCTATCCTACGTCAATTGTTTGGTATGGATTCAAGGTAAGCCTGTGTATGAATAAACAAATGTATTTTACATCGATTATTCGATGGGCACGCGAGGTTGACAAAACTTAAATGTAAATACGTTTAACGGATGAGTGTTGATCAACATAGATTACTATAGTCTGATCACCTAGAAGTTCTCATAAGAAATGTCGGACTTACGGTCTTAGTATCGGGTTGTCCTTTTCATGAATAAAAGATAAAGAGAATGTTCATGGTCTATGGACCTACTCAGAATTTTCCAAGCTACTATATGTACTTCAGAATTATTTTATGAGATGAGAAATTATATTCAATGTTTCATAGTACTTCATAACTATTGTTCAGTTAATGAAGAATAATCATATAATTCTCGAAGTGGTATTTATATAATATATTGTTAGACTTGTTGAGCTAGTTATGCTCACTTCTTGCTTGAATCATATGATTGCAGCTAAGGTCAAGCGAACCGAGGGTTCCAATAGAGATAAAGGC
This sequence comes from Panax ginseng, assembly GCA_020205605.1. Lineage (NCBI taxonomy): Eukaryota > Viridiplantae > Streptophyta > Magnoliopsida > Apiales > Araliaceae > Panax > Panax ginseng. The sequence continues at coordinate 127,075,476 of CM035137.1, forward strand.
AAGGCGAAGATGAATGATTAGTTTATTCTGTAATAGACTAGTATGTTTGTATGAATTATATTATGATGAACAAAGAATGTAACGGTTTCAGAACCTGGGAACGGGATGTATTATTATTAATGTAATAAGAATGTCGTTGATACACACATTTTAATGTTGTTTCAATAGAATGAATGTACAATTATGAGTACCGTGTAGCACCATCTGTCGGGTTGGAAGATACCCGAATTTGGGGGCGTCACAAGTTGGTATCAAAGCATTAGGTTATAAAACTTAGGGGGGGGGGAAGAACTTTAGGCTAATAACCTCGTTAGGAAAGAAAAAGTCCGAAAGAAGTAAACTCAAGTTTTACTTAAGTCGAATGAGTTAATAAGGTATTGAGGAAACTTAGTACCGAAAGATTAAAAAGATGGAAATTAACCCTAAATAAATTAAATGTGATTTGAACTTATACTATTGTGTATTATGTACTAATCAACATGTTATGTGTTATTGTAGATGTTGATTGATAGCTTGATGTATAGAGATATACACGTGGTGAGCGACGAAACGGTGAACAGAGTAGAGCCTGTGCCTATGCAAAACTACTCTGAGGAAGATATAGATGTACCATCATACCTTAATATGATGATCGATGTGGAGGAAGGAATAGAGGTAACATCGGTTAATACGGTGGTACCTGTACAAGAGTCAACACCTCCAGATGCAATGAGAGCATTGTATCGGCAAAGGTTATAACAAGATGAATGTGCACCTAAAATGCGGTTGTGCGAGAATCATAATGAAGAGATTAGTTATCTCCATGAAGCAAAGGAGTCTGCAGAAGAAGATTTTGAGTTAGAGCACGATGAAAAGGTACTTATAACAAATAAGTCTTGGGACTATAAGGAAGAGGCCGATGAGCTTCGTAAGAAATTGGTTGAAAGAGACCAGAAGATAGCACGGATGTCTTACATCCATGAGAGTGCTCATAAGGATTTCAAGCTGAAAGTTGCTTGGTATTCCATTGAGTCGGGATAAACTCGACATACTATTAGTCGGGATATTGTGTCGATTCTTGCGAATGAGAAACACGAGAACACTGTTATGCATTATTAAAAGTCTAGAGTTATAAATATGTGTGTAGTGATGTAAAACCCTCTTTTGTACAAAAGGGTAGTCTTTTTGTAAATCCCAACTTTTGTGAAGTTCAATTATGGGATAGAAATGTAATAGCTTTTGGCTATGGAAGCAAATTGTAAATAGTTTTAAACTATGAAGAAGCACATGAATATAATGACGTTTTCATTTAATATGCTTTGTTATGGTATAAGTTGTTGTTTGGCGAATAATAACTAAGTAAGTAAATAGATAATAATTAAATTTTATTTATTTAATTAGAAAATGATAATCAAGGGGGTCAAAACAACCCTATGCAAGAGTTCGTTAATTTATTAACGACTACATTTAACCAAACCGGGGGTAGAGTACCCGCGGGACTTAGGGTAGCCAGAACGACTACCTTTAAAGAGTTTAAAAGTGTAGGTCCGCCGGAGTTCAAAGGAATGACGGACCTAATAGAGGCCCAGACATGGGTGAAAGAAATAGAGAAGGCGTTTGTTATTACAAACGTAGCTGAGGCGCAAAAGACTTCTTTTGTGACTTACATGATGAAAGGGGAAGCCAACTTTTGGTGGGAGGCTCACCAGGGTGGGGCTAGAACTGATGCGGTAACGTGGGGACAGTTCAAAAAGGTATTCTTCGAGAACTATTTCCCTACAAGCATGCAATGGAGGATGGAGATTAAGTTCTTAGAACTTAAACAAGGGGACATGACAGTTCCCCAGTACGCGACCAAATTCAATGAATTGGCAAGGTTTGCTCCACATCAAGTGGACACTGAGGAGAGGAAGGCTCGTAGGTTTGAGCAGGGCCTGAAACCCTTGCTCTATAGTAGGATTTCTGTGTTCCAGGGTTCTTCCTATGGGACCATTTTGGAGAAAGCAATTATTGTGGAAGGTGGTAGTGAGGCGTTGATCCAATACCACAAAGAGAAAAAGAATAAGAGCAATGGAAAGGGAGGAACCAAGGTAGAGATTTCCAGTGGTAGTGGCAGTATGCCAAAAAGGAAGAATTTTAACTTCGGAAATACTGGAGTGGGACAAGGGGATCCCAAACGTAGGATGGAAACATGTAAGACATGTGGAAAGACTCATCTAGGAGTCTGTCTGAAAGGGAAATCGGTTTGTTATAACTGTTGATAGGAGGGTCATATATCACCCAATTGTCCTAATCCTAAGAAAAACCATGGTTGTTTTATATGTGGGTCATTGGACCACATGGAAAGAAATTGCCCAAAGAAGGGGACGGAGGAAAGTAAGTGTGACGCCCCCAAAATTAGTATACATCACCCATCTTGAGTCGCCAAATACATGGAACAAAATTCAAATACAACTTAATAATACGGCGATTGTGTAAAATACCACAAAACATAAACTGAGAGTTTTAATAAGAATATTGTCATCTAGACAATATCCACACTCAAAGGAGTCCTAAATACATTTATTGTCACACTATTTAATAGAATAGTGAGGACTACTAATGCTATTATATGGACCATCACTCCGTTCCCCGACTAGTTCCGGCTACGTTCTCATATCCTGAAGAGAACAATGAAAGCAAAAGGGTGAGCTCAACTAGCCCAGTAAGAAATATTATGACTAAGATAATGCATAATAAATTATCGTTAGCCTTCAACAGTGTTAAACTGATACAATATAACAAACATCAAGTTTAACTGTAGCGGAACAAACAATCCATTAAAGAGTCAAGTAGAGAATAAAATCTACTATCTTTTATGATTTAAAAAGGTTTTTTTATCACTTTTATCGCTGAGACTCAGCTTAATAAATAATCCACATCATCCCTGTACTACGGCCAAGGATATTCATTAGTATCACAACCACAAATTATCCATGCACTACGGACCAAAGATATTCGTGTATTCATCAATGGTCATGATCATGCCAACAACTGTCCATCAATGCACTACGGGCCAATGAGGACTTTTATCACATCATTTGTAACATTACGGTCATGATTATACCGATAATCCCTGGTCATAATCATACCAAGTCCATCTATGCACTACAGGCCACAGATGACTTTCAACAAAATATAAACATGAGGATGATGACAATGATATAAGAATTCAATAAAACAAGTTCAAGAATTAATTTATCCAGGAACCAATAACATCCAAATTGTCAACATGATACTGCTTTGTGGGGTAAAACTCAAGAATGCTCAGAAGAATATTTTCATGAAAAGATACTGGATGAAGCACAAATATCAAGGATATTATACTAATTGCATGGAGTATAGAAGTTAAAACTTTAACCAACTGAGTATAATAAAGAATGGAATAACAAAAGAAATCACCAGGCATGCGATAAATCGCACAGACAGGTTATTCCAACAGAATAATAAATAACAGAACCAGGTCATGCGTAAACGCACAAATAGGATATTCCAACATAATAATAAATAACGGAACCAGGTCAGGCAAAATTCACACCGACAGGATGTTCCAATAGAATAATAAATAACGAAACCAGGTCATCCGTAAACGCACAGACATGATGTTCCAACAGAATAATAAAGAATGGAATAATAGAAGAATTTCACCATGTATGCGGTATTTCTTGACATAGAAGTTATTCCAACATAATGATAAAGAATGGAATAACAAAAGAATTTCACCATGTATGTGGTACTTCGCATAGACAGGTTATTCCAACATAATGATAAAGAATGGAATAATAGAAGAATTTCACCATGTATGAGGTACTTCACATAGACAGGTTATTCCAACATAATAATAAAGAGTGGAATAACAGAAGTTCTCTTCATGAATACGAAAGAAATAATACCCCTTAACTTGGAACAAACTGGATATAGGAGTAGTGAAGTAGCAGAATACTTTTCTTCTTTCTCTCTATAGTTTCTCTCTCTAGAGTTTCAGTGAATTCGTAAGAAATAATGAAGGAATGAGCTTCTATTTATAGGAGAATGGACTGAATAGTAACTAATTCCTGAACGGTCCAGATTGATTTACTTTTAAACGGACGGTCCAGATTGGTTTACTATAAAATATTCTAATAAAACAAAATCTTTTAAATAAAATATAATATATTCTATTTATAGTCTAATAAAATGAATAAATTTATAAAAGTATTATGTTTTATATAAAAAGATTTTACTATATGTGAAATACTATGCAGTAACTATGCAAATATACTATGCATAATAAAATATAATATATTCTATTTATAGTCTAATAAAACGAATAACTTTATAAAAGTATTACGCTTTATATAAAAATCTTTTCTGCTTTTATTACATTAATAATACTAATAAAACAAAACTTCATCATCATTATTATAATTCACACTATTAATCAACCAAATTCGTTTCCGAAAAGAGGGGCTTTCCAATAAGGATTTCTCTCTATCGAGCGCAATTAGGTGACCAAACCTCTCTTGGCGTAACTTCTAGACATCATTAATATTGCAAATAATAATATTAATAACTCTGTCATCTCAATTATTGATTTAATAATATAAAAAATATCGACAATAATTGAATCAATTAACGTGAGATACTATGCAATAATTATTGAAGCAATAATTGAACAAAACTGAGTGACTTCTCACGTAAGCATCAATAATCAATACCGTGTGCTACTATGCAACCACGCGTATTACTATACTTTTAACACTTGGTGTTTCAACAGTTAACGGTAAAACTTCCGCCGTTATTTTCATAAAATATTTTGTCGTTAACACTTAAATCCATTATCCGATAATTGTTATTAATATTAAAATATTAATATTGCTATGACAAAATATCAAAAGTTATATTTTATAACTTAAAATATTTAAATCATTTTTATATGATTTTTAGATTATTAATTCCATTTTTCATAATTTATTTAATACATTTATTAAATAAACTAATTACCATTAATAATAAATTACTAATGAAATTCATCACAAAATATTAAAAGTCATCAAAAATAACTTAAAATATTTTCTAATATCATAATATAATTTTTCATGATTTTTCATGAATTAAAACCATTTTTAAATAATTTATTTAATATTATAATTAAATAAATAAATACCTTTTATATTCCAAAAATATTAAATATTTTTTAAATATACTCAAAATAATTAAAAACTCTTTTTCAGGCTTTAAAATAATTTTTTATAATTTATTATGTATTTTTAATAATTAAAAACTAATTTTCTCTATTTTTTTAAATTAAATAATTAATTTCTAAATAAATTGTCGCTAAAGGGCCCTACAGCGACAGAACCGTCGCTATAGGTGTTCTTGAGCATGTTCTTGAGCTGCCCAGAAATGCAAGACAGTGTTCAAGTTAGTGGGTTTGACCGGTTCTAATTTCTTAGTTATAATGTTTTTGGGCTTTCTAAGACATTGATGATATAGTATGCATGTAATACTACAACTAGAAACTAATTCCCTAGCCAAACTATATCAGATCTGATCATTATAAGCCTTACAAAAGCATGTCAGAGGCTTGCTGGGATTTCTGGGTTTCCCAAATTCCCAGTCAGTTTCGAGTGACCACCTTGAGGCTCAATTTTATACATGTTCCAGTCATGTTTCATGTGATGTTAAGGAACAAATATATAGTAGGTATGTCAAGGTACAACAACAATTCACCAGATCAACTTAAAAATATCAAAACATTAAGATCTAGGTCGGTCAAACTAGGCCACAACAAGCAGCTTTTGAACATTTCGAAAACCCGTAAATGTTCTTGAAAGGCTTTAATCAATCTATGGTTTGACCACCAATAATTTTGATTCTCGAGCAAGATCCGAAAGTTATCTAATGGTTTGGATGTGTAGTTCTTATACCATTCTACAAGGTTAAAACAATAACCCTCAATTCGCCTATCTAAACACAAAGAAGATCTCGAGCCCACGAAAATCGTTGTCAGGCGTTTTGGAAATCTGGGAATTTTTCTGGGTTGCCCAGAAACAGAAATTGTGCTCGGTCAACGCACTTTGACCGATTATATCTTTGCAAAATATACATGATCTAAGCTTGCTTCAAGTTCCAGAGCATAGACAACATAGCATACTACAGATGTATAACATAAAACACACAAAACAACTAACAGGTAAAGATGCTTTCTAGACCACATGGCTAGCCTAGGGTTGGTCACCAACTCCTTACTAGGGCTAGATCTACACCCCACCTTATTAAAATAATAAAAAGGGTAGTTTGGTCATTTAGCTTATAAAGTGAATGGCAACTTGGTAACTTCTCACAACCATTAGGTTTTAACCCTTAGGGTTTGACCCTTAGGGTTTAACCCTAAGGTTACACAAATTTATATTCTAGACTTTTCTAATTAGGTTCTAAAAATAGAAAATTATAATTAAGGTTCCCTAATTATAATAAAGTTTACTAATCACATTCAAGCTTGCTAATTAGGGTTAAGGCTTCCTAATTAACATTAAACTCTATAAATTAATAATTAGGCTTCCTTAATCTCTAATTATACATTAAGGTTTCCAACATTAGAAATTAGGGCTTTCTAACTAATAAATTAGGGTTTTCCCTAATTATACTTACAATTAATAACATAAAAACTTTATACTTATCTTCAGGCTTCCCAATTAGGGTTTTAATATTCCAAATTAGGGTTTCAAATTCCCAGAACTGAAATTAGGGTTTCCATAGCCGGTAATAGGGTTTCTAACTGAACGTCGAGGCTCTTAGTATATTATTAGGGTTTGTGACTGATATAATTTATCCAGCCAACCCTTGACGCTTAACCACATACTGTACACATATATGACCATATATACAGATACTCTTAACATTGTAAATCTTCACCAAAGTTTTTAAATTCATAAAATTTATTCCCAAAATTGTCAAATACATACACTTATTTTCTGTCTAGGTTTATTATTTAACCTCTATTCAATCTTTTAAGATTTTATTAAATTGTCTAAATTCTCGGGTTTTCACACATTTCATAGTCCTACTCAATCACGAGGCCTATGGATATCACCCCTAATACATAGGAGAGTTAAATTCCATCTAGATCACCCATATTCCTCACACGATTCATGATGTACCCAATAATCACCTTTATAGTCCACCCTATTAAAGGTGACCTTTGATGATATCAAAGTACATAAATTTTCGTGTAGTAATATAGTGATTTCAGGTCAGAGGATCATTACATCATTTTCACTATGAGAATCGCTAATGACACTTCGCATAATGCTCCACATAGAATTCTCATGGTGGGTCTGTCCAGTACATCGTTCTCTAACACGTACCTATGCATTGACTTAATATCTCATATATATATTTATGACCAATGAGATTTGGTCATCAGTCAATCCACATACTAGTCTCAATGCATCATTGTTGTCCCATCAACAATGATACTCGACTAGGGACATTTAAGAACAATGATACTAATTGTAATTATATAATCTCATGTTCAAGTCACATACTTGAAACTATATAAATTGTATCACTATTCTAAGGAATTTTATTATGTTAACATTTATATAATGTAGTAAATAAAATCATTCATTTATTCAATCAAATATAATATCAAAATATTAAGCAATTATATCAAATAATTGGCATCTAAGGCACAAACTCTAACACTTAATTCATATTATGATCTTTTGATAAAAATGCATGCATAAATTGGATTATTCTGAAACCCTTCTTTCAAAAGATATCCACTCATGCGATTATACCACAATATGCATTTGGATTTCTTTAACCCATATAAAGATCTTTGTAGCTTAATAGAATACATACTTCGAGATGTCGAATTATATGCTTCGGGCATTTTATATCCTTCAGGGATTTTCATATAATTATCTAATGTTCCATACAGATATGATGTAACAATATCCATTAATTTCACTTGCAACCAAGCTAATTAAAAATCTGAATGTAATTGCATCCATTATAGGAGCATATATTTTTTTCATAGTTAATATCAGGTCTCTAGAAGAAACCTTGTGCTACAAGTCGCGTTTTGTACCTTATAATTTCATTTTTCTCATTTTATTTATGTACAAATACCCATTTGTATCCAACAGGAATTACACCTTCAGGTGTTCGGACTACAGATCCAAAAACTTCACGTTTATTTAGTGAATTTAATTCTGCTTAAATCGACTCTTTCCACATCGGCCAAATATTTCTACATTCATCAACGATTTGTGGTTCATATTCATGATCATTACTTCCGGTAATATCAAGAATAACTTTATATGAAAATATGTTTTCGACAATAATTTTATTTCTATCCAATATATATGTCTCCTGTATATATATAATGTATCGAAATCTCGTTATTTTCAGGTACATGATCCTCTTCAGGCGATAACTCATCCTCTTCAGGGGATAACACTTCAAGAGTTTTATTTATAGGAGATTTTTGTTCATAAGTTTTGGATATATCAATAAATTTTATAGCCTATTTCATGGGTATAGCCTCTTTATACACGTTTCAGGTGTGACTTTGATTCAATTTGCTGTTGTATTAACTGATTGTTCTACAAGGACTTCAATCCCTGCTGGAGTATTAGTAGCTGGAATGTAAGATTTCACTATTTTCTTATTATCAGTGAATACTTCTGGTAATTGATTTTCAATTCATTGCAAATGAATAATCCTTTGAACTTCTAGTTCATATTAATTTGTATGAGGATCAAGATTAAATAACGTTGAAACATTTCAATAAATCTCCTGTCGTGATGAAGGCAACGATCTCACGTCGTGCTTCAGGCAACGACTTTTCTCCCCCTAATGGTGGGAAGATTGTTTCATTAAAATAACAATCCTCAAAATATACCTTAAAAATATCACTTATTGAGGTTATGCTGCATCATCTAAAGTAGCATGACCCCAAGCATAGATTGGTAATTTTGATTTCATAATCAAAAGTCGAGCAATAATTTAAAATCTCTTAAAAATTGATTCAGCTATACCATTTTCAGTATGTGTATGTGCAACATGAGGTTTAACATAAATTCCAATTAACATGCAATATTCATCAAAAACTTAAGATGTGAATTTTACAAGCATTATGTCAATAAATTTTCCAAGTTATATAATGTGACACCCCCAAATCCAGGTACTTCATTCCCACAGGATTTGTTGTTCACTTAATCAAACATTCATATCTAACTACCCAATCACAATAAAACTGGATAAATAAAACCTTTCCCATTAAAGGGTTACATAATAAAATCTCCTAGGTTATCTAACCTTTAATTACAATCATTCAAATGCGGAAATTAAATAAACTTCATTAAAACCAAGTCTAAGATCATCATAATAAAAATCTAACATCTCAATCAAAGTAAAATTACAAGTCTTCATCACTTGCACATTTTTCCCTTTCCTTTACTAGACAAAGGTTCATCTACCTTCTCTTCTTTAGCTGCAATGAGTTTTAAAATATGCAAGAGTGAGCAAAACAATTGCTCACTGGATACAATATGAAATCAACAGAGTATAGTAATAATAACTGCCAATAATAGCTCTCATCAACAATGAATAGTACTTTATCATCAATAATCGTAAACCAAATCCAAAATGTAGAATAACTATAACCGAGGGTCATAAGACCATGAACTATGTCCACAAATATGCAGTAATCTTTCAACTCCAACTTTAACAAATATAAGACTATAAGGACTCCTCGTACTTAGGGGGAATCAACCCTTCGTACCATGTATTGTGCATAAACATTTAACGCTACGCATAAGTTATCCTCTAATAATAATAGGTTGTTCATCTCAAGATTTGAGTACAAGTCCTCACCAAAGAGAGTTTGGTTTGGATAAGCTTTCAAGTATAATTTGAAGTTCAACGATCATCAACTAGAGGACTAGTTGAATTAATAACATCATATTACGTAATAATCGTAATTAAATCAATATGGTAAACCAAAATCATACTTTAGGAATAATCTAATAAATATATATTTGAATAATTATAACATGCCTTGCTTGAACAATATTAAGTCAAGGTTAAATTAGAATTGGGTACTAAGCATGCATAACAAATTTGAACGATGAAATTGCTCAACATTAGTATAAATAGTTGTGGATGCTAAAAAACAAGTTAAATACAAGAATAACTTGTCAACATTAAACCAAAGTTTAGAAAGCTTGATCATTCATAAGGTAATCGAATTGAAACAATAAATAGTTCAACAAGATAAAGAATTAGAAATCTTGCATTATTATATTAGGAACAATAATTGATTCCAATTACAAAAGTAGAGTTAGAGAACTTGCCTTTACTCAGAGGCTAAACCAAATCAATACTGAATCACAATATCCTATAAACATATGTCATCATGACATAATTAGTCATTACCATCTTACAAACATAACTAAGTACGCTCATCATTTAAAATTGATTTTTTTAATCACATAATCGAAGTTATAACACAAGTTAATTATTAATAAAATACTTATTCATAGTATAGAAATACTAAAATCAACATTTAGCAAATTCTACTATCATCACATAACTTTTCTTAAAATTCGTGTACAAAAAGTACACAATAAACCATTCTGTTAACTCAAGGTCACACACATACGCTTTACATATGGGTCTGCATGACAGCAGGCATATAATGCAAGGATGCAAACAACAGGTATAAAGTAAAGGTATAAAGTCATAGTAGCATAGCTACTAAGTCATGGCCAAAACTAACATCGATATCACACATGCAAAAAATCAGCTTTCGATCGACAAATTTTCAAGAAAAGCAGGCAAAAAAGCAATTTTGGCCTACAAGCTCGCTTTCTAATGTAGAATAAATATCATATAATTCATACAAAAACTTTATGTAAACAAAATTCAAGAATTCCAAACATGTTTCTATCCATACAACAACATAAACAACAAATTTAACACATTCAATTTCACTATTTTTGATAAAAACTCACTTTTTGATATTTCAATGAAAATCAACACTGTAAATTTTGTTTTTCAACCAAAACCACTAATTCAAAGTGTCTTTATCAATGATTATACATACTCTAACAAATTAAATGTTCAATTTATCAACTAAACCACTAATTCACCCTTAATTTCTACTTTAAGCTAAACAATATATTTTCATAAAAACTCTCTCAGAAAAACATTTTCTTCACAAATTACATATATATCATCAATTCATTGATTATAATCATATATAACCTATGAAAATAACTTTACAACAATGGTTTATCATATGAACACACATAAAATCAACAATTATCCTATCACAAGAATTTCACAGAGAAAAATAGAGAAGAGAAAGCTAAAGGAAATAGGAGAATACCTTGATTGTAGAAGATGATGGCTATCCCTTTTGATTATCAAACCTTTTTCCCCAATTCTTTTCTCAATTCTCTAGCCTTCCTTCCTCTCTCTTTTCTTCTTCTTCTTCTTCTTCTTCCTCTGTTTTTGTTTTTTTCTTCCTAACTCTAGAGCATACTAACAACTAACGATATAAAGATATATATATATATATATATATATAATTATATAACATAACTCTAATTTATCGACATCGCTTATATTATTTTGAAAACCAAAAGCCATAGGGCTTGTTTGGCTAACCACTAATAAAATAACCCATTAATCCTTACACCTCGCTTGTTAAAAACTCAATTAGAATAAAGTCTTAATAAGCAATAGGCCTTGTTTGGCAAAAAACTAAATTAAACTCCCTTAATTTATTTTAGTAACTCCTTTATAACAAGGTTATTTGTCACATTATTAATTTAATTAAATTAATCATAATAACAATTTATTAAATCACTTCATCACATAAATCAATACCACCAAAATTATAATTTTCTATATAATTATAACTTTATTTAATCCACCAACACATCCTTTTTAATTACAATTTCCAATAAAAAGAATAGTAATTCAATTAATCAAAATTCTCTAACTTAATAATTAAATTAAATTAACAAAATAATTAATTTTCCTTAATTATTTATTTAACAAATAATTAACCACATCAATTCAAATTTGAACAATTATTTATTCCATAATAAACACATCCATTAAATATTTAAATAATTCAATAAATATTTAATATAACAATTAAAATTCTAGATTGTTACATCATTCCTCTCTTACAAGGATTCTGCCCTGTAATCACAATTCAAACAATTCATTCATCACATTCTCCCCTACTTACAAAGATTCTCATCCCCGTAATCAAGACACAGATTAAACAAATAACTCAAGGTAATTCTTCATCATTTCAAATTTTCGAGTTCCCACGTAGCCTCTTCGACATTATGGTTCCTCCAAATTACCTTCATAGAAGGTATCACCTATTCCCGAGCACTTGTTCTTTCTCGTCGACTATCCGGATAGAACCTCTTCATAGACAAGTCTTTCTCAAACCGTAAATGGTTCGTACTCAATCACGTGTTTGTAATCGTGTTTGTATGGTCGTAAATAATCGACACGTGAAAAACATTATGAATGTTTTGCAACTCGAGGTAGAGCTACCTCGTAAGCCACCTCTCCAACCTTTCGCAAGACACTTCAAGGGTCCAATAAATCTTTGACTTAGTTTCCCTTCTTACCAAATCGAATTTTTCCTTCCAAGGAGAAACCTTTAGGAAAACGTAACTTCCTACGCCGAATGCACGATCTTGTCTGTGGTTGATCAAAGATATTTCTTTTGTCTGCCTTGAGCAAATTATCAATCTTGTTCTCGATGAGTTTGACAACCTCAAAGCAGCTTTATTGTACCAGCTTCGGGTCCTAATAGCTTGACGCTCACCGACTTCATCCCAAAGACAAAGGAGTTCTGAACTTTCTGCCATATAATGCTTCATAAGGCGACATGCCAATGCTAGCGTGATAACTGTTATTTTAGGCAAATTCCACCAACGATAATTGTTCATCCCACTTTTTCCTTTGAAATCCATGACGATGCTCTCAACATATCTTCTAATATCCTCAATCGCTCGTTCACTTTGGCCATCTGTTTGCGGGTGATATGCTGTACTCATTCGCAATCGTGTTCCCATACATTCCTGTAGTCTCTTCCATAAGTTTAATGTGAACCTCGGATCTCTATCTGACACAATTGATACTGGAACTCCATGTCTTGAAACGATCTCCTTAACGTATAATTTTTGCCACCGATCAAGATTAAATCTAATCTTTATTGGCAAAAAGTGTGCAGATTTTGTCAATCTGTCCACTATCACCCATATCATATCGTATCCTTTCTGAGTTGTTGGAAGACCTACCACAAAATCCATTGTGATATGCTCCCATTTCCATTCCGGTATCTCCAACGGTTGAAGTAACCCGCTTGGTCTTTGATTCTCTACCGACTCTCCGACATGTCAAGCACTTTGCAACGATTCTCGCAACGCCTCTTTTCATATTTGGCCACCAAAATGTCGCCACAAATCTTGATACATTTTCGCATTTCTCGATGAATCGAATATCTCGAGTTATGAGCTTCGGTCAAATTTCTTCTTTAACCTCCGTATCACCGAACCCATATTCGCCCTTCAAATCGCAAAGATTCCACTCCAGATTAATCTTGTATTTCACCTCTTTTCCTCAACCACTCTTTTTCGATTTTTCCGCATTCCTCATCCTCGCAGCTTGAGCGTTCTTCACTTTATCCACCAAAGTTTGACCGGCTTCCATCCGTAACATCTTTCATTGATTCTCTTGGAAATTTGATTTCCAACTCTAACCTCGACATTGTTGTAATAAGCTCCTCCTTATCGCTTAACAACATCAACTTTTCCCCTCGCTTTTCCTACTCAAGGCATCTCGCAACCACGCGTTTGCTTTGCTCGATGATAAAAGATCTCACAATCATAATCTTTTATCGCCCATCCATCTTCTTTGACGATGTTCGTGTCCTTCTATGTGAAAATATACTTCATACTTTTATGGTCCGTGTAAATCTCACATTTCTCTCCGTAGAGATAGTGTTCCATATCTTCGTAGCAAACACAACCGCCGCCAACTCTAAATCATGAGTCTGACACCCTTTTTCATAATCTTTCAATTGTCTTGATGCATACGCTGATGACTTTACCGCTTTTGCATAAGAACACACCCTAATCCCTTATGTGAAGCATCACTATACACCACAAAATTTCCTCAGATTATCCGGTAATGACAACACAAAGCCATACTTAGCTTCTTTTTTCAATTCTTGGAAACTTTCTTCACACTTCTCCGTCTAAACAAATTTTACAGATTTCCTCGTTAAATTTGTTAACGAGTGGAAATCTTGGAGAAATCTCGATAAACCGTCTCAGAATACCCCGCTAATCCCAAGAAACTTCTCACTTCGATGGAGTTCTCGGTTGTTCCCAATTTATCACAAATTTCAACCTTTGATGGATCCAATCAAATTCCATCCTTGTCAATTACGTGCCCAAGAAATTATATACATCGCCCAAACCCAAAATTCACATTTAGAGAATTTCGCATACAACTTTCCTTTTCTTAGCTGCTCCAAAGATTAGACGAAAATGTTCCACATGTTCCTCTTCGAGTTTTAGAGTACACCGTAATATCATCAATAAACACACCACAAACTTGTCTAAAATGGTTTAAACACCCTATTCATCAAATCCATGAACGTCAGCAGGGCGCTTTTGTCAAACCAAAAGACATCACCAAAAATTCAGAATGTCCATACCGAGTTCTAATGTCATCTTCTAGACATCCTCCTTCCTTACTTTCAGTTGGTGATACCCACTTCTCAAATCTATTTTTGAGAAATATCTAGCACCCTTCAATTGATCAAACAAGTCATCTATTCTCTAATGGATACTTATTCTTAATAGTGACTTTGTTTAACTCCCTATAATCAATGCAAAGACGCATCGACCCATCCTTCTTCTTTTTATTTAATAACACCGGCTCTTCCCACTATGACACACACACTCCTACCGAATGTATTTCTTGTCCAACAACCTCAGTAGTTATACCATCGGCTTCTTTCATCTCCACCGAGCCATTCTCAGACGGGCCATATCGAGCTGTTCTCCTATGGGCTTTCGATATCACGAACTCGATTTCTCCGCACTAAGTCCCGAAAATCCTCCGAAACATGTCCAAAACTCCCTAACTACATCGGTATTTCTTCCAGCCAGCACCTTCTTCCGAGTATCGACTATGTAAGCTAAATAACCACACACACCCTCGACTCAACAACTTCGGCCTCGCATCATCGCTTTACATTTCATTTGTCTAGGCGATTTGCTACCATTGAATACTACCTTCGACGAGTCATAAGGTTTATACATTTCTTTTTTGATAATAATTATCGCCCATAATTGAACAACCAATCCATTCCCAAAATAACGCCAAACTCTCCTAAATTGACCTAATCAAATCTACCATCAAAATATTTCCTTAATGTTCACCCTACGCTTCAGATATACGAACCTAACAGAACTACTTCCTTATTCGCAATTTCTATGTTTAAAGGGAAATTCAATTCTTCACTAGGCAATCCTAATCTCATAGCAAATTCATCGATATAAATGAGCAAGTAGCACCTTAATCAAATAATACATAAGCATCAATATCATTGATCGGGATAATACCCCGACACCACATCCTTTGATTGCACAAAGATCTTGCATACCATGTCAAGGTTCCGGCCGTGGGCTTATTTGTTGTTGTTGGTCCAAAGAATAGCCAACGACTTCCACTAGCATTTCCTTGCTCCCATTTGTCTCACCAGATCTCTTCTTCTAGGCATTCACGAGCAGAGTGATCCTTAGATCCGCACGTGAAGCACACATTTTTCTTAGCTTGAGTGCAATTTGGGGCGATGTGACCCTCCTAGCCACAATTGAGGCATACACGTTTCCCCAGCAAACACACTCCCTTATGAAACTTTCCACACGTAGCACATGCTTCAAACTTCTTATTTTGCTGGTTTCTTTGCTGATTTCCAGCTCCTCCATTCCCATTCCACTTCCTTTTCAGGTTGTTGCCATTACTACCATTACCACCACTCTTAGCTTCACCTTCACTTTTCTTCTTTCTCTCGCTTCTTGATTATGCTTTGTTACTACCTCGCCCACTTTCAAATGAGAATCGCCTTCTCCATCATCACGCAAATGTCTTCAATCGAACAGGAAACCCTCAGCACAACCAGTGGTTTTAGTCCCCGCTCAAACCTCTTCGCCTTGTGCTTATCAGTACCGAACTCGATATGGCGCAAACCTCGCCAAACTCGTTGAATTTCACAGCATACTCCAACACCGCATCGCTCCTCGCTTCAACTCCAAAATCGACCTCTAGTCGACTCTTCAACTCTCGTGGAAATAAGTCTCAAGAATAGCTCCTTAAACCTATCCTGTGTCATTACTCCCGGTCCCTTCCCGAGTCTTGTTGGCTCGCCACCAATAGCTAGCCTCCTCCTTCAACATAAACGCTTGTAAAAGCAGTCTTCTCGATTCTCCTCTACCCTAGCAACATCAAAACCTTCTCGATTTCCATAATCCAAGTCTCAGCTTCAACCGGGTTCATGGATCCACTGAATTCGTGGTCCAACCGCCTTGAAGTCCTTAAACGTAGCACCTTGTTCTCGAGGTTGATTCTGCGGGTTCATTTTGCAAAGGCACCTGCCAAGAACGCCACCAAATCAATTGAATGTGATTAGCTTCAACATTATCATTGTTGGTTCCTTCAAATGGTTCTCCTCGACGGGGTGGTTGACGCCTTGAGGCATTTTCTCGTTAAAAATTACATTCATTAGATTATTACTCAACTCTTTTCAAGTAATTTCTACTTAGCTTGCCCCCATGAAAGTAATCATTCCATAACACATAACACTTTGGATAAAGAAAATAATATCTTTTATTCAAAACTTCTTTGAAAACATCATATCAATAAAGATCACCGCTATTTTACATTATTTTCCTAACTACTAAAGTTTCAGTGACATCATCATCATATCCCATAGGTTGCATAACACTTGGGATTAACAAATTATTTATCATAACATAACTCAAGTACACTCCCTACGTTGTCCTATTAAGATATTGCAAGGCCTTACGACGCTCTTTCTTCCATAACTCGAACATGGTCCGACTCGGGCCAAAGATGAACGAGGGTAGTAGTCTCGAACCAAATTGGATAACCCATGACCCGATCTTGAGCTCGATTGATCGCGTGTTGAACACGCTATCCATTTCTTCCATCTTCCTTCTCTTTGCTTGTGCGCCTCCTTTGCTATTTTGGCTTGTTGATAAGCTTCATCAGACGCTGTCTTCGATTCTTGCCCTTTTTGCGATTCTTCTCTCTCACTTTGCTCTTCAACTCGCAACCTCCGCTTCTCATTTGATCGTTCTCTTCTTCAATGTGAACCACTTCTCTCAACATTGTTCACCATTCTTCTCGATCCTCAATCTCATCGTCCTTCTCGCGTGCAAACGAAGTCTGTTGTTCACCTACTATCTCTTGCAATTCCTCAATAAGATCTTGAAGTTCCACGTCATGGTCATGCACCTCATCGATATATACTACCAACTATCGAAGTTAAATGGAATCCTTTCCTCCTCGTCCTCTTCATCCGCCCCATGCAGCCCACTCAATCTTCCTCATCTGCTTCTACATCATCATCATCATCATCCTCGACCATCATGCGAGTAATGGAGCTGACTCTCGTGGAAGCAGTTGTTCCCAAACCACTTGAATATCACGAGATTCCTCCTCTCTAGGCATCTAAGGTCCTTCCTCCCTAGCCTGACTGGATTCTCCGACATTAGTCATCCTGACAACAAGATTTTTAAGTTTTAGTTATTAATCATCATTACTCGACTCTCACGAGCACATAACACACATAAGCACATAAGTGTTTTATTACTTCTTCCTTAAAACTCGATAAGAGTTTATCATCACTATCTTCTCAAGGTTACTTCCTAAGGCTTTTCCCCCACCTAAGGTTCATAACCTAAAGCTTTGATACCAACTCAGGACACCCCCAAATCCAGTACTTCATTCCCACAGGATTTGGTGTTCACTTAATCAAACATTCATATCTAACTACCCAATCACAATAAAACTGGATAAATAAAACCTTTCCCATTAAAGGGTTACATAATAAAATCTCCTGTGTTATCTAACCTTTAATTACAATCATTCAAATGCGGAAATTAAATAAACTTCATTAAAACCAAGTCTAAGATCATCATAATAAAAATCTAACATCTCAATCAAAGTAAAATTACAAGTCTTCATCCCTTGCACATTTTTCCCTTTCCTTTGCTAGACGAAGGTTCATCTACCTTCTCTTCTTTAGCTGCAATGAGTTTTAAAATATTCAAGAGTGAGCAAAACAATTGCTCACTTGATACAATATGAAATCAACAGGAGTATAGTAATAATAACTGCCAATAATAGGCTCATCAACAATGAATAGTACTTTATCATCAATAATCAGAAACTGAAATCCAAAATGTAGAATAACTATAACTGAGGGTCATAAGACCATGAACTATGTCCACAGTTGTGAGTAATCTTTCAGCTCCAACTTTAACAGATATAAGACTATAAGGACTCCTCGCACTTAGGGGGATCACCCTTCGCATCATGTATTGTGCACAAAACATTTAACGCTACGCTGTAAGTTATCCCCAATAATAATAGGGTTGTTTCATCTCAAGATTTGAGTACAAGTCCGCACTAAAGAGAGTTTGGTTTGGATAAGCTTTCAAGGATAATTTGAAGTTCAACGATCATCAACTAGAGGACTAGTTGAATTAATAACATCATATTACAGAATAATCGTAATTAAATCAACATGGTAAACCAAAATCATGCATTAGGTATAATCTAATAGCATATATTTTGAATAATTATAACATGCCTTGCTTGAACAATATTAAGTCAAGGTTAAATTAGAATTGGGTACTAAGCATGCAAAATAGTTTGAACGATGAAATTGCTCAACATTAGTATAAATAGTTATGCATGCTAAACAACAAGTTAAATACAAGAATAACTTGTCAACATTAAACCAAAGTTTAGAAAGCTTGCATCATTCATAAGGTAATCGAATTGAAACAATAAATAGTTCAACAAGATAAAGAATTAGAAATCTTGCATTATTATATTAGGAACAATAATTGATTCCAATTACAAAAGTAGAGTTAGAGAACTTGCCTTACTCGTAGGCTAAACCAAATCAATACGAATCACAATATCCTATAAACATATATCATCATGACATAATTAGTCATTACCATCTTACAAACATAACTAAGTACGTTCATCATTTAAAATTGATTTTTTTAATCACATAATCGAAAGTTATAACACAAGTTAATTGTTAATAACATACTTATTCATAGTATAGAAATAATAAAATCAACATTTAGCAAATCCTACTATCATCACATAACTTTTCTTAAAATTTCGTGTACAAAAGTACACATTCGTCGCACTATTTTGCTAACTCATGCCATGCGCCACGCCACAATTTACATCATGGGTCACGCTAAGCGTGAAGTGGCATGACATGAGAGAACAAAAAGTATAAATCCACGTCATAGCATAAAACTAACAAAAAAAGCATCTAACATCACAGTGGCCATGGCATACAAAATGCAGATTTCGATCGACAACTTCGCAGCAAAGGTGAATAACAGAAAAAGCCAATTTTGGCCTACAAGCTCGTTTCTAATAGACTAAATAGCATATAATTCATACAAAAACTGTATGTAAACAAAATTCAAGAATTCCTAACATGATTCTATCCATACAACAACATAAACAACAAATTTAGCACATTCAATTTCACTATTTTTGATAAAAACTCACTTTTTGATATTTCAATGAAAATCAACACTGTAAATTTTGTTTTTCAACCAAAACCACTAATTCAAAGTGTCTTTATCAAGGATTATACATACTCTAACAAATTAAACGTTCAATTTATCAACTAAACCACTAATTCACCATTAATTTCTACTTTAAGCTAAAACAATATATTTTCATAAAAAAAACTTCAGAAAAACATTTTCTTCACAAATTACATATATATCATCAATTCATTGATTATAATCATATATAACCTATGAAAATAACTTTACAACAATGGTTTATCATATGAACACACATAAAATCAACAATTATCCTATCACAAGAATTTCATAGAGAAAAATAGGAGAAGGGAAAACTAAAGGAAATAGGAGAATACCTTGATTGTAGAAGATGATGGCTATCCCTTTTGATTATCAAACCTTTTTTCCCCAATTCTTTTCTCAATTCTCTAGCCTTCCTTCCTCTCTTCTTTTCTTCTTCTTCTTCTTCTTCTTCTCCGTGTTTTTTTTTTCTTCCTAACTCTAGAGCATATACTAACAACTAACGATATATAGATATAATATATATATTAATTATATAACATAACTCTAATTTACTGACATCAGTTATATTATTTTGAAAACCAAAAGCCATAGGGCTTGTTTGGCTTACCACTAATAAAATAACTCATTACTCCTTACACCCTGTTTGGTAAAACTCAATTAGAATAAAGTCTTAATAAGCAATAGGCCTTGTTTGGCAAAACTAAATTAAACTCCCTTAATTTATTTTAGTAACTCTTTTATAACAAGGTTATTTGTTACACATTAATTTAATTAAATTAATCATAATAACAATTTATTAAATCACTTCATCACATAAATCAATACCACCAAAATTATAATTTTCTATATAATTATAACTTTATTTAATCCACCAACACATCCTTTTTAATTACAATTTCCAATAAAAAGAATAGTAATTCAATTAATCAAAATTCTCTAACTTAATAATTAAATTAAATTAGCAAAATAATTAATTTTCCTTAATTATTTATTTAATAAATAATTAACCACATCAATTCAAATTTGAACAATTATTTATTCCACAATAAACACGTCCATTAAATATTTAAATAATTCAATAAATATTTAATATAACAATTAAAATTCTAGAATGTTACATATAATTAGGAAATTGTACTTGCAACCTAATTATTTGAGCAAGAAGCATAGGAAATGCAATATTTCTAGTTAAAAGTAAACATACATGTGATCATCTAATTAATGCATCAATTAAAACCATAAAATACTTGAATAAACCACACATGGTGGATGTATTGGTTCAAATAGATCACCTTGAATTCTTTCTTAGAAATAAGAACACGAAATAATAATAATTAAATGTGATAGTATGGTAATTAATTTACTTTGATATAATCAACAGGTAAAGGAATCTTCTGGTTCTTTAAGGGATGTCCATGGGAGTTTTCAATAATTCAATGCATCATTATAGATCCTAGATGATCATGTCAAATCATAAAAACATTTGGATCCGAACACTTCTGGTGTATTACAACATTTGTTTCAACTATTCTCATTTTAGTATAATATAATCCAGAAGAGAAAATATACAATTTTTCTAATATGAGCTTCTAGCCCGATACTATTGAAGTAATATAAAGAAATTTTTCACTACCTTCGTTATTGGTTTCAATATAATAACCATTATAACGCATATCCTTAAAGCTGAGCAAATTTCTGCTTGCCTCAGAAGAATATAAAGAATCATCAATACAAAGTTTTGTGCCTTTTGACAACATTATAATCACTCTTCCAGATACTTTAATTAAGTTTGATGAATAATCACTCTTCAAGAGTCTTCAATTATGTTTGATGAATAATCGCTCTTCTAGAGCCTTTAATTAAGCTTGATGAGCTTCTGGTCCATACAACTTCATATATGCAAAACATAAATTTAACTTTATTACTTGAAACATGAATAAAACATATAATAAAAATACTTATTATAATTTCATAATATAATGAAATAAAAATAATTAATTTGTATGAACATTTTTATCAACATATCATCAAGGAAATCATAGATATCAAAATTAGTTATATCCACTCCTTTTGAAAAGTCAAAATAATTCATGAAATCTTCAGGATCATTATGATTAATAAAGTTTATTTCAATTCCATTTCCTTTTCTTTTATGGAGTCTTGGTACAAATCTAACAAATGTTTAGGAGTACGACGGGTATATTTCCTTTTCTATATTGATTGTTTTTTTCACGCCCACTACCACAACCACAACCACAACCATAATTTCTTCTATGATTATCAAATGAGGTTCCATTCACTTCAGGGAATGGAGTAGAATCGATCGGGCAGGATTGTTGGTTTTTCAGCAAAATCTCATTATTTTGTACAACCACTAGAAGACATAATATCACTTCTGGGAACATAGTTTTCTTTATCGCTTCAGGTAATATTTTGTGAACTTCCGCTCTCGATATTGCTGTTGCAAGAGCATATTCGAGGCATGAAATATAATAAATATTTTCTCTAACATGTCTTCATCAGTTTTTTTTTCACATAATTTTAATAATGAGATTATTTTTAAAAAATTGTAGAATTGTTCTCACTCAATACTTTTAAAATCTTGCAACTTCATGGGTAACCAATTATAATGAGCTTTTGGGAGAATTACAAATTTTTGATTCTCATGTCTTTCCTTTAAAATTATTTCATAAGACAAGTGAGTCTTTTACTATAATGTACTCATATTTTAATTTTTTATGGAGATGATAGCGAATAAAAATCATTAATTTTGCATGATCCTACAGGGATGCATGATTGCCAACTTTAATTGTATCTCCAAGGTTCTTTGCCTTTATATGAATCTCAGCATCAAGATTTTATTACAAACAATTCTTGCTCGATATAAATCAAGGGCAACAAATTCAAATTTATAAGATTTGAATATTAAATAACTAAACATATTCCCCATCAAATTAAATAATTATGTATCTTCAAATTTAATTGTAATGAAACAAATTATAGAAATGCAGTAAAACATGAAACTAAATTTGTCCACTAAAACTAAATAACAAACCAACACTACTGAGTATATTTGTCATTGTAACTTCATACAAAATTATATCAAAAAGATCATTAGAAATATATCAAATATGGTACCATGCCAAAAAAAATATATCAAAAGATTATTAGAAATATATTGATATAAAAAGCAATAATAAAACAAAAGACTATAACCACATGTGGCTTTTGCTGAATAATTGTGAGCCATGACTAGCAATGATAATAGCTATAGATAATAAAAACATTTGTCTTCAAGGGTTTGAATTTGATAACTATATATCTACTCTTGTAACTTATGTATGTGAAACATGCATTATTAATCTATGACCATATTACACTACTATATCATATATATGTATATATATATATATATATATGATTAAATTTAATTGTAATGAAACAATACTTACATTGAGTTGAGAGAACACCTTTTCCAAAATTGGGTAGATGTAAGAACCTGAATTTTCAGAAAATATTAAAATAAGAAATTAGTAGATAAAATTCTTAAAGCATGAGATGGGTTCGAACAAGAATATATATGAGATTATAGTAGGTGCTATATATTTTGAGTTTTGTGTTATTGGTGGAAAGAAATACTATAAATGAGATTTATAGTTGAGAAAAGTAGAGATTTAAAACTCAAAGTTGGATATTTAAATTATTAAAGAAAATAGTAATCCATGATGTGGAATCAAAGAAGAGATTGATTTTAGATGAGTTACCATTTATGAGGTATATGTGTAGTATTTAGGAGCGTAGATTCTATTTCTGCTAAAACAGAAACTTGTAGTGTCTGAAATTGGTATGGCGCAAATTGCGCCCATTTTCAAGTTCATATGACATGTAGCGATTCTTGTGGCCATTCAGTAGGATGTTCTGAGAAAGTTTGTGAAATTTAAAATTTAAGAAATGGGTACTAAGGACTCATAGGGATAATAAAATCTTAAATATTGATTAAGTTGTCCATGAATGGATTTAAATAAGAGTTAATTAATTAACCCAGAATAAATATGGTTAATTAAGCGATATTATAGAATATTATATTATGATGCTTTGTGTGGTAGTGGCATGATATTAAATTGAATAGAAAGGATTAATTCACTTACATAAAACGGTGAATTAATATATATGTGTTTAGCATAAGAGGATGAAAGAAATATGTTAATTAATATTTGATATTTTTAATATATTGCATAGTATTGTAATATATAAAAGGGTTAATATTTGAAAGATAAGTGATTAATAAAAGAAAAGTACCAATATAATTATAAATGAATATTGGTTAGAGATGGAGGGGTTAAATTAGCACTTAAGATGTGGCTAAATGTAAAGATTGAGAAAGTTGTCTTAGGACAATCGGATAATTATACTTATAACTATATAATTTAAATAATAGAGTAAAGGTTAATGATTCTAAGGGTAATGATTATTTTTGTAGATGAAGGTATTATAAGTATACGTTTATAAGTGTATAATTATTCAAGAGAAATTAAATAATTCAATGTCACACAAACATATATTAAATGAATATTAAAATGAAGTGAGATTGGGGAAAAGCCAAATGTGGCCTAGACCCTTAATATTTTATTATTGAGATTATGAGCTTGAGTTATATAACTCCAGTAAATGAGACAAATGAGCTTTGTGTGGCCTGAGTATTAAAGTTAAATTAGGATAAAGGTTTAACTGAAATTATTAAAAGAGAATGAATGAAAAGATAATAGATGATTGATAATAATCATTGTGATATTAAAATGTGATAGGTTGAGAGTACCCAATTGAATTATATTAAAATATTAATTGAATTAAACCATTGTACATGAGGTACATGATATTAGGTATTGGTGTATATTTAAAGTATGAATGTACTTATGTGGGTGTACATATATGTTTGTGTATATGTACCCATAACTTTATATAATGTAGCAATATTAAGCTATGAAAATTTACTTGATGGTCCAAATTGATAAAATGTTGAGTTATAAGCTTTGTCTCATTTCTCTCATATACGTGAATAGGCCATTTGCCTATCCTACTCCTCTAATGCTTAAGCTCGGTAAATACTAGATAGTTGTTAATGATGGAAGAAGGTGGAGTTGGTAACCAACTCTTCTCAATCCACTGGACTCTTCTTCTTCCTCTTGGTTTGAGTTGTTGGGCAAAGCTATTGCTTGGATATTGATTCCTCTATAAATAGAGTCTCCTTTTTCTTGTTCCCGTTTGTTGAGATGTCTGAGAATTTGGTTAAGGAAAGATAGTAGAATTGAGAGCAATTGGAGGATTGGAGAGCTGTATATAGTTAGCAAATTGAAGCCATCAAGAGGTAATAATTCTAATGTATATGCTTTTGAATTCCTAAGTCTTGAATTCCTAGAAAAGTATAAAGAAACAGTGATTTTGAGTCACAAACTTGATGGCTAAAGATTATTGTAATCCATGAATTGTTTTTAGATATTGATAATATAGTCATATACGAAAACAACGAAAGTTAAACAGACCAATTTGGTTTAGAAACGAATTCGTAGTGAATGAATTCCCTAAATTTGTTAAAACATGAAAATCTAGTATGAACATGAGTTTTGGATTAATATTTGGGTTAGTTAATGTTTATGTTAATTGTTGATTATTGGGTATATTGTATTTTTATGAGTTACAAACCCATAGAATCAAAAACGGACTAATTTGGATGTGTGTAACTCATGTTATGAAAATCGAAAGGAGTATGGGTCTGTAAAATCGCGAAGAACAGAAACTGAGAAGTTGTTCTTCCTCACTGGGCTCAACTGCACTGCCCCCAAGGTCATTTGGGGCGCAGCTGCGCCGGACATCAGTGTCTGGTAGGACTACTTTAACCTGCTATAGTAAATTAGGCATAACATTTTCATACGAACTCCGATTGAGGTAATTCAAGATGATTCGGAAAGATAACGAGTAGACCTACAACTTTTGTACTTTACGTTTTTCGATTTGAAGTCTTTAAGAGGGGTGAAAATATTCATATTTGAGACTATTATGTATTCAAAGGCAATCGGAGGGCGTCGGACGAGCACATACGCAAGTATAGTGCTCCCAATTATGGAATATGTTATTCTAAGTTATAAAACATAAATATGAATGATAATAGACATGACATATAATATTACCTTACTCATAATAGAATGCTTTAGCATGACTTAGTATGTGTTTTGAAAAGAAACTTGGAGTTTTGAAAACGAATATTGACGAACCTTGAGTCTTTGAAGTTATGATATTTTAACACATACATATTGTTGAGTTATGAGTATACCTAAGCATGAGAAGTGATTTAAAGTTGCTTTAATTATTATCAATTTACAATAGCTTAGTTGAAAATGATTTCTAAAGAAAACTTGAAACTTTGAGAACGAACTTAAAGTAACTCGTGTACTTATAGTTCTAAACGTGATAACATACATACATGGCTTAGTTGGCTACGAAATGAGATTTAAAGTTGCACCTAGTTACTTTAACTTGGCTTAGAATGACTTTTAAAAGTGAACTTGAACGCCTTGCGAAACTAAGTTTTTATAAACATGGCCTACATGTGTGCTCATCTAGCTAGACACCATATAAGTTGTGCGAGTATGAATTATAATGAGTTCTCAAATGATGAACTATACTAATAAGTTGAATAAATGCGAGCATACGCGTTATAGGCGTTTAACGTCTTTACGTGATGAAATAGTTAAGATAGTTCATTCCTTGTACATGAGCCTACTTAGCCTTGTTGGAAAATTTCAAGTAAGTCTTTAAAATGTGGAAACAACTTAAAGTAAACACAAGAGACACCCAACTTGGGCTAAGACATCTTAACATGTGGATAAGTTATGTGTTAACAGTCATGCATGCTAAGAACCCAGATGAAACCAGAAAATAAATACTCAACTTTGGTCTGGCCAAGGGACGACAAAACTACGCCCATCCCAGGCCAAATTGCAGCGCAACTGCGCCATAGGGCAGTGATGCCTAATTATTTTAACTTTGATCTAGACCTTAAAACATATAGGTATGAATGTCTAGAGTTATAATACTTGACATAAATGATGTTTGAAGCATATGAGTATGTAATGGTTGTATAAAACACATAGTTGTTAAATTTTATTAAGGTTTGCAAAATGCAAGAACTATGTGAATCATGCATCTATGAGTTTTAAATGTGTAACGAACACATAGCGAGTCAAGTGTGTTAAGGTATACCTATACATACCTAGCTATTCTAAGAGTATGATGAGAAAGTGAAATGTAGATTTTACAAACATAGTTAGGAAATAATGTAACATTATTATTACATTAAGAATGTATGAATGTACGACTGATGGATATGAATCCATGATTATATAATCAGATAGAATACACGCAAGGTGTAGATAAACTTTAAGCGCTTAAGTCGAGTTGATAAACTACTTAATCGAAAAGTCTTTCAGTTCCTATTTGATATATGAATTCAATAACTATTAGTTGAGCTATATTATGCTATGCAAATGTTGATGTATATATATGAAATGCATATGAGATATGTATGAAAGTTGAAAGTTGATCTTTGATGATATGTTTGTGAAGTAAACCTATATGTCTGTTATATGAGAAGTAGCATGCGTAGTAAATATTAATGGATTATGAATGCATGAGCTGAGTATGCTATTATATGCTATGTGCTGCATGAAAATTGTTAGAATTACTGGGCTGTCAAGCTCACCCTTTCAAATAATCACTTTTGCAGGTTAAGGACTCACGGTAAAGATTACGTGCTACTTGATTGATAAAGTTCAATAGTATCGAAGGAGATTGATCTACTTATTTAAATATATGCTCTTGAACCATGTTTAGGTTCTAGGAGATGTACATGATGGTAGTTTACGATGTGTAATACATGTTAATTTATACTATGTGATACATAGGGGAATTCGAATCGAGATGTAAAGATTTATACAGTAATTCGAATATAATGAATCATAACATAATTTGATTCAAGGATATGTAATTGATTTAAGTTAAGATATCAATAAAAGATTTATTTTTAAAGGTGATTGAAAAAGTTTAAATTATTCCGCATATTTTTATAACATCGAATATGATGTAAGACAGGAATGGTAAATGACCAAGATTTGAAACTTATAAAAGTTTGGGGTCATTATACAGATCCTGAAAATGGAAAGAATTTATATTGTTATATTCATTAAGTTATGAATAAAAGATATAAATAGTTTGACTCTAGTAGTATCGTGGCGGACCAAATCTGAGGTTCTAAGGGACCCGGATTTGAGGGCGTCACAGTAGAACTTCGTGTTGATAACGTGTTATAAAATGATAAATAAAACAAAATGTATATTGATAAATTTTTGTATTCAAGTGGTCATCCACAATTCATTTGATATTTACAAAGATAGTGTGTCTCTAACTACATTCTCTCTATACTCTTGCCACTTCTCCTTATTCCTCTACTCCACTTCTTCTGTCTGATGTGAATATATATAGGCATGGGAAGAAAGAGGAAAAGGTAAACATAACCTTTACATATTCCAATAACTCAAAAGGAGGGAACTTTTCATTTTCCAAACTTTCCACTTTTCACATTCCACTCCTTTATTTCTAACAATTATATAATTATTATACCACAAGACTTTGAAAAGATTTAAATGCTATTAATATATAAAACAAACAATGTTATTCTTTCCACAGAGTACACAAGCAGCAGCACGCTTGCATGATACAACCCTAGTTTCCTAAAATTCTACTCCTTTTTTCTATATAAAAAAGTTTCATTTAATTTATATTCTAGTTTAATTTGTAAAATTTTAAAAATCAATATTAATATGAATTTATTTAACTTTAATTAATGCAATAGTTAATATTATAAACTACATAAAAAATATTCCTCCATCCATCTCTCAAAAATTGGCCTAATTTAACTTTTAAGTAAAATTAATTATTTTTGTAATCAAAATTTATACTATTTTCTTTTAAACAGAAGTGCAAGAACTAAAACCATAAAAATTACCTTGAATTTACAAATACTTTCAATTTTCAAGATTTTGAAAATATAAATAAATATGATTAATTTTTAGCTTTAAAATTAGTAAATTTGACCAGAAAAGTCGATATAAGCTATTTTTTAAGGGAGGGGCGTATAAAGTAACAGATTTCTATTTCAAAAATTTATCTTACAATTTGAATATTACAATTTTACAAATTAATTACAATGAAAATCAAATGTGATATAAAAGGAAAGAGTAATAAGAAGCTGAATCCCAAAGTTGAAAGCAGTTTTTTCCTTGAGCAGGGCTATTATAGCTACAATTCAAACTAGAACTCTAGTAACACTACAATCTTAAGCTACACCTTATGGACATCAACGACTGACAGAAATTTATTTACATTAATTTAAATATTTATCATCTCAAAACAATAATGTTTGACGCAAAACACAATCTACAATCAAAACTTCCCTAATAGGGAAAAAAGAACTCAAGCCGACTCAAAAGGTTACGCTTATACAAAGACTCGGGGATAAATACTTTTTAGGTCATTGTATTTTATGTTAACTTATAAATGGGTCATTAAATTTTTTTTTCTTACAGTCAACTCACTGAATTTTACTTTTCTAACAAAACGTTTGCAATTCCGTTAAATCTGTTGACTTTTAACTGAATTTGACACATAAGCAGCTGAGTTGGAAAAAAAACTTGTGTCAATAATTATTCCACGTGACCTTGATTACGTGGATCTAAAAGAAAAATTTATACTAAATGAATTTTTATGTAATTATTTATAAATTTTCTCTAATCTCCTTCATCTATTCTCTCTCCTCCGTCTTCATCAAATTGGGAGATCATTATCAGCAAGAAAAGGTGTTCATAAAATTAAACTCCAAACCCTACCTTTTAAATACAACCCCAGTTTTATGCATCCAGACCCACTCATCCTCCTCCGTCTTCATCAAATTCTCTCTTTTTCCCAACCCACTCATCCTCCTCCTCCGTCTTCATCAAATTTGGGAGATCATCATCAGCAAGAAAAGATGATGACCGTGGGGTTTCGTGCAACAAGTGCCGGTCGAGCAATCGTGAGAAGAATATCTCTATAGTTCCTGTAGACAATAATGGAATTAACCGGCAAACTATATCAAGCTCGAATGGCCTTTTTAAGTCTCTTTTCTCTTCTTTGGTGAAAAAAAGTCTGAGATTGTCTTCAGATGAGTCGTCCGCAGCGGTGCCGGCGCCGACGACTAGTAGGGAAGAGCAGTGGAAGATTGTGGCGGCGGAGCTTTCTCATAAACTTATTCAGACTACGAGAAAGCGAGACGAAGCGGTTCTAGAAGCTTCTAAGCTGAAATATTCCATGACCGAGATTGAGAAGAAGTTGAACAAACTTGAAATCTATTGTCACGCATTGAAATCCGGGCTGGATGAGTGTAACAAAGTATCGGTATCGGTATTGGTATCACCGCATCAAATAAATAAATCTATTGCGTTGAATCGTGAAAATCTAGCAATAGGCGAGCAGGATAATGTGGAATTTGAGTGAGCTGAGGGATTTGAGATAAAAGATGATGATGTCATTGATAAAGAGATCTGCAGCAAATTCAGATGAAATTATATGAATTTGGAAAATTATGTGTTTTTTAATTTATATTATTATATTTGAAAAGAATGAAATAAAAATTTATTTTTATTAAAAAAATTAAATTTATTTTAATTTATTTTTTTTATTTTTTTGACTAATTTTTTAATTTATATTATTATATTTGTAAATAATTAAATAAAATTTATTTGATATTAATTACAAAAATATTTAAGTATATTTTTTATTTATTTTCTTATTTTTTTGGCAAATTTTTCTAATTTATATTATTATTTGTCATAAAAATTCATTTGATATAAATTTTCTTTTTAGATCCACATAATCAAGGTCACGTCAGATAATTATTGACACAAACTTTTTTTTCCAACTCACCTCCTTATAATTTTCTTAATTATATTTGTTATTAAATACTAATTATGTAAAAAAACATTTTCTATTAATTACAAAAATAACTAAATAACTCTTTTTATTTTTTAATTTGTACCGCATATTTTTTGCTAAATTTTCTGATTTTATTATAATTTTCTTTTATTTTCCCTAAATGTATTTCATATTCCTCTTAATTTTAATTAGCATATTTTTAGTTTTTATGTTTTATAAATGTCTTAATTATAAATAAAAATTTATTTGATATTAATTATAACAATAATTAAATACATTTTTTATTTATATTCTTGTTTTTTGACTAACTTTTTAAATTTATATTATATTTTAAAATACTTTTTTCATTTTCTTCATAAAAATTTTCCTCCATATCCACATAATCAAGGCCACGCGGAATAGTTATTGATACATAAGCTTTTTTTTTTCAACTTAGCAGCTTAAAGTCAAATGATTTAACAATTTTTTTAACTTTGTGTTAGAAAAGTAAAATACAGTGAGTTAACTGTAAGAAAAAATATTCAATAATCTATTTGTAAATTGACATAAAGTACAATAACCTAAAAAAACATTTATCCCCAAAGACTTGCAGTAATGTAATTCTGAAATAATAGATATCGATATAACATTATGCTGTTAGATTATTGTGCAATATTACATAACTGCAAGGACAAACATTTTCACATAAATTTTGTTTAGGGTTGACCTTCCACAAATTGTATGTAAGACCTACCAATTAACCATCCACAAAATAACCAACCCAACCCCACTACAGAGGCAATTTTCACGTTTGAGGTCCGGGCTTGTTTGCGAAAATGACTGGCAAATATAACCCTAATGTCAAAGAAAATGTTCCAAATCTTTACAACAAAAACGCAATTTCGCTTTTGCGAAAGAAATAAAGAATAATATGGATAAACACTCTATAAAGAAACTTTGTAATTCTTCTCTCTCTTTGCCTGACAGAATCTGACGGAGCTGCATCTGCCATCACAGATTGCTGCATGATCCGGTAAGGAATGAAGGAGCCATACTGTCACGAGGGGGAAAAGAGATTTGAAAATTGTTTCTTAAAATAATTAAATATTCGTGACAAAAAACTTCCTAACCAATAAATTCAAGCTATCACGTTTGTACTTCCAAAAAGTTTGAACTACACAACACAGAATTTGTGGGTCAAACCTGTTTTGGGCTCAACATTGGAGTCGCAATATTAAGTTCTATCATTTGATGGGAAGTACAACATCAAGATTCTTCTTAAGCAACCAGCCAGAAGGATAAGCAAGTTCATGAGCTTCCAAGTGGAGATGCCAGTTCATGATCCTCGAGCAATCATGAGGAATTCCTTCCATTTGGCCTTCATCTGCCACCAATTGTTCTATAAAGGTTGTTTCCTGTTGAAAGATAGAGTATGTGAATAAATTAAAATTGCACATGAAGTTTATCACACCTAAATACAGTGGATATAACAAAGTATATAAAATTGCATTTATATGATGCATACTTGGAAACCCTCCTTCACAGTATCCAACTGTCGAATTGGATCTGTGGTGGGGCGCTTCCATCTCTTCGGGTCCCACAATATGGTGCTGTTAAATGCAAAGCCTGACATGTCAACATGGAATCTACGAAGTGTTTTACTCTTCTCATTTGTGTTCCATCCAAGTACTTGGCTACCATTGCATACTGGACCTTCCAAAACCGCCTTGTTTTTGCTTTGTGCAAGCATGGCCACTGGCCATGTGCCAAACTGACTGCAGATTGCAAATTAACAAAAAACATGAATGAGTACGCAAACAAAAACAGTCAAAAAGCTAAAGTATTCACCCAATTGACCAAAAAATTAAGAATTCAATATATTTCCACTAATATATATATAGACACACACGATATATACACACATATTATGTACTTTAATCTTCACTTTTACTAGGACAAAGCCATTTCTAAACAGCTATAACATTTCAAGGCAGGAAAAGGGAGCACAAGAATAGAAGATAATAAAGTCTGTTACTCAATATCTTGAAAGATTTGAGATAAAATAGGTTTCTTCAAGCAGTTCATTGTATTGTCCTTCTAGAGAAAAATGACGCATATAAAATAAAAACTTAACAAATAATTTATATTGTCCATGACTGATGAGTAATGATAGCATATTACATATTAAATGGAGGATCAAAGTATGAACATCCTAAACAACGGAGTACCCATACACCCTCCCCCCCTCCTCTCTCTCTCTCTCAAAATAGCATCAGAAAGAAAAAAGAAACAAAGTCATACAATCAAAATTCAAGTTTATTAAGGAAATTTTGAACACTGGTAACCAAAACTCTTCCACTGATGTAGTAAACTCACTTGCTACATATCTTGCTTTCAAAAGTGCATAAGTAAAAGACACTAGTGTCTAGTGGATTTAAAAAGAAGATAAGGTTCTATATTTCATCTTCTTTAATCAATTTTTCCAAAAATTTGATTCCACCAACTGATCCACAGCAGCAAGCAAAATTTTGAACTTTCAACAATATTTTCCTTCTAATTTTCAGATTCTTCTTTTGCTGAGGTTTCTAGTTAGTCCCTATACTGATTAAACCTATCTAATATCTCATGATCTCATAAATTGCATTTCCCCATTCCATTATTAACTCTTAGATACACAAGCTCATTATGCATACCAATATGTGAAAGACAAGAGTAATAACTGCTATTTGTCAATGGAAAATGTCAAGTCTTTACATTCATTTCAAAACTACAATGCTTTTCCTTTTGAGACATTACAATGCTTTTCCTTTCTAGAAAAAAGAGAATAAAAGTTGAAAACTTGACATGTTAGTAACCACAGAGCAAAAAATCAATATAACTCAATTACAAAAGCAAGTTTTTGGTACAGCAGTCCTCTCTATTCAAAAGATTAAGAACTGAAATTAGGAGATAATATATGAGCAGAGGATTAGAGCAGGTAACCCCCAAAAGAAATATGCAATTACAATATAAAAAACTCCTGCCAATAAACAAATACAAAGTATATTAAAAAACAGAACAGGTGACAGACATGCAATCCACAAGCAGCAGATAAACATGCAATAGATACAATATGTCAACCAAATTTCAATTTTTAACCACCAGGAAAAAAATAAAAAGGAAATACAGAGGGCATTTATTTCCAATGAAGAAAAACTGAATATATTTAGGCATGCCTTAAAAATACAATATATTATGTGGGCCCAAGTGCAAATTAAGGTTCACTTAACCTAATTGAATTAAATACACAAATTAAGGTTTGCATTATGATTAAATGAAAAGACGGAAGAGCCGAAGCACTCAAGAAGGCTCTCTGAATCCTTGCTACCCTAACAAGGTTCTCGGATTCTAAGAGTTTTGTCACGTGTCGTTGGAGTAATCGCTCACCTGTTTTTCTCCCCTCTTCAATCAATCAATCAATTTCGTACTCTTCGTGGATTTCTCTCCTCCTCAGCCAACACGAAACCCTAACCCTATCAAGGTACGATTTCCTTACCCACATATTCAAACCAAAATTGATTAGATATTATATCTATTTTGAAATTTAGTTAATAAATTAGCTCATGAACACCTAACAATGTAAGATCATAGACATGACAACAAAATATCAGTAATTTGAATAAATCAAGCTCCAAATATGAAACCTCTTTGCTATCACAATTCAAGAGCATTGTTAACCAAAACATTTGGGAGTAATATCACAGTAGCCATAGGAATTTAATATAAATTTGGGTCTGCAAACACAAACAACAACATTCAATTGAACAGCCTGGAAAATACTGCAACACAAAAACTAAATTCCATATATCATGATAACTATTTTCAAGTAATAGTTTATTAATATACCTTATTTCTCTCATGCTATCAAACAGCTGAAGCGAATAGACATTATCGTCATCTGCAAAGTAAACAATCCCATCAAGCTTATGGTGCTCAATGTGCTCAAGTGCTGTGTTTCGCTGATGAACACCTCTGTCTTTTATGTTTGTAGAATTCTTCGTGCACACTAAATGCCTATACATAACACCAGTACTCCTCAAAAGATCTGCAGTTTCCATCGAAGCCAAATTCATCTCAACCACAATCCAAATAAGTGGCGGAGGTACAAGCCTAAGCACTTGCCCCAATCTATTCAAGTAAAACGCTTGAAGGGTACGATTATACGTCGGTGTCACAACAATTAACTGTTTCCTATACATAAAATCAAATCTTTTCTCCACTATTCTATTCTTTCCCTTCATAAATTCCACTGAATCCACCACAAAATCATCATCTGGTCTAGCAACAACTACATTCTCAACATCCTCTTTAACATTTACTATCGGAGACTTGATGACCTCGAATGTAAAATTGTGATTTTTAACATCTTCAAATTCCCCAAAAGGAGCCAAACCCAATAAAATCCCAATCATAAAAAACAGTAAACACCTATAACACCATTTCCTCCATGGTTGCTGATTTTTTCGCGAGTGTTTCTGAAGTAAAATATCAGCGAGAAATCTAGACAAGGGTGATGCAGATTTACCGTTCTTAGGCGACGGCAATTGGACAGAAAATGGACTTCCTCCGTTTTGATACGACCGATCATGATACGGCGAAAGAGTTCTCCGGATCGAAGCCATTATTCATCAGATTACAAAGCATAGAGAATCTGGATTGGGTACATGAATTAAGCTAAATGAATCAAAGGGTACTGAAATTCTTCTATGTTTGTTAGTTTTGAGGATCAAATGAGTAGTAAACTAGTAATAGATTGTGATTCTGTGAAGGGAACAACTGAAACCGTAGGGATCGAAGCCATTATTTATCATATTACAAAGCATAGAGAATTTGGATGTGGGTAAATTAATTTAAAGCTAAATGAATTAAAGTGTACAGAAATTCTTCAATATTTTCAAATTTTTGAGAATCAAATGAACTGTATATGTACTAAAAACTAGTACTGTGAATCTGTAGAGGAAAAACTGAAACCCTAGGAGGGAGAAATGAAGAAGCAAACCGATTTGATTTGAAGATTTAGTGATTTAAAATGGTGTTAATTTGGCGATGATTGGGGAGAAATGGAAAGGTGGCTGTACTTTTCCTTTCCCTTTTCCTTTTGCTTTTGATGATTGAAATTTCAAGGGGGTGGATTTGGATTTCCGGTGTTTGGAGAGAGAAAATGGTTTTGGAGTGTTTGGGGAAATGGTTTTCGGGTACATGCCAGCTTGTTTTCCAGGTTGGCAGCCAGATTAGCTATAGCCTATAGGTTCGTTGTAGCTAAAGTCGGCTGTAGTGGACCATTAACAACGTGGAACGTGTCTTCTTGGTAGTTTTGTAGTTTTTGTTATGGAGTATTGTCAGTCATAAATTTAGAAGAATTAAGATTATGAAACTTATCCATATATAAAATTGTTAATAATTATAAGAAGAGCCCACTTAATGCATCTTTGAAAAATAGTCCCAATTAGAGGTCGCAAACAAAGCAGGCGGGACCGGACGGACGAATCGGGCTGAGTCTGGCGAATAACGATGGGGGCCTGATCAAAAAATGTCTAGCTTTTAGCGGGTCAAAAATGTTAGGTCCGTGGCGGGTGGGCCCGGCCCGCGGGCTTCTTTCCCTTTTTTTTTTGAAAATTTTGTTACACCAAAAATAGTAATAATAATAAATATTAAAAATAATAAAATAATTTATAATAAACAATAATTCTAATTACCTACATTAACTACATACCTCAATCAATTAAAATTTTAATAGTATTATAAATTACTTTCAAAGTATATAATCAAATTTGATTTTTTAAAATTATACTTTAAAATTAATATAATTTATTTAACTTTAAAAAATGCATTCATGACTCCACAAATATTGTTCCAAGATATATCTAATTAATTTCCAAGATTTATACGGTTGGAACTTGGAGATGCCAAAATTTTAGCAATTTGAATATTTAAATTGATTTTCAGAAGATTTGCATGACATGATTTTAGGCATTACCCAATATCTCATTATTAACAACCACATCAATTAAGAAATTTCAAACTACAATTATTATTTACTACAACTACAATAATTAAAAATATATTTTTATATTGAAGATTGCATTAAAAATAAATAGTTGTTGTAGCTCAGTTGGTTTGAACTCTTATTTATTTACTTACAAGTCTTGTGT
The DNA here is from genome assembly GCA_020205605.1 of Panax ginseng. Taxonomy (NCBI): domain Eukaryota; kingdom Viridiplantae; phylum Streptophyta; class Magnoliopsida; order Apiales; family Araliaceae; genus Panax; species Panax ginseng. The sequence goes on from CM035137.1 coordinate 127,112,626, forward strand.
TCAAGTCTTATAACCCACAAGTAGCAACTTTTGTAAAAAAAAAATAATAAATTCACGGTAGCTTTCTTTCTGTAAGACAAAAAACTACCAGATTTTTTTGGGCTAAAAATCACTACCAAAGCCCAAATTTCTGGCGGAGGGTTTACCAAATTGCAAGGCCTGGGCCATCTTTGCCAGGTCTAGTCTCAATTAACAAATTTGCAAAACATTAACTATGTATATATTTTTATTAACAAATTAGCAAAACATTATCTGTGTATATATTTTTATGTTTTGAACAAAAAAGAAAAAAGAAAAGGAAGAAAACTTTAATTAAGATAGGAAAAAAGTTTTTTTAATGTTGTTATTGAATTTATAAAGAAAAAAGAATTTTAAAAATTAATGTTTACATTTAAATTACTAATATATACATATATTAAAAAAAATTGTGTTTGTATTTGAGTTAATTAATGTTTTGGTTACTATACCAGTGGTCGATTTTTATTGTGGTTACTAAATTATTTTTTTTGTTACAAACGCAATACTATACTAAAAAAAAAATTCAATTTAGTCATTACTTAACATTTCATCCAAAAAAGTGACGGAATTCGTTACCGTGCATATCACGTGTAGACACTAGAAATTTTCTGCACACATGTTACTAACATTGCAGGAGGGCAGATTCGTCTTTCGGAGATAACTCTGAAAGACAGCTCACATCCATTCCGGATACTACCGGAAGTTCAGTTTCAACCCCGGAACACACACTGGGAATATCAGTTCCAACCTCGGAGATGACCCCGAGTTTCGTCCTTAGAGATAACCCCAATGAATGTCATTGCAGTTCCGGCGATAACTCCGGAAATGCTTGTTTCAAATGCATGCAATAAGCTTCAATCTCAGACCTCCTGCCGAGGCATTCATTCTAAAGACCCGAAGCTAACACCGGGAAGACAGGCACACTTAAAGATGACCCTGCAGAATTTAAACACTTGCAGCAGTCCAATCTTAGATGTAACCCTGAGCAACGTCTGCTATCATCCCAAACCGGAGATAACCCCGGTGAGGAGCAAAATCGTCATCTGACCATCTCAACCTCACATTGCGTCGTCTCAACATTTCATACATACATTTCTATATAGCAATGTCCCACAAGAGCCAAGGAGTTTCAATCCCGAGTGACTATTACGCATGGCAGCACACCGGATAGAATTTGAAGCTTGAAGACCATGGGCATGGTCCCCTCTTCTTAACTTTGTACAACCTCTAATCCCATGTCATTGCGTAACTCTCAACAAAAGCAGTCCAAAGAAGGTCTTGTACACCTCGTTCAGATGCTCGGATTGAAGTTCTGCAAGTTCGAAATGGACATCACAAAGGCACGTACTTTGAGACAAGAGACCATGAGCCGGGGCACCCCAAAACCATGATACATCATATGCGGCTCCAAATCTATAAATATAGAGCTTGGGGCGGCTATTTTTAAGAAGGAAAAGAGCGAGGAAGCCCTGTCCAATTTGCTCTATACACAAACCATATTGAGTGCTTTCTCATTTTAAACACCTGTTAGCTCACATATAGCTATATTTTTACCAGTAAATGGAGCCGAGTGTTCATCCAACTAGAGTCATAGAAGCTCGCTTTTAAATTTCACCGTAGCTTTCTCACACTCTATAAAGCTTTTCTCTTCATCTTTGCACACACTATTCTTCACATTGAGAGTCGTGTTGTGTGTGTATTCCCGAACTTCGGTCCATGGTTTTCATTTATGTCTATATATATATATATATATATATATATATATGACTAACATTATCGAAAGTTATACCTCGATTGAGCCTGAACTTATATCCAGGAGCGTTTATTTGCTTATATATATATATATATATATATATATATATATATATATATATATATATATATATATATATATATATATACTTATATATATGAATTGTTGTTGAACTCTCGCTACGATGAGCACAGGTTTTATATCCTAGGTGCGTTTACAGCTTTTATATATATATATAGTTATATTTCGTAAGGCACAGTTTACTTACGCCTTTTTACATTTAGTCCCACACAGAGTTTACTTAAATGGCGGTTGATCGCCTTTCTTTGCTTTTTTACATTTAGTTCACTTTGGAGTTTACTTAAGTGGCGGTTGATCGTTTTTTACGACTTTATTTATTTTTCGATCCCCATAGAGGTGCTTCGTGGTGCTTGATCGTGTATATATATATATATATATATATATATATATATATATATTTTACCGCTTTTATATATTTACATTTTTGATCCCCCATGGAGGTGCTTCATGGTGGTTGATCATGTCTGTATATATATATATATATATATATATATATATAGCTTTTATATAAAGGTTAAAGACAATTATAGTGTTAGCTTATGTGTGCAGCTAAATTTGTAACCGTAATTTATGATAATATCTTTGTATGTCAGCTAGGATAATGAATTATGTATAAGTTAAGGTTACTCAACCTTGGGGAAATAGTGTGTAAAGTTTATTGTATAAACAATTTATGTTTATATCTTCCACAATAGTTATATAATTATTATTCCAGATCCGTGGTGATTTAGGACCCAGATTTGGGGCTGTCACAATTCATGTCCTTGTTTGATGGGATGTCAGAAGAGGATGTGGAGGTGGTATCATTTAACATGGTAGCACCTTCAGAAGAGATAACTCTGGGGGAGTCAATCGCCGGGACATTCGTGTTGTCTTACCATGACACAAACTAGGAAATTGTTGAGGAAGGGATGTGTAGGTTATTTGTGTCATGTTGTTGATACCCAGAGAGTGGGAGCAATAACGGAATAAATACCTATAGTCAAAGAATTCGTGGATGTATTTCCAAGCAAATTACCAGGTCTTCCACTAGATCGGGAGATCGAATTAGTAATACATATTGTGCCATGAGCGGCACCAGTTTTAAGGGCACCATATCGTATGGCGCCAATAGAGATGAAGAAGTTGATGATGCGGTTACAAGAACTGTTGGATAGAAAGTACATTCAACTAAGTGTTTCTCCGTGGGGAGCATCGGTACTGTTTGTGAAGAAGAAGAAGGACGGATCGTTTAGACTTTGTATCGACTACCGAGAGTTGAACAAGTTAACGATAAAGAATAGTACCCATTGCCCATGATCGATGATCTCTTTGATCAGTTGAAAGGGGCAAAGTTTTTTTCTAAGATAGATTTACGAATGGGGTATCATCAGTTGAAGGTTAGGAAGGAGGATGTACCTAAGATATCATTCAGAACTCGTTATGGCCATTACGAGTTTCTGGTGATGTCATTTGGGTTGACAAATGCATCAGCTGCATTTATTGATACGATGAACAAAGTGTTCATGTTTACTTGTTAGTATTCTAACCTTATTGTTTTGATGATGACTTGATATGAGGGACTAATTTGTTTATTGTGAAATTTCAGGAAGTTGATGAAAGGATTATTGTCAAAAGAATTTGAAGATTTGAGTCTTAAGAAAATTATGTAAGGTAATTGTAAATACTTAATTTTTTAATACAAGGCTCTAGGACATTTTATGTGTGCATTAAAATGTGATTAAATATTTTGTGCATGCCTAAGAATTTTATACTATGCTAACTGTTATTACATGGCTGATTTTAGATGGTTAGTATTTATATATTATTATGCATGCGTAAAATTAAAATTGTCCGAATTATATTTGCCATATGTTATGAAATTTTAAGAGTTTTATTTTTATAAAAATATTTGTATAACACGTGTGTATCAGACTTGTTGGAAATCTAAAAGGTGTTTGTAACTTAAAAGTGGTGGCGGCAGGGATATGATTACTTGGATTGCATGAATCTTGGAAATATAAGATAATCATTATCTTGAAAAATGGTTTACACTACTTCATTTTTAAATTACCAAACTAACACTTCATTATTTGTTCAAGTTTGAAGAGTCAGTAATATTCATAAGGTGGCAGTTATTATGGACTATTTGAGTTTTACACGGAACCTATTTATGGGTTATCTTTGACATAGTATATATCTTTTAAGAATTGTTTCCAGCAAAAAAAAATGTTACTTATCTTTGGGAATTTTGTTGGCAACGTAAATAATTCAACGAAACTGTTTTATGGAACAACGGTAATAAATTAGGCTATAAAAAGAACTGATATCAGTTACAAATACACGAAACTTGAATTAATATTTTGCACTTATATACTTGAAGAGCTATTAAATTACTCCTGGTGCAAATTTCTGAGCTGTTGTGCAATTTATATTCATATTATTCTCAGATAATTTCGTGGGCATAATATTGGTGATATCTCTCTCTTTTACTACTTGATCATTGCATTCATTAGTTGAGCCTTACATTGTTAAATTGTTTATTTGCTTTGATCATTATACCTCTATACTTGTAATCTTAAATTGTTAGACTAAGTGTTGTCTAAAGGAATTTAATCCAAGCGGATTAAGGTTTGTTTACAAACAGGTTCAAGGAAGCATAAGTGCTTAAGGGGTGCATTGGTGTACAAGGAACAAGTGTGCTCAAGCGAATTATTGTAATTTAAATTTGATAGAATCTGTTTTTTAACAAGGGTCATTTTAAAGAAATAAAAGTGAGTCTCCAATACTAGGTTGTATTGGACATGGAGTAGGCTATTATTATAGAGGGTAATAGCTGAACCACATTAAAAATCTTGGTGATAATTTTATCGCTTGTTTTACTTTAATATCTCTCAAGATAGTTAATTTTATTAATAATCAAAATTTAAATATTTTCCTCATCTTGAGATAATTTGTTAACACCAAGTATTTTCTTTGACTTATAAATTCACTAAAATATTTTCTTAAACAAAAAGTCAATTCAGTAGACCATGATCATTCAGCAAGCTGCATTCATCAAAATAGTAGGTTGAATTAAGTAAAGTAAAAAAATTGGTCATTGATTGGTCCCACACTTATTCAACCCCCCTTCTAAGTATGCCTTATCTGAATTTTATTTGGTATCAGAGCTTGGCTCTACTTACTTGGTCTTAAAGGTGACTTATAGGGAAAGATTCTGACATGACACAGTTCGGGAACAACAATCATGAAGGTAAATCAACCAATAGACCTCCTTTGCTGTATGGAACAGAAAACTACAACTTCTGGAAATTCCGAATGAGGATCTACCTTAAAAGAGATCCTTGGGAATGGTGGGTTGTGGAGAATGGACCAGTTATTTCAAGAAAAGATGACGGTACTCTAAAGACTCTACTAGAGATAGACTCAACTGAGACTTTCACGGTTTCCTATGATTCAAGGGCTATGAACACACTACTTAGTGGCATGGTACAATTCGAGATTGACATAGTTTCCTCATGCAACACAACTAAGGAAATTTGGGACACTCTAGTTGTGCCATGAAGGAACATCCAAGGTTCGAGAAGTGAAACTAAACATGCTCATGCACGATTATAAAATGTTCAAACTCGAGAAAGATGAAACCATAAAGATGGCTCAAGCAAGGTTCCTTGTTCTTTTGAACTCCTTAAAGCTACTGGACAAATCCATTCCACAAAGTGAGATTAACCGTAAGTTACTTCGGGTTATGCCCAAGAGGTTTGCTTTTAAAATCACTACTCTTCAAGATTCATCTACTATATCTACTAGGGATACACTAACTCTTTTTGGTGAACTTGAGGAATATGAACATCAGTTAAAGAGGTATGATGATAAGGAGGAAACTCCTCGAAGAAAGGTTTTAGCTCTTAATGCAGGAAATGAAGAAGAGCTTGATGATGATTCGGGTGAAGAGATAGCCATGATGTCAAGAAGAGTCAAAGGACTTCTACAAAGGAAAAATAAACAAAAGAATATCTTCAACTCGAATAAAGCCAAAGGAAAGCAAACCAAGGAAACATGTTTTGAATGTGGACGTCCAGGGCACTTCAAGAAGGATGGCTTTCAACTAAAAAACAAAGGAAAAATTGGCTTCAAGGATAATAATTAAGAGAAACAAGGCACTGGTCACTTGGAGTGACGATGAAGAATCTGAAGTTGAGGTCGACGCCAAGGATGAGATAGCTCAAGTATGCTTCATGAGAATAGAAGGTGAATCAAACGAAGTATCTAATTTTGAGATTATTTCTTTGAAACAAGAAAATGATAAATTGAAAGAAAAGAATGCATATTTGAAAGACTTGGTAAATACATTAATGAGTGAGGTAGACTCTTTAATAGATGAAAAGAAAGATATTGAAAAGGAATCTACATATAAAGAAGAAAAGGTTTTAATTGCTAAAATTGATTATTTAGATAATTATAACAAAATACTTTTCAATAAGGTAAATTTTTTGAATAGTGAGGTCCAAAAATTGACAAACGAACTAAAAATGAGAGATGTATGTATTTATGCATTTAGTGATAAATCACTTGATAAAATTCTTCCTAATAATGAACTTCAAAAAGAAATAGATTCACTAAGATTATCTCTTGCTAAATTTGTTCAAGGTGAAGAAAATTTAAATGTCATATTAGGTAAACAAAGACCTAGCTTTGAAAGACAAGGAATTGGTTATAATCCTATGCATAAAAAGGGTGATATAAAAATGTTAAAATCAAAATCACGTTTTAGATTAAATTATTGCTCTCCTTTTACAACGAATAAAAATTGTGGTATTAAAGGTCACTTGGACATAAACTGTTTTAAGAAAAATAAAATTAAAAAGGTATGGGTTAAAAAGGATGATTTACATGCAACTAACATTAAAGGACCCACAAAGATATGGGTACCAAAAGAATGAATTATTTTTTCTTGACAGGTATGTCTCAAGGCAAGGTTTCCATCTCAAAAATGGATTTTGATTGTGGATGCTCACGTCACATGACCGGTGACAAATCAATGTAAAAATCAAACCTGGTAAGTTATAGGAAGATTTAAAAATCAAGAAGAAAAATGGTACAGTTACATTTGAAGATAATCAAACCTGCAAAATAATCAGAAAATGTAAAATAGGAAATGGTAAGGTTACTATTGATAATGTACATCTTGTTAGTGGACTTGAATTTAATCTTATTAGTATAAGTCAATTGATGGATAATGGTCAGCAAGTTAGTTTTGATAAAAATAAATGCACTATCTCTCATGGTACTAACAATGTTACTTTAGTTGCACAAAGGGAAAGAAATATATATACTATTAATTTTGAGCAACAGGATGAAGAACTATGTCTTGCATCTATACAAGATGAGGCTAATTCATGGCATAAGAGGATGGGACAAGTTCACATGGATTTAATCAAGAAATTATCCTCAAAGAATCTTGTCAAAGGGTTGCCAAAGATAAAATATGAAAGGAAAGGAATATGTGTTCCTTGTCAACTCGGAAAATAAGTAAGAACATCGTTTACAGCAAAGAACATGGTATCAACATCTTCTCCTTCACAACTACTTCCTCTTAATTTATTTGGACCAGAAAGACATGCTAGTATAAATGGTAAGTTTTATGCATTTGTAATAGTAGATGATTTTTCTAGATATACTTGGGTATTATTTTTAAGAACTAAAGATGAAGCATTTAAAGAATTTGAGAAATTAATAAGAAATTTGGAAACAAATTATAGTCTCAAACTTGTAACGATAAGAAGTGATCATGGTACTGAATTTTAAAAAGACTTTATAATATTTTATGATCAAAAAAGAATTAGTCATGAATTTTTAGCCCCAAGAAATCCTCAACAAAATGGTGTAGTGGAAAGAAAGAATAGAACATTACAAGAAACAACTAGAACTTTGTTACATGAAAGTAAACTTTCTAAAAAGTTTTGGGCCGAAGCTGTAAACACTTCTTGCTATGTTTTAAATAGGGTACTTATTCGTCCAATTATTTTGAAAACCCCTTATGAACTTTTAAACAAAAAGATTCCTAATATAAGTTATTTCAAAGTTTTTAGATCTAAATGCTTTATATTAAATACTAGTAATAACTTAGGAAAATTTGATGCTAAATCTTATAAAGGAATTTTCATTGGTTACTCACAAAATAGTAAAGTTTATCGTGTGTTTAATATTAACAAGCTATGTGTTGAAGAATCTGTTTATATTAAATTTAATGAAACTCACAATGATCTTCCAAAAAAAGATATGAGGATGCAGGAAATTTGGAGATCTCAGTGAATCCAGCAAACCAGAAAAATCTATTCAGCAAGCCGAATGGACAAATCCAACAAGCTAATTTGGAAAACTCGTAAGGAGTAGAACAAGGAACAACACAAGAGCTTGAAGTTGATATCCCTCAACAAGAAGAGGTAATTCATGATGTACGATTATCTAAGATTGCAAGATATCTCAAGAATCATCCACCTGAAAATATTATTGGAGGTATAAAGAAAAGAATCACCACAAGGAGAGGATTGCAAAATCAATGTGCATTCTTTGCATTCCTATCACAAGTTGAGCCAAAGAATGCTAAGAAAGATATCCTAGATGAAAGTTGGCTAATGGCAATGCAAGAAGAACTTTAGAAATTTGAACTATGCAAAGTCTGGGAACTTATTATACCCCCACCTAAATATGTTTCTATCATTGGAACAAAGTGGGTATTCAAAAATAAACTTGATGAGCATGGCACAATCACTCGTAACAAAGAAAGGCTAGTAGCTCAAGGATATAATCAACAAGAAGGGATCAACTACGAAGAAACTTACGTCCCAGTTGCTAGACTGGAGTCCATCCGAATTTTGTTAGCATTTGCTTGTTATAAAAAATTTACACTCTATCAAATGGATGTAAAGAGCGCCTTCCTCAACAAATACATCAATTAAGAGGTATATGTAAAACAACTTCCTCGATTTGAATATTAGAGGTATCTAAATCATGTTTACAAGCTCAAGAAAGCTCTCTATGGACTTAAGTAGGCTTCAAGGGCTTGGTACGAAAGGTTGAGTAAGTATTTACTTTCAAATGATTTTATTAGAGGAAAAATTGATTCTACATTATCTATAAGGCATGAAAATAAAGATATTATCAAATATATGTAGATGATATAATTTTTGGTGCTATTAATGATTTCCTTTATGAGTGGTTTTCTAAGTGCATGCACAAGGAATTCGATATGAGTCTAATGGGTGAAATTAACTACTTTTTGGGACTTTAAATCAAGTAAACAAATGAAGGTATATACATCTATCAAACTAAATATACAAAAGAGCTACTCAAAAGATTTGATTTCGAAGTATCAAACTCTAAGGCTACACTGATGAGTACTTCAATAAAGCTTACGTCTGACGAAAAAGGTATAGATATAGAAGTAACTAAATATCGAGGTATGATTCGATGTTTATTATACTTAACTGCATCTAGGCCAGATATTATGTATAATATTTGTTTATGTGCACGTTTTAAAGCAAAACCTAAAGAATCTCATTTACAAGCTGTTAAAAGAATTTTTAAATATTTAAGTGGTACAATCAATTTGGGATTATTTATCCAATTTGCAATCATTTTGAACTAATAGGCTATTCAGATACTGACTATGCAGGATGTCAAATTGATAGAAAAAGTACTAGTGGTGCTTGCACATTTTTAGGTCACAGTCATATTACGTGGCATAGTAAAAAGCAGACTTCAGTTGCTTTATCAACCACAGAGGATGAATATCTAGTTACAGGGAGTTGTTGCTCTCAAATTTTGGGGTTAAAAAAAACTCTATGTGATATTTATATTTTATGTGATAGTGCGCCTATTTATTGTGATAATTCTAGCACTATCGACATTTCAAGAAATCCTATTTTTAATTCACGCACTAAACATATAGAGGTTAGGCATCATTTTCTAAGGGATAATATTTCAAAAGGATTAATTAAATTAATTTTTATTCCAATAAAAAAATAATTGGCTGACATTTTTACCAAACCCTTAAGTGAAGAAAGGTTTTGCATGTTAAAAAGAGAACTTAGAATGTCCATGGTATAATATGATCACATACTAAAATAGTTCATGCATAAAATATCTCATATTTATAGTAAATATGAATGTTATTATTTTAAATATGTTATGTTGATAAACATTATCTGTTCATAACCGGAGACTAAGGGAGACATATCTGTTTTGGCACAATTCACGGTAGACATCATTATGGTTTTGAAATTTGAAAAGATATGAGCTAAGAAGTGTTTATATTTTCTAGGAAGTCTGTTCGGGGTCTAACTCTATCCTATTAAACATAGAGCGCCTCCTCTTTTCACACACATTCTTAAATTTCTCCATTGTTCTTCAAATACTCTAATTTCCACAGCGATAATGAAGACTCGGGACAACAAACGTTCATCTGGCATCACTATTAAAGAAGAAAATCATCCACGATCTCCTTATACTATGCGATCCCCAAAGAAGTCCAAGAGACAACCTCTCCAGACATCTGTTCATGTTTCTTTCGATGATTCTGATGGGTCTGATTCAAGTTTCTCTTTCCTAAAGAAATCCCCAAAATCTCCTGGTTCGGATCCTCCATCTTCTCAGCTAGAGTCACCATCAAATCCGGTAAACCCTTTCTCTGCTACTTCAGATTTTCCAGACAATTTCTTTAGGGGTCAAAGTTTTGAAGCAAAAATTCTATTGCTACCAAGCAGTTTGTTTATGAGAAAATTTTAAATCTATTTTGGAAAAACTTTTCATCTCTTGTGGTATTTCTGCTATGCTCTTTCCCCCCACTAAGGCATATCCTCATTTGGTACAACAGTTTTACATAAATTTAGAGTGTAATGGGGATTGTTATAAGTCATTGTGAAGGGAAAGTCTTTATTTTTCACGGTTGTCAATTTTGGAAGTATTTTTAATATTCCTTCATCTGGTCCTTGTCCTTTTACTCTCAAGACTGCTGTTAATATACCCTTTCTTTCTCTTGAACAACTTCATATTGTGATGAATGATTCATCTTTGACTACTCTGTTTACCCCCAAAACTGTTGATGTATGTCCACTTCCATGTGTCTTGCACAAACTACTACGTTATAATTTGTTTCCACGAGTAGGTGGTGGAGCAGATTTTACTAGCCAAGATCTTGTAGTTATTGCAATGATTTTAAAAGGTGTGAGTTTTAATTTCTCTCTTATGATGTTGTCCCACATGATGAGTTGTATTCGATAAGTTAAAAAGTGTCTGCTCTATGGATTGTTTTTGATGAAAATGTTTCAGCATTTCAAAATCTTTCTTGATGATGAAATTGTGATGTCACACAATGAATTCATTGATTCTGCTAATTTAAAACAATCATATATCTCTTTTGTTATTGGCTCGTTTGTTCGAATTGTTCCTGATTTTATTCCAACTCCATCGAGTTCTATTTCATCCAATTTACCATTCGATAATCCTAATTCTTCTACACTTCCTACTTCATCAGTCTCCTCTCCAATAATAGTTGATATGTTGGCTCAAATCCTCAAAAATCACGAGCTTATGCGTTCTGATATTCTTGATGTTAAACAAAGGCTTTTAGTTTTAGAAAAAGGAAAACTGCCTATTCGGGCCAATGATTTGAACAAATGTTTTTCTCAAATTAAAGATGAATTAATTGATTTATAAGCCGGATTTGAGTTGTACACAATGTCTATGGTAGAATCTCTTCACAGGAAGATCAATAGAAATTCTTGTCAATTAAGTTAAGAACTGAAGTTTGTGAGACCAAATTAGAGAATTTGCTAATTTTATGTCTCATCGTATGGATGTCTTTGGTAGAAAGCTACACATTGACAGGATGCGCTCTCCAGTCCCAGAATGGCCTTGATGTAATTTATTGGCCGAATACATTGGAGATTTTCTTGACCTGCCTCTACCCAATAAGACCTTTATTCCTCGGCCTCCTAGGTTTGCTCATGAATTTTCTATGGAAGAAAGGATTCATCATCCTCTCCATCGACATATTCCACTTCTCGTCCTCTATATGTCATACACGTTGACGATATTTATATCTGATGATCTTTTTGGTGATGACAAAGGGGGAGACATACTGTTGATGTTGCTGTGAAGATGGACAGATTGAATGATTTTGGATTGTTGGATTTTGGAATTGTTGGTTTTGTTTTAAAAATGATTTGATTTGATTTGATAAGATTCTATTTTTGATGGGTTGTTTAAAATAATTTGGCTGGAGCCAGTATTAGATATTATGATTGCTAAATTTTGTGTTATCTAATATTTTTTATAGCTAACAATTTTGCAGGATAAATAATGCCTAAACAAAAGGCGTGGTGGTAATTAGTTTGGATTATGTTTGTTTCTTTCTGAAATTTTAAATATGTATAAATTTAGGGGGGGTTATAATTTTTGGTGTTGTCATCATCAAAAAGGGGGAGAATGTTGACTTGTTGATATTCTAACCTTATTGTTTTCATGATAACTTGATATGATTGACTAATTTGTTTATTGTGAAATTCAGGAAGTTGATGAAATGATTATTGTCAAAAGACTTTGAAGATTTGAGTTAAGAAAATTATGTAAGGTAATTGCAAATACTTAATTTTTGCAATACAAGGCTCTTGGAAATTTTATGTGTGCATTAAAATGTGATTAAATATTTTTTGCATGCCTAAGAATTTTATATTATGCTAACTGTTATTACATGACTAATTTTAGATGGTTAGTATTTATATATTATTATGTATGCGTAAAATTAAAATTTTCCGGATTATATTTGCCATGTGTTATGAAATTTTAAGAGTTTTGTTTTTATAAAAATATTTGTATAACACGTGTGCATCAGACTTGTTGGAAATCTAAAAGGTGTTGGTAACTTAAAAGTTGTGGCTGCAGAGATATGATTACTTAGATTTCGTGAATCTTGGAAATATAAGATAATCATTATCTTGAATAATGGTTTACACTACTTCATTTTTAAATTACCAAATGAACGCTTCATTATATGTTCAAGTTTGAAGAGTTAGTAATATTCATAAGGTCGCATGGAATCTATTGAGTTTTACACGGAATCTATTTATGGGTTATCTTTGACATAGTCTATATCTTTTAAGAATTGTTTCCAACGGAAATAAAAACGTTACTTATCTTTGGGAATTTTGTTGGCAACTTAAATAATTCAACGGAACTGTTTTATGAACAACGGTAATAAGTTGGGCTATAAAAAGGACTGATATTAGTGTCAAATACACGATACATGAATTAATATTTTGCACTTATATACTTGAAGAACTATTAAATTACTCTTGGTGCAAATTTCTGAGCTGCTGTGCAATTTATATTCATATTATTCTCAGCCAATTTCGTGGGCATAATATTTGTGATATATCTCTCTTTTACTACTTGGTCATTGCATTCATTAGTTGAGCCTTGCATTGTTAAATTATTTATTTGCTTTGATCGTTAGACCTCTATACTTGTAATCTTAAATTGTTAGACAAAGTGTTGTCTAAAGGAATTTAATCAAGGTGGATTAAGGTTTGTTTACAAACAGGTTCAAGGAAGCATAGGTGCTTAAGGGGTGCATTGGTGCACAAGGAATAAGTGTGCTCAAGTGAATTATTGTAATTCAAATTTGATAGAATCTGTTTTATAACAAGGGTCATTTTAAAGAAATAAAAGTGAGTCTCCAATACTAGTTGGTATTGGACGTGGACTAGGCTATTATTATAGAGGGTAATAGATGAACCACGTAAAAAATCTTGGTGTTGATTTTATCGCTTGCTTTACTTTAATATCTCTCAAGATAGTTAATTTTATTAATAATCAAAATTTAAATATTTGCTTCATCTTGAGAGAATTTGTTAACACCAAGTATTTTCTTTGACTTATAAATTCACCAAAATATTTTCTTAAACATAAAGTCAATTCGGTAGACTATATTCATTCAGCAAGCTGCATTCATCAAAAAGTAGGCTGAATTAATTAAAGTACAAAAATTGGTCATTGATTGGTCCCACACTTATTCAACCCCCCTTCTAAGTGTGCCTTATCTGAATTTTAGTTCAAACAATATTTGGACAAGTTCGTCGTAGTGTTTATTGATGATATTCTAGTCTATTCTAAGACGCTAGAAGATCATGCTGAACACCTAAGATTAGTGTTGGAGACACTAAGGAATGAGAAGTAATATGTGAAATTCACTAAGTGTGAATTTTGGCTAGAAAGGGTACAATTTTTAGGACATGTTATCGACCGGGATGGAATTTCAGTGGATCCAGCGAAGGTGGAAGCAGTGATTAATTGGGAACAACCGAAAACGCCGACTGAGGTACGAAGTTTCCTAGGATTAGCGGGATACTATCGAAGATTCTTCCAAGATTTTTCTAAGATAGCTATTCCGTTGACTAATTTGACAAGGAAGAAAGTGAAGTACGTGTGGGCTAAGAAGTGTAAAGACAGTTTTCAAGAGCTAAAGAAAAGGTTGAGTGAATCACTTGTATTATCTTTACTTGATGATACAGAGAACTTTATAGTTTATAGCGATGCTTCGTATAGAGGACTTGGTTGCGTGCTCATGCAGCATGGCAAGGTCATTGCGTATGCATCACGGCAGTTAAAGGATTATGAAAATGTTTATCCTACTCATGATCTGGAACTGGCCGCAGTAGTGTTTGCCTTAAAGATATGGAGGCATTACTTATATAGAGAGAAATGTGAGATATACATGGACCATATGAGCCTAAAATATATCTTCACACAAAAGGATTTAAATACGAGACAAAGGAGATGGCTGGAGTTGATAAAGGATTACGACTTTGATATCATGTATCACCCAGGAAAAGCCAATGTAGTGGCCGACGCCTTAAATAAGAAGGGTCGGGAAAAGTTATCTATGTTAACGACTCAAACTAAGTTAATAACAGAGATGGCTAGAATGGAGTTGGAGGTGAAGTTACCGAGTGAATCGGGTCAGAGATTTTTTACAACAAAGATTTGATCTACCATTGTAGAGAGAGTCAAGGAGGTACAACTTAGAAATGATGAGTGTGACCAGATGAAGAAGCGGCTACCAGATGAAAAAGATATAAAGTATAGTCTTAATAATGAGGGTATATTAAGATTTGAAGTAAGAATTTGGGTTCCGAATGAGACGGAAATAAAAAAGGAAGGGTTATAAGAAGCTAATAGTTCGAGCTACTCGATTAATTGTGGTAGTACTAAGATGTATCAAGACCTTCGACAGAGTTTTTGGTGGCCGAACATGAAGAGAGATATAGCAGAATATGTGAGTAGGTGCTTAACTTGTCAAAAAGTTAAGGTCGAACATCAACGACCAAGTGGCTTGTTACAGTCATTGGAGATTTCGGAATGGAAATGGGAGCATATCATGATGGACTTTGTGGTGGGACTTCCGATTACATAGAAAGGTTACGATGCTATTTAGGTAATAGTGGACCGATTGATGAAATCGACTCACTTTTTGCCAACAAGGGTTATGTTTAACTTACATCAGTTAGCAAGACTTTATGTTAAGGAAATTATTTCCAGACATGGAGTACCAGTTTAAATAGTGTCAGATCGTGATCCACGATTCACATCAAACTTTTGGAGAAGTCTACAAGAACAGTTGGGAATACAGTTGAAGTTAAGTACATCGTATCATTCACAAACAGATTGGCAGAGCGAAAGGACAATTCAGACGCTAGAAGATATGCTGAGATCTTGGGTCATGCATTTCAAAGGTAGTTGGGATAATCATCTACCATTAATAGAGTTTGTGTATAACAACAGTTATCATGCGAGCATAGGCATGCTGCCTAACGAAGCTTTGTGCGGAAGGAAGTGCAGAACACCATTGTGTTGGGATGAAGTAGAAGAACGCCAAATTCTAGGACCTGAATTGGTGCATCAAACAGCGGATATAGTTAAGCTGATACGAATACGATTGGTAGCAGCTCAAGACATACAGAAGAAGTTTACGAATTTGCATCGTGTGAACAGAGAGTTTGAAGTAGGCTCGTATGTATTTCTAAAGGTATCTCCCTGGAAAGGAAAGATATGCTTTGGGAAAAAGGGAAAGTTAAGTCCAAGGTTTATAGGACCTTTTGAAATATTTAACAGGGTAGGAGAGGTAGATTACATGGTAGCATTACCTCCAGACTTAGAATGAATACACAATGTGTTTCATGTATTTGTGTTACGTCCTTTTAAGCCAGATTATAAGCACGTAATAGAGTATGAGTCTATTCATATTGAGAAAGACTTGACGTATGAAGAAATGCTTATTCAAATCGTTGATAGAAAAAAGCAAGTTCTGAGGAATAAAGTTATACCTTCGGGAAAGGAGTTATGGAAGAACCACGATGTCGAAGAAGCAACGTGGGAACTTGAAGAAAAGATGAAGAAGAATTTCCCTTAGTTATTTGTTTAATTTTTTTAGCGAGATTTTGGGGACAGAATCCTTATAAGGGGAGAGAGAATGTAACGACCAAGAAAAATCGGATTAATTGTAAAATAATTTTATTTGAATAATTAACGAATAAAATTATATTATATGAGTAAACAAGATGAAGGTTGTTCTATAACCTAAAAGTATAGGAATATCATAGTATTCTGGCTACGTGAATAAATTAAAGTGTTTGAATTTCCAAGACGAAAATAAAAGCTTTCCAAAAAAATTTCCGAAAAATACTATTCATCCATTTCTGTTCAGGAATTATTTTTGAACTTCCAAGAAATACGTAACGATAGAATAATAAGGAAGGATGTATTATGTAATAATAATTCAAGTATGACAAATGCAGTTTTTTGCCTGCGTACTAAGTTCGAGAATGTTAAGGAAAGTAAAGATTTAATAAATGATAATCGTATGATACGCAAGTATTATACGAGGCAATGAATACGAGCATGATTTGAAGTATTATACAAGTATATACGAAGAATTATATCATACATAATGAATGATTATACGAATTAGTATACGAGAAGAATATGAGAACTATACGTTATAAGCTTTAAACTAATTGTAATGTACTTGTAGGATTTGTGTAAGAAGTTGGCAAGCCCAAGTGCAAACTTGTTAAGGCCCAAAGATTAATAATGCAAGCACAACGTTAGGCCCAAAGTAATTAAAACCTACGCCCAAACCAAGAACCGGACTCGTGGATCGAACCGATGGGTCACCGGGTAAGAAAAACCCATGGGGCAACCCATGTGGGCCCCATGAGTGAGTAATGGCTGGCCACTTGGTGGCCAAGTAAAGTGATTTACTTGGTGGCTAAGTTAGGAATAGTAAGGAGATGGAGGTAAGGAGGTGGGATGGCCTAAATGACAATTATACCCTAACCTTGCCAAGCCTATAAATAAGAGAGTTGTTGGTTCATTTTTGCCTTGTTCAAAAGCACCAACACCTTAGCATAAATATATTGAGAGAAAAGTGATAAGTGCTTTGATAATTCAAGAAGAAAGAAGAAGAACAAAGTGAAGAACATCAAAGGTAATGAATCCCTAACCATTAATCTCCATCTCTTCATCATAGTTCTGATAGAGAAGTGAGTATTGGTGGTGCATGTACCATAAGGAGTATAAGTGTGAGGATCCGGAATTTTATGAATATTTTTTTTATTTAATAGTTATATTGATTATCAATATTGTGTTAAGTATATGTGATATAAGTCTAGAGAGGTCGATAATGTGTGTATTGACTAAGAAATTTGAGTGGAGTTGTGCTTAACAGAGTATAAAAACCCTGATCCTAAGTCCGGGTAAGGATTCAGTAGAAAATACAATTATAACAATTGTATTGATGAATATGTGTTTGTACGATATAGAATTGATGATCAATGATTGATCAGATAGGGTATAAACTTAGTAAACCCTAGTAAGGGATTAGAAACCTTAATCGAATGTCGGATAACCCTAATTTTAAAATTTGGATCTCTAAACCTTGATAAACGAACCCTAATCTTAATTAGTGGTATCAAGAGGAAGTTATGATACTGAAATATGATATTAGGTATATTAATGTAAGACTAAGTATATGATTGATCAGGGAAATCAAGTAAGAAATAGCAAACCCTAACTGATAAACCCTAATTTCAGTTGCGGGAATTCGAAACCCTAATTCAAATATTTAAAACCCTAATTCGGGAATTCAAATGTTAAGAATAAAAGCTTAAGTGTTATAAGTTGTGGGACAAATGGGAAATGTCTAAAATGCCCTTCAAATTATAAGGGAAAAGAACAAAATACCCTTAGTGAATGCAAAATGACCAAAATACCCTTTTACTTAAAAGTTAAGTAAAAGATTTTACAAATCTTATGAGTCATCACTCAAGTTATCCCATGAATGTAAAATCCTACCAAATCAGATATCTTGGACACTTAGCAACATTTGTGGCCATGGATTCAAAAATATAAAAGATTAAACTTAAGTAAAATTATTCACTTTACTTTCAAAACTTATCCAAGCCATTCTTTCTCTATAATTTCAAAACTTAGAGTGAGAGATAGTGAAATATTTAGTCGAGATCAGCTCTTAGCTTTCCAAGAACAAATCAAGGATCAAAAGTTCAAGAATCAAAGCATAAAGGTATAAAACCATATCCTTATAAAAATCTGTATGATCTTATGTTATATGTTTTTGTTAGATGTTTAAAGTTTTGTTATGAGATGTTATTTAGTGATCCAAGATGTTACATCAAGGATCCATAAAATCTAGTTGTTAGAAAATCAAGTTTTAAGGACTGACCAAGAACCTTAAAAAATGGCCTGACAGCCATATGTCAGGGCTCATAAATTCTTGTGTGTTAATGATTTGTTAAATTTTAAGTTATAGACTTGTTCTTTATCATGAGGAGAGTAGACTGGAAGTGGAATCACATCTATACCATGTCTAAATCTCAAGATACAGGTGGTCAAACATGGTTGACCAACCATGGGAGACTGAATCTGAGCAGCCCAGATTTGCCCAGATAGCTCTGACAAGCTTTTGCAAGCCTTTGATCTTGCAGTTGTTTGATAGTTAAGCCAAGTTATTGTTGTTTTGTTGTAGACTGGTATGTAAACTTCACATACAAGTCATTAGAACACCTAGAACCATTATAGAATCAAAGATAATTAAGGTCAAACTAGCGTTGACCACCAGCTTTTGAAGAAATCTGAAAAACCCAAATTTCTCAAGAACAACTCCTGACCCCTACTTTGACCAGCTTTGATATGTCATGTGTTATGTTGTTATGACGATATGCTGTTATAGAAATGAATCCTGACATCTCCACTACAGGATCCGACCATTAGATTACACAAAGCAAACCTAGAATGAAAGTTATAATGAATCAAAATAGGTACCTAACATCTGTTCTTCATTTCTGGAAAACCCAGAAATGAAGAACAGCTCTGACAAGAATTATTTTAAAGCCTAAAAATTAGTTTTTAATTATTTTAAGTATATTTCATAAATAATTAATATTTTTGAAATATAAAAGGTATTTAATTTATTTAATTATAATATTAAATAAATTATTCAAAAATAATTTTAATACTTGAAAAATCATGAAAAATTATATTGTGGTGTTAGAAAATATTTGAAGTTATTTTTAATAACTTTTGATATTTTGTGATGAATTTCATTAATAAATTAATATTAATGGTAATTAAATTATTTAATAAATATATTAAATAAATTATGGAAAATAAAATTAATAAAATCATATAAAATTGATTTAAAGGTTAGAAAAATATTTTTAGTTAGAAAATATAACTTTTGATATTTTGTCATGAAAATATTAATATTTTAATATTAATGTCAATTATTGGATAATGGATTTAAAGGTTTAAAAATCATATAAATATGATTTTAAGGTATTAAAAATACTTTGTAATATTATAAATATATTATAATATTATGTTATGATTTTTATTAATATTTAATAATAAAAAAATATTAATGATAATGGAATATTGTGGTATTTATTGTGACGCCCCCAAAATAGGGCCAATCCATCCAACCAATTCTGAGTCGCCAAATACATGGTACAGAATACAACTACAACTTTATTACTACAATTGTCGTGCAAAATACAACAAGACATATACTGTGAGTTTTAATACCGACTTTGACTCATGTCCCAACTATGGACATCACCTCATATTGATACATTACATAAACGTACAGTCAATAACTGTTTTAGAAATTAAAATCTTTGTGAAGTGCTCAAGGAAACCTTTGTACATAGGAGGCCATGAATCTAAGTTATGATAGATATCATATGTTCAGAGAATTATCCTTGGTTGACCCAATAGACCCCAAAGAAAAATGAGAAGATTACTATCATGTTCTTTCCAATGGTGAGTCTACTCTTGACATATAACTATCTCCACTGTCTGCAATTAAAAATTATATTTCAACTAAACTCCAGGATCATATAGGTAATTCTCGTAGATATACTCAGCAAGTGGATGTGTACAACCCTGTCTTATGATAACACGAGTTTGTATGTCATTAGAAACTTGTATGATAGTGGCAAAACACCCTTCCAACTTTGGGTTCACCTCACCCTATTGTTGTTCACCAAAATCAATTATTAAGTGACGTATAATATACGACACACACATCTTAGGTCCTCAATACAATTATATATTGTATGTCATGTCGCATTTTTATAATGTGTTGAGAAACTTTGGCGATCTCGGACCACCACACTATTCCCTCATTACCCCCCCTCAACCCAAATTTACACTCTTATTGCACCAAAGGAATTGTGAAGCAAAAGGGTGAGCACAACTAGCTCAAGAAAGAATATTATGACTAAAGATAATTAAATTATCAATAGCCTTCATCAAGAATAAATCGTAGATTTAGAACATATGGTAGATGATAAAACTTTTCAACCATAGTTGCAAATGAATGAGCAATCCATTAGAAGAGTCAAATAGACCAGTAAAAGTCTATTATCTTCTATATTAAAAGTCCACCAACAATGCTTTAACCTCGTAACATTAATCAATGATCATGTTCACAGTCATGTGAATAACTCATGATCATAATTGTAGTTCTAATTTTCTCTTCTCATCCAAGACGAAGATAATTTTCATCACCTGTCTTTACCTAAAATATCAAACATCATGGTTATACCAAATCACAGTTCCTGTTCATAATTATACTAATAAATTCATCTTTGCACTACGGGCCAAAGATATTCATCAATAGTTCATCTTTGCACTACAGGCCGAAGATATTTAACAACAAGACATCTTTGCACTACGGGCAAAAGATATTCATCAACAGTTCATCTTTGCTCTACAGGCCAAAGATATTCAATAATAGGTCATCTTTGCACTATGGGCCAAAGATATTCAATAACATGTCATCTTTGCACTACGGGCCAAAAATATTAATATCTCAAAGAAATATATAATCATTTTAGAATTTATATAAATCATAATTATAACCATGTTGATCAATTCACCTTTGCACTTAAGCTAAAAATATTCAATTGTAAATTCAATGGTCATGATCATACCAGTCAACGATTCAACTTTGCACTACTGGCCAAAAAGAACCCATAGTCATAATCATACCAATAATTTACCCATCTTTACACTCAAGTTAAAGAGAAATTTCTTCACCAGGATTATAAAAATATTATATATTAATTAATAATCTCATAATCTAATATTATTAATATTACCACAATATTTTAATCATTTCTTAAACTTATAAACAATTTATTTTAATTATTTACACGTTACTAATTAATGCATTTAATCATCCTAAAATGCCAAACTCATAAGATTTCATCAACAATAACCAACAACCTCATCAAAAATCTGCATATACCATATATAGGATTCCCAAGCCATAAAATCCTATTTTCCAATTTTGTTAGTTCACATAACATATTTAATTCATTTACTCATAACTAGTCTATTTTCATGAAAAATACCAAATCAGTTCCAAAAATATTTCTTTTCTAGGATTTAGCAGAATATAGTCCCATATTGAACATATATATTTCTCGGAATTTTTAAAATTCATTTACTATTTTTCACATGGGCAAAACTGTCAAATATTTAGATATTTATCATAAATTGTACTTTTGTCCAAAAATTCCGAAATTTATAGAATATACTGATGTTATATAGATGTACTCCCAATAAAAATTTCACGAATTTTGAAGTTAACCACAAGGAGTTATAAGGGTTTACTTTTAAAATAGTCTTTTCCCATAAAATTCAGAACTCTTAATCTGTACATCCAAAAATCACCATTTTTGGACACAATCTAGAAAACTCATCAAATCATCATTTCAATTTTTTCCAGAATTTTTGAAGGTTCGAAAAAATTACTAAACTGAAAAACATAATAACCCTTAAATCCTTTACCTCAAAAGAGCAGTATTTCTGACTGGAATAGCGGATCAAAAGCCAAAGGAAACTTTCACTGAACAGTAACTCTCAAAGTATCTAAATACTCACAAAAATGCACTCGACAATATAGAGAGAAAGAAAACTTGTTTCTGGTGTGATTTTCAATTCTAACTTTGCCCTCTATTTATAGGAAAATGTTAGCCGCTGAAGCAGACTTGACCTGCTACCTGATGGCTTTACCTGCTACTATTGCCACCCACCACATTTGAAATTTAATTTGAGCACATTTCTCACCAACTAAAAGTGGGGCCCACCAATTCTAGAATTTTTCACCAAAATGATAAATTCAAAAACTTCAACAATTCTGAACTAGACACCTCTTAAAATTCATAACAAATCATACATTCATTTTTAACGGTTCAAAATTTATGGACATATAATCAACTTATATATGTATAACATATCCAAAAATCACAACGATCCAACGGTCGGATTAAAAATTATAACTCCTGCAATATATCTCAAGAACACTGGTTTGATTTTTAATACCTCCAATCCGACAAAATACTGATAAAACACCTCAACATTAATTCCTTCATTTATAACCACATAAATAAATCCATCATTTATATCTGCATCAAATAAATATTTTCTTATCATATAAATCAATAATTAATTATTCACAAATAATATTACAGAATCACAATTATGATAACCAGATAGTTCCCAGGAAAGAGGGGGCTTTCCGATAAGGATTTCTCCTTACTGGCGCGCAATTAGGTGACCAAACCTCTCATTGATAGAACTTTTTAGACATTGCTAATAATGCTATCTAATAATATTATTCAAATAATATGAATTATTGATCTGATAATGGGAAATATCATGCGCAAAGACAATTATTGAAACAACAATAATATAAAATATCAACGCAACAATTATTGAATCAATAAAATAAAATATTGAACAGTAATTACTGTAACAATTATTGAGTAGTTCCTTCTTACGTAAAAATCAATAATTCAAAAATAATGTGCAATATCGTGTGCTACCTTTAAGCAACCACGCGACATCAGATTTTAACCACCGGGTATTCCAACAATGTTAATTCAGAATAACTACGTCGTTATTTATAAAACTCAAACTTGTCATTTTCTTCATCCCACAATTATTCTCATTATGGGGCCCACCAATGATCAAGGTACCACATACTTAATATTCTCTGACAACAAGAATATTTCACGACCAAACGAATATTCCCCGACAGAAATGAGTATTTTATAACCACTTGCGTATTTTGAAAATTTTACATATATCACCCTTAACTTTAAACTTTTATCAATTTAACCATTTACTAAATAATAATTCTAAGAAAAATTGAATACTTTTATTTCATAAAATCTGGGGTCTTACAATCTCCCTTCTTTATGAAATTTCGTCCCCAAAATTTACGTACCTGGTATTTCAAAGAGTTGAGAATACCTTGCTTTCATCTAAGACTCCATCTTCCCTGTCCTTATGATTTCTCCATTGCTCATCTCCTGTATTTTAGATATCATTCAAGAATACAACTTCAAAACAAAAGGTTAATTGACATATCACAATTTGTTAACTTAAGTAAGAAAATTCAGCTTAGGTAGGGCACACACTAGCGAAGGATATTACTCATCTCTCCTTTCCTAGTTCTAATCCCGGATCTCCGTCAGAGATCATATCTTTAAGCTCTGATACCAAATGTGACGCCCCCAAAATAGGTCCAATCCATCAAACCTATTCTTAGTCGCCAAATAAATGGTACTTAATACAACTACAACTTTATTACTATAATTATCGTGCAAAATACAACAACACATATACTGTGAGTTTTAACACCAACTTTGAATCATGTGCCAACTATAGACAACACCTCACATTGATACATTACATAAACGTACAGTCAATAACTGTTTTAGAAATTAAAATCTTTGGGAAGTGCTCAAGGAAACCTTCGTACATAGGCGGCCATGAATCTAAGTTATGATAGATATCATATGTCTAGAGAATTATCCTTGGTTGACCCAATAGACCCCAAAGAAAAACGAGAAGACTACTATCATGTTCTTTCCAGTGGTGAGTTTTCTCTTAACATATAACTATCTCCACTGTCTGCAATTAAAAATTATATTTTAACTAAACTCCAAGATCATATAGGTAGTGCTCGTAGATATACTCAGCAACTGAATGTGCACAACCCTATCTTATGATAACACGAGTTTGTATGTCATTAGACATCTTGTATGATAGTGGAAAAACACCCTTCCAACGTTGGGTTCAACTCACCCTATTTTTGTTCACCAAAATCAATTATTAAGTGACGTATAATATACGACACACACATCTTAGGTCCTCAATACAATTATATATTGTATGTCATGCCGTTTTATAATGTGTTGAGAAACTTTGACAGTCTCGGACCACCACATTATTCCCCTATTATCCCCGCTCGACCCAGCTACACTCTTATTATCTGAAAGTAATTGTGAAGCAAAAGGGTGAGCACAACTAGCTTAGTAAAGAATATTATGACTAAAGATAATTAAATTATCAATAGCCTTCATCGGTAATAAATCAGAGATTTAGAACATATGGTAGATGATAAAAATTTTCAACCATAGTTGCAGTGGAATGAGAAATCCATTAGAAGAGTCAAATAGACCATAAATTCTATTATCTTCTCCATGTTAAAAGTCCACCAACAATGCTTTAACCCTGTAACATTAATCAACAGATCCTATTCACAGTCATGTTAAACTTAAGCCGAATAAGTTGAATAAGCAACTTGAACTCTAATAAGTTGTTGGAATCTTGAAGAACTTGTCATATGTTTGTCATATGATGTTAGTATGTTGATTATAGCATGAGAACATTGATTAATGGACTTGAGTTCATAGTAAGTTATTAGCATGAGAATTTGTAGTTCATAAGTTAAATAAGTCATTGACTTATGAGAATAAGTCAAAACCTACTTTGACTATAAGTTGGTGTAATAAGTAACTCGTGTTGTTCATATGTTGGTTAAAATTCATTTAGAATCACTAAAAATGTAGCTTTGCCGGAATACACATGATTGGACGATTATCGTCGAATTCGTGAAATTCTCGGAATGGAAGTCGTATTTTGTGTTTGAAGTCGGAAACATTTGTTTTCGATGGAGACAAGTCATATTTGGCATTATAGAGTTACAGACTCAAAAATGACCGAATTCCGACTTAGAATGAAGAAATGAGCGTTGAACGTTCACGGACGTTTATCGTTTTCGTTAAAAATGAACTCATAGGTGAAATTTAGCAAACGACGTTGAATAGATAAAATTCTTGCATGAATTCATAGAGTATGTAATTTGTGAACCGTGGGCTTTTGAACAAGCCAATTCGGACTTATAACGAAGAAGTTATGAGTCCGGGGGTTTTGTAAAATTTTCAAAAATTACAAACTGTTTGAGGAACAGAGTTGGCGCCGCGGCGCCAACCCAAGGCCATTGAGTGACGCCTTAGCACCGAGTCTGAGGCTTGCTCACTGGAAACTCACGCCGCGACGCGAGAAGAAGAGTGGTGTGTGGCGCCGCGGCGCCAGACCTATGAAATTGCCAGAGAAGAAAGATTCCAAATACAGAATGAAAAGGAACTTTATAGTATTGAACTAAGGCATAAACATGACATTGTTAGGACATTATTAGACACTTACGTATGATGATTAAGAGTTAATAATCAAACGAATATGAATGAAATGTGAATGACGTAATGAAAGCCGGAAACCCATAATAGTAGATCTAAGTCAGGATTTACATTGAGCTGAAGGGTAAGATATAATAGTATACATACTTGATTATATATGACCTAATTTGGTACGTTATATGATCATGTATTATAGAAACGTAGAGACTTAAAGTGTACATGTGTTAATCAGTAAGCAGACGCTGAAGGCATGTATTCTAACCCTTGTTCCAGTTCAGTCTGGACAAGTTTTGTAATTCATGTATTGTTTCACATGAAGTCTTGAATGATGAAGTCTAAAGCCAACTCTTTCGGTTAGACTTATATTATGATTCTATCAAGCATGATTTATGTTTACCGAGTTATATTGGTATGGTTTTCAATCGAAGACCAAGTATGCTAAAATGCTTTTGTCATTTAACGACAAGCACGTGAGGGTACCACAACTTAAACGTATACACGTTTAATGAATGTAGTGTTGATCAACATAGAGTACTATGGGCTGATCACCCAAAAGTTCTCGTAAGCTATGCCGGACTTACGGACTTAGTGTCGGGTTGTCCTTTTCAAAAGAAATTTTGAACTGCTCACAGTCTTGACATTTAGTTGATATTCTACTAAATATTGTTATTGAAAAACGTTTTGAATGAAAAGAAGTGCTATTTTGAATTATCAATAGTACTTCGTAACTATTATTCAGTTACTGAAGATATATGAGTTCTATGTTTCAAACATGTTGTTTATTAGAATTGTAGTACTTGATGAGCTAGTCATGCTCACTCTTTCTTGAACCATATGAACACAGCCAAGATCGAGCGGACTGAAGGCTCAGGCAAGGACAAGGGCAAGGCGAAGACGAACCCTTAGATTACTTATGTAATAGCATAGGTGAACGATTGTAATATATTTGATATTATGACAAAAACAAATGAATGAGTTACAAAGAACCTGGGAAATGTAATATTAGTTTGGATATATAGAAGTTATATTAGTCCTTTTGATACTATTTAATTCAATGAATGAATAAATGGTAGTACCGTGTAGCACCATCTGTCGGGTTGGAAGAGACCCGGATTTGGGGGCGTCACAGGTTGGTATCAAAGCATTAGGTTATAAAACTTGAGGGGGGGGGGGGATTAAAAACGTTTAGTCATAACCTTAAGAGAAGTCAAAGAAGTACAAGAAGAAAATAACCTTATAAAAATGCATTATGATTATGTTATGTGTTTTTATTATTCTACTGACGTGTACTAATCAACTTAACTGTTTTGTGTAGATGTAAGGAGTAAATGGAATGTTTGTAGATGGTCAAGCCATTAGTGAAGAATCGGTGAACCAAGTAGAGGTTATCCGAACCCTATAGCAGCAAAGCCAGATGTAGTGATTATTAAGTCTGGAGACTCAGATAATGCTGACTACATGTTAGTATTCGACGGGATGATAGAAGAGGAAGTAGAGACAGTGTCCTTTAATTCGGTAGCTATAGCAACGGAGATAGCTCCTGGACGGTCAATGATGTCTCTGTTTATGTCAGTATTGGATAAAAATATCCATTACTGTCAGGAGGTCAAGGAGCTGAAAGAAGAGCTCCAAATGGTTAAAGAGGACAAGACTGATGTCGAGTCCATGTGGGAGTAGGAGCAGGAGCATGATGAACGGATTTTGGCTAAAGAGAAAGTCCACGATTTAAAGCATGAGGTCTTTGAGCTCAAGGAGGAGCTAAAGACCAAAGTGCAGAAGATAGGTAGGATGTCCTATATCTATAGGAGTTCTCACACAGATTTCTAGCAGCAGGTAGCTGGATATCCTGTAGAGGTAGGGCAAACACGGCATACTATTAGCCATGATATCATTGTCGGTCTTGCCAAGGTAGATTTTGAGAATGCCTTGAGGCAGATGTAGACTAGTAGTAGTTAGAGTAGTATATAAATATTTTGTAAGTAGTAGTGATGTAAAGCCCTTGTTGTATAGTAAAGGGTAGTCTTTTGTAAATCCCAATTTTTGGAAAGCGATAGCGGTAAAGTAATGTAATCACTTTTAGGTCATATGTGTAACCGATGTAGTATTATACTACGAAGAATGAATATAAGTCCTTTTTATGGAAAGTAATGAGTTATGGATGTTGGAGTTATTGTTAATATTAATGATAACTAATAAAGAAAGGAATAATAACGAAATGTGTTTATTGTATCAGCAAAATGCCGCCAGGAAGAGTGCAACGTAATCAAGGTGCGAGCGTGAATCAACCGGAGGGAGGTCCGGTTAACCCGATGCAGGAGTTTATTAATTCAATAACAGCTGCCTTTAATAGAACAAGGGCTAATATCCCAGTAAATCCAGGAGTAGCACGAGCTACTACCTTTAAGGATTTCAAGAGCGTGGGTCCGCCAGAGTTCAAAGGAACTACTTTTACCCTATTGAAGCCCAAACGTGGGTTAAGGAGATAGAGAAGGCATTTGTAATAGCAATGTCGACGAGGCCCAAAAGGTTGCCTTTGTGACCTATATGATGAAGGAGAGGCCAACTTTTGGTGGGAAGCTAATCAAAGCTAGGGTTGGGATAATTGAATCGGCGTGGGATAGGTTCAAGGAGATATTCTTCGAGAACTACTTTCCCACGAGCATGCAAGGGAGGATGGAGATGCGGTTTCTGGAGTTGAAACAAGGGGACATGACGGTTCCCCAATACGCCGCCAAGTTCAATGAATTGGTAAGGTTTGCTCCACATCAACTGGATACTGAGGTGAGGAAGGCGCGTCGGTTCGAGCAGGTCTTGAAACCCTGGCTCTACAACTGTATATCGGTGTTCCAAAATACTTCTTTTGGGACCATTTTAGAGAAGGCGATAATCGCCGAGGGTGGTAGTGAAGCTTTAAGTCAATACCACAAGGACAAGAAGAGCAAGGTTAAAGTAGACGGGAGAGTAAAGATCGAGGGAGCCAGCGGTAGTGGCGAGGGTCGGAAGAGGAAGGTATTTAGCTCTGGGAATACCGTAGTAAATCAAGGAGACCAAGAGAAGAATGGAGGCTCAGAAGACTGTAGGAAGACTCACTTAGAGTCATCTCAAAGGGAAGGCCGTCTGTTACAACTATGGACAGAGGGGGGCATATTAGCCTAATTGTCCAAGTCCAAGAAGAACCATGGATGCTTTGTGTGTGGATCAACCGACCACCACAAAAGAACGGCCCGAAGAAGGGGACGGACGGGAATCGGTGCACTAATAGCGGTAAGTTAGCTATTGGGGGTCCAAATATGATGACCTGGTGTAGGCGATGGATCATACCTTTAACATAATAGGTCAAGATGCAATGCATCGAGGGGCGCCATCGCAGTATTATTCCGATCAACGATATCAATGCGTCGTCTTTGCTTTGATTCGGGCTACTTGTTCGCTTTATAGCGGCGATTTTGCTAGACGATTAGGACTACTTCCCGAAAAGTTGCCTATACCTTTAAATATTAAGGTAGAAAATGAAGAAATAATTCCTGTTGAAGATGTTCATAAGAGTTGTTGTGTAGATATACAAGGTTGTAAATTATCGGTAGATTTGTTACCGATAAAGTTAGGAGAATTCGGTGTAATTCTCAGAATGGATTGGTTAGTAAATCATGGGGCAATTATAGATTGTCAAAATAAATGTGTGAACATTAAGATGTTAGAACAACCTCGGGTAGTATTTTACGGTAATAGATCACTGGGACGTTCGTGTTGTCTAACCATGACACAAACTAGGAAATTATTGAAAAAGGGATGCGTAGGTTATCTGTGTCATGTTGTTGATACCCAGAGAGTGGTAGCAACCATGGAACAAATACCTGTAGTGAGAGAATTCGCCGATGTATTTCTGAGTGAATTGTCGGGACTTCCGCTGGATAAGGAGACAGAGTTTGTGATAGACATTGTGCCAGGAGAAGCACCAGTTTTCAGGGCACCGTATCGTATGGCGCCAGTGGAGATGAAGCAGTTGATGGTACAGTTGTAAGAACTGTTAGACAGGAAGTACATTCAACCGAGTGTTTCGCCCCGGTACTGTTTGTCAAGAAGAAGGACGGATCGTTAAGACTGTGTATCGACTATCGAGAGTTGAACAAGTTAAAGATAAAGAATAAATACCAATTGCCCAGGATAGATGATCTCTTTGATCAGTTGAAAGGGGCTAAGTATTTTTCTAAAATAGATTTAAGAACGCGGTATCATCAGTTGAAGGTTAGGAAGGAGGATGTGCCAAAGACAACATTCAGGTCTCGTTATGGTCATTACGAGTTCCTGGTGATGTCGTTTGGATTGACAAATGCACCAGCTGCATTCATGGATATGATGAACATAGTGTTCAAACAATATTTTGACAAGTTCATCGTGGTGTTTATAGATAATATTCTAGTCTATTCTAAGATGCCAGAAGATCATGTTGAACACCCTAGATTAGTGTTGGAGACACTAAGAAAGGAGAAGTTGTATGCGAAATTCACTAAGTATGAATTTTAGTTGGAGAAGGTACAGTTTTTAGGTCATGTCATTGACCATGAGGGGATTTCAGTAGATCCAGCGAAGGTGGAAGCCGTGATGAATTGGGAACAACCAAAAACGCCGACTGAGGTGCGGAGTTTCCTAGGGTTAGTGGGTTAATATCAAAGATTTATCCAGGATTTTTTGAAGATAGCTACTCCATTAACTAACTTAACAAGGAAGATGGTGAAATACGCTTGGACTGACAAGTGCGAGGACAATTTTTAAGAACTAAAGAAGGGATTGAGTGAAGCGCCTGTTTTGTCATTGCCCGATGACACAGGAAATTTTGTAGTTTATAGCGATGCTTCACATAGACGACTTGGTTGCGTGCTCATGCACCATGGCAATGTCATTGCGTATGCATCTAGGCAGTTGAAGGATTATGAGAAAGTTTACCCTACTCATGATCTGTAACTAGCCGCAGTAGTTTTTGCTCTAAAGATATGGAGACATTATCTTTATGGAGAAAAATGTGAGATATACACGGACCATAAGAGTCTAAAATATATCTTCATATAGAAGGAGTTGATGAGGCAGAGGAGATGGATGGAGTTGATAAAGGATTACGACTGTGAAATCCTGTATCACCCAGGAAAAGCCAATGTAGTTGCCGACGCCTTAAGTAGGAAAGGTCGGGAAAAGTTGTCTTTGTTGACGGCTCAAACTGAGTTGATAACAGAGATGACTAGGATGGAGTTGGAAGTAAAGCTGCCAAGTGAAGGAAGACAAATGTTGTTTAGAACGGAGATGCAATCTACCATCGTAGAGAGAGTTAAAGAGGTACAACTCAAAACAAATGAGTGCGACCGGATAAAGGAGCGGCTAGCCAATGAAAAAGATACTAAGTAAAGTCTTGATAATTAGGGATTATTGAGATTTGAAGGAAGAATTTGGGTTCCAAATGAGACAGAATTAAAGGAGCAGGTGTTGCAAGAGGCTCACAATTCGAGGTTTTCAATTCATCCTGGTAGCACTAAGATGTATCAAGATCTTCGACAGAGTTTCTGGTGGCCGAACATAAAGAGAGAGATCGCCGAATATGTGAGTAGGTACTTGACTTGTCAGAGAGTTAAGGACGAACATCAACAACCTAGTGGCTTGCTACAGTCATTAGAAATTCCAGAGTGGAAATGGGAGAATATCACGATGGATTTTGTGGTGGGAATTCCGACTACTCAGAAGGGGTATGATGTGATGTGGGTAATAGTGGACCGATTGACGAAGTCGGCTCACTTTTTACCAATTAGGGTCAAGTATAACTTAGATCAGTTAGCTAGACTCTATATTAAAGAAATAATCTCTATACATGGAGCGCCAGTATCGATTGTGTTAGATCGTGACCCACGATTCACATCGAACTTTTGGAGGAGTCTACAAGAGCAGTTAGGAACGCAGTTGAATTTGAGTACAGCGTATCATCCACAAACAAATGGACAGAGCAAGAGGACAATTCAGACGTTAGAAGATATGCTGAGATCTTGCGTTATGGATTTCAAGGGTAGTTGGGATAATCATCTACCATTAGTGGAGTTTGCGTATAACAACAGTTATCATACAAGCATAGGTATGCCGCCTTACAAAGCTTTGTATGGGAGGAGATGTAGAACACCACTGTATTGGGATGAGGTAGGAGAACGCAAAATGTTGGGACCAGAATTGGTGCATAAGACAGCGGATATTGTCAAGAAGATACAAATGCGTCTTCTAGCAGCTCAAGACAGACAGAAGAAGTTTACGGATCTGCATAGAGAGAATCGAGAGTTTGAAGTAGGTTCATTAGTATTCCTAAAAGTATCTCCCTGGAAAGGAAAGATACATTTTGGAAAGAAGGGAAAGTTAAGTCCGAGGTTTATAGGACCTTTTGAGGTATTAAAATGGGTAGGTGAGGTAGCTTATATGATAGCATTACCTCCAGACCTAGAACGAATACATAATGTATTTCACGTATCCATATTACGTGCTTATAAGCCAGATTATAAGCACGTGATAGAATATGAACCTATTCATATCAAGAAGGACTTAACGTACGAGGAAACGCCGATTCAAATTGTCGATAGAAAAGAACAAGTTCTGCGAAATAAAGTCATACCTTCGGTAAAGGTGATATGGAAGAACCACGATGTAGAAGAAGCAACATGGGAGTTAAAAGAAATGATGAAAAAGAATTACCCGTATTTATTTGTGTAATTTGTTTTAGCGAGATTCTAGGGACAGAATCCTTATAAGGGGGAGAGAATGTAACGCCCTAGAAAATCGAACCTTTGTAAATACTTTTAATAATTAATAAAATAATATTATTTATTATTATTATGTATGGATAAGAAGAATGTCATTCTATAACCTAGAAACGTTGGAATATCATAGTATTTTAACTACGTGGGAGAATTAAAGTGTTTAAAATTTTAAGACGGAAATAAAAGCTTTCCGAGAAATTTTCCGAAAAACACTATTCATCAATTTCTGCTCGGGAATTATTTTTGAACTTCCAAGAAATACGTAACGTTATAATATCAAGGTGAGATGGATTATACAATAGTAACCTAAGTATGGAAAATGTAATATTTGGCATACGGACTTAATTTTGGAACGTTAGGTTTATTAAGCGTTAAGGGAAGAAAGTTGTTATCGTATAATGTGTATACACTATACGAGGTAATGAATATAAGTATAATACGACGTATTATACTATTACGAATGGAGAATGAAATAACGTATATTATGAATTAATATACGAGTTAGCATACGAGAATTATACGTGGTGTATATACGTTAAGTTATTAATTAAAGGTAATGGACTTGTAGGATTATTAACCTAATAGTATAAGTCCAATAGAAGTGATACTCAACCCCAAGTGTTTGATGGATCATGAGTCCAAACTATGGTAGCATAAGCCCAATAAGGAAATTAGCTAGATTAATTAGCAAGCCCAATGATAAGCCATGATCCATAGATCAAACCATGTTAAGGTGGGTAGACTTGATGGGCAAGACAAGGAATGAATAGTAAGGAGGTGGGGGATTGAGGAGGTGGAATAAGGAGGTGGGATGGTGTTTTGACCATTTTACCCTAGCTTTTGGTTGCCTATAAATAGAGAAGTCTCACTTCATTTGTTGGTTGTTCAATTTCTCCCAACTCCTCTCAAAGATAAGCAACTTTTTTGGTAGAGAGAATAAGCCACTTAAGCACTTATAAGCCACTTGAACTTTTGCTAGATTTTCTAAAGTGAGTTGAAGTCATAGTCTTCAAGGGTAAGACTCATATTTTTTATCTTTATCTCTTCTATGATAGGATTGATAGAGAAGGGGGATTGGTTGTTAAGAACAAGTTATAAGTTATTAAGGAATAAACTTAAGCCGAATAGGTTGAATAAACAACTTAAACTCTAATAAGTTATTGGAATCTTGAAGAACTTGTCATATGTTTTTCATATGATGTTAGTATGTTGATTATAGCATGAGAACATTGATTAATGGACTTAAGTTCCTAGTAAGTCATTAACATGAGAAATTGTAGTTCATAAGTTAAATAAGTCATTGACTTATGAGAATAAGTCAAAACCTACTTTGACTATAAGTTGGTGTAATAAGTAACTTGTGATGTTCATA
Source organism: Panax ginseng (assembly GCA_020205605.1). Taxonomy (NCBI): domain Eukaryota; kingdom Viridiplantae; phylum Streptophyta; class Magnoliopsida; order Apiales; family Araliaceae; genus Panax; species Panax ginseng. The sequence continues at coordinate 127,146,748 of CM035137.1, forward strand.
TGCTGGTTAAAATTCATTTAGAATCATTAAGATCGTAGCTTTGACGGAATTCACACGATTGGACGATTATCGTTGAATTCGTTAAATTCTCGGAATGGAAGTCGTATTTTGTTTTTGAAGTCGGAAACGTTGGTTTTCGATGGAGACAAGTCATATTTGGCATTATAGAGTTGCGGACTCAAAAATGACCGAATTCTGACTTAGAACGAAGAAACGAGCGTTGAACGTTCACGGACGTTTATCGTTTTCGTTAAAAATGAACTCATAAGTGAAATTTTAGCAAACAAAATGGAATAGATAAAATTCTTGCATGAAAGCATAGAGTATGTAATTTGTTATTCGTAGGCTTTTGAACGAGCCAATTCGGACTTATAACGAAGAAGTTATGAGTTCGAGAGTTTCATAATATTTTCAAAAATTGCAAACTGTCTGAGGCACAGAGTTGGCGCCCCGGCGCCAACCCAAGGCCATTGAGTGGCGCCGCATCGCCGAGTTCGAGGCTTGCTCACTGCAAACTCGCACCGCGGCGTGAGAGGAAGAGTGGTGTGTGGCGTCGCGGTGCCAAACCTAAGAAATTGACAGAGAAGAAAGATTTCAAGTATAGAATGAAAGGAAACTTTATAGTATTGAATCAAGGCATAAACATGACATTGTTAGGACATTGTTAGACACTTACATATGATAATTAAGAGTTAATAATCAAACGAAGATGAACGAAATGTGAATTACGTAATGAAAGCCAAAAACCAATAATAGTAGATCTAAGTCAGGATTTATATTGAGATGAAGGGTAAGATATAATAGTATACATACTTGATTATATATGACCTAATGTGGTACGTTATATGATCATGTATTGTAGAAACGTAGAGACTTAAAGTGTACATGTGTAATTCATGTAATTCATGTATTCTTTCACATGAAGTCTTGAATGATGAAGTCTAAAGCCAACTCTTTCGGCTAGACTTATATTATGATTCTATCATGCATGATTTATGTTTACCGAGTTATATTGGTATGGTTTTCAATCGAAGACCAAGTATGCTAAAATGTTTTTGTCGTTTAACGATAGACACGTGAGGTTGCCACAACTTAAACGTATACACGCTTAATGAATGTAGTGTTGATCAATATAGAGTACTATGGGTTGATCACCCAGAAGTGCTCGTAAGCTATGCCGAACTTACGGACTTAGTGTCGGGTTGTCCTTTTCAAAAGAAATTATGAACTGCTCACAATCTTTAGCCTTAGTTGATATTCTACTGAATATTGTTGTTGGAAAATGTGTTGAATGAAAAGAAGTGCTATTTTGAATTATCAATAGTACTTCATAATTATTGTTCAGTTACTGAAGATATATGAGTTCTATGTTTCAAACATGTTGTTTATTAGAATTGTAGTACTTGCTAAGCTAGTCATGCTCACTCTTGCTTGAACCATATGAACACAACCAAGATCGAGTGAACCGAAGGCTCAGGCAAGGACAAGGGCAAGGCGAAGACGAACCCTTAGATTACTTATGTAATAGTATAGGTGAACGATTATAATATATTTTATATTATGACAAGAAAAAACGAATGGGTTACAAGGAATCTGGGAAATATAATATTATTTTGGATATATAGAAGTTATATTAGTCCTTTTGAGACTATTTAATTGAATGAATGAATGGTAGTACCGTGTAGCACCATCTGTCGGGTTGGAAGAGACCCGGATTTCGGGGCGTCACACTTTACTGATTCAACTAATCTTTAGTTGATGAATTCTAAACTCTAAATTACCCTTGAAGTCAATCCAAACAAAAATTCCTTTGGTTTGCTTATATACCCACACAATTTTGCAAGAATGTTGTCGATGATGACACTTGTTCAATTTAGAAGTCGTTAATACTCTAGCTCTTGTTGACTCATCGATATAACTTATTCATGAAGATATTATAATCAAACTCTTGAATAGTTATTGGTTCCTATCTGATTCAACCAGTACATGGTTGATGAGTGTTCTTAAAATCTAGAACTCCTTTGAAGCTAATTCCTAACCAAACTTCCTTTGGATTGGAACCTGATAATCTAAGATGAGATGAACAACCCTATATTAGGGGATTATTTTATAGCTACGCAATAGCATTAAAATGTTTGTACAATACATAGTACAAAGGGCTAATCACCTGGAGTACGGGATGATGGTCCATATAGTCATTTAGACTGTTAAAGGTTATAGTAGAAACACCTGTTAACCTAGGACATAGATGATAATTATAGTCCTTTAGACTGTTAAAGGTTAAAGTAGAAGTACTTGAAAACCTAGAGTATAGTTCGTGGTCTTGTGAGCCTCAGTGTATTCTTTGATGTTGATATCTATTGCTAACTTAAACGTTCATTATTCCTTTGAACTCGTAGCTTTTGAATTAAAGTTTATTATTCCGATAAGAGAATTTTACCGTTCAAAGTTCAGTCATTGTCATTCATAAAATGTTATTGTATACTATTCTTCTTGTGGGCAATTGTTTGCTCACTCTTACACAAAAAAATGAAGATGAAGTTATGAAGTTTGAAGAGTTTTCTATCAGCAAGGGCAAGGGCACGATGCTTAATTAGACGATGTTTAATTTACCTTTTATTTATGAAGCTTATGTAATAGTTTTAATTATGGTTATGTTTTAATATTCTGCTGATGATTGTAATAAAGGTTAGATGACCTGGTATTTATTTTTAGATTATGTAACCCTTTAATGGGAGATTGATTGTTTAAACTTTGAGTTTAATTATATCCTTTGTTATGGGTAGTTAGTTATGATTTAATTGGACAGTCAACACCAAATCTGTGGGATTGAAGTGCCCGAATTTGGGGGTGTCACAGAAACGTTCATGAAGAACGGATTAAAACTGAGCTATAACGAAGTTATAACGAAAATTTAATAAAAGAAAAACGAGAGGTAGAAAGTATGTAAATGAACTCGAATGTGTATGGTTTCATAAGAATGTAAGAGAACGTAGAAAACGTGTGTTGTGGACTCAAGAACGAACAAGTTCCGAATTCGGATGACCTAATTTTGGATGAACAAATGAAGAACATTAATAACGTAAAAAAAATGAACGGAGGATGAAGATTAAGCCAATCGAATGAGATGGTAACGGATTCAGAATGACTTTTTGTCCGAGGGGAATTGAAGTACGTAGGATAGGGAAGAGAATGGCTTTGGAATTGTGACGCCGCCAAATTCGGTTATCTTCCAACCCGACATATGGTGCTACCCTGTACTCATAACCATACAACCATTCCATTGAAATACAATAAAATGAATATAATTACTATCTTCTTATTATAATCAAAGTATAATCCTTTCCAGGTTCATAAACCGATTACATTGTTTATTGTTCATAATGTATAATACATACAAACATACTAATCTATTACACGATGGTTAAGTATCCATCTTAGCCTTGCCCTTATCTCTCTTAGCATTCTCAGTACGTTCATCCTTAACTATAATCATATAATTCAAGCAAGAAGTGAGCATAACGAGCTCATCAAGTTTAACAAAGGATAACAGTAATACCACATTCATGAATTATATAACAATTCATACATAACTGAACAAATAGTTATGAAGTATTATGAAACAATAATACTTTAACATTTCATAACATCAATTCCCAATGTGTAGAGTAGATTAGGAATTCTGAACCGGTCGATAGACCATAAACAGTAGCTTTCTGTTTTCATACTTGAAAAGGATATCACAACAGTAAGGTTATACATCTGCATTACTTACGAGCACTTCTAGGTGATCAGCCTATAGTACTCTATGTTGATCAACACTCATTCGTTAAACGTATTTACGTTTAACATTTGGCAAACTCGCGTGCCCATCGAATAATCGATAAAAAATATTTTTGTTTGTTCATAGACAAACCATACCTTCACATCCATACCAATCACTTGGCATAGGATAGCGTTAACATTTCTATATAGAAAGATTTGAATATAAATCAATCTATATCTTACGAATAGTCTAGCCGAGTTAAATCTGGCATTGACCCTTTCTTTAAAACCACTCATGCAATTCAGTGCAATGAATCACAAAAAACTTGGCTAATTTGAAAGTTAGACAAGCGTTAAGAAAACTTGCCTTTCAACGTCTTCAAATAACTTAATCGATTGATCACAACTTTTATAGAATCTACATGATATATTCACATAGCACACTGTAATTAGCTATCAAACAATTGTTCACATTGTTTCTACCAACTTCTTTCTCTTCTAAGTCTTAGTTAACTTAATAACAATAATAAAGTCAACTCGAGTTATTACCCTTCGTCCCGGCTTATTAACCAACTTATGTTATTAACCGGACTCCATTATCATTGGCGAAGTACCAACGATGTTTACCGATTAAGGTTCATTGATAACACCTTGTGTTCCTCATTCATAACTTACTAATATGCATTCAATTCCTAAGTTCAAAACCATATACCTTAGTATAGGTAGTATAGGAATAGTTTTTGTAACGCCCCAAAATCCAGTCTATCTTCACACCCGGATTCTGTGCGTCACTAGTACATCATTCATCCAACATACATCATTATATACTGAAATATAACAATATACACTCTCAAATCCAAGGTTCTAAAAACCTTATAGCTTTTCCCATTACAAATAATGATAATTACATTATTCTTTACATCTTGCACGGGTGACTTTTATCCGCCACCAAGGATACATAATCGTTCATTAAACTATTCTATAGTTTAATTCTCATCTTTCTACATTACAAGTCTTCACTTGATCTTCTCGCTCATTCACATTCTGAATGGCACTTCATCTGGATACCGACAGCTTGATTTATACGGGATCCTTAAGTTCTTCTAACATCGTTCGCTGAAAATATTTTTCATTTAAAGCAAGTGTGAGCATTCAATTGCCCAGCAAGTCTTAACAGTTGAACAAACAACTTTAAGAGTTTAACATTCCTTTGAAACTTCGATAACCAAACAAAGGTTATGAAGTAGCTTGAACAATAGGAATAATCTCGATTCCTATCATTTTAAAACATTAGTCACATTCACTTTGAAATACTTTCATTCTCTACTATCTTTCATACACATTTTGTCTGGCTAGAATCAATAGCACAAACTTAACAATAATGGTTCATGTATAAACAGAACATTCTCTTATTGAATAGTTCAATCACAGAACAGTTCATATCATAGAAACACCGAAGTGTTCACATTGTCGCACAAGGCCTCATACGTTCTACCACCTTGTACAAATATCACACATTCGCAAATAGACAGAACTTTTCAAGTTCAACATCTGAGAAGTTTAAGAAACTAGCATTCATTTAAAATATGAATGAAGTTAAGAAACTTGCCTTACGCACAGCAACAGCTTACGCTGAACTGCTCATTCCATTCCCTATAACACATAAGGAAATAACACATACACCAATTAGTCATATACTTGACTTACGCATTGGTTTACTTAACTTTATTTCTTAAGGTTCGCGTTCTTGCAATCTAAGTTTACGCGACCAACTTTCATTACCATTCTATGGCTTCATGACATACGGATATGTCTTACTCAAAATGTTCATCATCTTTGATGATTAACATTCTTATCTTCTTCTTATAACTTCTATAGGACTCAGCACACATCGCTTCTCTGCTAGTATTCCATATGGTACTCTGAGTGGTTTCCCACAAACAACCAACCAACAAACAAGTTCTCGTCTCGTCTACACTGCCCATAACAGTGAGTTAGATCGGTTGCCAGTTTCGTATATACCTTCGCTCTCTGAAGGAATTGTTTAGCTCAGCTCCCATATGTCAACCATCAAAGGTTACGATTATACCACAACCTAACTTATCTTAACTTATACGAACTATTAAATATACTGTTTTTTAAGTCAATTTCTTATTCCTTATGGCTTTCTGACAATTAAATGTCATACCTCAGGATTCATTCTTATCCGACTCACATTCGGCTTTCATTAATCTTATTACCATTCGATACGGCTTTCTTGATACCATTTGTATCTTACTTACTACTCTCATCAACGTCTAAGTCATACAACTAGGGTATACTTAGAACGTTCGTCCAACGCGAATACGATTCACAAGGATCGTTTACGTATTCATCGTTCACGTTGCTCGTCTCTTAATCTCTCATTCAACCTTTACTCAAGGTTTTAATCACTTTAAATCGTTATTCATCCCATGAACCCCATGTTCATTATAATTTCTAAATGTCAAAGCCATACGGTTCGTTGTATGCTAAGACCGATCGTTCATCGCAATAACGTTGCGTTCACAGTGTCTAAACGCTTTACATTCATCTCTTATTGCCATGTCATAACATCAAAATGTTATACATTACTTTCTTCACTCAACGTCTGAGGAATCACAATCATAGCAATCCTTCATATTTGTTTGTCGCGACTACGGTCCCCTATTACATCTGGTTCCTGCTACTTACGCCTACATTCTTTATATTTTAATCTCATTTAATCTTTTCGTTCAACCTTTATTAAAGGTTTAAAACACTTGACTAAGTGTTAAATTAGTTGAACATTATGTTCATATTTCTTTCTTGTATATCCCCCAGCAGTTGAGCATTTAAAATCTCATTTCTAGCATTGCTCACTTGCCGGCCATGGCGCCTTTAGTCCCTCTTCTAACTCTCATGGTCATGGCTTACCACTGCAAAGTGTCAAACTGCCAAGGTTGGGGCTGCGGCGCCACTCTCTACACTAAGACTCGCCTCTACTACAAGTTAACAGATGTCTGGCTCTCGGTCTGGCCTCATTGTAGCGCCCACCATTCTAGGCATGACCGACATACCAAGCGCAAGTCCTTCTTCCCGAAAATTTTTCTAAGTGTTAACTTCATTTTGAGACGCTTACTTTTCGATCTCATAACTTCTTTGTTATAACTCAGAACGAGATCGTTCCAAAGCCATTTTCTTCGTTATCTAATGTACTTCTATTACCCCTGGACAGAATTTTGTTCTGAATCCATTAACATGCCATTCAATTGGTTTAATCTTCACCCTTCATTCATTTTAACGTTTTTAACGTTCTTCGTTCGTTTGTCAGTAATTCGGTCATCCGAACTCAGAATTCGCTCGTTCTTAAGTCCACGACTCACGTTTTCTACGTTTTCTTACATTCTTATGAAACCCTACACGTTCGGGTTCATTTACTAACTTTCAAATTTTTGTTATTCTTTTACGAAATTTTCGCCATAACTTCGTTATAGCTCAATTCTAATCCGTTCTTCAAGAACGTTTCTACCGTTCCTAACCAAGCAATAAGCATCTAACTTATACGCGATGGTTTTAAACTTGTCCATCAACAACAATTATCCTACGATGGTTTTAAATTTGTCCATCAACAACGTTCTTCGCGTTCTTCGTGTTCTTCGTTCGTTCTTCATTTTTAATCGATATTTTGGATTACGATTTCACTTTTTCTTGGAATTTGATGTTATAGAACATCATTCCTTACTTATTTTACCTACTCATTCGTAAGATTCATTCGGATTGCTCAAATTCCTTACGAATCTTATACTTCCTTAAGAAATTTATAAACTAAATTTATAATTCTTATTTCTTCGTTTTCTCATGAATTCAACTATATGAATTCATTATTAACATTATCTACTTCTTATCTTCATTAAGTTATGTATTGAACATATTAAACTTAAAGAAAATTAGAAGAAACTAGGATTCTGATTACCGTTCATCCTTTAATTCCTTCCGTCGGACAAAGTTTGCTCACGAGCCAACTTTTCCTCTTTCTTCTCCCTTTCATCTTCCATCTGAACTCTATCTCTTTCTCTCTCAAATGATAGGATTTTCAAAATCCCATTCAAATGAATTTAAGCTTCCTATTTATAGATTTTCAAGGCTAGGGGTATTTTGGTCATTTCACCCCCACCTCCTTACTATTCATGACTTAGCCACCAAGTTTACTTGGTGGCTAAGAAGCCGCCCCACCTCCTCACTTAGCTTCCCTTGGAAGCTTCGTGCTTTCGTCTTGCGGAATTCGTCCGACAGTTCGAAAACTGAAATTCTTGGAATCTAAATATTTTTGAATATTCCGTCTTTCCTCTAGCGATTAACTTTTACGTAATCTTCGGATCTCCGAAAAACTGAAAAACACTTTTCCACATTAAATGTTTTCCTTCATGTTTTCCCCTAACGTAGCTAAACGAATGAAAAGTACATAACAGTACTTTTCATCATTTTTATTTCGTCCGATTTCTGCACGTTTTTCGAGAAAAACTTTTATCGGCTTACTTAACTTTTCATGATATATTATCATCAAATCTTTCGATGGAATGTCATTTCGACATACCAAACTCTCGAAAAGGCTTAGGTTATTCAAACCCTAACCCTTAGGTTTCGTCGGGTGAATAGTGTCTATTTCGTCTTTTTCCCTGGAAATATTTTTGTTCCCAAAAATTTTTTATTTTCATCTTGAAAATTCCTACTCGTTCAGTCTAGCTCGTAGCCAGAATCCTCCCGATTAATAATCATTCTAGGTTATAGAACGATTAGTAAACACATAGCACAAAATAGTATTAATAAAAATTCATTATATTAATAACTAATTCTTTAAATCTTAATTTCTGGACAATTCGGATTTCTGGGTTGTCACAGTTTTAATACACTTATGAAGTGCACAAACATTACTCCTATAGGTATCTGAACAATTGAAGTTCAAAACCTAAGTCATCTATCAAAAGCCCTGCACCCGCCCCGCGGCATGACCTACTAGTTCAAGACTGGCGTTGCGGCGCCGCTTAACGATAGTTGTCCCTGGTCTCAAAGATCATGGCATGAGACTTCCTTCTATAAGTGGTGTCATGCGTACCACTTTCCAAAGAGCTAACTACACTTTATCATGCAAGACTTTGTGGTGCGACATTTAACACATTGTCTGGCACCGCGGCGCCAGACCTCAGCACCAGAATTTCCCAACAGATGAAAATTTTAATGAAATTCTCGGAGCCATAAATTCTTCGTTATAGGTCCGATTTGGTTCGTTCAAAAGCCTGCACGTCATAAATGACATACTCTATGCGTTCATAAAAGAATTCGACACTTTCAAATCTGTTAACTCAAAATTCACTATTGAGTTCATTTTTTAAGCGTTCGTAAACGTTAATGAGCGTTCAATGCTCGTTTTCTTCGTTTTAAGTTAGAATCCGACGATTCTTGAACTCACAACTCTTAAATACCCTATCTCACATGTTGACATTGAAAAACAACATTTTCAAGTCTCACGGCTAATTTTGACTACCAATCTAGAATTTTAACATTTTTGACGTTTAACGTCTATTTCCGTGAAATTCGCCCTAACTTCGTTATTTATGTTCTCTAAGCGAAATCACATGGAATACTCCACGGACTTCATATCTACATCCTAACCAAGAAAGATGCACATATTTACGTATTGATGGAGTTCAATTGTTTATCAACAATCAATCTCAATAATCACTATTTTCATGGTTTAAAACTATATCAAACCTTATGATTTCTATGATTTCATGACTTATAGAGATTGAATCTATAATAAGTCATTCTTATTCCACTATACAAGAGATACACCACCCATTAATGATTTTCCATGATTAAAGAAAACCAAAAGAGATGGAAGTAGAAATAAGGGATATTACCTTAAGAACTCTATAGAAAATCTTGGAAAACTATATGATAAAGCTTCCAAGTGTATGATTTGGTTAAGTCTAGCTCTCTCTCTCTCTCAATAATCTAGGTTGCCAATTTGAAAAACTCACAAAAGACCAATTCTTGCTTTCTATTTTATAGGGAAATGAAATGGAGGGCAATCTAGACAATACACCACCACCTCCTTACTATTCACACATTGTCACCAAGTAAAATACTTGGTGACCAAGGTTTATTATTGCCTTGCACACCAAGGGCCGGCCCACCATGCCCATGGGTCATCCCCATGGGTTACCCCATGGGTTTTACCCATTCGGTGACCCATCGGTTCGATCCACGGTTCGGTTTTCATGTATTGGGCTTAACCAATCTAACCTTGGGCCTTGACTTGGGCTTTCTCATTCAATTGATTGTACTAAACCTAATCCAACCCAACTAAATTAACATTAAGTCCTAACTTAATTCCATAATACGAATCGTATACTATACGTATAATTCTCGTATTCTCTCCATATAATACTTGTACGATAATCGTATGAGACTCGTATTAACTCATCATATTATACGTAGATACTAGATAGTATCCTGTTTGTATAACACACGAATTAACCATAACTCAATTTGTTCTACGCATTTCATTTCCTTCTCGGAAATGAATATACTCAACCCTTAGGTTTTAAGCCCGCAGGCAAAAACTGCGTTTGCCATAAATGAAATATTATCAGATATTTCATCTTATCTCGATATTATATCATTACGCGTTTCTCAGAATTTCAAAATAATTCCCCGAACAGAAATGGATGAATAGTATTTTTACGGGAATTTCTCAGAAAATATTTATTCTCGTCTTGGAAATTCTAAACAATTAATTCTACAACGTAGCCAGATTACTAACCACATTAGTACATTCTAGGTCATAGAATGACCTTCACATAGCTTACTCACAAAATAAATCAATTAAATTCATTTAATTCACATAATCAAATAAAAATTTAATTGTCATAAAAATCCGATTTTCTCCGGCGTTACATTGACCTCATTTAGAGTTATAACGAAAAAGTTATGAGATCGTGAAGTAACCATCTCAGAACAAGTTAACACTTAGAATTTTTTTTCCAAAGTTTAGGGCTTGGCGCTACAGCACTAGCCATATGTCATTCCAAGTTGAATGAATCGAACGTTGTAAGATAAGAATACGGTAGCGTAAAATGCTCCGTATGTCATGAAGCTGTAAACCGGTAATGAAAGTTGGTTGTGTAAACTTAGATCGAAAGAAAACGAACCCTAAGAAGTAAAGTTAAGCTTAAACCAATGTGTAAGTCAAGTATATAACTACTTGGTATATGTGTTATTTCCTTTTGTGTTTTATAGGGATTGGAATGAACAGTTCAGTGTAACCTGTAGCTGTGTGTAAGGCAAGTTCTAACTTTATTCATATTCTAAATGAATGCTAGCTTCTTAAACTTCTCAGATGTTGAACTTGAGAAGTTCTATCTATGTGTGAATGTGCGATATTTGTAAAAGGTGGGAGAACATATGAGGCCTTGTGCTACAATGTGAACACTTCAGTGTTTCTATGAGATGAACTATTCTGTGATTGAACTGATTCAATATGAGTATGACATGAACCGTTATTGTTACGTCTGTGCTAATGATTCTAGACAGACATGATACGTATAAAAAAGGTAGAAGAAGGAAAATATTTCAAAGTGAATGTGATTAAGGTGTTAAAATGATAGGAATCAGAATTATTCCTATAATTCAAGCTTCTTCATAACCTTTGTTCGGTTATCGAAGTTCTAAAGGAATGTTTAAATTCTTAAAGTTATTTATTTAACTGTTATGACTTGCTGGGAAATTGAATGTTCACCCTTGCTTTAAATGGAAAACATTTTCAACGAACAATGTTAGAAGATCTTTAGGATCCCGTAAAGATCAAGCTGACTTGTATTCAGACGAAGTGTCAATCAGTATATGAATGAGCGTGAAGATCAAGTGAAGACTTGTAATGAAGAATAATTTAATTAAACTTTAGATTAGTTTAATGAACTGCTTTGTATCCATGGTGGCGGATAAAAGTCACTCATGTAAGATGTAAAGAATAATGTAATTATCATTATTTGTAATGAACAAGGTTATAAGGTATTAGAACCTGGGAATTGAGAATGTATGTTGTTATATTTCATTATATAATGATGTATGTTGGAATGAATGATGTACTCGTGACGTACCGAATTCGGGCGTGAAGATAGACCGGATTTCAGGGCGCTACAAGTTGGTATCAGAGCTAATAGGTTATAAATCTTATATATGAGTACCTAAGACTATAATCATAGAGAGAAGGATAAGAAGATCGTTGAGTTAAAGGATTAAGGAAGAAGATCACCACGTGATCATAGTGAATCATAGTAACAGATGAATTGTTAAACGATGAATGATTTATAGCTAATACTATAAATGAATGGTACTAAGAATTAGTATGCAAAGAAGAACTCAAATTGAGGTGTAAAGGATATCATACGAATTAAAGAAGATTTGTATTAAGTAAGGAGAAACTTGAATTTGTAAAATTTCAATTGAGGACTCATGTGATAGCTGAGTTGTCTGAACATCTGTTATGGACCGGAGGTTTGTGTTGTGGTGTAACAACTGATTAGCTTATTACAGTGATAATCATTAGAATATATCGCGTTATCAATATATATATGGCGAGAAGATGAATCTTTTCTCGTGTATATGCTTGATAGGTAGAGAATGATAAGTTAGGTGCGAGTTCTTGAAACTCATTCTTATGAAAAGTTTGTGACTCATAGTTATATGCTATGTTTTTGAGCCCTAAGCATATGGATAGTCCTTGATTTGTTCTTGGATTACATATTGCGAAGATAAGTTCTTAAACACATATGGTTGTGAAAAGTTCCTAAACACATAAAGTGTAGTAAGTTGATGGACTATACTTAGGTATAGGAATGTTTAGACTGAAAACGAGTATTTTCAGTAGGCTTAGTATTGAATGTGCTAGAGAAGATTAAGTATTATCACAAGTAGGACAATGAAAGAAGATGGAGAATATGATATTCTAAGTCATCTAGTTATGCTAGATTTCTAAATTTATTGAAATCATGCTTATGTGTGTGTGTTTTGAAAATGTAAGAATTGGTTCAACTTTTGGAACCAATGGATTTTAAAAGAACTATTCTTGGTATGTCTATGCTAATTGTTTCGGCTAGACATAAATTAATTTGAAATATCAAAATGAATTTTATATCATCAAGGCATTTGATGCAAGGATGGTAAAAAGATGGAGTTATTAATGAAATTGAACCTAGTGTTGGATGTGATCTTAGGATCAACAACCCACTATGGTATGATGTATAATGACGAAGTCAAAAACTGACAAAGTCCTGAACGTACTGTAGAAAGTACGGTATCACGACGTCATAAAACGTTTTGATGTATTGTAAAAGAATTTAAAGGGTAGTCAATGTTAATTGAGTTAACTAGACGAATGTTTCAAGTTGATATCCAATTTATTGGTATGGTTTAAGCTATTTGATTCGGCTAAAACAAATGGTATGTCATGTTATAAGAAAATTGAGCTTTCTTTGAAGAAGTTGTGCCAAACCAAATTGCTTTGGTACGGAATCTAATAATTAAGTCTGAGGTGAACACACCCCGAAATGGACTTATACAATGGGTTGATCGCCTACGTATGAAAGAGGTAGTTTACCTTCTGGGTGATTATAAACTGACCGTGAAAGAAGGGTTATGGCGTCATGCTGTTAACCCTAGTAAGAGTTCATGGTCAATTTGACCCCTCAACAATAGTATAAAATGTTTTAAAGGAATTCTTATATTCCTCGTTGTTCATTCTACTTCATAATTCTTGATAAGTTATGAAAGTGAGTGAATGTCTGAAGAGAAATTGAGAAGAAGGGTAGGTTAAAATTATCAAGGACGAAATTCTATGAAGAAGGGGTGAATTTTATGACCCAGGAATGGGTGTGGTTTGAAGAAATTTCAAGGACGGAATTTTTATAAGGGGGGAAGTGTAACAACTTGGAGAATTCGGATTGCTCAGAATATAAGTTTAAAGAATTAGTTATTAATAAAATGATTTTTTTATTAATAATATTGTAACACCCCCTTTCCGAAATAGAAAGAGAGGTTACGCACAAAACACAACAAAACTGATGAATTTAATAACAAGGCTCAAAGCCACAAAAGGATAGTCTTAATAACTGATAAATACAATAAGTCAACCATAATAAATATCAAACTGTCTCAAAACACAATCTAAAATAATTATTAAAATTCTGAACAAACTAATGTATCACAACCTAAACATAATATATCTAAATTATTTGGATAAAAGGGAGCTCTCGTCACACTTGCCCTTGATTCCCCTGATTACCTGCCGGAAGAAAAACACAGCATGGACCAAATGTCTAGTACGGATATAGAATACAAATAATGAACCGAAATAACTAAATCAATTAAATGAAAAGAGACGAAATGAACTGAAAGAAAACGAACAAAACTAACACAACGAAATAATAGGCTGATTCAAATGGCTGGGTGTTATTTCATACCGAGCTCAGAACAAAAAAGAAATATACCTTGCCACATAGGTAAATCAAATAATGCCACACAGGAAAATCACACACGTTGGACCGCGAATCCAATACATGTAAAATTGGAAGGCGTGTTTGGCACAAACATCACCAATCCGCATAATAGAACAAAACAGAAAACTAGGGTTGACCCATACGCCTCCCACAACAAAACACCAAATGGCCAACTCCCAACGGACCACAAAACGGAGATGCCATGGACTGATCACACTGCCACGGAAGGTGTCATGCCTCGGTACCAAGAGGACATGTATGTGGTACCCCCACAGGTGATTATAGCTCAGGTATACCCTACGGTATTCTAACAAAGATATAATGTCACAGCGCATGTGACACAACAAAGGGGTTCTAACATGTACATGTTAAACTGGAACGAAATATCAACACAATGTCTCCAAAAATATTAACATGTACTTTCTACAAAGATCGAAATAAATATTAACCATGACATACTAGATCAAAGAGTACAAATACTAGTTTCAAATACTAATGCCAAAATGAAACATTCTCACGAATTTAAGAAGGAACAATCATGTGAAACCATAACAAATTTCTAAATGAAAAGCGAAACGAACAAATCAAAATTAAAGGATTATTATGAAAGAGAGTGCATAATCAGCACTGGATTTGCGAAAAAGAGTATGTAATTGCACTGGATTAAGTAATGCAATACCCTAAATTTATTCTAATATAACTCGTTTAGACTCCCTTCGCTCAAACTAATTAAACAAAATGATAAATAAATACAATTAGTGAATTAGTATTATATTTTAACAATATAGTAACCTTTCAATCATAAACAACAACAAATTTTATTTATTATTTTTTTTTCATAAATTCAGTAACAACTTTCATTCATAAATATGTCCAACCTAAAGTAACATTCCATTCAAACATTTTTGGTAAGTAACCTTTCATTCAAATAGTACAGTAACTTTTCTCTGTTGTTACGATTTTTATTTTTTATTTTTTTAAAAAAACAACATGACCTTTATTGCAACAGTAACCATACATATATATATATATATATATATATATATATATATATATATATATACACGAAAATTATATTATTAAATTAGTGTAATCATTTAGTCATCTGAATAGCATATGAACGACAAAAATAGGAAAGTTCTCTACTTCTTATTTACAATTGTCCCGACACTGTACACATAATCTATAGAAATTGATTTTGATGATTTTATGATTTTCTTACCTTTGTCAATTGAATTTTCTTTCTCTGTGAATTGAGAGCTTGCAGCCTTCTCATCTCCCAATTTTTACTATGTCGTTCTCCTTCCTCAATCGCGTATCAGGCGTAATGTTTAAGTGAATTAGGTTTATTTATTTATTTAGTTAGAAATAGATTTTATTAATTAATATATTTATTAACTCTCCAAATTTTAATAGGATTTTAAAAGTACACAATTATAAATTTGACCCACTTAATTTAAAGCCCAATTTTACCAATTTAATTTATCCACCACTTATTAATACATTAGCCCACAAAAATTAAATAACTAGTTTGACTCAATAAATAAAAAAATCCAATTAATATATTTTAAAACAAAATAATTTTCATTATACAATATTTATTATTATTTTCCGGGTATTACATTACCTACCCCTTAAAAGGACTCCATCCCCGGAATCAAAAGAATGGAATACACCTAATTTTCAAAGAGATGTGGATACTCCGCTCGAATAGACTCCTCCATCTCCCATGTAGCCTCTAGCTCCGAATGATTTCTCCACAAAACCTTAACAAACAGAATAGTCTTCCTCCTCATAATCTGCTCTTGACGATCCAAAATCGCCTATGCTTGCTCATCACAAGTAAAATCCTCCTGAATCTTATCGAACGGATATTGCACCACATGCAACGGATGATAATGATTGTGAGATCCCGAATTTCGTGAAATAAAAGTATTCAATTTTTCTATTTTGGTAAATAGTTAAATTGATAAAAGTTTAAAGTTACGAGTGATATGTGAAAAATTTTCAAAGTAAGCAAGTTGTCATAAAATAACCGGTAGTAAAAGTACAGTAATACGTGTGGTTGCATAGTAGCACACGGTATTAATTATTGATGCTTACGTGAGAAATCACTCAGTTATACTCAATTATTGCTACAGTAATTGTTGCATCATATCTCTCATATTATTGATTCAATTATTGTCACAGTATCATCTATATAATATGTTATATTATTAAATCAATAATTGAGACGATAAAGTTATTCATATTATTATTTGCAATATTAAAAATGTCTAGAAGTTCTGTCAAGGAGAGGTTAGGTCATTTAATTACGCGCCAATATGCAGAAATCCTTATCGGGAAACCCTTTCTTTCTTGGGAACGACCTGGTTGTTAAATATTGTGAGTTATAATATTAATGATGAATGTTATTAAAAATTGAATTTGAGTTCGGAGTTGAATTTGGAGACGCGGACGTGATATTTGAGACCGTAACGATGAAATTAGTAGAAATAGACTATAAACACAAAATTTGTCGGGGTTGACTTTTTGGTCAAAAAAAGTCAACAGATGACTTTTTCGAAAAAAGTCAGACTTCGAAATTTCAAAAATGAAATTTTTTAGAAAAATATTTCCATTGTGTTGGGATTGTTAGTGTTAGTGGAAATTGACATTTATTTCGATAATAATTGATGTCTGGAGGTTATATTGACCAATCGGGTAATTAATCGAATAAATGAGCAATTAATTGCTATTAATTCATATGATTATAACTATTTGTTCACATGTGTGTACTATTCATTCACATTCTTGTACTATTAGGGGAGTTGGTGCAAGATTGATAATACTTGCATGACTAAGTTAAAAATGGAGGTATAGATGGAGGTACTAGACTGTAATTCGTATTTTTCACATGATTATACTATTGAGTCACATGATTGAACTATTGATTCACATTATTTACTATTAGGGGAGGTGGTGCAAGTTTGATAATACTTGCAGGACTAAATTAAAAATGAAAGAAAAGTTGGAGGTATTGTACTGTAATATTTCGAGCCCCAAAGCATGCAATTATCGAAACTATATTTTTCTATAAATAGAAGCTCATTCTTCCTTCATTTCTCACCAATTCACTAAAGCTTTAGAGAAATTATTATAGAGAGAAATTATGGAGAGAAAGAAGAAGAGAAGTCTGCTACCTCACTATTCCAGTATCCAGTCTTCTTTTGAGGTAAGGGGTATTATTTTTTTCGTATTCATAAAGAGAGCTATAGTTATTCCATTCCTTATTATTCTGTTGGAATAACTCGCATACACGGACTACCGTATTTATGGTGAAATTTTTCTGTTATTCCATTCTTTATTACTATGTTGGAATAACCTGTCTATGCGAAGTACCGAATACATGGTGAAATTCTTCTATTCCATTCTTTATTATTCTGTCAAAATATCCTGTCTGTGCGTTTACGCATGACCTGGTTCCATTATTTATTATTCTATCGGAATATCTTGTCTGTGCGTTTACGCAAGACCTGGTTCCATTATTTATTATTCTATTGGAATATCCTGTCTATGAGTTTACACATGACCTGGTTCCATTATTTATTATTCTGTTGGAATAACCTGTCTGTGCGGTCTATCATATGCCTGGTGAATTCTTCTGTTATTCCATTCCTTATTGTTCTGTTGGAATAACCTGTCTATGTGGATTACCAGATGCATGGTGAATGATCCTTCGTATTCATTCCTTATTAAATTGTGAAAATGATATGTCTACGTGGATTACCGCATGGCGGGTGAAAATCCATTTGCAGTTTCGTAATTTTTCTAACCCTCAAAATTCTGGAAAAATTTAAAAGGATAATTTGATGAGTTTTCTATATTGTGTCCAAAGATGGCGATTTTTGGAAGTATAGATTAAGAGTTATGGATTTTGTGGGAAAAGACTATTTTAAAAGTAAAACCTTATAACTCCTTGTGGTTAACTCCAAAATTGGTGAATTTTTTATTGGGAGTACATGTATACAACAGAAGTATACCCTGTAAATTTTGGAATTTTTGGACAAAAGTACAATTTATGATAAATATCTAAATATTCGGCAGTTTTGTCCATATGAAAAATAGTAAATGAAATTTAAAAATTCTGATAAAAATATATGTTCAATATGAGACTATATTATGTTAAATCCTAGAAAAGAAATATTTTTGGGACAGATTTGGTATTTTTTATGAAAATGAACTAGTTATTAGTAAATAAATTAAATATGTTATATGAAGTAACAAAATTGAAAAATAGGATTTTATGGCTTGGGAATCCTATATAAGGTATATGCAGATTTTTGATGAGGGATTTGATCATTGGTGATGAAATCTTATGAGTATGGCATTTTTGAATGATTAAATGCATTATTTGGTAAAGTGTAAACAATTGAAATAAATTGTTTATAAGTTTAAGAAGTGATTAAAATATTGTTATAATATTAATAATATTAGATTATGAGTTTATTATGTGATTGATAATATTTGGATAAATTTAAAGTCTTTAATATTTATCCTTGTTTTCGTTTGATTAATGCTTATATCATTGTCATCATCCTCATTCTTATATTATGATGAAAGTCACATTTGGCTTACGTGCAAAGATGGATTGTTGATTATTGGTTTTACAGTTGTATATCATTGGCTTACGTGCAAAGATGAACTATTGATTGATGAGTATCTTTGACTTACGTGCAAAGATGGACTGTTGATTATTGGTTTTACAGTTATATATCTTTGGCTTACGTGCAAAGATGGACTGTTGATTATTGGTTTTATAGTTGTATATCTTTGGCTTATGTGCATAGATGAACTGTTTATTGGTATGATTATGACCAGGGATCATTCGGTATAATCATGACCCGTAATGTTATAGATGATGTGGTATATAAAAGTCCTCATTAGCCCGTAGTGCATTGATGGACAGTTATTGGTATGATTATAACCAGGGATTATTCGGTATAATCATGATCATTGATGATTACATGAATATCCTTGGCCATAGTGCAAGGATGATTCGATGATGTGGATTATTTATTGTCGAAGTCTCATGATAACATATTGATTATACACTTTTAATTCGTAAAAGATAGTAGATATCATGCTCTACTTGACTCTTCTAAAATACAGTTGTATGTCTTTGGTCTGTAGTACAAACATGAATTATTAATGAATATCTTTGGCCGTAGTGCAACGATGAATTTATTAGTATGATTATGACCAGGGATCATTCGGTATAATCATGATAATATTTCATTTATGGCAAACTCAGTTTTCGCTTGCGGACTTAAAACCTAAGGGTTGAGTATATTGATTTCCGAGAAGGAAATGAAACGCGTAAAGTGATTTGCGTTATAATTAAAGCGAGTGTTATACAATTATGGTACTAATTAGTACCTATGTATAATACGATGAGTAAATACGACGTATAATACGATTATTGTACGAGTAGTATACAGAGAGAATACGTGAATTGTATGTATAAAATACGCTTCGTATTATAGAATTAAGTTAAGTCTTATGTTAATTCATCTAAGTTGGATTATTAATTAGTCCAATTATTTGAATGAACAAGCCCAAGTGATTAGTGGGTTAAGCCCAAGTCAAGGCCCAATGTTAATTTAGTTAATCTAAATTCATGAAAACCGAACTGTGGATCGAACCTGTGGGTCACCGAATGGGTAAAACCCATGGGGCAACCCATGGGATGACCCATTGCAAAGGTTTGTCGGCCACCTTGGTGTGCAAGCCAAGAATAAGGCTTGGTCACCAAGTGTGACGCCCCCAAAATAGGTATATATCACCCATCTTAAGTCGCCAAATACATGGTACAAAATTCAAATACAAACTAATAATACAACAGTCATGTAAAATACAACAAAACACATGTTGTGAGTTTAAATACAAATATTGTCTTCTAGACAATATCCATTCTCAAATAGAGTCCTCATTACATTTATTGTCACACTTTTTAACAGAATAGTGAGGACTACTAATACTATCATCTGGACCGTCACTCCATTCCCCGACTAGTCCCGGCTACGTTCTCATTTCCTAAAGAGAACAATGAAAAAAAGGGTGAGCTCAACTAGCCCAGTAAGAAATATTATGACTAAGATAATGCAGAATAAATTATCATTAGTTTTCAACAATGTTAAACTAATAAAATACAATAGACTTCAAGTTTAACTGCAGCAGAACAAGCAATCCATTAAAAGAGACAAGTAGAGAATAAAATCTACTATCTTTTATGTTTTAAAAGGTTTTTCATCACTTTTATTGCTGGGACTCAGCTTAATAAATAATCCAAATCATCCCTGCACTACAGCCAAGGATATTCATTAGGGTCACGATCACAAATTCCATGCACTACGGCCAAGGATATTTGTGTATTCATCAATGGTCATGATCATGCCAACAACTGTCCATCAATGAACTACGGGCCAATGAGGACTTTTACCACATCATTTGTAACATTACGGTCATGATTACACCGAATAATCCCTGGTCATAATCATACCAAGTCCATCCATGCTCTACAGGCCACAGATGACTTTCAAAAAAAAAAATATAAACTTGAGGATGATGACAATGATATAATAATTCAATAAAACAAGTTCACGAATTAATTTATTCAGGAACTAATAACGTCCAAATTGTCAACATGATACTGCTTTGTAGAGTAAAATTCAAGAATGCTCAGAAGAATATTTCCATGAAAAATATTGGATGAAGCACAAATATCAAGGATATTCCACTAATTTCATGGAGTATAGAAGTCAAAATTTTAACCAACTGAGTATAATAACGAATAGAATAACAAAAGAAATCACCATGCATGCGGTACTTCGCATAGATAGGTTATTCCAACATAATAATAATAATCGGAACCAGTCGTGAAATTCACAATCAACGGTATGTTCCAAATGTAATAATAAGTGCAAAATAATAAATAATGGAACCGTGTCCACAGAAAACATGCAGATGTGATATTCTCGACGTAATAATAAATAATGGAACCAGTCCTGTAAAAACACACGCATACATGATATTCTAATGTAATAATAAAGACGAAATAATAAATAATGGAACCAGTCCTGTAAAACACACGCGACGTGATATTCCAACGTAATAATAAAGATGCGAGAATATTAGAAGAATGTCACCAAGTATAGGGTAGCCCGCGTATACAGGTTATTCCAACAGAATAATAAGAAATGGAATAATAGAAGTTCTCTTCATGAATATAAAAGAACAATATCCCTTACCGTAAAAGAATTGAATATAAGAGTAGTTAAGTAGTAGAAATCTTTTCTTCTTTCTCTCTATAATTTTCTCTTTATAGAGTTTCAGTGAATTCGTAAGAAATAATGAAGGAATGAGCTTCTATTTATAGGAGAATGGAAGTGTACTGTGCAAGGAAAAATAATTCTGCAGATTTATTTCTTCAACCAAATACAATAAAGTCAATCAACTAACCAATAAAATCACAACAAAAATTAAAATATAATACATATATATAAACACATGTTTTCAACTTATATATATCAATATTATATATACACCACTTAATTTTACTCCCCCATAACCAACATCAATCCCCCGCCCACCCAATAATTAAATTCACTACACTCATACACATCACTATCACTCTACTACTTTTCCACCATTTCCCACTCACACACACATCACACACCTATCACTTTCACATATTATTTTCTTCCACTATATACTCAAAACACACATATACTTCTATACGTATACTCTTCCATTTCCAAAATCATTTCCCAACACATATGAGCCCCACATGTGGCCCCCACATGTGGGCCCCACCTTTAAATAATTTTCTACCGATTATTTTGAAAATGGATAAATAGAAATCCATAAAATAAGCAAAACATCATAAAAAAAATACCTTAATAATTTTAACAACATTTATCATCTTTATTATAATTCACAATATTAATCGACCGAGTGTCGCTCCCGGTGAAAGAGGGGCTTTCCAATAAGGATTTCTCCTATTGCCGCAATTAGGTGACCAAACCTCTCCTTGCGTAACTTCTAGACATCTTTAATATTGTAATTTATAATATTAATAACTATGTCATTTCAATTATTAATTTAATATTATATAAAATATCGACAATAATTGAATCAAATAACGTGAGATACTATGCAAAAATTACTATAGCAATAATTGAATAAAACCGAGTGACTTCTCACGTAAGCATTAATAATCAATACCGTAGTGCTACTACGCAACCACGCCAGACATCGCATTTCTTTACTACCGAGTAGTTCAACAGTATCAACGGTAAAACTTCTGTCGTTATTTTCAATAAAATATTTTTGTCGTTTTCTCAATCCGACAATAATTCTGTTGTGGGGTCCATCAATGATTGTGTCGTCGTATGAATATTCCCTGACACAAAGAATATTCTCCGACCAATCGAATATTATATGACAACTTGCATACTTTGCAAAATTTTCAAATACTATCCACAACTATAACATTATCTCAAATCCACACCTTAATATTCAAAAAAAATATTTCGAGAAATTTAAATCTTTATTCATAAAATCTGGGGTCTCACACCAAGTATTTTACTTGGTGACCAAGAGTGAATAGTAAGGAGGTTTGTGTGTAATGCCTATTATTCCTTCCATTCAATTTTCTATAAATAGGAAGCTAGGTTTGGCCATTTGAGAGTTTTTCAATTGCCTAACTTAGATTATTTGAAAGAGAAAGAGAGCTAGACTACACAAATCATATATTTTGGAAGCTTTGACTTAGAGTTTCAAGAGATTTCATAAGAGTTCTTGAGGTAATAATCCTTATCTTTCATTTCCATCTTTTTTGATTTTCTTTTATCTCGGAGGTTAATAAAATGGGTGGTATATGTCTTGTATAGTAGATTAAAGATGACTTATCATAGATTCAATCTCTATAAGTCATGAGATCGTAAGAATCATAGGGTTCGTTATAGTTTCAAACTATGAAAATATTATTTGTTGAGATCGATTGTTTTTAAACGATTGAACTCCATCAATACGTTAATATATGCATCTTGCTTGGTTAGGATGTAGATATAAAATCCATGGAGTATTCCATGAGATTTGGCCTAGAGAACGTTAGTAACGAAGTTATGACGAATTTCACGGAAATAGACGTTAAACGTCGAAAACATTGGAATTCCGAATGGGAGGTCGAAAGTTGTCGTGAGACTTGAAAACATTGTTTTTCAATGTCAACACGTGAGATAGGGTAATTAAGAGTTGTGGGTTCAAGAATCGTCGGATTCTGACTTAAAACGAAGAAAACGAGCATTGAACACTCATTAACATTTACGAACATTTAGAAATTGAACTCAATAGTGAATTTTGAGTTATTGGATTCGAAAGTGTCAAATTCTTATATGAACGCGTAGATTATGTCATTTATGACGTGTAGGCTTTTGAACGGACCAAATCGTGCTTAAAACGAAGAAGTTACAGCCCCGGGAATTTCGCAAAATTTTTCAAAACTGTTGAAATTGTGCATCGAGATCCGCACCGCCACGCCGCACGTAGTGTAAAATGTCGCGTCAGAAGGCCGCATGCACAATAACATTGGCCATCGCTAAATGGTGCCACAATATACTGCTTGTTTGTCTGAGTCTCGCGCCGCAAAGACCGAGACCTAAGTTATCCATTACTAACCAGCCAGCTATTTCAGCCTAAAGATTATAGAGGCCGTATTGCAACAGTGAAAGTGTAAGGCTTTGGATATGGACTTAGGTTTTGAACTTCAATTGCAGGGACCTAAAGGGGTAATGTTTGTACACTTCATAAGTGTATTAAAGCTATTCCTATAGTACCTATACTAAGGTATATGGTATTGAACTTAGGAGTTGAATGCATGTTAATAGGTTATGAATGATGAACAAACTTGGTACTTTATCAATGATGCTCTAGTCCGGTTAATAACGTTAGTTGAGTAATGATCCGGGACGAAGGTTAATGAGTCAAGTTGACTTTATTATTAATATTAAGTTAAATAAGAAATAGAAGAGAAAGAAGTTGGTAAGAACAATGTGAACATTTGTTTGATATCTAATTACAGTGTGCTATGTGAATATATCATGTAGATTCTGTAAAGGCTATGGTCAGTCGATTAAATTATTTGAAGATGCTGAAAGGCAAGTTTTCTTAACGCTTATCTAACTTTCAAGTTAGCCAAGTTTTACGTGATTCATTGAACTGAATTGCATGACTGGTTTTAAAGAAAGGGTTGATGCCAGATTTAACTCGGCTAGACTACTCGTAAGATATAGATTGAATGATATTTCATATCCTTCTATATAGAAATGTTAACGCTATCCTATGCCAAGTAATTGGTACAGACATGAAGGTAAGGTTTGTCTATGAACAAACAAAAGTATTTTTCATCGATTATTCGATGGGCACGCGAGTTTGCCAAAAATATTAAACGTAAATACGTTTAATGAATGAGTGTTGATCAACATAGAGTACTATAGGCTGATCACCTAGAAGTGCTCAGAAATCCTTTTCAAGTATGAAAACTGAAAGTTAGTGTTCATGATTTATCGACCGGTTCAGAATTCCTAATCTATTCTATACTATGGGCATTGATGTTATGAACTGTTAAAGTATTATTGTTTCATGATACTTCATAACTATTGTTAAGTTATGTAGGAATTGTTATATAATTCACGAATGTGGTATTACTGTTATCCTTTGATAAACTTGATGAGCTGTCATGCTCACTTCTTGCATGAATTATATAACTGCAGTTAAGGATAAACGTACTGAGAATGCCAAGAGAGATAAGGGCAAAGCTAAGTTGGATGCTTAGGCATTGTGTAATAGATTAGTAAGTTTTTATGTATTATACATTATGAACAACGAATGATGCAACCAGTTTATGAACCTGGGAAGAATTATACTTTGATTGTAATAAGAAGATAATAATTACATTCATTTTGTTGTATTTCAATGGAATGATTGTATGGATATTAGTACAGTGGAGCACCATATATCAGATTGGAAGATACCCAAATTTAGGGGCATCACAGCATGAGCCAAATACCCTGTACGGATATAGAATACAAATAATAAACCGAAATAACTAACTAAATTAAATGAAAAGAGACGAAACGAACTGAAATGAAACGAACAAAACTAACACAACAAAATAATATGCTGAATCAAATGGATGGGTGTTATTTCATACCGAGCTCAGAATAAAACAGAAATATACCTTGCCATACAGGCAAGTCAAATAATGCCACACAGGCAAATCAAATAATGCCACACGAGCAAATCACACACGTTGGACTGCGAATCCAATGCATATAAAATTGAAAGGCGTGTTTGGCACAATCATCACCAATCTGTAGAACAGAACAAAACAGAAAAGTTGGGTCGACCCATACGCCTCCCACAATAAAACACCAAATGGCCAACTCCCACCGGAGCACAAAACGGAGACGCCATGGACTGATCACACCGCCACGGAAGGTATCATACCTCGGTGCCAAGAGGACATGCCTGTGGTACCCCCACAGGTGGTTATAGCTCAGGTATACACTACGGTATTCTAACAAAGATATAATGTCACAACACATGCGACACAACAAAGGGGTTCTAACATGCACATGTTAAACTAAAACGAAATATCAACACAAAGTCTCCAAAAATATTAAAATGTACTTTCTACAAAGATCGAAATAAATATTAACCATGACACACTAGATCAAAGAGTACAAATACTAGTTTCAAATACTAATGCCAAAATGAAATATTCTCACGAATTTAAGTAGGAACAATCATGTGAAACAATAACAAATTTCTAAATGAAAAGCGAAATGAACAAATCAAAATTAAAGGATTATCACGGAAGGAGTACGGAATTCGTACCAGGATTAAGTAATTCAATACCCAAAATTTATTCTTATATAACTCGTTTAGACTCCCTTTACTCAAACTAATTAAACATAATGATAAATAAATACAATTAGTGAATTATTATTATATTTTAACAATTCAGTAACCTTTCATTCATAAACAATAACAAATTTTATTTATTTTTTTATTTCATAAATTTAGTAACAACTTTCATTCATAAATATGTTCAACATAAAGTAACATTTCATTCAAACATTTTTGGTAATTAACCTTTCATTCAAATAGTACAATAACTTTTCTTTATTGTTACGATTACTATTATTTTTATAAAAAAGCATGACCTTTATTACAGCAATGTTAAAGACTATACATATATATATATATATATATATATATATATATATATATATATATATATATATATGAATAAAAATCTTATTCTGCTTTTCTTTCCTTTTCCTTTGTTTCTCATGAGCCTTCTAGTTGTTCACACTTAGTGAAAAAACATTTAATTTAAGCAAGGATGAGCATTTGAGAGCCCAGCAAGTAATAACAATTATAAATATTAGCTGAAAGGATTAAATGTTTTGTTTGTACTACTCTTCTACAACAAATCAAAAGTTGTGAAGAAATCTGAACCGATAATAATAACATAACAACTCTCTATCAAAATTTTGAAACTACGTACTAACTATAAATAGGGTTAAGGTGACATACTATGAACATTGTTCTTAATTTTCAAAAAGGTCTAACAGAACTTCATCTGTAAACCGTAATAACTTACGGGCACGGGGGGTGATCAGCCCGTTATGCCCTATATTGATCAATACTACATGCAAGAACGATATTATCGTTCACTCTGTCCCCCTTGGGCGCATAAAAATTTTCCCATGTATGGGATGTTCATACTTAGTCTGGAATCCGAACCAAAACAATTTGATTGAATACAAAAAGGTTTTATTATATTCAACAACATTTCTAAATCTGTGTCTAGCTGGTCAAATAGCTTAGACGACTCTTACTTCATGCATATATACTGGTATCAAAAGGTGTATATATATATATATATATCAACATGTGATTAAATACAATGACTATCCAAGTGGGGACACTTGTATAACCATGTTTAGAAATTAACGAACATAATATATATCAGAATTACCACATACTAACATGTTGATAAGCAATGATCAGATATAGAATATATCACAATAGGGTTAATAACATAGCATAATAATAATATAATTCTGAAACTTCTTACTCATGTCCATTACATAAATAAAATACAAAGGTAGGATACTTGCTCAATAATAATTGGAGTAAGTATAGGAAACTTGCCTGGTCTGCTGCTTACACAACTTAGTTCTATCCTTAACTCAACAACATATCATTCATAAGATTGTTCTATTGATTAGAATAACATATCATAACACATAGTACTATTATTTACAGTCAACACATATCATAATCACATTGCCACATAGTTATATCAGTCATTAAGACGCAAACAAACACTTATACAGTCAACCTATAAAGGTTTGGATCAATTTCGATAACATTTCGGTGTACCAACGGCTCTATCGGGTAATTTTCGAGTCTAAAACTCTAATCTGAATCTCAAACATTATTCTGGATGCTTCAAATATCAATTATAGGACTTATAATAATTTATAATTACTTATTATAATTTATCAAAATTTTCAAACACTGGAATCACTATTACATGATTTAAATCTTAAACAATTCTATTATCATCAACATTTAAATAACGTTAAAGTATTAATGAAACCATTGCCAAAATATTAAAGTTATTTATAATAACTTAAAATATTTTCAAAACACTTATATTACCCTTAAATGATTTTTAAAACATTTTAAATCATTTTTAAATAATTACCATTAATATTAAAATATTAATGTACTATTTATCTAAATATTAAAAGTCATTAATTATAACTTAAAATATTTTTAATTCATTTATATCCTTTTTAAATGATTTTAAAATTAATAAAACCATTATTAAAACTATTTATTTAATATAATTATTAAATAAATTTAATATCATTAATATTAAATTATTAATAAAATTATCCTTTAAATATTAAAAATATCTTTAAACACTTTATTTCCATTTAAAATGATTTTTAAAATAATAAATTCATTTTTAACTAAATTATTTAATAAAATTATTAAATAACTTTAATATCATTAATAATTAAATAATTAATAAAATTCATCAAAAAATATTAAAAGTCCTTAAAAATAACTTAAAATATTTTCTTGTATCATTATATAATTTTAAATGATTTTTCAAGTATTAAAATCATTTTTTAAATAATTTATTTAATATAATAATTAAATAAATTAAATATCTTTAATATCTCAAAAATATTAAATATTTATGAAATATAATTAAAATAATTAAAAATAAATTTTTAGACCTTAAAATAATTTTTAATAATTTTTTTCTATTTTTCATAATTAAAAACTAATTTTCTATAATTATTTAATAAAAATATAATTTTTATAAATAATCTGTCGCTAAAGATCGCTTTATAGCTTATTTAAACCGTCATTATAGTCGCTTTGAGTCAAATTTGCAGATCTTCATCACCAGTTATCGAGGGACAATGTTTGACCATCAATTAGTCATCACACAAAGTGTTTCTGGACTAACTATGAACTAGATCTTGTAGTATTAGTGCACGTCTATATGACCCAGCAACAAAAATGATCATAACACATAACACAAGAGAGATCCGAGCCTCTAAAAATGTTGTCAGGACTGTTCTTCATTTTTTGGGTTACCCAGAAATGAAGAACAGTTCGACCTGTCCCCTTTGGGCTTCCACAACTTGCTAACTTATTAATGTTTAAGTGATTTAAGACATCTAGATTGTAGCCAGCATGTAATATTGGAGATCTTATACGACACATCACCATAACAACAAAACACTAGCCCAATCCTGACCGGTCAACCCATGTCAAAAATAAGATGCAACCGGTTTTTGGAAATTCCCAGAAATAGAGAATATGGTCGGATGACCTACTTTGACCGGCCACTGATTCCAACCTACTTGATATCTAGATGTAATAAAAGTATAGATCAACAGTTTACATAATATACTACAACATGGGTTCAACAACAAACTCAAAACATCAAAACTCTGACAGATCTAGAGCCTTAAATATCTTGTCAGATGTTTGTTCATAGATTCTGGGCTGCCCAGAAATGGCCCGGTCAATGCCGGTCAACGGAGTTTGACCGTTAATAACTACCAATCTGTACATCAAATGACTCTAATTCTTTTTACAGCTTAAAGACCACATTACAAGCTACACATATCAACATAAAGAAAACACAAATCATAAACGAGCAAGGATTTGTGGCCACTGACATTCGTTGTCATACCATAGAACCAAGTTTTTCCAGATTTTTGAAAATCATCAATTTGAAGACTTAGATGTTATGGATCTGTATAATACCAACCCAGATCATCAAAATAGACTATAACTAACATATTTTGACAATAAAAACTAACATCTAACAACAGACTTATGGACAGATTTCAAGGCTAGGGTTTATACCATCTTTGATCAATCTTTGCTTCAAGGCTACTGATTTGGTTAGTGTGTTTCGTGGGGCTGGTTTTGTGACTGACAAATGAAGGGAATTTCGTGGCTTTTGGTGAGAGGAGCTTTAGGATAAGTGTTTGAGCAAAATGGGCTAACAAGTGACCTCTTTCTCTCATTAATCCTATATATAACATGGTGAAATGGTTAGGGTTGATCATGCTTATTGATTAAAGGCTATTACTAGACCACATAGCTATGTTGAGTTTGTTTACCAACTAAAGTTATGGCAAGTTCTACAAGTTATCTAATAAATAATGCAAGAAGGGAAATTTGGTCATTTGGTGTTTACTTTTAATGGCAAGGTTGACAATTCATTCTAACCTCTAGGGTTTGACCCTTAGGGTTTAACCCTAAGGTTTCCTAAGTACTAAATCTAGAATTGTGTATTAAGGGCAAAATGGGAATCTTAGTTTCTAGAAATGTGAATTAGGGTACCTTAATTGAATTAGGTCTCCTAATCACTTTAAAAGTAAACTTTATAAAGTATTAATCACCACAAGCTTGCTAAATTAGTAATTAGGGTTTTGATCTAGTAATTAGGGTTTCTAAACATTAACTAGGGTTTACCTAATTAACATTAAATATGATAGTGGTCATTAATTACATAACACATAACTTAACAAACATCACAGTTATATTTGACTCTGTACTATAGTTTATCAGTAATGCAAGGATTTTCTAACTTTATTTCTACTATAATGCTCCACACATTAACATTACACACATATAAGACATGTTTACATTACTAAAATATAAATAATATTATATTATTATTCTCATTCCTTATTCGAAATCCAGACTTAGGATTTTGAATTTTTATCTGACATAACCTTCATAGATATCATTATTAATTAAGTTAAAATAATTAACCTAATTAATATAATAAATACATATCATAATATCCATATCATATATACAATAATCATATTTTCATGGAAAATAAATAATAAATATTTTTATTACAACATAATTTTATTATAAGAATATAAGCTATAATGATCAATAAATCTAATAAATAATTTTATTTATCAGATATATACATATACTTTACTTTGCACATAATCCCACCTTTATATATAAAAAAAATTATTCATAAAATTTCTTATTGAAAATATTGGGTTATTACAGGTTGCGTGCTCATGCAGCATGGCAAAGTCTTTGCGTATGCGTCAAGTCAATTGAAGGATCATGAGAAGGTCTATCCTACTCACGATCTGGAATTAACAGCTATAGTTTTGCCTTGAAGATATGGAGGCATTACCTATATGGTGAGAAGTGTGAGATATACACGGACCATAAAAGTCTGAATATATCTTCACGCAGAAGGAGTTGAACATGAGACAGAGGAGGTGGTTAGAATTAATAAAAGATTATGACTGTGATATTTTATATCATCCGGGGAAAGCGAATGTAGTAGCCGATGCGCTAAGTAGGAAGGGTAGAGAGAAACTGTCAATGTTAACAACTCAGAATGAGTTGATAACAGCGATGGCAAATATGGAGCTAGAAGTTAAGTTACCAGAGGAAGCGGTGGAAATGTTATTTTCCATGGAAACCCAATCGACCATAGTGGAACGGGTTAGGGGAGTACAATTGAATAACGAGGAATGCGAATAGATACAGAAGAGGATAAAAGATGAAGAGAAGACTAAGTATAATCTCGATAAGGAGGGATTACTTCGTTTTGAAAGAAGAATTTGGGTTCCGAATGATTCCGAATTAAAAGAGGAAATAATGATGGAGGCTCATAATTCGAGGTACTCGATACATCCCAATAGTACGAAGATGTATCAAGACCTTCGTCAGAACTTTTGGTGGCCGAATATGAAGAGGGAGATAGCAGAATACGTTAGTAGGTGCTTAACTTGTCAAAAAGTTAAGGCTGAACACCAACGACCTAGCGGGTTGTTGCAACCGTTAGAAATTTTAGAGTGGAAATGGGAGCACATCACAATGGATTTTGTGGTGGGACTTCCAACAACAAGAAAAGGATACGATGCTATTTGGGTGATAGTGGATCGATTGACGAAATCGGCTCATTTTCAACCAATAGGAGTTAGGTATAACCTAGATCAGTTAGCTAAGCTGTATGTCAAGGAAATTATTTCCAGACAAGGAGTACCTATTTCGATTGTGTCAGATCGTGATCCACGATTCACATCAAACTTCTGGAGGAGTTTCCAAGAGCAAAATGGGAACGCAGTTAAGATTAAGTACGGCTTATCATCCTCAGACGGATGGTCAGAGTGAAAGAACAATTCAAACGCTTGAAGATATATTAAGATCATGCATTATGGATTTCAAAGGGAGTTGGGACGAAAATCTATTGTTGGTGGAATTTTTGTCCAACAATAGTTTTCACGCTAGTATAGGCATGCCGCCTTACGAAGCGTTGTACGGAAGGAAGTGCCGAACTCCATTGTGTTGGGATGAGGTGTGTGAACGTCGGATGTTGGGACCTGAGATGGTACAACAAACGATGTACATGGTGAAGATAATACGTACTCGATTAGTTGCTGCTCAAGATAGGCAGAAGAAGTATGCAGATCCTCATAGAGAAAAGAGATAATTCGATGTAGGATCTTTTGTTTTTCTGAAAGTATCGCCTTGGAAGGGGAAGATACTTTTTCGGAAAAAAGGGAAGTTAAGTCCAAGGTTTGTAGGACCTTTTGAGATTTTAAGATGGGTAGGAGAGGTAGCTTATGAAGTAGCTTTACCTCCAGAAATGGAACACATTGTGTCAGTGTTGTGTCCTTATAAACCGGACTATAAACACGTAATAGAGTATGAATCTATCCAAATAGAGAAAGATTTATCCTATGAGGAACTTCCAGTTCAAATTATTGATAGAAATGAACAAGTATTAAGAAATAAGGTAATACCTTCAGTGAAGGTGTTATGGAGAAACCACAATGCTGAAGAAGCAATGTGGGAACTCAAGAGTAAAATGAAGGAAGATTTTCATCATTTGTTCATGTAATTATAAGCTAGATTCTGGGGACAGAATCCTTATAAGGGGGAAGAAATGTAACGCCCGAGAAAATTAGATTTTTATGACAATTAAATTTTTATTTGATTATGTCAATTAAATGAATTTAATTGATTTATTTTGTGAGTAGGCTATGTGAAGGTCGTACTATGACCTAGAATGTGCTAATGTGGTTAGTAATCTGGCTACGTGCTAGAATTAATTTTTATGAATTTCCAAGACGAAAATAAATGTTTTCCGAGAAATTCCCGTAAAAACACTATTCATCTATTTCTGTTCGGGGAATTATTTTGAAATTCTGAGAAATGCGTAATGATAGAATATCGAGATGAGGTGAAATATTTGATAATATTTTATTTATGGCAAACAGAGTTTTCGCCTGCGAACTTAAAACCTAAGAGTTGAGTATATTGATTTCCGAGAAGGAAATGAAATGCGTAGAAGGAATTGCGTTATGGTTAAAGCGAGTGTTATACAATTATGATACTATTTAGTATCTATGTATAATACGATGACTTAATGCGATGTACAATACTATTATCGTATGAGGATTATACGGAGAGAATACGTGAATTATATGTATAGAATACGATTCATATTATGGAATTAAGTTAGGACTTAAGGTTAATTCATTTGGGATGGTTTATATTTAGTCCAATCAATTGAATGAGAAAACCCAAGTCAAGTCCCAATGTTAGATTGGTTAAGCCCAATACAAGAAAACCGAACCGTGGATCGAACCGGTGGGTCACCGAATGGGTAAAACCAATGGGGATGAACCATGGACAAGGTGGGCCGACCCTTGGTGTGCAAGGCAAGAATAATGCTTGGTCACCAAGTATTTTACTCGGTGACAAAGTGTTGAATAGTAAGGAGGTAGTGGTGTATTGTCTAGATTGCCCTCCATTTCATTTTCTATAAATAGAAAGCAAAGGTTGATCTTTAGTGAGTTTTTAAAATTGCCAATCTAGATTATTGAGAGAGAAAGAGAGCTAGACTCAACCAAATCCTACACTTGGAAGCTTTGCCCTATAGTTTGCCTTAGAGTTTTTAAGGTAATATTCCTTAATTCTCATTCCATCTCTTTTGGTTTTATTTTATCATGGAGAAACATAAATGGGTGGTGTATATCTTGTATAGTGAACTGAGGATGACTTTGTATAGATTCAATCTCTATAAGTTATGAAATCATAGAAATCATAAGGTTTGATATAGTTTTAAACCATGGAAATATTGATTGTTGAGATCGATTATTGATAAACAATTAAAATCCATCAATACGTTAATATATCCATATTGCTTGGTTAAGATGTAGATATGAATTCCATGGAGTATTCCATGTGATTTGGCCCAGAGAACGTTAGTAACGAAGTTATGGCGAATTTCACGGAAGTAGACGTTAAACGTCGAAAACGTTAAAATTCTGGATTAGTAGTTGAAAGTTACCGTGAGACTTAAAAATGTTGTTTTTCAATGTAACCATGTGAGATAGGGTATTTAAGAGTTGTGGGTTCGAGAATCGTCGGATTCCGACTTATAATGAAGAAAATGAGCATTGAACGTTCATTAATGCTTATGAACGCTTAGAAATTGAACTCGATAGTAAATTTTGAGTTATCAGATTCGAAATTGTCGAATTCTTATATGAACACGTAGAGTATGTCATTTATGACGTGTAGCCTTTTGAATGAACCAAATCGGACTTATAACGAAGAAGTTATGGCTCCTAGAACTTCACTAAAAATTTTATCTGTGTTTTTTTTTGGTCTTTGAGGTCTGCAGTACGCCCAGGCCAGATGGGATTAATGTCAAATCTTAGTCACGCAAGATAGCATAGTGTAGTTGGCTACTACTAAATGCCACCGCAGCGCCACTTATATATATAGGGCGGCCTCGCGTCATCAATGGCCTGAGACCAAAACCAAACTTATCGCTAATCAGGCCTGACATGCCAGCCTTGAACTAATGAGATCATTGTGCATGCAGTGAAGGGCTTTTGATAGATGACTTATGTTTTGAACTTCAATTGTTCAGGGACCTATATGATTAATGTTTGTGCACTTCATAAGTGTATTAAAATTATTCCTATAGTACCTATACTAAGGTATATGGTATTGAACTTAGGAATTGAATGTATGTTAATAAGTTATGAATAGTGAACAACATTGGTACTTCGCCAATAACATTAGAGTATGGTTAATAACGTCAGTTGATTATTGAGCCGGGACGAAGGGTAATAAGTCGAGTTGACTTTAGTAAATTTATTAAGTTAACTAAGACTTAGAAGAGAAAGAAGTTGATAGGAACAATGTGAACAATTGTTTGATAGATAATTACAGTGTGCTATGCGAATATATCATGTAGATTACGTAAAAGCTGTGGTAAGTCGATTAAGTTTTTTCAAGACGCTGAAAGGGAAGTTTTCTTAACGTTTGTCTAACTTTCAAGTTAGCCAAGTTTTATGTAATTCGTTGAACTGAATTGCACGACTGGTTTTAAAGAAAGGGTCAATGCCAGATTTAATTCGGCTAGACTACTCGTAAGATATAGATTGATTGATATTCATATCTTTCTATATAAAAATGCTAATGTTATCCTATGCCAAGTAATTGGTACGGATGTGAAGGTAAGGTTTGTCTATGAACAAATAAAAGTATTTTTCATCGATTATTCGATGGGCACGCCAGTTTGCCAAATGTTAACGAATGAGTGTTGATCAACATAGAGTACAATAGGCTGATCACCTAGAAGTGCTCATAAGTAATGTGGATGTACAACCTTAGTACTGTGATATCCTTTTCAAGTATGAAAACAGAAAGCTACTATTCATGATCTATCGACCGGTTCAGAATTCCTAATCTACTCAATACTTTGGGAATTGATGTTATGAAATGTCTAAGTATTATTGTTTCATAATACTTCATAACTACTTGTTCAGTTATGCATGAATTGTTATATAATTCACGAATGTGGTATTACTGTTATCCTTGGTTAAACTTGTTGAGCTGTTATGCTCACTTCTTGCGTGAATTATGTAATTGCAGTTAAGGATGAACGTACTGAGAATGCTAAGAGAGATAAGGGCAAGGCTAAGATGGATACTTAACCATCGTGTAATAGATTAGTATGTTTGTATGTATTATACATTATGAACAACGAATTATGTAATCGGATTATGAACCTGGGAAGGATTATACTTTGATTGTAATAAGAAGATAGTAATTACATTCATTTTGTTGTATTTCAATGGAATGATTGTATGGTTATTAGTACAGTGTAGCACCATATGTCGGATTGGAAGATACCCGAATTTGGGGACGTCACAACCTTTAAGCGTCGAATATGATCCTTCTTATCTAAGATTTTAATAGGTATCTCGTTATATGTTAAATCTTCTGCTATCTTATCTAGTCCTAATTCAATAATGTGGTTCGGGTCGTCCACATATTTACGTAACATCGATACATTAAAAATGTTATGACCACGCAACATACTTGGTGGAAAAGCAAGTTTATAGGCCATAGTTCCTACTCGATCGAGGATTTCAAATAGACCAATAAAATTGAGAGTTGAGATTTCCTCTCTTCTTCAATTCTTGCTTCTAGAGTAACGCTTTCTTATACCTTCTTCTTCACATTCATCAACTCTGAGTCTGTAGCATAAGTGGCTTTAACTTTATTGATTAAAGTCGATTCTAATCGTATATTCACTATCTTTAAGTAGGTTCTTGGAGTCTTTAACTCTGTCTCCTTCTTTTGTAAATCATACGAAATGGGTCTTTGTGTTAATAATATCGCACTCGTAAACGCATACGATCTTCCACTTAACGCGTCAGCTACCACGTTCACTTTTCTAGGATGGTATTGAATGATATGATCGTAATCCTTCAATAGCTCGAGCCAACGCCTTTGGCGCATGTTACGTTCGTTTTAGGTGAAGAAATATTTGAGGGTATTGTATCGAGTTCAAAGTAGATAAAAAAAATTTGATTTCACGGTCTGGGGTAGGCTAGGAAGTTATTTGGGGAATACGTCAGGAAATTTAATAATAATAGAAATATCATTCAAATCTGACGTATTTTTGTTTAAATCTGTGATATGAGCTAAGAAAGCTTGACATTCGTTTTTGAATAAATTAATAGCTTAATGTCTTAATATGACAGTGATCGACTTTAGTGGGTTGGTTGCTTGAATTCGCATAATAGGTTGGTTAGGAATATGAAAGCTAACAATCTTACAAAAATAATAAATTATTGTATGATGAGTAGTTAACCAATCAATCCCTAAAATCACATCGAATGCAAGTATTTTTGAAGAGATAAGATCGACAAGTAACGAGAGGGTATCGATTTGAATCAAATAAGATTTATAAATGGTGAATGTAACGAAGGTTTCTCCTAACGGATTTTCATCCAACACTACAAAAAAATAGGTCATTGGTGACTACATCATTAGCGACGGTAGTATCCCCATCGCCAATAACCTCAGTATCGACGGCATAGCCGTCGCCAATGAGGCCTGTGACGCCCCCAAAATAGGTATACATTTCCCATCTTGAGTTGCCAAATACATGGTATATAATTCAAATACAAACTTAATTATACAACATGAGCTATGAGTTTTAATACAAATATTGTCTTCTAGACAATATTCAAACTCAAAATACGACAAAACATAATCTTAGAGCTTTAACACGAATATTGTCATCTAGAAAATATCCACACTCAAATTCAATCTTATTAAATTTATTATCACACTATTTCATAGAATAGTGAGGACTACTAATGCTATCATCTGGACCGTCACTCCGTTCCCCGACTAGTCTCTGTTATGTTCTCATTTCCTAAAGAGAACAATGAAAGCAAAAAGGGTGAGCTTAAATAGCCCAGTAAGAAATATTATGACTAAGATAATGCAGAATAAATTATCATTAGCCTTCAACAGTGTTAAACTGGTACAATATAACGAACATCAAATTTAACGACAGCAGAACAAGCAATCCATTATAAGAGTCAAGTAGAGAATAAAATCTACTATCTTCTATGATTTAAAAGGTTTTTCATCACTTTTATCGCTGAAACTCAGCTTAATAAATAATCCACATCATCAAATCATCCCTGCACTACAGGCCAAGGATATTATTTAGTATCACGACCACGAATTATCCATGCATTACGGGCTAAAGATAATCATGTTTTCATCAACGGTCCTGATCATGCCATAAAACAATTCATCTTTGCACCCTTGGCCGAAGAGAATCCATAGCCATAATCATACCAAAAATTGTCCATCAATGCACTACGGGCCAATGAGGACTTTTTCCACATCATTTGTAACATTACGGTCATGATTATATCGAATAATCCCTGATCATAATCATACCAAGTCCATCTATGCACTACAGGCCACATAAAACTTTCAACATAATATAAACATGAGGATGATGACAATGACATAATAATTCAATAAAACAAATTCAAGAATTAATTTATCTAGGAACTAATAACGTCCAAATTGTCAACATGATACTTCTTTGTAGAATAAAATTCAAGAATGCTCAGAAGAATATTTTCATGAAAAGATATTGGATGAAGCGCAATTATCAAGGATATTCCACTAATTTCATGGAGTATAAAAGTCAAAACATTAACCAACTGAGTATAATAAAGAATGGAATAACAAAAGAAATCACCAAGCATACGATGAGATCAAGATGATAGGTTATTCCAATGAATAATATATATGAGAACCGGTCAGTGCGTGCGTAACGCACGCACAAGATATTCTAACGTAATAATAAATAACGAAACCGATTCATGCGTAACGCATACGGATATGATATTCCAATGTAATAATAAATAACGAAACCGGTCGTGCAAAATTCCCACCAAGCGGGATGTTCCAATGAGAATAATAAAGAATGGAAAAATGTAAGAATTTCACCATGTATGCGGTATCAGATAAAACCTGTTATTCCAACATAATAATAAAGAATGGAATAATAGAAGAATTTCACCATATATACGGTACTTAGATGCCATGGCAGTTATTCCAATATAATAATAAAGAATGGAATAATAGAAGAATTTCACCATGTATGCGGTACTTGGCATTGACAGGTTATTCCAACATAATGATAAAGAATGGAATAACAGAAGTTCTCTGCATGAATACGAAAGAAATAATACCCCTTACGAGTACAACAAATAATATCCCTTACCTTATAAAGAAGAGTACTCCGACGGGTAGGGCGGGGATATACTTGAATAAAACTTGCACTACGCTAAAGATTATAGAAGAAGAGTTCTCTCTACAGTTTCTCTCTCTATAGTTTCAGTGAATTCGTAAGAAATAATGAAGGAATGAGATTCTATTTATATGAGAATGGACTGAATAGTAACAAATTCCTGAACGGTCCAGATTGATTTACTATAAAATATTCTAATAAAACAAAATCTTTTAAATAAAATATAATATATTCTATTTATAATCTAATAAAATGAATAACTTTATAAAAGTATTATGTTTTATATAAAAAGATTTTACTATCTGCAAACACTATCTGAGCACTATGCAAACACTATGGATAATAAAAATATAATATATTCTAATTATTGTCTAATAAAACAAATAACTTTATAAAAGTATTCTTTTTATATAAAAAGATTTTATTATGAAAACACTATCGCGAGCTTATGCAAAACACTATGCATAATAAAATATAATATATTCTACTTATTGTCTAATAAAACAAATAACTTTATAAAAATATTTTGTTTTATATATAAAAGCTTTTCTCGTATTATTACATTAATAATACTAATAAAACAAAACTTCATCATCATTATTATAATTCACACTATTAATCGACCAATTCGTTCCTGGAAAGAGGGGCTTTCAATAAGGATTTCTCCCTATTGGTAGCCATGATTAGGTGACCAAACCTCTCCTTGGCGTAACTTCTAGACTTTGTTAATATTGTAAATAATAATATTAATAACTCTGTCATCTCAATTATTGATTTAATAATATAAAAAATATCGACAATAATTGAATCAATTAAAGTGAGATACTATGCAACAATTACTGAAGCAATAATTGAACAAAACTGAGTGACTTTTCACGTAAGCATCAATAATCAATATTGTGTGTTACTATGCAACCACACATATTACTGTATTTTTACTACTGAGTAGTTCAACAGTTTTAACGATAAAACTTCCACCGTTATTTTCATAAAAATATTTTTGTCGTTTTCTGAATCCGACAATAATTCCGTTGTGGGGTCCACCAATGATTGTGCCGTCGTACAAATATTCCCCGACTAATCGAATATAATATAACATCTTGCATACTTTGCAAAATTTATAAATATTACCCACAACTATAACATTATAACAAATCCGCACCTTAATATTAAAAAAAATATTTCGAGAAAAATTAAATCTTTATTCATAAAATTTGGGGTCTTACAATCTCCCCTGCTTATGAAATTTTACCCTCAAAATTTACATACGTACCTGGTATGCCAAACAGATGAGGACACTTCGTCCGATTCTAACTCTTGAGGTATAACCTTTGAGTGTTGAATACATTCCAGGATTTTAACAGGTACATCTTCATACGTTAAATTATCCGCTATCTCGTCCGGTTCTAAATCAATAATGTGGTTCTGGTCGTCCACATATTTACGTAACATCGATACGTGAAAAACGTTATGAACACGCGACATACTTTGCGATAAAAACGAGTCTATAAGCCACAATTACTACTCAATCGAGGATTTCAAATGGGTAAATTAAATTGAGGGTTGAGATTTCCTCTCTTCAGCGACTCTTGCTGTTTAACATAACGCCATCTTGAACCTTCTTCTTCGTATTCATCAGCTCCGGGTCTGTAGCTTGAGCGGCTTTAACTTTATCGACTAGAGTCGATTCTACTTATATATTTGATATCACCACGTGGGACCTAAGAGTCTTTAACTCTATCTTCATCATTTGTAAGTTATACGAAATGGGTTTTGTACTGGGGTCAATATAAAATTTGATTTCACGCTCTAGGGGTAGGTTAAGAAGTCTTCAAGAATACCCCAAGAGATTTATTAACAATAGAAATATCATTTAAAACTGTGACACTCATCCATGACTTGGATAGTATGTAACATTGATACCTATCAACTTGGCATCGTCATTCACGACGTTGCCTATAGAAAGTTTGGCTTCGGTGCATTCCACACAAGGAAGTCACCAGCGAAAGGCTCGGGGCTCTTTACTTATGGCTTGATATAACAGTGATTAACTTTAGTGGTTTGGTTGCTTGAATTCGCATAACATGTTGGCTAGGAATATGAAAGCTAACAACCTTACGAAAAGCATGATAAGTAGTTAACCCATCGATTCCAAAAATAACATCAAATACAAGAATTTTCAATGAGATAAGATCGACAGGTAACGTGAAAGTGTCGATTTGAATCAACAAGATTTATAAACAGTGGAGGTAATGAAGGTTTCTGCTAATCGAGTTTCAACCGATAAGTCAAAGTCTAATCTCTCCGTAGTCAAATTTAAACGTTGAGCGCAAGCAAGAGAGATAAAAGAATGGGTAGAACCGGTATCTAATAAGGTATAGACTTTGCAAGAATTTATAATTAACTAACTCTTGCTAACTTTGTCTGGGTTACTCACTTTTTGAGAAGTCATGAAAAACGCTCTTCCTGAAACCACCGACTTTGTTTTGTCCGTATCTTCCTTTGGTGCCACCATCCCAGCTGAACTTGACTTTGGTGCACGATAAAATTGGACTATGTGACCGTCTTTTCCACAACTAAAACACACCTTGCTTTCTTTTCCAATTATACCTTCCCGATTATTTCCTCTCTATCATGATTTTCCCATTTCTCATCTCCTATACTTCAGATATAATTATAGAATACATCTTCAAAACAAATGTTAATTGACATGCCACAAAACAAGGGTTAATTAACATATCATATATTATCCTTATACTCTGACCGACCAATTAAATACCACATAAACTTAGGTAGGTCATACTAGCGAAGAAATTTCCCGTCTCTCCCCTCCTAGTTCTTGTCTCACATCTCAGCCAGGGATCATATCCCTAATCTTTGATACAACCTGTGACGCCCCAAAAAATAGGTATACATCACCCATCTTGAGTCGCCAGATACATGGTACATAAATCAAATTCAAACTTAATTATACAACAGTCGTGCAAAATACGACGACATATATATTGTGAGTTTCAATACAAATATTATAACGTACATAATACGAAAATATTCATACTCAAATTAATACATGCCATATAAAGTACAGGAACAAATATTTCAAGTTTCCAAAGGGACACGAGAAGATTTCTGTTCTGTTCATTTTACTGCGGTGAACTTTTGACGCTTTCAGGGTTGGGTTCTCATCAACCTATTGTTGTTCACCAAAATCAATTATTAAGTGACGTATAAAATACGACACAGACATCTTAGGTCCTCAATACAATTATATATTGCATGTCATGCCATAGTGATGACTACTAATGCAATCATCTGGACCGTCACTCCATTCCCCGACTAGTCACAACTATATTTTCATTTCCTGAAGAGAACAGTGAAGGAAAGGGTGAGCTCAACTAGCCCAGTAAGAAATATTATGACTAAGATAATGCAAAATAAATTATCGTTAGCCTTCAACAGTGTTAAACTGATACAATATAACAAACATCAAATTTAACAACAGCGAAACAAGCAATCCATTAGAAGAATCAAGTAGAGAATAAAATCTACTATCTTCTATGATTTAAAAGGTTTTTCATCACTTTTATCGCTGAAACTCAGCTTAATAAATAATCCACATCATCAAATCATCTCTGTACTACAGGCCAATGATATTATTTAGTATCACGATCAAGAATTATCCATGCACTACGGGTTAAAGATAATCATATTTTCATCAACGGTCCTAATCATGCCATAAAACAATTCATATTTGCACCCTTGGCCGAAGAGAATCCATAACCATAATCATACCAAAAACTGTCCATCAATGCACTACGAGCCAATGAGGACTTTTTCCACATCATTTGTAACAATACGGTCATGATTATACCGAATAATCCCTGGTCATAATCATACCAAGTCCATCTATGCACTACAGGCCACAGAAAACTTTCAACATAATATAAACATGAGGATGATGACAATGACATAATTATTCAATAATACAAG
Source organism: Panax ginseng (assembly GCA_020205605.1). NCBI lineage: Eukaryota > Viridiplantae > Streptophyta > Magnoliopsida > Apiales > Araliaceae > Panax > Panax ginseng. The sequence continues at coordinate 127,189,858 of CM035137.1, forward strand.
TTCAAGAATTAATTTATCCAGGACTTAATAACGTCCAAATTGTCAACATGATACTTCTTTGTAGAGTAAAATTCAAGAATGCTCAGAAGAATATTTTCATGAAAAGATATTGGATGAAGCGCAATTACCAAGGATATTCCACTAATTTCATGGAGTATAGAAGCCAAAACATTAACCAACTGAGTATAATAAAGAATGGAATAACAAAAGAAATCACTAAGCATGGGATAGACCGCACAGACAGGTTATTCCAATAGAATAATAAATAACGAAACCAGGTCATGCGTAAATGCACAGACAAGATATTCCAACAGAATAATAAATAACATAACCAGGGCATGCGTAAACACACAGACAGGATATTCCAATAGAATAATAAATAACGGAACCGTGTCAAAGTGAAATTAAGACCGATGGATGTTCCAATGAGAATAATAAAGAATGGAATAACGTAGAATTTCACCATGTATACTGTGATTTCGCATAAACAAAGTTATTCGGATAATAATAAAGAATGGAATAATAAAAGAATTTCACCATGTATGCGGTATCAGATGTGATGCGTTATTCCAATATAATAATAAAGAATGGAATAATAGAAGAATTTCACCATGTATGCAGTACTTCGCATAGACCGGTTATTCCAACATAATGATAAAGAATGGAATAACAGAAGTTTTCTTCATGAATATGAAAGAAATAATACCACTTACGAGTACAACAAATAATATCCCTTACCTTATAAAGAAGAGTACTCCGACGGGTAGGGCGGGGATATACTTGAAGAAAACTTGCACTACGCTCAAAGCTTTCTTAAACTCTAAAGAAATACGCTAAAGATTATAGAAGAAGAGTTCTCTCTACAATTTCTCTCTCTAGAGTTTCAGTGAATTCGTAAGAAGTAATGAAGGAATGAGCTTCTATTTATAGGAGAATGGACATAATAAAATATAATATATTCTAATTATTGTCTAATAAAACAAATAACTTTATAAAAGTATTCTGTTTTATATAAAAAGATTTTACTATGCAGGCACTATGCAAACACTATGCATAATAAAATATAATATATTCTACTTATTGTCTAATAAAATAAATAACTTTATAAAAGTATTTTGTTTTATATAAAAAGTTTTTCTGTATTATTACATTAATAATACTAATAAAACAAAAATTCATCGTTATTATTATAATTCACACTATTAATCGACCAGGTCGTTCCCAGGAAAGGCGGGGCTTTCCAATAAGGATTTCTCCCTATTAGCGCACAATTAGGTGACCAAACCTCTCCTTGGCAGAACTTCTAGACATCATTAATATTGAAAATAATAATATTAATAACCCTGTCATCTCAATTATTGATTTAATAATATATAAAATATCGACAATAATTGAATCATTAACGTGAGATACTATGCAACAATTAAGGAAGCAATAATTGAACAAAACTGAGTGACTTCTCACGTAAGCATCAATAATCAATATCGTGTGCTACTATGCAACCACACATATTACTGTATTTTTACTACCGAGTAGTTCAACAGTTTTAACGGTAAAACTTCCGCCGTTATTTTCATAAAAATATTTTTGTCGTTTTCTCAATCCGAAAATAATTCCATTGTGGGGTCCACCAATGATTGTGTCGTCGTACAAATATTCCCCAACACAAGAATATTCCCCGACTAATCGAATATAATATAACAACTTGTATACTTTGCAAAATTTATAAATATTACACACAACTATAATATTATAACAAATCCACACCTTAATATTAAAAAAAATATTTCAAAAAAAATTAAATCTTTATTCATAAAATTTTGGGTCTCACAAGGCCTGTCGAGAATGACCCTTCCCGGGCCTAAATTTGGTGAGAATTTTTTGGCGGGCGTGGGAAAAGGGAATAGGCAACGGCCTTTGCCTTCGGTATTGAGTACCGTCGAGAATGGGTTTATATTTACTTTCCGTAACTTAATTTTTTTTCATTTTTTGCTATTCATTTTTCTCCCTCTTCTTCCACGCTCCGTCGCCGGCTTCTCTTTCCCGTTGCCCACTGGCCTTTTCTTTCCGTCGCCTTCCTCTCTTGTCGTCATCGTCTCTCTTCCCGTCGTTGTCACTCTCTGTCTCTCTCGACTGCAAGGTAATCTTCCCAATTTTAGTTTTCCACCAAATATAACCTAATAATGTTTGCAAATTTTCTCCCAAATTTTAGTCTTCCCAATTTCGATTGCAATTGTTTACAAGTTAATCTTCCTCTCTTTCAAATGTTTGCAAGTTTACATGAAAATATCAATTGTAATGTTTGCTAGAGTTTTATTTTTATTTTTTTTGTGTGTGTGATAATGTCAAACGAAAAATGAGAATGTATGAAGTGTTTGATTCTCCAAAGTGGTCGGTCCCTTGAAGTGAAAAGTACCTTATCAGCCTCAATTAATACTTTTCCCAGCATATTATTGCTACTATGTTAATTACCTCTGTTTTTGTTTCTTTCCTTACTATGCACCTAGAATACAAATATTATTAGACAAACCAACCTTGAACTTAAATTTTGCCTATACATACATCTATTTCTATAATGAAGGACTGTTAAAATATATAGGAAGTTAGGAACAAAATCTTCAGGCTGCCCCTCAATAGTTATCGGACAATATTTAGGATCAAAGTTTTTTTCTTAAAATTGTCTCAAAGTAAATGTCATTCTCTCTTATAATTAGTTGTGACAATAAATATTATTAAAATAAATCAATATCACATTATTTAAGATCCAATTAAAAATTACACAAGCCTATAAATTGCTCTCATTGTTGCTTTCCCGACCCTTTCACCTTTTGAAGGCAATCACTTCCCGCCCTTTCCGTAATTGTCTCGAAGCGTGACAGTTCGGTTGAAAACCAGCTTTTCAGTGGTTGAATCCTTATCAACTGTAACTTTATAAACAGAATTAACTATTAACGTTATGTATAATAATCCATTCTATCAAATATAATAATATTGAATTGGTAGAGATGAAAAGGAAGCTTGATACAGGGGAACCACATATGTCAAAAGGTAATTATATTATAGTAACATGAAGACAAGACCTCAACTTTTTCGAGTTATTCAAGTGCATACAAGTTGAATTTGGATAACTGCAGTAATAACATGATTTAGAGTTTACAAAGAAAACATTAATGTCGTACCTTTAACCAAACAAGCTATGCTAAAATTTTGAATCCTTCTACCTGCTAAAACTGGCCACTAAACTTCGTTTTCTTTTTTACCAAGCTAAATAATAACTCAACATACTTCAAAAGACTGAGTTTCTAATACATGGTTTTAAAAATTTCAGTGCATCATAATACATCCTGAGTTTATGAATGAATTTTTCTTGAATCCTAAAGAGTTAAAAATTACAGAATATCATAGAAAGATACAATTTCAATCACAAAATGATGTGGAGGGATATATATTGTAGGTAAAGTAGCTATCAGCCATTCTTTTGTGCTTTTCATCCAAATGCTCATATTCAAATGCTTCAATTGGAACATAATTAAACATATTTCCCATCTCTCTCTCACATACAGTCATGTATTAGCTAATTAAGAAATTGTTATAGTAGTAATTTAACTATCGATTTTGCTTTCTTCCTCAATATAAGGGTGGGGTGGGGTGGGGTGTGGGTGGGTTTTAAATAAGTTTAATAATAGTTTGTGACCTGATAAAAACCTAGTATTCTTTTTGTTATACAAAAATAATCCTTACTTTGACATGTGCATATTTTCATATAGTTTAGGAAGCTTAGAAACTCGTTTGAGATTCACTTAGTAGGAGTGAATCTCAAATAGTCCCCGTTTTGGGACTGTTCTTGTATGTTTCGATCTCACTTAGGTCGGTGTTAACAACTTGAGCACGTCTTTATATTTTTTGAATTTTCGGTAAGTATATATCTCTTGACGTTCTTCGGGTGCATATTTAGACTACGATGTGTTAGTCTATTTCGTGTAGATACCGTGAATAGCCCAAGAAAAAGGGAAAAGACGTGCCGAGAAAGATCTTACATTACTTTCCCATTACCCCAAGGCTTCAGCAGTTGTTCATGTCAACACATACCGCCGAGGATATGAGATGGCACTCTACACGGGACATAGTCGAAGGTCAACTGACGCACCTGGTAGATGGGCTTGAGTGGAAAATTTTTGATAACAAGCACCCCTCGTTTGCTGAAAAGGTTCACAATGTTAGGCTTGGATTTGCTACGGATGGGTTTAATTCGTTTAACGAGCCTTACACAAAGCCGTACTCAAACTTGTACGGGGCGGTTCACAATGAAGGTGGTGTATAACCTCCCACCTTCTATGTGCATAAAAGATCCCTACATGTTCATGCCTTTATTGATTCTGGGTGATAAGAGTCCGAGTAAAGACATCAATGTATACCTCAGGCCGTTAGTTGATGAGTTGAAAATATTGTGGAAAAAGGGGTTCAAACTTATGATGTATCTCTTAAGCAGAACTTTGACCTTAGGGCAGCTTTACTGTGGACAATAAATGACTTTTCGGCATTCATAATGATCAGTGGATGGTCGACTCACGGGGGGTTATCATGTCCCGTGTGAATGGGGTCAATTAAAGTTGTGCGGCTCAAACATGGGGGGGGGGAATGAGTTTCTTTGCAACATCCAGACAGTTTTTGCCGATTGAATATCGTTCTCCACAGATGAGTAGACAATTTAATCAAAAAATAAAGAAACGTCAAGTACCTAGCCATCTTTCTGGGTCAGTAGTGTTGAGTTAGATTAGTTAATTGAAGTTTCCACCTCCAGGGAAGAATCACAGATTAGAGCGAGCTTATGGTTACGGCAAGGTTCACAACTGGACACACAGATCCATGTTCTTTGACCTGCCTTATTGGGCTACACTCTGCATCCGTCATTGTATAGATCTGATGCATACTAAGAAGAACATATTTGATAACATTTTTTATACAGTCCTAGATGCTAGTGGTAGAACAAAGGTCAACAACAAGTCGAGGCTTGATTTGGTAGAAATGAACATTAGGGAAGATCTGTGGTTGTATCAAGATGGTAGTAAGACGATAATGCCTAAAGCTGAATATACTTTGACTAGGGAACAATTGATATTGATATATAATTGGATCAGTGGACTGAAGCAACCAGATGGATATTCTTCGAATATAGCAAGGTGTTGTAAAGTCAAAGAGTTGAAGTTTCGGGGTCTCAAAAGTCATGATTGTCACGTATTCATGCAGAAGTTGATCCCTGTGGCATTTATCGACTTGTTACCGAAACGTGTGGTTGAAGCACTGACAGAGCTTTCTAATTTCTGCAGAGATCTATGTTTGACGGAGCTTCAGCTCAAAGACATAGATAAAATAGAGATGCAGATAGTGGAAATAATGTGCAAGTTAGAAATGATCTTCCCCCCATCATTTTTTGATTCAATGGAGCATTTGCCTATTCACTTGCCATACGAAGCTAAGTACGGTGGTCCCGTACAATATAGATGGATGTATCCATTCGAGAGGTAATGACATTAATGTTTTTAATACGGTAAAATGTGCATTCTTTTTTGCTAATCTATGTATCACATAGGTATATGCGACGTCTAAAGCAATATGTGAAGAATAGAGCCCGTGTAGAGGGGTCAATAGATGTTAATTTTTGCTCATTGTACTTTGAACCGAATGTTCAGACGAAGCATAATCGCTTACGTCGGAATCAGGCTATTGCGCATAAGGAAAATGGAGAATTAATGGCCTTTAGTCTTCCTGTACACCTATTTGGTTATAAAAAAAGGCGATTCTTGACCGATAGGGAGTATGCAGCTGCCACATTATATGGACTTGTCAACATGAATGAAGTAGCACTATACATTAAGTAAGTAGTCATAACTATATATGTCTGGTGTAATTGTGTCAAGTTCCTTTACAAACACATTGAGTATATAACTGTGTTGTAGCCAATATGATGCTGAAGTACGTGAAGAGAATCCGAGTATATCGGACGGGGATTTGAAAATTTTGAGAAATGGAGAATTTGTGCAATGGTTTAAAGATCATGTAAGTCTAACCTTTACAAGTTCAATGAATCTACCATCATAGATATATTCTAATGGCATAATTAACTTTAGAATATGTTGTGTTAATGTACATTAGGTCCTCACAGATGAGTTAGCTGATAATCGGCTAAAGCTTATAGCCGATGGCCCTGAAAGATCTGTAGATACTTATACATGCTTCATTGTTAACGGTTACAGATTTAAGTGTTGCGATATTGGGGAAGTTACTTCTGCTAATTCTTGTGTTGTGGTGAAAGGTAGCTGCTACGATAACATTTGGGATGACTTGTATGGACGATTGCTAGAAGTTGTCGTGCTAAAACACACACATAGCATCGCGTAGGTATTAGACACGCATTAGAACTTATGGGACTTGATTCTGACATACGAAAGCCGAGTTATCACTCAGTTTGCAAAACTCGCCAATACTTAGGCAAAAAGACAAAAAAAGAGATCGAAACCTGCCTCGGTCGTCCAAATGACATGCAAACACACACATAGCACCGCATAAGTATTAGACACGCGTTAGAACTTATGGGACTCGATTCTGACATACGGAATCCGAGTTATCGCCCAGTTTGCAAAACTCGCCAACACTTAGGTAAAAAGCCGAAAAAGAGGTCAAAACCCGCTTCGATTGTCCGAATGACATTCAAACACACACATAGCACCGCGTAGGTATTAGACAGGCATTAGAACTTATGGGACTCAAGTACATACGGAATCCGAGTTATCGCCTAGTTTGCAAAACTCGCCAACACTTAGGCAAATAGCGAAAAAAGAGGTCAAAACCTGCCTCGATCGTTCGAATGATACGCAAACACACACATAGTACTGCGCAGGTATTAGACATGCATTAGAACTTATGGGACTCAATTCTGACATACGGAATCCTAGTTATCGTCGAATTTGCAAAACTCGCCAACACTTAGGCAAAAAGCCAAAAAAGAGCCCAAAACCCACATCGGCCGTCCGAATGCCATGCAAACACACACATAGCACGGTGTAGGTATTAGACATGTGTTAGAACTTACGAGACTCGATTCCGACATACGGAAGCCGAGTTATCACCCAGTTTGCAAAATTCGCCAACACTTAGGCAAAAAGTTGAAAAAGAGGTCAAAACCCGCCTCGGTCGACCGAATGACACGCAAACACACATATAACACCACGTAGGTATTAGACACGCGTTAGAACTAATGAGACTCGATTCTGACATACAGAATCCGAGTAATCGCAAGTTTGCAAAACTCGCCAATACTTAGGCAAAAAGCCGAAAAAGAGGTCAAAATCCGCCTCGATCGTCAGAATGACAAGCAAAAACACACATAGCACCGCGTAGGTATTAGACATGCGTTAGAACTTACAAGACTCGATTCTAACATACAGAATCTGAGTTATCGCCCAGTTTGCAAAACTCGCCAACACTTAGGTAAAAAGCCGAAAAAGAGGTCAAAACTTGCCTCGGTCATCCGAATGACACACAAACACACATATAGCACCGCGTCGGTATTAGACAAGTGTTAGAACTTACGAGACTCGATTCTGACATACAGAATCTGAGTTATCGCCCAGTTTGCAAAACTCGCCAACACTTAGGCAAAAAGCCAAAAAAGAGCCCAAAACCCACATCGGCCGTCCGAATGCCACACAAACACACACATAGCACCGCGTAGGCATTAGACACGCGTTAGAACTTACGGGACTCGATTCTGACATACGGAGACCGAGTTATCGCCCAAATTGCAAAACTCACCAACACTTAAAGAACATAAACTAAAATAATTTAAATATGCTATATTTTGGAATTTGTTATTAATATTTTAATTTTGTAGGGTCTTGTCGATGAGACTCGTGGGGGTGGAGATTGCGGCACAGGCGATGCCTATGGCGGAGATGGTGATGGTCGTCGGGCTAATGTTGATGAGACTATGGAGGATGGGACCGGCGATGGGACCGGATGTGGGACCGGTGATGGGACCAGAGGCGATGACACAGAGGAATTTTTTAATTTTAATAATTTTTTTAAGTGGGTCATTGGCGACGTGGGCATTGGCGACGGGGTGCCTTCGGCAATAACCTATAGCGACGAATCTGGAAGTATATTAAATTGAGGTCATTGGCAACGGGGTGTACACTCAGTGGCGATGGCGTGGCCGTTAGCAATGACTGAATTATTAAAATGAAATTATGGTTATTACCGACGGTCTGTCCGACGCTGTAGCCGTCGCTAATAACATATTGTCGACGACATGCCGTCGGCAATGACCCCATCCGCAATTCGTTCATTCCCGATGGCGAGTGACGGGAGCCAGGGGCGACGACCTGAGGGGTGATGGTAGGGGCAACGACATGTCCCGTCGCCAATGACCTCATTGCCGACGGCCATAGGGCCATTTTTGACGGCATATCCCGTCGACAATGAGTGATTTTTTATAGTGTAATAAGTTATAGTCTTATTTATCAGGAGTCAAATTTAAACATTAAACGCAAGTAGGAGAAATAAAAGAATGGATAGAGCCGGTATCGAATAAGGTATAGACTTCGCAAGAGTTTATGCTTAGCTTACCCGTGATAACTTCGTTCAGGTTCCTCATCACGAAAAATGGTCTCTCATAAACTACCGATTTTTACTTATTTAGGACATCCTTTGGCGTCACCATCCCAGCTGGACTTGACTTCACTACATGACAAAATCGAGCTAAGTGACATTCTCTTTCACATTTGTAACACGCTTTGGACTGCATTGTGCAGTTTGGACTGATGTGTCCCTCCCCTCCGCATTTGAAGCATACGATCGGTGGTCGTTGTGATGCCCCAAAATTTGGGTACTTTCAACCCATAGATATGGTGATACATGGTACTCCTATCGATACATTCATTCCATTGAAACAACATCAAAATGATTGTATTTACTAACTTCTTATTACAACAATAATAATAAATCATTTCCCAGGTTCTGTAACCAAATACATTCTTCGTTTATCATAATATGATTCATACAAACATACTAGTCTATTACAGGATAATATAATTATCCATCTTAACTTTGCCTTTATCTCTACTGGGATCCTTAGTTCTTTCGGCCTTAGCTGTAATTATATAATTCAAGCAAGAAGTGAGCATAACTAGCTCATCAAGTCTAACAAAGGATAATATAAACACCACGTTAAGAATTATATGATTTTCTTCAATAACTGGACAAGTAGTTACAAAGTATTATGAAACATTAAATAGCACTTTTCCTTTCATAACACAATTCTAGAGTATATATAATAACTTAGGAATTCTGAACTGGTCAAAAGACCATGAACATTCTCTTTTTGTTTTCATTCATGAAAAAAGACATCCCGGCACTAAGTTCGTAAGTTCGATATATCTTACGAGCACTTCTAGGTGATCAGCCTATATCACTCTATGTTGATCAACACTCATCCGTTAAACATGTTTAATATTAAGTTTTGGCAACCTCATGTGCCCATCGAATAATCAATAAAAATACTTCTGTTTGTTCATATACAAACTTACCTTAAATCCGTACCAAATACTTGGCATAGGACAACGTTAATAGTTCTATATCAAAATACTTGTAAACAAATCAATCTAACTCTTAAGAATAGTCTAGTCGAGTTAAAACTGGCATCGACCCTTTCATAAAATAATTCATGCCTCTCATAACATGAATCACAAAAACATGGGTAACACGAAGGTTAGACAAGCATTAAGAAAAATTAACTTCAAGCCTCTTCAAATAAAATATTCAACAACTCTTGATCTTTACAGTCTCTACATGATATATTAACATAACACAATGTCATTAGCTACTAAACAATCTAATCACATTGTTCTTTCCAACTTCTTTCTCTTCTACGTCTTAAGTGAATTTATTTCATTAATAATTGTCAATTTAAATTACTATTCTTAATTATGGCTTATTAACGTTCTTACATCACTAAACCAACACTTGATCATCATTGGTTAATTACCAAAGCTTGAATACACTTTACTTCCGTATATCTCGCGTTCTTCGTTTAATTACTATAAACGACATTCATCTTCTAAAGTCATCGCTATATATATACTATATAGGAATGGTTTTATCATGTATATTAAGTATATACATGCCCCACTATTGGTTTACAATCAATTAGGATTAGAAAACTAACTTGTCCAACTTTTGTACACCACCGGCAGTGGCGCTAGACATCAATCTATTGGCATTGTGGCGCTAACTAACAATGTGGTTTGCCCTGTCTTGGCGCTATGATGCGAGATCCCTTTATACTAGTAGCGCTACTGGCCACCACTCTCCGATAGCTAAGTCTCCTAATCAAGCGTTAAGTACGAAGTTTTAAAGCTTGGGGTGGCATTATGCCACGCTTCCACCCTGAGCCCTTGGATTTTTTATTTCTAATTTTCAATACAATTCTTCCTGGACTCATAACTTAGTCATTTTAAGTCAAATTTTGTCACGAACATGACTTTTAAACTCCTTATTAATTAAATATGTGATTTAATTTTAATGAGTTAGTTTGTGAGTCTATTTAAACACTATGTGGTTATGTGAATTGATGAAATGATTAAAGGGAGTCACTAATAGTTTATTTAAATTAGTGGACTAACCCTAAGAGTTTGATATCAAGAAATTGATAGGATTATTAAATATTCAGTTTATTTGAATATAGTAACAAGAGTTGAACATATTGATTAATTTTAATTATGAATAATTAATTGATAATGTGTTAATTAATAATTATTATGAATAAATAATAATTAATGTGTAAAAGATTAATAAGTTATAAAATGATTATATGTTTACTTGATTAATTTGTGCAATATAGTAAACCTTTATTATATGGTAGTTAACTATATATTTTATATAGTACAAGGTGTCACATTAATATGTCTATATATAGACTATATAGTAATGAATTATTTGCATTCATGTGAGTTGTATAATAATATTGTTATATGATATGAAGTGTGTGGGTAAACATTCATGTACATCCTATTGACATATAATAATATCACTTGTTAATTAATAATGATTTCATTAATTTATTATGATAATAACAGTTATGGTAATGGAAAATGTATATGAATTATATGTATGTGCACTACTTGATACCTTATAATTAAAAAATACATTGTATGCTCTTTAAATCATTATAACCTATGTTATATGAAATGAATTGTGCATGCATAATTTATAACCAAATTTTATATTATGGGTATATATGGTATTAGCCAATTGTTGCATTCCATTTTGTGCAAATGCTGAGAATTGTTCTTTTGTCCCATAATAAGAGTCCCAATTCATTTTCCACGTGAGAAGCTAGTAAGCCTACTCCATCTTCACCTCAAAATTAACAAACATAGATGGGGAGTGGGATTCATGAGTGGAATCACCAACTCTCTCTCAACCCTTGTGTATTCTTGAAATCCTTTGGTTTGATATGTGAGGTAATGGCATTATCTAGTGGGATTCATAAGTCATTCATCTTCCTTGTTGCAATTGCTGAGAATTAGTTTCGAAGGAGTGAGTGTATTGCTGCCCAATTTCTTCAAGAGGTATAAAATTCCAAATTGTGTTCTTAGTTGAGTTTTGATAAGATTACTTGAATTAAGCATGTATTGGTTGATAATTGGTTTTGGTTACGTTTCTTAGTGTTATACATACTTATAAATGTGTTGGGTGATGATCGAAACAATTTTTATAAGGACTTTGTATGGTGGGTTGCTGAACTGCCGAACAGAGCAAGTTATTATCTCTGATGTAGGCATGGCGCAGCTGCGCCCTAGTTGTACTAGGGTACATCGCATCTGCGCCGTAACCCAAAACCATTTTTTTGTTTCTGGCATGGCGCAGCTACGCCCTAATTGTACTACGGTACAACACAACTACGCTAGGCCTGCACCAGCTCTGATATTTTCTGTTCAGTTTCTGTTCATGCTAACTTGTTAGTATATGGTAGAACAAGCTTGTAAATGTTTTAAAATGCACATGTAAGCACGTTCTTATCGGTTGAACAAGCATAGCAATGATTGACACATCACTTGTGGACTTGAAATAATATTTGTGATTTTAAAGTGAACTTTATCACGAACACATCATGTGAGCATTCTGACTTTATGAGTAAGGTAAAATGGGTTATATTGACATAAAATGCAAGACTAAAGTGATAGAACACACTAGAATACATGATTGAAAGTTAAGACTATTTTAGAGATAAGAAAAACTTAAAGCTTTTCAAAGAAAACTTGACGAAGATTTTTATCTAGTGAGTTCTGACTATTTGAACATGTATATGTGACTTTATTATATGTTGTAAATGTATGAGAGTTATACGTTAAGATGCCTTGTATGTACTAAGTTGGCTTAGTGTTAAATTCAAAGAAAATTAGAATAAGGAAGCTAATGTCATCAAGAAATGAGTAAAGTACGTTATGACCATGCAAGCATGTATATTAGGACTCATTATGCCTATAGATATATTGGCATGAACATCGTTTGGATAATGTATGGTTTTCACTTATTCACAGATAGTCATAAAAGGGAAATTTCTAAAATATGAACCATGTGAGTAAAGTATACATGTGTTGTATATATATACAAGCATGACTACTCAGTATTGAATGATCAAGTTGTAAGGCATAAATAATCACATAACCTTTTATGTTTTAATGACACATAAATTTTAAGTTAAACTTGTGGTAGTAAACTCAAGTACGATCATGTGTTATATGTGAAACTCTAGCATGTATGTACGTTAAAATATATGTGTGATTCATGTGTTAGATTTGGATCAAGTCGGAGAGCGAGAGCTCAACCTTGAGTGCAGCGAAGGGACACGGTAAATGTTGTCTTGAGTCCCTAAGCTAGACCAGTAGCAATTGCTGCCATCCTCCAATCACAAACAGATTCTATTTTTGGTTCTGAAATTTAAGGCATGCTTACATGATCTCTTTATCTTGTAATATGTGACCAATATGCCATATAATGTGTTGAGAAGCATGCTATGTGATGACTTAATTATTTGAAGTGTAGACTTGTATTAGTTACACATACTAATTGAAATTACCGACTTGTTAATGTTAGGTCGTTTCAACGCAAGTTAGTTAAAGCTAGTATTATATTGTAGCTGAGCAAACATGCAAGTTCCTTAATTCTTACTCATTTATATTAAGCAAGTATCCGAACACTATTTGATCGTATTGCAAATTCCCTAAACTTACTCAAATTTATATTGAGCAAGTATCCGAAAACTATTTTATTGTGTTGTAATGTTTTCTAACTTACACAACATTGTTTGTTGTGAAAGTTTCTTATCCTTCTCATATTGTTTTGAGAAGGTTATTATTGAATTGAAAGTTATTCATTTAAGCTTGAGCCTTATTTCCAAGCATTCTATTAAGTGGTTTAATTATCTTACAATTATTCCACATCGACATTATTGATATTCGCACTTAGTGCACTTAGGTTCGTACAGTTTTGGACTTGTACATCATTTAAAGTTCAAATAATTCTTGAACTATGTGAGACAGAGTCTGAACCTTTGTTCGGTCAGACAAGCGTATGAAGTTTTATAAAAGCTATCCAAACCTATTGAGGGTAAGGACTCTTAGACTGAAAGAACACCCCTTTCTATGATAAGGGGAGTTCCAGGTATCTAATATATGATACATAAAGAAGATTTAAATGTTATGCATATACATAGAGTACGTGAGGCTGATCCCCTCATGCACTTATTCTGTAGCTAGTAACCATAGGGTCAATTAGCTATTTATTCCATTGGAGTGTTATAGTTCAAAGTTTATTTGACTAGCAGGTATTCTAAAAGAAATCATTATTTTTGCTTGCAATATTCATATTGAATCCTTCAGATATTCATATTGTTGAATTCATTGTCAGTTATTTTTCCATTCATCATGATATATCCTTATTGTTGTATTTAAACTTGCTCGGCAAACTTGTTTCTCATCCTTGCTATATCATGAATTATATTGCAGCTAAGCCCGAGACCTCAGGGAAGGACAAGGGTAAATGAAAGATGTAGAATAGTGGCAAGGAGCAAAGTTTACCTTCTACCTAGTTTTAAATTACTGTTATGTAATATGAACCCTAATGATTATTTTAGGGTATTTTTAGAAGATGATATTAAGGTTATCGTATCTTGGGACTAGTAACACCTTTTGAATGAACGACGTACGTTTATTATATTCCGCATTTTAGTTATCATATGTTGTTTAGAGGTGGATGTTTGTATTTTATTCTGACGACCGAACCGGGGTTAGAGGACCCAGTTTCAGGTGTGTCACAGGTTGGTATTAAAGTTGTAGGTTATAAACGTTAGAAATGTGATACCTAGGTTATAACCTTGGTAGAAAACTCAAGTAGAGTATGTAAGTGATGGGTTGGGGAAATCCATCGAGTATTATTGTGATACTGAAGTTGTCTATTTAAATAAAAAATGATTGATAGACGTCTTAAACTTCTTAATGCTAACATGAATAACATATCACATAAAGCCTAATAATTTTCTTCCTTTCCTCAGATCATGCTGCCTAGGAGAATTCAGCAGAATCAGAGGGAGGAAGGATCCGTTAACAATGGTCGAGGGGCAAATGTTGATGTAACGATCCAGAAATTTATAATTTAATTTAAATATTTATTGAATTAAATAAATATTTTAAATAATTTATTTATTGAGAAAAATAAATTATTAATGAATTGTGGTGAATTAATTTAGTAATTAAATTGATTAGTGTAAATTAAATTGAGTAATGATAATTTTATTTGAAGAATTTAATTTAAGAAAATAATTAAATTAAAACAATTGCTTAATATTTAAGGAAATAATTAAATTAAATCAATTGTTTAATTTAAAGGAAATAAATAAATTAAATAAAGTGTTGATTCTAATTTATTAATTAAGTTAGATATATAATTATTTATTAATTATAAGTATAATGATAGTAAGAATTTTATTATTACTATAAGTTATTTAAATTAACTAAATTAATGGTGTGACAAGTAGTAACTATATAATATAAATATTATCTAAATAATCTAGTATGGGAATTAGTGTGTAACCAAACATAGCCTTAGGGCTTTTGGTTTATTTTAACTGATGTGAGCCTTTTTGGTTTTTACCGGACGAACGTGGGAGCAAGTTATATGTTGCACATCTTATTTCACGTATTTGTCTAAGGCTAAAGATTAGAGGGTTAGAGAGAGAGAGCTTGGGAGAGAAGAGAGAACCACAGAGAATTTAGTTGTTCTGAGATTGTCAAGAGAAAGAGAAGGGTTGCTATTTGTTCTTGCTAATCATGGTATAATCTACCCCTAATTCTAATTCTTAGTTTTGTAAATTTCATTTTCTGGAATTGGGTTTTTGTCAAGTGTTGATTGTAAGATATGGAATTATATGTGTTGTTTTTGCAGAATCTGTTATTATTAATAAATATATACGTAATTGTTGATTGTCATTCATGTGAAATTGAATTGTAAGAAGAAAATGAAATAACAGTGTTTATGTTCTTATTATATGGCTTAGAAAGTACAAAAGTTGATGCTCTATATGTGTTATAATCTGTAATTTGTTATTGGATTATGTTAATATGATAAGAAATGAAAGTAACGTGGTTTAAATCATGTCCATTGATTAAGAAACAAATTTGTGGCGATCGAATTCATTAAAAGTATAAAAATGAAGAAATTTAGAAAAAAAAACTATGGTTTTGATTCCTTAAATTTGTGTATATGTAATGTTTTTGTATATAGATGATGTTAGCATGCTTAACTATGATATTGCAAAGTTTTAGATGTTGAAGTGTGGTAAAGTTCTGTGGAATTAGGATTTTTGGCCTGAGTAGAGTCTGATTTTGAGTTTCGCAAAATCGAAATGGTGCATCGCGCGTATGCTTTGCAACACTGTTGATGTCCGAGCTTGTGGCCTGTATATGCATCTTAAGCATGGTAGCTATAGCTGCCTTGTGGTATGGCATTGTAACCTAGTGTAAAAGCTCAAGCCATGGCCGCATTCAAAGAGCTAGTCACAGACAATGAAGTCTGCTACTTCTGCAGACTTTGGACATTCATTGTAACTTAGCTTAATGTATGTTAACATGTTAAATGTGTAAAAACAAGGTTAAAGCAGAAGTGTATCATGTGGTTAGTAATTCTAAAATGCAAAGTTAGTAAGCGGTGAAAATGATATGTATGATTTAAGGAACTTAGTGAGCAATGAATAAGTGTTGAGAAATGTACAGTTGTGGTTCTGAAATATGTATGGTAATGAAAGACTTATGCTAAAATGATAAGATTAGCTAAAATTGTACATGTTATGGTATGTTAGCATATCTAATAGATATTGTGATTCCACTAAAATGTGTAGGTGAATGTGAGTTGTAATATTTTAGCTTACGTTTAAGGCAAGTTTCCTAACCCTACCTTGTTATTATTGAGCAAGTCTATTTACCCTATCTCAGTTACAATTACGTAAGTTTCTAAACCCTAACTCTTTACATTGAGTAAACTTTCTAACTTCATTCTTTTCATATTGAACGCAAGTTCCCATTCCTAAATTATTATTGTACAAGTTCCTAACATTCTTTGTAAAGTTGAGCAAGCCTAACCTATCTTGTGTATGTTTGTATAAGCCTATGTAACCTAATTCGTTACATCGAGCGAGTTTTATTTTCCTAATTATTATTCAAAGCATATATCGTTCTAGTATATTGATTCAAGTGAGTTTGTTCTAGTTCTTTTGGTTACAGCACTTTGCATGTTTATCATGTTTATTAAATTATATATAATGTTGATATCCAATCTTTGACCTTGATAGCCTTGTTCAGTTATATATTCTTGTATTAAACCCTTATTGATGGAAATTGAATAGTGTTCTAAAATTCTAGAAACATTGATAAGCTAGTTCCAAACTAAACTTTCTTTTGTGCGGAAATTCTAAATTCAAATTGAGACAAACAACCCTAACATAGGGGATTTTGTATGTGTAACATTTAGATGTTTGTGCACAATACATGGTACAAAGGGCTGATCCCCCTAAGTACGTTGAGAAGGTTCCGTATAGTCTAAATTACTGTTAAGGTTGGGTAATAATACCTAAGTACCAAGGACATAGTTCGTGGTCTTAAGACCCTCAGATATTAAAACTCGAACTTGTTTTCTATTTTGATTCGTAGAACAAGTTCATTATTGTTCAACATTTGTTGTACACTCTCATATTGTTATCATTACTACTTTCTATAGCAGTGAGCATTTGTTTGCTCACTCTTGCAATTAACACTGCAACTAAAGTGGAGAAAGTTGATGAGCCATCTACTAGTAAAGGGAAGGGCAAACTGTCCAAGTGTTGAGGACTTATGGAAGTTAATTTAAATATTTTATGTTACCAGACTTGTTTTATTTTATGATATATTTCGCAAACTGATGTAATAAATTTAAGGTTAGATTACCTGGGATTATTTTGAGATGATGATGTAACCCTTTAATGGGAAAGATTAATGTTTAAGTTATTTAAATTATGTGTTTATCCTTTATGATGGGTAGTTACATGTAATGGTTTTGGTAAGTGAATACCAAATCCTATGGGAATGGAGTACCTGGATTTGGGGGTGTCACAGTTGATCTAATGCAGAACTTCGTTAACTTGTTAACTAAGGCAATGGAAAATAGACCCCCGCCAGCAGCAGGGCAGCCAGGACAACACTTGGCTAGCTTTAAGGACTTTAAATTGGTAGGACCACCTGAGTTCCAAGGAACCCTGGACCCAATTGAAGCCCAGACATGGATAGAAGAGATGGAGAAGGTGTTTGAAGTCGCACGAGTGGCCGAAGCACAGAAGACGAGTTTTACAACTTTCATGATGAAAGGTGAAGCTAATTATTGGTGGAAGCCAATAAGGGGCGAGTAGAAGAGGGAGTTATTTCTTGGGACAGATTTAAGGAGCTATTCCTCGAGAATTACTTCTCGGAGAATACGTAACTGGATATGGAGGTTAAGTTTCTAGAACTAAAATAAGGTAGTATGTCTGTCGTAGAGTACACGACGAGATTTAACAAGTTAGCCTGATTCGCTCCACATCAGGTTGACACGGAGGCCAGGAAGGCAAGGAGGTTCGAACTAGGACTGAAACCATGGGTGCAGAAAGCAGTAGCTATATTAAAGATTAAGACTTAATCTGATCTTTTGGAAAGGGCTATCATTGTCGAAGGAGGCAATGAAGCCATCGCTCGATTCAAACAAGAAAAGAAGACTGGTCAGGAAGGGCAGAAATGGAGAAGCAGCGGAGGCAGCAACCCCAACAAGCATAAATGGACGGAGAGCCAATCCTCTGGATGCAATAAGTCCGGAGGGAAGGCCAAGAAAAGTATGAAGTGCAACAACTGTGGGAGGAATCACTCAGGGGAGTGCATGAAAGGAAAAAGTGTTTGTTATCGTTGTGGACAACCGGGGCACATGGCTCCTCAGTGTCCAAATAAGAAAAAGGGAGGATGTTTCTCGTGTGGAGCCACTGACTATCAAATTAAGGACTGTCTGAAGAGAAAGGGCGATGCAGCTAGCGGCAACCGCAATAGCAACAACAATGGGCTGAACATTGGAGGGCCAGCCAGGCAAGCCAACAGACCAACGACACGAACGTTCAACATGACCGTACAAGATGTGGTGGAGTCTAAGGACGTGGTTTCAGGTATAATTCTGATCAATGATATAGATGCATACGTGTTATTTAATTCGGGTACTACCTGCTCTTTTGTTTTTGAAGAATTTTCTAAACGATTAGACTTACCCCGTGAGAGATTAAAACACCCTATGAACATAGAAGTACCGAACAAGGAAATTATCCCCATAGAATACATTCATATGAATTGTTATATTGAATTGCGAGAATTTAAGCTCAAGGTGGATTTGATACCGATTCGTTTGGGGTAGTTCGATGTAATTATTGGAATGGATTGGTTATCGGTTCACGAAGCAGTTATAGACTATAAGAAGATATGTGTACACCTTAAGACTCCGAATAAGTCGAAGGTGGTATTTCTGGTAGTAAATCGCCGAGACAATCTCATTTTTTGACGATGGTGTAAGCATAAAGGTTTCTTAGGAAGGGTTGTATAGGTTATTTGGCTCACGTGGTTGATACTCGATGAGTCGAGAGTGAACTGAGTCAGATACCTATTGTAAGGGATTTCGTTGATGTCTTCCCAGACGAGATTCTGGGATTTCCAGCGGATAGAGAGATTGAGTTTGTCATTGATTTGGCACCAATGACAACACCGGTATACAAAGCGTTGTATCGTATGTCACTGGTAGAGATGAAAGAACTAATGGCTCAATTACAAGAGTTGTTAGATAAGGGTTACATTCGACCAACCGTATCACCGTGGGGAGCACCAGTCTTATTCGTAAAGAAGAAAGATGGGTTGCTAAGACTTTGTATCGACTACCGAGAGTTGAACAAGGTCATTATTAAGAATAAGTACCCGTTGCCCTGGATAGACGATTTATTTGATTAGTTGAAGGGGGAAAAGTATATTTCAAAGATTGACTTGAGGACCGGTTATCACCAACTGAAAGTGAGGCCGGAGGATATTCCAAAGACGATATTCAAAACTCGGTATGGACACTTTGAGTTTCTGGTAATGTCATTTGGATTAACGAGCGCGCCAGCAGCCTTTATGGATTTGATGAACCGAGTGTTCAAACGGTATTTGGATAAGTTTGTTGTCGTATTCATCAATGACATTCTAGTGTATTCAGAGACGGAGGAAGAACACACCGAACATCTTCGGATATTGTTGAAGACATTAAGGAGGGAGAAGTTGTATGCAAAATTCTCTAAGTGTGAGTTTTGGTTACAAAGAGTGTAGTTTTTGGGGCACGTTATTAGCAAGAATGGTGTTTCGGTGGATCCAGCGAAGGTAGAAGCGGTTATCAATTGGGAGCAGCTGAAGATGCCGACAGAAATTAGGAGTTTCTTAGGATTGGCGGGATACTATCGAAGATTTATTCAGGATTTTTTGAAATTAGAATCACCGTTTACCAATCTTACCAGGAAGATAGTTAAGTTCATTTGGACGGAGAAGTGTGAAGAAAGTTTCCTAGAATTGAAGAAGAGGCTTAGTCAAGCACCTGTGTTGGCTTTACCAGACAACACGTGAGGGTTTATAGTGTATAGTGATGCGTCACATAAGGGTCTTGACTGTGTACTGATGCAACACGGTAGGGTCATTGCGTACGCTTCACGACAGCTAAAAGATTATGAGAAGGGATATCTGACTCATAACCTAGAGTTAGCAGTGGTAGTTTTTTCCTTGAAAATTTGGAGGCATTATTTGTATGGCGAGAAGTGTGAGATATATACAGACCACAAGAGTCTGAAGTATATCTTCACGTAGAGAGAGTTAAACATGAGGCAGCTCCGATGACTAGAATTGATCAAAGATTATGATTGTGAGATTCTGTACCATCCAGGCAAACCAAATGTAGTGGTAGATGCCTTGAGCAGAAAAGGCAAAGAGAAGTTATTGAAGTTGAGCGTTCAAGATGAATTGGTGAAAGATTATGAATGACTAGACTTAGAGATTAAGTATCCGATGGAGACCAACGAATAATTATTTACAGTGACAGCGAGTTCGACTTTATTGGATAAGGTTAAAGAAGCACAAGAGAAGGACGAAGATTGCATTAACATCAAGAAGTGATTGACTGAAGATGATAAATTAAAATTTAAGATTGATAGCACTTGCTTGCTAAGATTTGAAGGATGAATTTGGGTACCATTAGTACCAGAACTAAGAGAAGAGATTTTGCAAGAAGCGCACAGTACGAGATACTCGATACACCTAGGAAGCACAAAGATGTACCAAGATTTGTGTCACCACTTTTGGTGGCCAAACATAAAGAGAGAGGTTGCGGAATGCGTAAGTAGATGCCTAACTTGTCAGAGAGTTAAGGCAAAGCATCAACAACCAAGCGGGTTATTACAACCATTAGAGATTCCAAAATGGAAATGGGAGCACATCACAATGGACTTTGTGGTGGGACTTCCGGTAACGCAGAAAGGGCATGACGCCATATGGGTGATTGTAGATCGTCTTACTAAGTCTTCTCACTTTTGCCGATTAAGATTAAGTATAGTTTGGACCAGTTAGACAAATTATATGTTAAAGAAATTATCTCGAGGCAAGGAGTGTCGGGATCTATTGTATCAGATAGAGATCCGCGATTCACGTCAAACTTCTGGAAGTGTCTTCAAGAAAAAATGGGGACACAACTACGAATGAGTACCGAGTATCATCCGCAAACCGATGGGCAAAGCGAGAGAACAATTTAAACACTTGAAGACATGCTCCGAGCTTATGTGATGGACTTCAAGGGTAGTTGGGAGGATCACCTTCCATTAGTAGAATTCACGTATAACAATAGTTATCACGCCAATATTGGAATGTCGTCGTACGAAGCACTCTATGGTAGGAAATGTAGAATGCCCTTATGCTGGGACGAAGTTGGAGAACCTCGACTGTTGGGACCAGAATTAGTACAACAGACGGTGGAAATCATTAGGATAATAAGAGCACGATTAGTAGCAGCTCAAGATCGCCAGAAGAAGTATGCGGATTTACATCGCAAGAAGAGAGATTTTGAAGTAGGGAGCTATGCATTTCTGAAAGTTTCTCCTTGGAAAGGGAAGATTCATTTTGGGAAAAAGGGAAAGTTGAGCCCTAGGTTCATAGGACCGTTCGAGATTCTGAGGTGAGTCGGTGAAGTGGCGTACGAGGTAGCGTTACCTCCTGATCTTGAGCACATTCACAATGTGTTTAATATGTCAGTATTATGACCGTATAAACTGGACTACAAGCACATAATATAGAACTTGAGGAATAAGATTATCCATTCCGTTAAGATTCTCTAGAGGAATCACGCAGTCAAAGAAGCTACGTGGGAGCTAGAAGAGAAAATGAGAGCAAATTATCCGTTTTTATTTGAGTAACATTATTTTTACAATTCCGAGGACGAAATTTTTATAAGGGGGGAGGGATGTTATGACCATGACTTTTAAACTCCTTATTAATCAAATATGTGATTTAATTTTAATGAGTTAGTTTGTGAGTCTATTTAAACCTTATGTGGTTATGTGAATTTATGAAATGATTAAAGGGAGTCACTAATAGTTTATTTAAATTAGTGGACTGACCCTAAGAGTTTGATATCAAGAAATTGATAGGATTATTAAATATTCAATTTATTTGAATATAGTAGCAAGAGTTAAACATAGTGATTAATTTCAATTATGAATAATTAATTTAAAATGTGGTAATTAATAATTATTATGAATAAATAATAATTAACTGTATATTTTATATAGTACAAGGTGGCACATTAATATGTCTATATATAGACTATATAGTAATGAATTATTTGCATTCATGTGAGTTGTATAATAATATTATTATATGATATGAAGTGTGTGGGTAAACATTCATGTCCTATTGACATATAATAATATCACTTGTTAATTAATAATGATTTCATTAAGTTATTATGATAATAACAGTTATGGTAATGGAAAATGTATATGAATTATATGTATGTGCACTACTTGATACCTTATAATTAGGAAATACATTGTATGCTCTTTAAATCATTATAACCTATGTTATGTGAAATGAATTGTGCATGCATAATTTATAACCAAAGTTTATATTATGGGTATATATGGTATTAGCCAATTGTTGCATTCCATTTTGTGCAAATGCTGAGAATTGTTCTCTTGTCCCATAATAAGAGTCCCAATTCATTTTCCACGTGAGAAGCTAGTAAGCCTACTCCATCTTCACCTCAAAATTAACCAACATAGATGGGGAGTGGGATTCATGAGTGGAATCACCAACTCTCTCTCAACCCTTGTGTATTCTTGAAATCCTTTGGTTTGATTTGTGAGGTAATGGCATTATCTAGTTAACCATTCTTCTATAAATAATTCCTTCATCTTTCTTATTGTAATTGCTGAGAATTTGTTGCTAAGGAGTGAGTGTATTGCTGCCCAATTTCTTCAAGAGGTATAAAATCCCAAATTATGTTCTTAGTTGAGTTTTAAAAAGATTACATGAATTAAGCATGTATTTGTTCATAGTTGGTTTGGGTTATGTTTCTTAGTGTTATACATACTTATAAATGTCTTGGGTGATGTTAGAAACAATTTTTATAATGACTTTGTATGGTGGGTTCTTTGAATCATTAATAGAGCAAGTTACTATCTCTCGATATGGTGTATGGCGCAAATTTGCCTTCTAGTTGTTATACTAGGTGCAGTAGCAATTGCTGCCAGTAACTCAAAAACCAGCTTTTGTTTACGGCATGGCATTGCTACTTCTAATTAATTGTACTAGGGTGCAGTCACAAATTGCATGAGCTGCACTAACTCGATATTTTCTATTCAGTTTTTGTTCATGCTAATTTGTTAGTACATGGTAGAACAATCTAGTAAACTGTTTTAAAATGCACGTGTAAGCACATCCTTATAAGATGAACAAGCATAGGAATGATTGACACAACACTTGTGGTCTTGAAATTATATTTGTGATTTCAAAGTGAACTTTGTCATGAACACATCATGTGAGCATTCTGACTTTATGAGTAAGGTAAAATGGTTTATATTGACATGAAATGCAAGACTAAAGTGATAGAACACACTAGCATACATGATTGAAAGTTAAGACTATTTCAGAGATAAGAAAAACTTAAAGCTTTTCAAAGAGAACATGACGAATATTTTTATCTAGTGAGTTCTGACTATTTGAACATGTATATGTGACTTTATTATATGTTGTAAATGCATGGGAGTTATATGTTAAGATGCCTTGTATGTACTAAGTTGGCTTAGTGTTAAATTCAAAGAAAATTAGAACAAGGAGGCTAATGTAATCAAGAAATGAGTAAAGTACGTTATGACCATGCAAGCATGTATATTAGGACTCATTATGCCTATAGATATATTGGCATGAACATCGTTTGGTTAATGTATGGTTTTCACTTACTCACACATAGTCATAAAAGGGAAATTTCTAAAATATGAACCATGTGATTAAGTATACATGTGTTATAAATATTTACAAGCATGACTACTGAGTATTGAATGATCAAGTTGTAAGGCACAAATGATCACATGACCTTTTATGTTTTAATGACACATAAATTGTAAGTTAAACTTTTGGTAATAAACTCAAGTACGATCATGTGTTATATGTGAAACTCTAGCATGTATGTATGTGAAAATGTATATGTGATTAGTGTGTTAGAGTTGGACTGAAGTTAGGAGAGCAGAAGCTTAACCTTGGTCTAGCCAAGGGACAGCGCAGCCGCGCTGTCCCTAAGCCTAGATCAAGTATAGCTGTGCCATCCTGAAGTCACAAACAAATTTTGTTTTTGGTTCTAAAATTGAAGGCATGCTTACATGATCTCTTTATCTTGTAATATGTGACCAATATGCCATATAATGTGTTGAGAAGCATGCTATGTGATGACTTAATTATTTGAAGTGTAGACTCGTATTAGTTACACATACTAATTGAAATGACCGACTTGTTAATGTTAGGTCGTTTCAACGCAAGTTAGTTAAAGCTAGTATTATATTGTAGCTGAGCAAACATGGATGTTCCTTAATTCTTACTAATTTATATTGAGCAAGTATCCGAATAATATTTGATCGTGTTTCAAGTTCCCTAAACTTACTCAAATTTATATTGTGCAAGTATCCAAACACTATTTTATTGTGTTGCAATGTTTCCTAACTTACACAACATTGTTTGTTGTGACAGTTTCTTATCCTTCTCATATTATATTGAGAAGGCTATTGTTGAATTGAAAGTTATTCATTTAAGATTGAATCTTATTTCCAAGCATGTTATTAAGTGGTTTAATTATCTTACAATTATTCCACATCGACATTATTGATATTCACACTTAGTGCACTTGAGTTCATACAGTCTTGGACTTGTACATCATTTAAAGTTAAAATAATTCTTGAACTATGTGAGATAGAGTCTAAACCTTTGTTCGGTCAGACAAGCATATGATGTTTTATAAAAGCTATCCAAACCTATTGAGGGTAAGGATTCTGAGACTGAAAGGACATCCCTTTCTATAATAAGGGGAGTACCAGGTATCTAATATAAGATACATAGAGCAGATTTAAATGTTATGCATATACATAGAGTACGTGAGGCTGATCCCCTCATGCACTTATTCTGTAGCCAGTAACCAAAGGGTCAATTAGCTATTGATTCCATTAGAGTGTTATAGTTCAAAGTCTATTTGAGTAGCAGTTATTCTAAAAGTAATCATTATCTTTGCTTGCAATATTCATACTGTTGAATCCTTCAGATATTCATATTGTTGAATTCATTGTCAGTTATTTTTCCATTCATCATGATATATCCTTATTGTTGTATTTAAACTTGTTGGGCAAACTTGTTGCTCATCCTTGTTATATCATGAATTATATTGCAGCTAAGCCCGAGACCTCAGGGAAGGACAAGGGTAGGAAAGATGTAAAATAGTGGCAAGGAGCAGACTTTACCTTATGCCTAGTTTTAAATTACTGTTATGTAATATGAACCCTAATGATTATTTTAGGGTATGTCTATAAGATGATATTAAGGTTACCGTATCTTGGGACTAGTAACACCTTTTCAATGAATGACGTACGTTTATTATATTCCGCATTTTAGTTATCGTATGTTGTTTAGAGGTGGATGTTTGTATTTTATCTTGATGACCGAACCGGGGTCAGAGGACCCGGATTTGGGGGTGTCACAGATTTGGCTTGTTCAAAAGTCAATTTCTCATACATTTCATGTACTTCGATTTCATCTAGATAAAAATAGTTTTTAAATCGATTAATGATGAATTTACTATTTAACGTCTATTACGCGTTCATTAAATGCTCGTGAGCATTCATAGCTTGTTTTCTTCGTTCTAAGTCAGAATTCGACCATTCTTGAGTCCACGACTCTTGAATACGTTATACTATGCTATGCCATCAAAAACTAGGGTTTTCAAACTAAACGACAAGTTTTGACTACTAATCCGAAATTATACGATTTCAACGTTTAACGCCTAATTTCGTAAATTTTGTCATAACTTCGTTACTCTTGTTTTATATGCCAAATCAAATGGAACCAATCCATTGATTCATTGTCTATATCCTAACCAAGCAATATTCACATACCCTATAAATGATGGTTTTTAATTTGTCCATCAATAACCAAGTCAAAACTTAATAATTTTTCGTCGGTTAAACTTACTTAAATGCTTATGATTCCTACTTATACATGTCTTGTAAATGTTTAATTCACTAATACCCATCCTTATTCCTTTGGAAGAGACAAGCTCCACCAATTCATGATTCTCTATGAAAAATAAATTTAAACGAATCGAAGACTAAGGTTTTACGAATTATTACTTTATCGTTCTTTGCGTTCTTGCTTAAAACTTGTATGTTTTGCTTCAAGCTCTCTTGATTACTTGGTTCTAGCACTTTTCTATCTCTCAATTATGTTGGTCAATGTTTGGAAAACAACAAATGACCAAGCTAATCTTTCTTACATAAGCAATTCAAATGGAGGGCAAAATGGTCAACTGATAACCTCCTTATTATTCACACCTCCATTGCAACTTAGCCAATAAGTAAACACTTTACTTGTCCACCAAGTGGTCGGTCCACATGGCCTTATGGGTCCCCCCATGGGTTTTACCCATCCGATGACCCATCGGTTCGACCTGCGGTTCGGTTTCTTGGTTTGGGCCTTAGAATAAATTCATATTGGGCCTATCTTGGCTTTAATTCACAATGCATTGGGCTTAACATAATCCAAGTCCAATTGGATTCTACAAAGTCCATAAACTCAAATTCCAATAAGAACTAATCGTATTCTTTGCGTATAACTCATATATTCTCTTCGTATAGTATTTGTACGATATTCATATTATACGTCGTAATGTTCTTCCTACTATACTCGTATACTAACTAGTATCATACTCGTATATGACACGTATAATAACCCTAATCATTATACGCATTCATTTCCTTCTCAAAAATCACTTTCCCTAACCCTTAGGTTTTAAGTCCGCAAGTGAAAACTTTGTTTACCATAACTGAAATATTATTGGATATTTCATCTCGTCTTAGAATTCTATCATTATCTTGAAATTTCAAACTTAATTCTTGAGCAGAAATGGATGAATAGTGATTTTACGGAAATTTCTCGAAAAGTTTTTATTTTCGTCTTGGAAATTCAAAATAAATAATTTTAGCACATAGCCTGAATCCTAACCACATCTGCACATTCTAGGTCATAGAACGACCTTCATACAACTTACTCACATAAATAATCAATTAAATTCATTTAATTCACATAATCATATAATAATTTAATTGATATAAAATATAATTTTCTCGGGCGTTACAGTCGTTCTCCTTCCTTGAAAATGGATGATGGTGTTGCTGTCTTTCCATCATTGTTGAACCTTCTCTTCTTGAAATTTCCACTTTTATTATCTTGGCCATGATTACCACCGAAGTGGTTACCATTTCTGGCATATTGATTCCCTCCACGTTTGTTGTCACCACTTTGATGACTGCTACCACTTGTATTATCAATTTACTGGCTGCTCTCTCTTGGTTGGGTTGACTCATTATCGTGTTCCAATAACTGAGCCCTATTTACAACATCTGAATACAAGAAATGTTTGTGAGAAATGAGGTATTCACGTATTTTGGGTTTCAAACCTCGCAGAAATATTCACGTCATTCTCTCCTAATATCTACCAAATGGGATACAAACCAGGATAACTTTAGAAATTTAGCCTCGTACTACGATACGATCATATCGTTTTGCTCCAGCTTGATGAATTCAACCTCCTTCATGTGATGAATACTTTTGAGAAAGTACTTGTTGTTGAACAATTCTTGAAACTTCTCCCAAGACATCCGGAGTGTGGCAGGCTGAGTACGTTTTACAGATTCCCACCAATAATATGCTTCTTCACGCAACACAGAGGTGGCGAAGGGAAAATTTTTCTCCTCTGAGCATTCCAAGACATCAAATATCTTGGTGATCTGTTTTATCTACGTCTCCACCTTAAGTGGTTCTGGCTTTCCCAAAAACTTCGACGGTCCCAGCTCCTTGAATCGCTTTCAATCTTTGACCAAATGATGAAGTTGCCGATGTTTTACACTGCATTTTGAAAAGGATTCTCTCTCGTTTGGTTTTGCATAAATTCTAAAAAGTTCCTAAACATACCACAATTCGTTATTTGGTCGGTGGTGTTGTTTAAACGAGGATTATTGCCTTCCTGATGCACATTATAATGGTTATTGATCGTCGGTGACTCAACGATTTCATATGCTTCATTGCTTATCTCAACATTTTCAGATGCCATTCTAAAACATTGTCACAAAATAAGGGTTAATTGACATGTCACATATTATCCCTATACTCTGACCGACCAATTAAATAACAAATAAACTTAGGTAGGTCATACTAGCGAAGGAATTACTCGTCTCTCCCCTCCTAGTTATAGTCTCACATCTAAGCCAGGGATCATATCCCTAAGCTTTGATACCAACTGTGACACCCCCAAAATAGGTATACATCATCCATTCAGAGTCGCTAGATACATGGTACAGAATACAACTAAAAACTTAATTAATACAACTGTCGTGCAAAATACGACAACATAATAGCTGAGTTTTAACACGAATATTGTCTTCTAGACAATACACACACTCAAAGGAGTTCTCATTACAATTATTATCACACTATTTTATAGAATAGTGAGGACTACTATAGCCACTTATCTTGGACCATCACTCCATTCCCCGACTCATCCCAACTATATTCTCATTTTCTGAAGAGAATAATGAAAGAAAATGATGAGCTCAACTAGC
Organism: Panax ginseng; assembly: GCA_020205605.1. Taxonomy (NCBI): domain Eukaryota; kingdom Viridiplantae; phylum Streptophyta; class Magnoliopsida; order Apiales; family Araliaceae; genus Panax; species Panax ginseng. The sequence continues at coordinate 127,218,890 of CM035137.1, forward strand.
CTAGTAAGAAATATTATGACTAAGATAATGCAGAATAAATTATCATTAGCCTTCAACAGTATAACAACTGATAAAATACATCAGACAACAAGTTTTAGATCAACAATTGCAGCGGAATAAGAAATCCATTAGAAGAGTCAAGTAGAGCATGATATCTACTATCTTCTATGATTTAAAAGTTTATCATGAATTTTATCGTTGAGACTCAGCTTAATAAATAATCTACATCACTGACTTATCCATGCACTACGGGCCAAGGATATTCATTAGTATCACAACCATGAATTATCCATGAACTACGGGCCAAGGATATTCGTGTTTTCACTAATGGTCATGATCATGCCAAACAACAATTCATCTTTGCACCCTTGGTCGAAGAGAACACATGGTTATGATCATACCAACATCTATCCATCAATGCACTACGGGCCAATGATGACTTTTACCACATCATTTGTAACATTACAGGTCATGATTATACCGAATAATCCATGGTCATAATCATACCAATCAACAGTCCATCTATGCACTATGACCAAAGATGACTTTCATCACAATATAAGCATGAGGATGATGACAATGATATAAGAATTCAATTAAATGAAAGCAAGGATAAATTTTAAAGATTTATAATTTAATTTATCCAGAATTCAATAATATCCAAATTATGAACATGATACTAATTTGTGGAGAAAAGATTAAGAATAATATTGTATCAAAAATGATCTGGACTGAAAAGAAAACAATTTTTTGTCATGTATAGTACTTTGGGTGAATAATACTCGAGTGAATAGTACTCCGTGAATAGTATTTTGTGAATAGTACCCCGTTAATAGTACTTCGAGAATAGTACTTTATAAATAGTACTTTATGAATAGTACTTCGTGAATAGTATCGTATTTATGAATAGTCCCCATAAATAGTACTTTGTAAATACTACCGTATGTATAAATAGTGCCGTATAAATGAATAGTACCCATGAATTGTACTCTGGCATGAAAAGCTTAAAATTTAACAAGAATGTTCAGAAAAATATCCTTGTGAAACGATACTAGATGAAGCAAAATTTCAAAGATATTGTACTAATTTCACGGAGTATAGAAGCAATACTTTAACAAAATTTGTGCATAGTTAGGAATACGAAACAAAATAATACTACTTACATACTACAGAGTATGGAAGAAAATATTATTTCATACGAATATTGAACGAAATAAAATTCCTTACGAATACAAAAAATAATATCGTAAGAGAATATGAAATAAATAATACCCCTTACCTTAGTAGAAAGCTAGATACTGCAATAGTCAAGTAGCTGAATACTCTTCTTCTTTCTCTCTATAGCTTCTCTCTATAATTGCTCTTGTGAGTCTTAGTGAATTATTGAGAATGAAAGAAGAATGAGCTTCTATTTATAGGAAAACATAGTTTCGATAATTGCACAATTAGGGGCTCAAATTATTACAGTATAGTACCTTCATCCGTACCTGTGACGCCCCTAAAATAGGTCCACACGACCCATTCTGAGTCACCAGATATCATAATACAAAAAATAAATACAAACTTCATTTATACAACTGTTGAATTGTTGTGCAGAGTACGACAACACATAAGCTGTGATTCTTAATACAAATATATGTAACTCTTATGGTGCCTCGACCACAACACCTCACAATGGTACTTTACATAAAAGTACAGTCAATAACTGTTTTAGAAATTAAAATCTTTGGAAAATGCTCAAGGAAACCTTCGTACATGGGAGGCCATACATCTAAGTTATGATAGTTATCATATGACTCAAGAATTATCCTTGGTTGACCCAAAAAACCCCAAAGAAAAATGAGAAGATTACTATCATGTTCTTTCCAATGGTGAGTCTTCTCTTGACATATAATTATCTCCATTGTCTCCAATTGAGAATTATAATTCAACCAAACTCCAAGATTATATAGGTAGTGCTCATAGATATAATCAGCAAGTGCATGTGCACAACCATGTCTTATGATAACACAAAGTCATCTGTCATTAGACATCTTGTATGATAGTGGAAAAACACCCTTCCAAAGTTGGGTTCACCTCAACCTATTCGGTTCACCAAAATCAACGGTTAAAATGATGTATAAAATACGTCACACTTATCTAAAATTCTCAATAAAATTATTTCCATTCTATTTTAGGGGAAACCACAACAGCTATACACCATCGTTCTATTCCTCTGTTACCCCTGCTCAACCCAGAATACTTTTATTTCATAAAATTCGGGGTCTTACATTACAATAGGTTCTTCCACTTGGTTAGGTACCTAACTTTGATCTGTAGTATTTTGTGGTTCTTGAACTTCTTCAAGATATATCTTACTCCTAGTGACCCTTTCAAGGATAAAGTCTTTTTTCTAGAAGGCAACATGTTTCGTAACAAACACTTTTTGATCAGTTGGATGATATAAATAATACCCTGATGTTTCTTTTGGGTATCCCACAAATCTACACTTGTCGTATCTAGTCTGTAGCTTATAGTTTTCTAACTTTTTGACATAAGCTAGATAACCCCAAGTCTTAACATGATTAAAATTTTGTTTCCTAACTGTCTATAACTCATACGGGGTCTTAGGGACGGATTTGGTAGGTAGCTTGTTAAGTAGGTATGCAGCCATTCTAGGGCATATCCCCAGAAGGAAACTAGAAGATCGATAAAGCTCATCATAGATCAAACCATGTCCAACAATGTTAAATTTCTCCTTTCAGATACACCATTGAGCTATGGCGTCCATGGTGGAGTCCATTATGAGATTATACCATTTTCTTTGAGACAATTGAGAAACTCAGCGCATAAGTATTCACCAACTCAATCCAATCGAAGAATCTTAATACTTTTTTCCAGTTTGTTTTTCTTCTTCACTTTTGAACTTTTCAAATGATTCAGATTTGAATTTCATTAAATACCATATCGAAATCTTAAGTGATCATCAGTGAATGTAATAAAAAAAATACCATCCTCGTGCAGTCGTTGTTATATGTCAACTTACATATTTGGGTACCAACGCTAACAACTCTATAACTCTTTCTCCTTTTCCACTAAAAGGAGATTTAGTAATTTTTCCCATGAGACAAGATTCACAAGTTAGATATGATTTATAATCAGATAGCTCTAAGAGCCCATCCTTATGTAACTTAGATAATCTTATTTAATTAACATGACTGAGTTTACATTGCCACATATAGGTATAATTAACATCATCTCTTTTTCTTTTCTTAATTTGTTCAATTTGAAGTATATTTTCATGCAAGTCAAGTATGTATAGTCTATTTTGCAAATTACCAACACCATATAAAACATTATTATTATAAATAGAACAACTGTTGTTCTTTATTATAATGTCAAAACCATTCATATCCAATACAAAATTGAAATAATATTTCTAATGATATTCGAAACAAAATAATAATTATTTAAATTAATGAACTTGCCCGTAGGCAGTGCTAAACAATAAGTTCCTACATCTAATGCAACAACCTTTGCTCCATTTCCCACTCGTATGACGACCTCATCCTTGCTCAGCTTTTTACTTCTGACCAGTCCCTACATATTATTACATATGTGAGAACCACAGTCGGTATCTAATACCCAAGTAGATGATTGACTTTCAAAAAAATTAAATTCAATCATAAACAAACCTTGATTAGGATTCGAAACTTCTCTAATCTTCTTATGCTTTTGCTTCGCAAGATAATCCTTGCAATTCCTCTTCTAGTGACCCGACTTGTTGCAATGGAATTAAATTCCTTTGCTAGCTGGATCAGGTTTTTTTTATCCTTCACTTTCGCCTTATCCTTAGCCTTCTTGGATTTTTTCTTTTCAGAAAATACCTTGGGCCTCTTCCTTTTCTTGGAAGAATCATCCATTATTAAGACATAGTCCTTCTTGGATGGGAAGTGTAAGAACCGAGAATTTCATGAATAAATAATTATTTTGATGTGATAAACGAATATTTTTTTGAATATAAATATCGATGTGTTGTAAGATGAGTAATTTAATTAATTTAAATTGAATTTGTATGAGAATTGAGGATTTTGAAATGCCTTGTGTGGCATGAGAATGGAAGTTAAGTGGGTTAATATAATTAAGGAATGAATAAATTGAGAAGTGAATAATTAATTAATATTATATTATTAATAAATTTTTATTGTGAATATGAGAATAATAATGAGTAAGGTAATTTACATAATCAGAATTATATTATTCATTTGATTGCTATGTGTAAGATATGTGATAGTTCTTACATTAAAAAAAGTGTAGTGTGACACTTTAATGTAACTATATAACATGTAAACTATATAATATGATTAATGAAATGTGTAAGTTATACAAATGATGTCTATGTGACCATATAATGTGTAACAATCCGGAACTTTAATTTATAATTTTAAATATTTATTGGATTATATAAATATTTATTTGATGTGTTTATTATTGAAATTGATGAAATAAATATTTTATTGATGAGATGGTTGTTAGTAAATATGTATGAATCTAAATTTATTAGATAATATTCTAAATTAAATTAATTTATAATTTAGAGAGTTGTAATATAACGTGGGATGTTATATTGTTGTATTGATTTAATAATTTACACTACAAAAAAATGGGGCTTCAGCAACAACCGATTTTCGTTGCTAAAGGTGCCAAATTTCATTGCAAAAGGGTTTTGGCAACGACTTTCGCTGTCATTAAGTCTTTTCGTTTAAAGAATGAGTGTTGCTAATTGTTCATGAACGAACATATTTTTTCGTTGCCAAAAGTAATACATTTTGTAACGAAATTTGGCTTTCGTACAGAGACATCGATCCTTTAGCAACAAAATGTATTGTTGCAGAATAATTAAAATTTCGTTGCTAAAAAGCCTATTTTGTTGCAAAAGCCTGCTACTTGGCAACGAAATGAACTTTTTTTTTTGCAACGACCATGCATTTTCGTTGCAATTGACACAATTTTGCAACGACATTTTTCGTTGCAGTAAATTATGAAAATAGTTGCCTAAGCTTGCTTTCGTTGAGCAATGTAAACTTTTTAGCAATGATTTTCGTTGCTGATTATATTATTTGGCAACGACATTATGCTGAATCGGTAACGAAAATGTTTGTTACTGGTTATTTTTCAATAGCAACGAAAGTCGTCTATTAGCAACGAAATTATATATTGTCGTTTCTCTTGCAACCAAAGTTGATATGATTTGCAACGATAAAAAATGTTACTTTTATTTTAGTATTAGCAACAATATCCTCTCCATTGTTATTAGGTTAATTTTTAGTTGCCAAATATAAAGTTTTTAATGCCATTAGCAACGAAAATTTGTTGCTAAATGTATAAAAAATTGTTGGTATATTAAAACTTGTTCAATGCTTTGGTGACGAATTATATTATTTCCAAATCAAAATTTAACATTTTTTGTGTACCTAACTGGCTCAATGTCCCCATAGAAAATAATGGCAGAAATACAAAAAACTAAAATATTATTAACTTAATAAAATCATCCACTACATAATCATTCATTATCTTTACAATTAACCATCTAAAGCTACCACATTTCTTCAATTAAAGTATATATCTATATATATATAGACATAGTACACTTCATAATTTCATCCCTTGTCTTTCGTAAACGTAGCATGAAAATTTGATACATGGTATTGTAAGGCAGGTCATAGAAGCAGTCTTCTTGCACATATTTAAAAATAAGAGCAAGTCAGGAAAATGAAGCAAATAGGTCACCAGAGGCACTTACTGCCAAAATCAATACATAAAGATAATAGAGTTACTATGTGGTACTAATGTACACCGTATTGCTCATAAGCAGAAAAAGACAAATAGGCAATCACAATATCATTTGCTACAAATCCAAATAGAAAAAGAACCTTCAGTGCGACTATATGATTTCTCTGTTACAAGACAAAACTAAAATCTTAATCGGCCATTTCATGAATTAATTTCAGTAAGCATAATGATAAACATATTTTCTGTTACAAGACTTGTAGATTATTATTATATGTTGACCTCAAGTCAGAATTCAGTCACATTAAACCACCACAAGCATCACACAATCTTAAATACCATCACACAATCTTAAATAACAATGTTTAGATTTCTATATAGAAAGGACAACAATTATGGAAAAGTTGAGGCTATTAGTCAATGTGAAAAAACTTTTCTTGAGAAGATAAATTTCCATACAGTATATGCCCCAAAGATGCTAGCTATAATCACACACATCAAAGATTTATTTACCAAGAATTCAACATGAGCAAGCTACAAGAGACAGTTAACTAAAATTATATTGAAGCATCAGTAGCAAAGCCATCACAAACAAAAATGAACAAGCATACCTACTCCACCACGAAAATATATCGAGCATCTGTCTTCATGACCAATTTCTCTAGCAAATTTAGGTCACCAAAAATAGCATAATCAGAAGATCCACATGTAAAACAGTCTACAATGTCAAGGCTTGGCTCCTAATTCATAATACTTTAGAAGCAAGAGAATAGCACATGAAAAAAAATATTGGTTGGTTGAATTTGTTGCTTCCAACTACAAGAGGAAACAAAATATAAATATGACAAAATAAATTCATTATAGATTTTAAGACTTCCAACCTTAACATCAGACTAAATATAGGGTAGATCCCTTTTATTGTGTTACAGATAGAGGCTAATTTTCATATATATCAGATAAATCCAGCCTTTTAACATTGATCTATACATTTCAAAATATAAAACTTTCTTATGTGGCAAGCTTATGTCATTATAAATGTTAAAGGAAGAAGAGCAATGGGTACCTTCACATGGTTTAGTTCACCAATAATAACTCAACTGCTTGAGTACCTCAAAACATGGTATATATTAATCTAACCTGAGGGTCAACTCTGGCCATAGTTACCAAAGGGACAATCAATGATTTGACGATTTAAGTCAATATGTTCCAAACTTGTGTAAACTTGAACAAACAATTATAAAACAAATTATATATCAATTATATATCATTTTATGTGATTGTATTCTTATAAAGACATTCCTTTTGACTGGATGTAAGCAGGCTTACCAAAAGTTTTTACATAAAACAAATGTTTAACTACTTCATACTAATGAAGCACTGAGCATAGCAGGCTCCATTCAACACTCAATTTGATCAGAAAATTAACTTGACCTACCTCATCACTAAACCCTTCAAAACTTTCTACTGAACTCTTACGAAGTTCTTGAGGATAATATTTGATGATTTTCATGGAACATTCTATTTTTGGAACTGAGGTGAAGTACAAAAGCACTAAGAAGTTAACAATGCCATAAACATGTGCGCCAACAAAACACATGTAACATGAAAACTTCTATATGATTGAGATGCCCATGTTGGACATTAATCTTCCACTGACTCTATTATTATCTGAAGTAATGATATATCAATACTAAAACCCACTCCCCTTTGATCCTATATGAAACTAGCATTACTAATAAAACTTCTAATCAAATCTCCTTATCAATAAGTGAAAAAATGCCCATGGTACCGAGACACCAAATATATCTAAGGAACAACCATATACACAACCATGATAGGATAACACTAATCAAATAACTAAGAACATTTCTGACAAATATGCAAATTTGAAGTATTTACCGTAAGGCCTCATAATTCATATAGATTAATTATAACATCCACAAACAATAATTAACAACTATAAATGTCAAAAAGAAATATTTATGGCCCAATAACTAAAAATGAAAGTTCAAAAAGTTTTATGGAAAAAGTGTAAAATGATTACCAGTTCCCGAAACACCATCAACCACCCATTAATCCCACCACCGGTAATACAACTAGCCTTCATAACCTCATCAAGAACATCCAAATCAATAGCTTCCAAAGTAGCCAAAGCATTACTCAGACTGGATTGGTCCCATGTATTGTCCCTCCCCTCTAATGGCACTCAAGTCCTCTCAAACACCACAACCTCAAACCCCTTCCTCCTCGCCGCCAATGCTAAAACCAAATTTCTCTAATTCGCCTTCGCCACCAAAGATCTTTAACTTCTTCTCCTGCGGTGATGAATTTTCACCAGTTCCACCGCTTTGCTTCGCCGCCATAAGTATCTTCACTCCATTCGCCAAATTATCTGCCCTACTGCTGCTTCCAAAGACTGCTTTTCGAACCCGTTATAGACATTACGAGTTTTTGGTAATGTCATTTGGTTTGACTAATGCTCCGACAACATTCATAGACTTGATGAATTGAGTTTTCAAGCAATACTTGGATAAATTTGCGGTGGTTTTCATCAACGATATCTTGATCTACTCGAAGACAGAGGAAGAACACGCCGAACATCTGTAAATTATTTTGGAGGCACTGCAAAAGGATAAGATGTTTGTGAAATTTTCAAAATGTGAATTTTGTATGAATAAGGTCCAATTCTTAGGCCACATGGTGGATGAGAATGGAATCTCAACAGATCCCAAAAATGTTGAAGCAGTAAGTAACTGGGAACAATCGAGGACCCCGACGGAGGTGAGAAGTTTCTTAGGGTTAGCTGGGTACTATCAAAGATTTATCCAGGATTTTTCTAAGATAGCGACCCCATTGACTAATTTGACGAGGAAGACGGTGACATTTGTATGGATAGACAGATCCGAAGAGAGTTTTCAAGAGTTGAAGAAGAAATTAAGAGAGGGGCCTGTATTATCATTACCAGATGATACATGAGGATTTTTGGTATATAGTGATGCATCGCTTAGAGGACTGGGTTGTGTGCTAATGCAACATGGCAAAGTCATTGTGTATGCGTCACAACAACTGAATGATTACAAAAAATGATAACCTACTCACGACTTAGAGTTAGCGGCAATAGTTTTTGCGTTAAAGATATGGAGGCATTATTTGTACGGAGAGAAATGTGAGATATACACGGACCACAAAAGTCTAAAATATATCTTCACACAGAAGGAGTTTAATATGCGTCAGAGAAGGTGGTTGGAATTGATTAAGGATTATGATTGCGATATTCTTTATCACCCGGGGAAAGCAAATGTAGTAGCCGACACATTAAGTAGGAAAGGAATGGAGAAATTGATGCAATTGACGACTCAGGAAGAGTTAATTAGAGAAATGGAGAAATTATAAATAGAGGTAAAAGGACCGGAGTGGTTTGAAGATAAGTTATATGTAATGGAAGCTTGTCCGACATTTTTGGATAGAGTAAAATAAGCACATGAGAAAGATGAAGAATGTGAGAAGATCATGAAAAGGATTTCAGAAGATGAGGAAGATAAATTTCGAAAGGGTAAAGACGGTATCGTAAGATTCGAAGGTAGACTGTGGGTACCAGTCGTAGCCGAGTTAAGAGAGGAGATTTTGTATGACGCACATAATACGGTGTATTCCATTCATTCGGGAGGCACGAAGATGTATCGGGGTTTGAGGAAACATTTTTTGTGACAAAATTTGAAATGAGAAATTGCGGAGTACATTAGTAGGTGTATTACGTGTCAACGAGTCAACGCAGAGCATCAGCGGCCGAGTGGTTTATTACAACCGTTGGAAATACCAGAGTGGAAATGGGAGCATATTACGATGGATTTCGTGGTAGGACTTCCAGTCACGCAGAAAGGTTTTGATGCCATTTGGGTTATCGTAGATCGACTTACAAAGACCGCACATTTTCTACCGATTATGATCCGCTACAGTTTAAATCAGTTAGCGAGTCTGTACGTAAAGGAAATCGTTTCACGACATGGAGCGCCGATATCGATTGTTTATAACCGAGACCTTCACGTCAAAATTCTGGAAAAGCTTGCAAGAGAGGATGGGAACACAGTTAAGGTTGGGTACCGCATATCACCCTCAGATAGACGGACTGTAAAAACCCAAAACCCTAATAAGACTCGTATGTGTAAAATCCCATTATATAATAAAATTTCTCAGTTCTGAATGTGTTATGTGTTAATATATACTTTGTTTAACAAATTTGACCAAATAAATTTTTGTCCGAAAAGCGTCGTGCTTGACACCTCGTGCTTAAAATTTTTTCGTATTCGGACTTTTCGGTAAAATTATTTTGACAAGTTGCTTTGTCGTGCTTACACTGACAAAACGCTTTGTCGTGCTTGTTAGTATTAGTGAGAAATTTAGGTTAATAATCCTAATTAGCAAAACCCTAACCCTAATTTATAAAGTAAACCCTAATTATCTAATTAAACCCTAATTAGATTATCTTAACACCTAATCGTGGTTAGTAAACTTCAATTAGGTACTAATTAACATTACTTGACATTCCTAATCATTAGAAACAAAACCCTAATCAAGATTAGTGAAGATTAAAGCCTAATTAAACTACTAATTAAACCTAACTAGCTCACAAGTAGGTTAGGAGTCACCCAACTAAGTTCCAAGGCTGCTCATGATCTGATATCAAACCCTAAGCAGCACAAGTAACCAAGTTGCTCAAAAATGACCAAAAAGACAACTTGAAGAATTCTATAAATAGGAACCTTAGGGTTGAGCAAACTCACAAAATTCCTAAGCCTAGATACACTTATAAACTTACCAAATCCAGCCTGGGTGATAGTAGCAACAACATCAGAAGCTAGAATAGAAAATTATTCAAGAAAAGGTACAAACCCTAGTTTATAATTAGCTCTTTGATCATATGTTAGATTTGTTATTTAGATGTCTAGAATTAGGTATTAGTATGTTAGAAAGTATGTTAGATTGGTAGAACACGTTTTCATAACATCTAGATGCCTTAAATAAGTATTTTAAGAAATCTGAAATTTTGAAAAACTATGTCTGATGAATGTCAGGGCCTATAGATTCATATGTGTTTATGTTTTGGTCTGTTAATTGTTTTGTATTTGTAGCCTGTTAGTAGGACTTTAATCTGGAAAAGAAAACATGTTAATTTGAACCATAGATTTCAAGTTATAAGCAGTCAAAGTGGGTTGACCGTTCATGGATTGCAGATTTCTGGGTTACCCAGAAAACTCAAGAACAGTTGAACTGGCTACTTTGACCAACCTGTTTAATCATTTTCTGTTTGTTATTTTTGTAAGTTTTTGTTATAGATTAATACCCTGTTATATGTACTACAAATCTATGATCTTAAATTGAACAAACAACGTATAGGTTTACTGGAATTAATGGTCAAAATCCATTGACCGAGCTTGACCAAGTTTTCTAGGTTTTCCAGAAAACTAAAGAACACGAAGAACAGCGTTTAGCTATACTTTGACCAACATAATTAGAGACCTTAGATTTACGCTTTGTTCATGTTAATGTTATATATATGTACCCTGACATATATACTACATATTACAACAAACACAACACACATCTAATACACAGAATAAAAGATATTTAAGCCACAAAACCGTTGACCGACCATGACTACTGTTTTGGGTTACCCAGAAACTCAAGAACAGCTCTGACAGCGACTTTGAGCCTCTATAACTTCTTGTTATATGAAGGTTAAAGCCTAAAATTTGTTTCATGTTATATCACGTATTAGTATTACAACATTAACTCTTGAACAAACCAAGAATCATTATCAGTAACAATTTAAGTAGTGGTCAAACTAGTCACTCGACCATGACCAAACTGCTGCCTAGAAACTCAAGAATACCTACAGTGACACTTTCTGTTACTGAAGGGCTTTAGCGACAGACAAAAATTATTTTTGTAAAAATAAATTATAAAAAATTAGAAATAATTAATAAATAAGTATAAATAAATATAAAATAGCTTTTAAAAAATTATATTAAATTATTATAATTAAATTACGATATTTTACATAAATTAGATAATTATTTTATATTATTTTGATATTATTAATAAATAATTTATTAATAAATAAATTAGAATAATTATTTATAAATACTAAATAATTATGGAAAAATATTATTATTGATATAAAAAGTATAATAAATAAATATAAATTATTTAATAATAATTATCAATGTTTTTGTAAAATTTTAAGTAAATATTAATTACTTAAAATCATTTAAAAGATAAATAAATGTTTTAAATTTCTAAAAATTATTATAATGGATATATAAATTATCTAGAATTATAATAAATAAAATTTAGTCCATATATTAACTTATTCAATATTCGGTAAGTATTAAACACCGAAACCCTATTGAATCTAACCCGATATTATATAAATGTTATAATTGAGTATTGTTATCAATACTAACGTGTTATATTTATATATATGAACATCGTTGGTATTTGTTAACGATTGAATATCATAACTTGACTGATCTACGCTCAGGCAAGTTCTTCTTTACCCTTAAACTACTTATGCAAATTTCTTAAACCTGTTTACTCGTTGAACAATATTTTTATCTTGATATACTATTGATATGATATACTACACCTACAATTGAATTACCTTTTTTATTGTAAGGTTATTGATATAGCTTCAGCATAACTAAGAAATGAATTTGTTTATTCATATAATATTATTTATTGAGCATAAACTGTTGTGTTAAACCAAATTATTTTGGTAAGACATCCTATACTGAAGTTGGGTATCTCGTAAGGGATCGAAAGTTGGTCAATTCATTTATTGACATTAATTTTAGTGTATCTTGAGCACTATAGGATGATATGCATACTCATAAAATGTTGAATAGGATGATCCCCTATCTCACATCTGAAAAAATAGATTAGATTCTTGCTAGGATTTTAACACGTGTAGATAGAGAATTTAATTGAATTCATTGATCATTACGTATAATTCAATTAAGATATTCTATGAAAGTATGATTTCTTCTATTCTCCTTTGAGAATTGGGGGATTTTTGATTGGGTGCGTTCAAAGAAAAAGTTTCTATGTCTGTGTGACTGACAGAAATAAAGAAAAATTCCAGAAATGGTTGAAATTAGAAATCCAGAAATGGTAACAACTATCAGTCGAAGTTTTAATTGTTATTTTCTTCAAATCCTATATTGTTATAAATATAAAACTTGCTGAGCATGTCATAGCTCACTCTTGCAAATTATTCCCTTTGCAGTTTTAGATGGTAATCCTGGAACATCTGGAGTAGATAAAGGAAAGCGTTCCTACATAGATTAGATTATATTCTTGTCTGTTTGAATACCTTGTAATAAGAACTTGATATGAGAATCATGTAATCGAATCTTAATATTATGATATATATAACATCTTTTATTTCCACAACCGTGTTTTCTTACATATATAGATGTAAAATTAGACTTCTTCGAATCTAGTTGAGATCCTTGGGAACTATTTATCTGAGTGAGGGTATTAATAGCATGGACTGTTCATGTTGTTATTAATACTCTGGATTTCGGATAGATAGTTACTATCGATACGATATTATAAATTCATTTGGCATAAACTATACATCTTGGTGAGGGTATTAGTAATATGGACTGTTCATGTTATTACTGGTACTCTGAATTTCAGAAAGATATACTGTAGTCACAGATATAGTTCATATATCCAAGTGAGGTTATCCAAACACAATAATAGTTCTCTTGAGAATTACCATCTGTTATGGGATACTGTGAATTTTGGATCTATGAGAATTATATCTGATAGTCCCTATATTTAATGTAATCTTATATTCAGATACCATGGGTGTATAGATTTAAATGCATTATATCGATTCATAGTAAGCACCATATCAGATATCGTGGGAGTATAGATATGGGGGCATTACAATTTTTGTATCAAAGCTATAAGCGCAATGCGTGAAGAACCCTAAGCCTTCTGCTGCTGACGTCCCTATAAGGGAATGCACCGCTTTACTTTCCAGAGGGGGCGAGAAAGCGAGTGGGCCTATTGGCGAATTGATAGGTATCACTGTGAGGTGCTATGGTTTAAAGTACCATGAGCGTTACAATTTTGGTATCAAAGCTTTAAGGCTATAGATATAAGGAAGATAAATCTTAGTATATAGTCTTTGAGTCCGTAAAAAAATTTAAATGTACATATAAAATATAACATTAAAATTATTATGTTGTGTAAATTTCTATATCAGTATTAAAGGAGTTTTCTTTTATAGAGGCCAACTCCAATGCCGAGGAAATGATAATAGCCAATAATCCACCATATATAGAGTCATGCATAGTAAGTGATGCAGAAGATGAGGAAATACTTCATGATCAACAAGTGTTAGATGCTGAAGAAGAGGAGGATCCAGTGGCTGGACAATTGATGAGCATGATGAGGCTATGGCATCACTACTGAAGACAACAGAATGTGAGGGTAATAAGATGAGGATTGGGGCTGATATAGCTTAGGGAATGCTACAGCATGAGAGGGGACATAGTCAACGACAAAAAGTACAACTGCACCATTAATAGAGGGGCATAAAGGAAATTCAGTCAAGGCTTCTTAAAACATCTCTAGGTGTTCGAGATACTTTTGATAATTTACAGCGCTGTGTATTTCGATATCCTATAGAGGAGAAGAAAACGGCTTATCTCATTGACCGATCTGCGGTTTGTCACATGATTCAGGATTCTTTTGATGATATCAATGAATTCTAGAGAGTAACATAGGGGTTGAATGCTTTATATTAGTACAATAAAGAAGCATTCAAAGTTCGTATTGTAATCAGTACTTTGTAAAATAGTAGTATGTTTTGTTATGAAGTTGTTATGTAAAACTGTTATGATATATAAAATAAACAATATGTTTGTGTTATATAAATTCTTATGTGGATTTCATTATTGTTTTATATAGAATCATGCCACCAACCAGAAGACCCTAGAGAGAAATGAATAATGATGATAACTCTACCCAACAGTTAGTAGACCTTATGTTAGGAGCTATGAATAGACCAATAAACCAAAATACATCTTTTCAAGATTTTAAGTTAGTTGGACCACCAAAATTTAAGGGTACATCAGAACTTGTTGAGGCACAAATTTGGATTTCTGAAATAGAGAAATTCTTTTTAGTAACCAATGTTATTAATAATTAGAAAACAACTTTTGCAACCTTTTTCTTAAAAGGAGAGGCTAATTATTGGTGGGAATCAACCAAAGGTCGGGTAAAAATTGAAATTATTCCTTGGGATAGATTTAAAGAGTTATTCTTTGAAATCTATTTTTCCCAATCCCTGAAAGACCAAATGGAAATAAAATTTCTGGATTTAAAACAAGGAGATCTTACTGTAACCCAGTATACAGCTAAGTTTAATGAACTTTCTAGGTCTGCTCCTCATCAAGTAATTACTGAACTTAGAAAGACCCGTAGGTTTCAGGAAGGTTTAAAACCTCAGATTCAGAGTAGATTGTCAGTGCTTCAAATAAAAACATTCTCTGAAATACTAGAGAAGGCCACTATAGCCGAAAATGAGAATGAAAGTCTTGCTAAGTTTCATCAGGACAAGAGAAGTCAGAACTAAAAAGGAAAAATTAGGACAGAACCCAGTCCAGGTGGGTTTAATAACAAACGTAAATGGGATAATTCTTTTTCTAACAACCCAGGGAAAAAGATAGAAAATACTAATAACAACTTTAGTAATAATACTGTTAAACCTTGTCCTAATTGTGGTAAGAAACATAAAGGAGAATGCCTTCATAACAAATGTTTTAATTGTGGACAGTCGGGACATTATTTTCCACAGTGTCCTCTTCTAAGGAAAAATAAATGTTTTAATTGTGGTTCATTAGACCATTTTTCAAAGAACTGTCCCAAACCTAAGAATCAAGGAGGAAAAGGGGTTAGAATACCAGAGAATAATCAATCAACAGTAGTTGTAGTTGGGGTTCAGAATCGACCTACCTCGAGAATATTTAATATTTCGGTGAGGGATGTTGTTGCTTCACAGAACGTGGTGACAGGTATCATCCCTATCAAATC
Organism: Panax ginseng; assembly: GCA_020205605.1. Lineage (NCBI taxonomy): Eukaryota > Viridiplantae > Streptophyta > Magnoliopsida > Apiales > Araliaceae > Panax > Panax ginseng. The sequence goes on from CM035137.1 coordinate 127,234,769, forward strand.
TTTAAATGCACATGTGTTATTCGATTCTGGTGCTACATGTTTGTTTGTGTCTAGAAATTTCTCTACAAACTTGAATATACCTTGTGAAAATCTAGACAAACCATTTTGTGTAGAAATTGGTAATAATGAAAGGATTCCGGTTAAGACCATATACAGAAACTGTAGTGTGGTAATAAAAGGACATAATTTTAAGGTAGATTTCATACCAATTCAGTTGGGAGAATTTGATGTAATTTTATGAATGGATTGGCTAGTTAATCATAATGCAATGATTGATTGTCATCAAAAACGTATAAACCTTTTGACTACTTCGAAGTCAAAGGTAGTGTTCAACGGTAGTTGTTCACCTAAGCAATCTCGATATTTGACTATTGTTCAGGCAGAAAGATTACTTAGAAAGGGTTGTTTAGGATATTTGGCCTATATAGTTGATACTCGACAGGAAAGAGTAAAACTAGATCAAATACCTATAGTTAAGGAATTTCCTGATGTATTTCCAGATGACTTATCAGGTTTGCCTCTAGATAGGGAAATTGAGTTCGTCATTGATCTTGCTCCAGGAATGTCACCAGTTTCTAAGGCACCGTACAGAATGACACCTATAGAACTGAAAGAGTTACTTATACAATTACAGGAACTCTTAGATAAAAAGTACATACAACCTAGTGTTTCACCCTGGGAAGCACCAGTTTTGTTTGTAAAGAAGAAGGATGGTACTATGAGACTATGTATAGACTATAGGGAGTTAAATAAGTTAACTATTAAAAATAAATATCCTTTACCAAGGATTGATGATTTGTTTGACCAATTAAAAGGGGTCGAACATTTTTCAAAAATTGACCTTAGAACAGGTTATCATCAATTAAAGGTAAGAAAGGAGGATGTGCCGAAAACAGCGTTTAGGACACTCTATGGACATTATGAGTTTCTTGTAATGTCTTTTGGATTAACAAATGTAGCAGCAATATTTACGGATTTAATGAATCGAGTGTTTAAACCATGCTTGGATAAATTTGTTGTAGTGTTTATCGACGATATTCTAGTATACTCGAAAACACGGGAAGAGCATACTGAACACTTGAGAGTCGTTTTGGAGATATTACGAAAGGAACAACTTTATGCAAAGTTTTCCAAGTGTGAATTCTGGTTGAAGAGAGTTCAATTTTTAGGTCACATAATTGATAAAAATGGAATATCAGTAGATCCAGCTAAGATTGAAATGGTTGTGAATTGGGAACAACCAATAACTCCAACAGAAGTACGAAGTTTTCTCTGTTTAGCGGGTTATTATCGACGGTTTATAAAAGATTTTTCAAAAATAGCAACCCCATTAACCAATTTAACTAAAAAGACGGTAAAATACGTCTGGACAGATAAATGTGAGGAAAGCTTCCAAGAGTTGAAGAAGCCACTGAGCATGGCTCCAGTGTTATCTTTACCAGATGATACAGGAGGTCTTGTAGTATATAGTGACGCATTACACAGAGGTTTATGGTGTGTGTTGATGCAACATGGGAAAGTGATAGCTTATGCATCACGACAACTAAAAGATTATGAGAAGATGTGACACCCCAAAAATAGGTATACATCACCTATTCTGAGTTGCCAAATACATGGTACAGAATACAAATATAATCTTAAATATACAACATGAGCTGTGAGTTTTAATACAAATATTGTCTTCTAGACAGTATTCAAACTCAAAATAAGTCCTCAATACTTTTATTATCACACTATTTCATAGAATAGTGAGGACTACTAATGCTATCATCTGGACCGTCACTCCGTTCCCCGACTAGTCCCTACTACTTTCTCATTTCCTGAAGAGAACAATGAAAGTAAAAGGGTGAGCTCAACTAGCCCAATAGGAAATATTATGACTAAGATAATGCAGAATAAATTATCGTTAGCCTTCAATAGTGTTAAACTGATACAATATCACAAACATCAAGTTTAACTGCAGCGGAACAAGAAACTCCATTAAAAGAGTCAAGTAGAGAATAAATTCTACTATCTTTAATGATTTAAAAGGTTTTTCATCACTTTTATCGCTAGGACTCATCTTAATAAATAATCCACATCATCCTCGCACTACGCCCAAGGATATTCATTAGTATCACAACCACAAATTATCCATGCACTACGGGCCAAGGATATTCGTGTATTCATCAACGGTCATGATCATGTCAACAACTGTCCATCAATGCACTACGGGCCAATGAGGACTTTTACCACATCATTTGTAACATTACGGTAATGATTATACCAATTAATCCCTGATCATAATCATACCAAGTCCATCTATGCACTACAGGCCACAAATGACTTTCAACATAATATAAACATGAGGATGATGACAATGATATAAGAATTCAATAAAACAAGTTCAAGAATTAATTTATCCAGGAACTAATAACGTCCAAATTGTCAACATGATACTTCTTTGTAGAGTAAAATTCAAGAATGCTCAGAAGAATATTTCCATGAAAAGATCTTCGGATGAAGCGCAAATATCCGTGGATATTCTACTAATTTCATGGAGTATAGAAGCCAAAACTTTAACCAACTGAGTATAATAGAATATATGAAACTGCAAATGGATTTTAACCCGCCATGCGGTAATCCACGTCGACAGATCATTTCCACAATTTCATAAGGAATGAATACAAAGGATCATTAACCGTGCATGCGGTAATCAACATAGACAGGTTATTCCAACAAAATCAAAAAGAATTGAACCAGGTCATGCGTAATCTGCATCGACAGGATATTCCAACAAAATAATAAATAATGGAACCAGGTCATGCATAAACGCACAGACATGATATTCTGACAGAATAATAAAGAATAGAATAACAACAGAATTCACCATGTATGCGATAGACCGCACAGATAGGTTATTCCAACAGAATAATAAATAATGGAACCATGTCATACATAAACGCACGAACACGATATTCTGACAGAATAATAAAGAATGAAATAACAACAAAATTCACCATGCATGCGATAGACCGCATAGATAAGTTATTCCAACAGAATAATAAATAATAGAACTAGGTCATGCATAAATGCACAGACAAAATATTTCGACAGAATAATAAAGAATGGGATAACAACAGAATTCACCATGCAGGCGATAGACCGCACATATAGGTTATTCCAACAGAATAATAAATAATGGAACCAGGTCATGCGTAAACGCACAGACAGGATATTCTGACAAAATAATAAAGAATGGAATAACAGAAGAATTTCACCGTGTTTGAGGTACTTCGCATAGACAGGTTATTCCAACATAATGATAAAGAATGGAATAATTGAAGAATTTCACCATGTATATGGTACTTCGCATATACAGGTTATTCCAACATGATAATAAAGAATGGAATAACAGAAGAATTTCACCATGTATGCGGTACTTCGCATAGATAGGTTATTCAAACATAATAATAAAGAATGGAATAATAGAATAATTTCACCATGTATGCGGTACTTCACATAAACAGGTTATTCCAACATAATAATAAAGAATGGGATAACAAAAGCTCTTTTCATGAATACGAAAGAAATAATACCCCTTATGAGTACAACAAATAATATCCCTTACCTTATAAAAAAGAGTACTCCGACGGGTAGGGTGGGGATATACTTGAAGAAACTTGCACTACGCTCAAAGCTTTCTTAAACTCTATAGAAAATACGCTCAAGATTATAGAAGAAGAATTCTCTCTACAGTTTTTCCCTCTAGAGTTTCAGTGAATTCATAAGAAATAATGAAGGAATGAGCTTCTATTTATAGGAGAATGGACTAAATAGTAACCAATTCCTGAACGGTCCAGATTAATTTACTTTTAAACGGACGGTCCAAATTGGTTTACTATAAAATATTCTAATAAAACAAAATCTTTTAAATAAAATAAAATATATTCTATTTATAATCTAATAAAACGAATAACTTTATAAAAGTATTCTATTTTATATAAAAAGATTTTACTATGCAAATACTATGCAGGCACTATGCAAACACTATGCATAACATAATAATATATTCTATTTATAGTCTAATAAAATGAATAATTTTGTAAAAGTATTTTATTTTCTATAAAAAGCTTTTCTGTTTTATTACATTAATAATACTAATAAAACTAAACTTCATCATCATTATTATAATTCACACTATTAATCGACAGTCATTCCTGTGAAAGTGGGGGCTTTCGATAAAGATTTCTCCCTATCATGCCGTAATTAGGTGACAAAACCTCTCCTTGGCAAAACTTCTAGACATCGTTAATATTGTAAATAATAATATTAATAACTCTGTCATCTCAATTATTAATTTAATAATATATACAATATTGACAATAATTGAATCAAATAACGTGAGATACTATGCAACAATTACTGCAGCAATAATTGAACAAAACTGAGTGAATTCTCACGTAAGCATCAATAATCAAATATCGTGTGCTGCTATGCAACCACGCGTATTCCTGAACTTTTAACATATGGTGTTTCAACAGTTAACGGTAAAACTTCCGCCATTTTTCATAAAATATTTTTGTCGTTTTCTCAATCCGACAATTATTCCATAGTGGGGTCCACCAATGATTGTGCCGTTGTAAGAATATTCCTTGACAAAAAAAATATTCCCTGACCAATCGAATACTATACAACAACTTACATAATTTTCAAAATTTATAAATATTACCCATAACTATAACATTATCACAAATACACACCATAATTTAAAAAATAATCAAGAAAATTAAAACTTTATTCGTAAAATTTGGGATTTTACAATCTCCCCTCCTTATAAAATTTCGCCCTCGAAATTTACTTACGTACCTGGTATGCCGAACAAATGAGGACGCTTCGTCAAATTCTAACTCTTGAGGTATAACCTTTGAGTGTCGAATAGGATCCTTCTTATCCAAGATTTTAACATGTATCTCCACATACGTTAAATCTTCTGCTATCTCGTCTAGTTCTAATTCAAAAATGTTGTTTGGGTCGTCCACATATTTACGTAACATTGATAAGTGGAAAACATTATGAACACACGACATACTTGGCGGTAAAATGAGTTTATAGGCCATAGTTCCTACTCAATCAAGGATTTCAAATGAGCCAATAAAATTGAGGGTTGAGATTTCCTCTCTTCATCAATTCTTGCTTCTAGAATAACGCCCTCTTGAACCTTCTTCTTTACATTCATCAGCTCCGAGTATGTAGCTTGCATGACTTTAACTTTATCGATTAAAGTCGATTCTACTCGTATATTCATTATCTCCACATAAGTTCGTATATTCGCACTCGTAAACGCATACGATCTTCTACTCAACGTGTCAACTACCACGTTCTATCTTCCACAATGATATTGAATGGTATGATCGTAATCTTCAACAGCTCGAGCCAACGTGTTTGGCACATTATACGTTCATTTTGGTTGAAGAAATATTTAAGGGTTTTAGAAATGGGTTTTGTACTGGGGTCAATACAAAATTTGATTTCACCCTCTGGGGTAGGCTAAGAAGTCTTTAAGAATACGCCAGGAAATTTATTAATAATAGAAATATCATTCAAACCTGTGACTCTCATCCATAACTTGGATAGTACGTCACATTGATACCTATCAACTTGCCATCGTCATTCACGACATCGCCTAGAGAAAGTCTGGCTTTGGTGTATTCCACACAAGGAAGTCAACACCAAAAGGATAAGGGCTCTTTACTTATGGCTTGATATGACAGTGATTGACTTTAGTGGTTTGATTGCTTAAATTCGCATATCAGGTTGGTTAGGAATATGAAAGCTACCAACCATACGAAAAGCATGCTGAGTAGTTAACCAATCGATTTCTTAAAATCGCATTAAAGGCAATTATTTTCAAAGAGATGAGATCCACAAGTAACGTGAGGGTATCGATATGAATCAAACAAGATTTATAAACAGTGGAGGTATCGAAGGTTTCTCCTAACGGAGTTTCAACATATAAGTCAAAGTCTAATCTCTTCGGAGTCAAATTTAAACGTTGAACGCAAGCAAGAGAGATAAAAGAATGGGTAGAACCGGTATCTAATAAGGTATAGACTTCACAAAATTCATAATTTACTAACCCGTGTTAACTTTGTTCGGGTCACTCATTTTTTGAGAAGTCACAAAAAACACTCTTCCTAAAACCACCGATTTTATTTTGTCCGTATCCGCCTTTGGTGCCACCATCCCAGCAAGACTTGACTTTGGTGCATGACAAAATCGGGCTTGGTGACCTTCTCTTCTTGAAATTCCCACTTCTATTATCTTGGCCATGATTATCACCAAAGTGGTTACCATTCTTGGCATGATAATTTCCCCCACGATGGTTATCATTGTTCCGATGGTCGTTGCCACCGGTATGATTATTATCGTGTTGTTGGTCGTTACCTTTTGTTTGAGCTGAATCAACGCTCTCATGTGCTTCATTGCTTACCTCAACATTTTCAAATACTGCCACAAAACAAGGGTTAATTAACAAATCACATATTATCCCTATACTCTGACCGACCAATTAAATACCAAATAAACTTAGGTAGGTCATACTAGAGAAGGAATTCCCCGTCTCTCCCCTCCTAGTTCTTGTCTCACATCTCAGCCAGGATCATATTCCTAAGCTTTGATACCAACTGTGACGCCTCCAAAATAGGTATACATCACCTATTCTTAGTCGCCAAAGACATGGTACAGAATACAAATACAATCTTAAATATACAACATGAGCTGTGAGTTTTAATACAAATATTGTCTTCTAGACAATATTCAAACTCAAAATAAGTCCTCAATACTTTTTATTATCACACTATTTCATAGAATAGTGAGGACTACTAGTGCTATCATCTGGACCGTCACTCCGTTTCCCGACTAGTCCCTGCTACGTTCTCATTTCCTGAAGAGAACACTGAAAGTAAAAGGGTGAGCTCAACTAGCCCAGCAAGAAATATTATGACTAAGATAATGCAAAATAAATTATCGTTAGCCTTCAATAGTGTTAAACTGATATAATATAACAATCATCAAGTTTAACTGCAGCGGAACAAGCAATCCATTAAAAGAGTCAAGTAGAGAATAAAATCTACTATCTTTTATGATTTAAAAGGTTTTTCATCACTTTTATCATTGGGACTCAGCAATATATATTCCACATCATCCCCGCACTCTAACAACCAAGATATTCATTAGTATCACAACCAGAAATTATCCATGCACTACGGGCCAAGGATATTCGTGTATTCATCAATGGTCATGATCATGCCAACAACTGTCCATCAATGCACTACGGGCCAATGAGGACTTTTACAACATCATTTGTAATATTACGGTCATGATTATACCGATTAATCCCTTGTCATAATCATACCAAGTCCATCTATGCACTACAGGCCACATATGACTTTCAACATAATATAAACATGAGGATGATGATAATGATATAAGAATTCAATAAAAAAAGTTCAAGAATTAATTTATCCAGGAACTAATAACATCCAAATTGTCAACATGATACTTCTTTGTAGAGTAAAATTCAAGAATGATCAGAAGAATATTTCCATGAAAAGATACTGGATGAAGCGCAAATATCCATGATATTCTACTAATTTCATGGAGTATAGAAGCTAAAACTATAACCAACTGAGTATAATAGAATATATGAAACTGCAAATAGATTTTCACCCGCCATGCGGTAATCCACGTAGACAGATCATTTCCATAATTTAATAAGGAATGAATACAAAGGATCATTCACCATGCATGCGGTAATCCACATAGACAAGTTATTCCAACAGAATCATAAAGAATGGAACCAGGTCATGCGTAATCCACATCGATAGGATATTCCAACAGAATAATAAATAATGGAACCAGGTCATGCATAAATGCACAGACATGATATTTCGACAGAATAATAAAGAATAGAATAATAATAGAATTCACCATGAATACGATATATCGTACAGACAGGTTATTCCAACAGAATAATAAATAATAGAACCAGGTCATGCGTAAACGCACAGACATTATATTCTGACAGATAATAAAGAATGGAATAACAACAGAATTCACCATGCATACGATAGACCGCACAGACAGGTTATTCCAATAGAATAATAAATAATGGAACCAGGTCATGCGTAAACGCACAAACATGATATTCTGACAGAATAATAAAGAATGGAATAATAGAAGGATTTCACCATGTATGCGGTACTTTGCATAGACAGGTTATTCCAACATAATGATAAAGAATGGAATAATAGAAGAATTTCACCATGTATGCGGTACTTCGCATATACAGGTTATTCCAACATAATAATAAAGAATGGAATAACAGAAGAATTTCACCATGTATGCGGTATTGCATGACAGACAAAGTTGTTCCAACATAATAATAAAGAATGGAATAACAGAAGAATTTCACCATGTATGTGGTACTTCACATAGACAGGTTATTCCAACATAATAATAAAGAATGGAATAACAAAAGCTCTCTTCATGAATACAAAAGAAATAATACCCCTTACGAGTACAACAAATAATATCCCTTACCTTATAAAAAACTGTACTGTAGAGCGGGGATATATTTGAAGAAACTTGTACTACGCTCAATGCTTTCTTAAACTCTAAAGAAAATACGCTCAAGATTATAGAAGAAGAATTCTCTCTACAGTTTCTCTCTCTAGAGTTTCAGTGAATTTGTAAGAAATAATGAAGGAATGAGCTTCTATTTATAGGAGAATTGACTGAATAGTAACTAATTCATGAATGGTCCAGATTGATGTACTTTTAAACGGATGGTCCAGATTGATTTACTTTTAAACGGACAGTCTAGATTGGTTTACTATAAAATATTCTAAAAAAAACAAAATCTTTTAAATAAAATATAATATATTCTATTTATAATCTAATAAAACGAATAACTTTATAAAAGTATTCTATTTTATATAAAAAGATTTTACTATGCAAACACTATGCAGGCACTATGCAAACACTATGCAGAACATAATAATATATTCTATTTATAGTCTAATAAAATGAATAATTTTATAAAAGTATTTTATTTTCTATAAAAAGCTTTTCTGTTTTATTACATTAATAATACTAATAAAACAAAACTTCATCATCATTATTATAATTCACTCTATTAATCGACCAGGTCATTCCCAGGAAAGTGGGGGCTTTCCAATAAAGATTTCTCCTTATTGGCGCGTAATTAGGTGACCAAACCTCTCCTTGGCAGAACTTCTAGACATCGTTAATATTGCAAATAATAATATTAATAACTCTGTCATCTCAATTATGGATTTAATAATATATAAAATATTGACAATAATTGAATCAAATAACGTGAGATACTATGCAACAATTACTGCAGCAATAATTGAACAAAACTGAGTGAATTCTCACGTAAGCATCAATAATCAATATCGTGTGCTACTCTGCAACCACGCGTATTCCTGTACTTTTAACATCGGGTGTTTCAACAGTTAACGGTAAAACTTCCGCCGTTATTTTCATAAAATATTTTTGTCGTTTTCTCAATCCGACAATAATTCCATTGCGGGGTTCACCAATGATTATGCCGTTGTACGAATATTCCATGACAAAAAAAATATTCCCTAACCAATCGAATATTATACAACAACTTTCATACTTTTCAAAATTTATAAATATTACCCATAACTATAACATTATCACAAATACACACCATAATTTAAAAAAAATCAAGAAAATTAAATCTTTATTCGTAAAATTTGGGATTTTACAATCTCCACTCCTTATGAAATTTCGCCCTCGAAATTTACTTACGTACCTGGTATGCTGAACAAATGAGGACGCTTCGTCAAATTCTAACTCTTGAGGTATAACCTTTGAGTGTCGAATAAGATCCTTCTTATCCAAGATTTTAACATGTTTCTCCTCATACGTTAAATCTTCTGCTACCTCATCTAGTTCCAATTCAATAATGTTGTTTGGGCCGTCCACATATTTACGTAACATCGATAAGTGGAAAACGTTATGAACACATGACATACTTGGCGGTAAAATGAGTTTATAGGCCATAGTTCCTACTCAATCAAGGATTTCAAATGGGCCAATAAAATTGAGGGTTGAGATTTCCTCTCTTCATCAATTCTTGCTTCTAGAATAACGCCCTCTTGAACCTTCTTCTTTACATTCATCAGCTCCGAGTATGTAGCTTGCACGACTTTAACTTTATCGATTAAAGTCGATTCTACTTGTATATTCATTATCTCCACATAAGTTCATATATTCGCACTCGTAAACACATACGATCTTTTAATCAATGTGTCAGTTACCACGTTCTCTCTTCCACAATGATATTGAATGGTATGATCGTAATCTTCAACAGCTCAAGCCAACGTCTTTGGCGCATTATACGTTCATTTTGGTTGAAGAAATATTTAAGGGTTTTAGAAATGGGTTTTGTACTTGGGTCAATACAAAATTTGATTTCACCCTCTGGGGTAGGCTAAGAAGTCTTCAAGAATACGCCAGGAAATTTATTAACAATAGAAATATCATTCAAACCTGTGACTCTCATCCATGACTTGGATAGTACGTCACATTGATACCTATCAACTTGCCATCGTCATTCACGACGTCGCCTACAGAAAGTCTGGCTTCGGTGTATTCCACACAAGGAAGTGAACAACAAAATGATCGAGGCTCTTTATTTATGGCTTGATATGACAGTGATTGACTTTAGTGGTTTAATTGCTTGAATTCACATAACAGGTTGGTTAGGAATATGAAAGCTTACAACCTTACGAAAAACATGATGAGTAGTTAACCAATCGATTCCTAAAATTGCATCAAAGGCAAGTCTTTTCAAAGAGATAAGATCGACAGGTAACGTGAGGGTATCGATATGAATCAAACAAGATTCATAAACAATGGAGGTAACGAAGGTTTCTCCTAACGGAGTTTCAACAGATAAGCCAAAGTCTAATCTCTCCGGAGTCAAATTTAAACGTTGAGCGCAAGGAAGAGAGATAAAAGAATGGGTAGAACTAGTATCTAATAAGGTATAGACTTTGTAAAAATTTAAAATTAACTAACCCGTGCTAACTTCGTTCAGGTCACTCGCTTTTTTAGAAGTCACAAAAAATGCTCTTCCTAAAACCACCGACTTTTTTTTGCCCGTATCTGCCTTTGGTGCCACCGTCCCAGCTGGACTTGACTTTGGTGCATGACCAAATCGGGCAAGGTAACCTTCTCTTCTTGAAATTTCCACTTCTATTATCCTGGCCATGAATTCTTGGCATGATAATTTCCCCCACGATGGTTATCATTGTTCTGATGGTCGTTGCCACCGGTATGATTATTATCGTGTTGTTGGTCGTTACCTTTTGCTTGAGCTGAATCAACGCTCTCATGTGCTTCATTGCTTACCTCAACATTTTCAAATGCCATTTTCAAATACTGCCACAAAACAAGGGTTAATTAACAAATCACATATTATCCCTATATTCTGACCGACCAATTAAATACCAAATAAACTTAGGTAAGTCATACTAGCGAAGGAATTCCCCGTCTCTCCCCTCCTAGTTCTTGTCTCACATCCCAGCCAGGGATCATATCTCTAAGCTTTGATACCAACTGTGACACCCACAAAATAGGTATACATCATGTGATAACCCGGGATTTCGAATAATCCAAATTTCACGAATAATTTTTTTTATATATATTGACATTGACAGTTAATATTGTCTCGTATGTATACGTACTCTGAGATATCGAGAAGTAGTCAATTTGTGTATTGACTGAGAAATTAGAGTAGAGTTGTGCTTAATGGAGAATAGGAACCCTAACCCTAAGTCCGGATATGGATTCGATTTAAAATATAATTGAAATAATTATACTGATGAGTACGTGTTTGTATTGTATAGAATGTTGATCAATGATTGGTCGGGTAGGGTACAATATTGGTAAACCCTAATAAGGGATTGGAAACTCTAATCTCAAGATTTGAAACCCTAATGCGTAGTTAGGAACCCTAATCAAAAGCTGGGAAACCTTAATTTTTAATTCGGGAATCCTAAACCCTAATTAGGAAACCCTAATCCTAATTAGTAAGCTCTAAAGTGATTAGTATACTTTAATGTGACTAGTTACCTTTAATATAATTAGGGAATACTAATTATATTTTTGAAAATCTTAATTTTCTATTTTAAAGATCCTGATTTAGAAAATTCTAGAAGCTAAAGTTGTAAAACCTTAGGGTTAGAGCCTTAGGGTTAAACCCTAAGGGCTAAACCCTAAGGGTTTGGTAAATTCCATGTATGCCATTAAAATTTCATGTACAAAGTCCAAAATACCCCTTTACTTAAATATTAAGTTAGAAGATTTGCAAGATCTAGTGAGTCATCACTTAAGATTATCCCATGTGCTGGAAATCAGCCCAAATCTAATCCATATCTTGCCACCTTTCACACTTGGATTCATTACATCTATGATACAAGAGATCTAGGAGAGCAAGGATTTAGTCACTCTTTAACATCCGAATTTGTTAAGTGATTTAGTCACTCTTTAACCTCTTAGAACACCTAGATCAGATTTGGAGAGCAAGGATCAAAGATTGTGCAAGAGAAGGTAAAACCCAAACTCAACCTAGATCTTGTATGCTAAGAAAATAATTGTGTTTAAGTGTTTATATTTGTGTTATATGGTGTTTTTAGTTGATCTATGTTGATCCATTATGGATCCACAGCATCAAAGTGGGTAAAAATTCATGTTTTCAAAATCTGTTCTTGAGCAATTTCTGTGGTCTGACAAGCTAATGTTAGGAGCCACAGATTCTTGTTCGTTTGTTGTTTTTGATGTTTTAAAGTTGAAATTTGTAGTCTAGTATATGTTCTTTAATTTGGAAGTGGTAGTATAGCCATTACATGTATTCCATTCTTTATTATTCTGTTGGAATATCCTGTCGGTGCGTATTACGCCTGACCTGGTTCTGTTATTTATTATTCTGATGGAATAACCTTTCTATGCAAAGTACCGCATGCATGGTGATTTCTTTTGTTATTCCATTCTTTATTGTACTCAGTTGGTTAAAGTTTTGACTTCTACACTCCATGAAATTAGTTGAATATTCTTGATATTTACGCTTCATCCAGTATCTTTTCATGGAAATATTCTTTTGAGCATTCTTGAATTTTACTTTACAAAGAAGTATCATGTTGACAATTTGGACGTTATTAGTTCCTGAATAAATTAATTCTTGAAGTTTTTTTTATTGAATTCTTATATCATTGTCATCATCCTCATGTTTATATTATTTTTGAAAGTCATCTGTGGCCTGTAGTGCATAGATGGATTTGGTATGATTATGACCAGGGATTATTCGGTGTAATCATGATCGTAATGTTACAAATGATGTGGTAAAAGTCCTTATTGGCCCGAAGTGCATTGATGGACAGTTGTTGGCATGATCATGACCATTGATGAATACAAAAATATCCTTGGCGCATAGTGCATGGATAATTTATGGTCGTGACCCTAATGAATATCCTTGGCCGTAGTGCAGGGATGATGTGAATTATTTATTAAGCTGAGTCTCAGCGATAAAAGTGATGAAAAACCTTTTTAAATCATAAAAGATAGTAGATTTTATTCTCTACTTGACTCTTTTAATGGATTGTATGTTCCGCTGCAGTTAAACTTGACGTCTATTGTATTTTATCAGTTTAACACTATTGAGGACTAATGATAATTTATTCTGCATTATCTTAGTCATAATATTTCTTACTGGTCTAGTTGAGCTCACCCTTTCTTTCACTGTTCTCTTCAGGAAATAAGAACGTAGACGGGACTAATCGGGGAACGGAGTGATGGTCCGAGATGGTGTCTTAGTAGTCCTCACTATTCTGTTAAATAGTGTGATAATAAATGTAATGAGGACTAAATTGAGTGTGGGTATTGTCTAGATGACAATATTTGTATTAAAACTCACAGCATGTATTTTGTCGTATTTTACACGACTGTTGTATAATCAAGTTGTATTTGAATTTAGTACCATGTATTTGGCGACTCAAGATGGGTGATTTATACCTATTTTAGGGGCGTCAGAATCCTTGCTTATTTAAAACCTTTCAGTTAAGGCAGAACAGGGAAGTGTCTCTAGAAAAAGACAAGGGCAAGGGCAAGGCTACCGACTAGCTTGTTCCTTTATGGATTAAAATTATTATATTGTATTAAGACTATTTTCAGACTATGTTTAAACTTAAGTTGGATTATGTAATAAGTCTTTATTTGATACTATTATGTAATCTATTAAGTACTGTAGGTTGCGAGACTTGGGAGAATAATTATAATAAATCATTGTATATTATTCTAAATTAGATCTTCGGTTGTGAAAGTGATATTTTAGTATTTTTGTATGCCATGAGAAAGTGACGAACCAAATTCGAGTGACCAAGTGGATGTCCGAATTTGGGGGCATCACAGTCATTACATAGATCTTGGAAATGGAAAGAATTTATATTTTAAATTGTAATAAGTAAAGTGATATTCATTAAGTTATGAATAAATGATATAAATAGTTTGACGATAGTAGTATCGTGGTGGACCGAATCTGAGGTTCAAAGGGACCTGGATTTGGGGGCGTCACAGGTTGGTATCAAAGCTGTAGGTTATAAACTTTAGGTAAGTGTACCTTAGGCTATAACCTGAGAGAGAGAAAGATAAAGATTAAAATATATTAGCGAAGATTCAAAGGAGAATCTTGAAGTATCTAGAGAATGAAAATTCAGGAGTTTCCCAACTTTGGTAATAAAAATGTTAAGATGATGTCTGTAAGATAAAATGACAAAGATAATGAGAATGAACTCGAATGGATTTTAGTTGATAATGGGAAAGAACCCTAAGTTAACCGATGATCACAACGTGATCAGAATGAGCTATGAAGTGATAAATAGTCTGTAACGACTAAGTGTGTATAGCTTGATGCTATAAAAGAATGTACTAAGAAATGGTACGAGATAAACTCATGAGGAGTTGTATATGATGAGATACGAAGAATTCGTATCGAGCAAAGAGAAAGTTAAGAATGAGATAGAGTTAGGTGAAATTTCAATTAAGGACCTATGTCAGCAGCTTAGTTGTATGATTCCTTATTGGGGGCGGGGAATTTTACTTGGTGTAAAAACCACTTAGTTTCTGGCACTGATAATAATTGAAATGTCTTTTTTGCACTATTTGCTATATACCTGTTGAGAAGGCGAATCTTTTCTCATGTGTATAACAGATAGATAATTTATAGTTAGAGAATATAAGGTTAAGTTACGAGTTCTTAAAATTCATACTTATGGTACATTCATGACACATAATTATATGAAATGTTTCTGAATCCCTCAGCGAATGGACGCTTATGGTCTGACTAGGGTAAGTTTTTAAACTCATATTATTATGGCAAGTTCCTAGATTTCCAAAGTGTGGTAAGTTTGATGAACTATATCGGGTATATGTATGTTATGAAGTTAGAAGTTATGGTATAGTAAACATTGATGGTGTTGAAGATCGGTAGAATGAAGCAATGTAGTAAAGATTGAAGTTGATGGAGAAACATAGATTTTCTAAATCTTCTAGCTCTGCTAGATTTTCAAAATTTATTGAATTTGTGCTGAAGTTTGCACCTCTATTTTCTCAAAAATTTTTGGATCATGATATTGGACCAATGAGGTTTAAAAACAATATTGTTATTCATACGTCTATGCTAATTTTTTTGGCTAAGACAAAAATGATTTAAAAATTTTCAAAATTTGTTTCTCACAATGTGCATCATTTGATATGGTGTAGAAATGGTAAACAATGGAGTCATCAATGCAGTCGAACCTAGTGTTGGTTGTGAT
The DNA here is from genome assembly GCA_020205605.1 of Panax ginseng. Classification (NCBI taxonomy): domain Eukaryota; kingdom Viridiplantae; phylum Streptophyta; class Magnoliopsida; order Apiales; family Araliaceae; genus Panax; species Panax ginseng. Next base: position 127,250,677 of record CM035137.1, read on the forward strand.
CAAAAGATCCTCAGCCCACTATGGTATGATGTAATAAGATTAAGTCACCTAATGGCGGAATCCTCAACGTACTACTAATCTGGTACGGTGTCATGACGTCATAAAAGAATTTTTGGTTGTCTTTTAAGTTATGAAGAAGGTCAATTAAGTTGGCCAAATTATTTCTATTGATGTCCAAATTGTTGATAAAATTCTAAGCTATTTGATTCGGCTAGACGACTGTTGAAAAATAATGGTGGAATTCAAGCGTTCTTGAGTATTTATGCCAAACCAGATTGCTCTGGTGAGGATTTAGATGTTGAAAAGCTGAGTTGAACAACCCTATAAGGGGACATGTTTTCGGGGACAATGGTTCCGAGCGTAACACAAGTAGTCGTTACAAAACACTACGTTGTAGCCTAACGTAGTGGTACAATAGGCTAGCCACCTAGTGTGCGTGTGGAAGGTGTTTTCAGTCTTCGTGATAGATAAACACTCTAGTTTGCAGTGTGAAGTATTTTGTTGAAGCACTAGTTCACGGTCATGTGTTACACCTCAACATAAATTGGAATCTGAGGTATTCATACTACTTCTCGATTATTAAAAAATCGTGGAAGATTCTTATTCTTCTGTGTGATGAAAGTAGTAAGTAGAGTGTTCCTTAGAAAAAAAATGTGCTATAATACAAGTGAGCAAGTGATAATGAAACTTCTGAAAAGAGAATGGATAAAATTATTCAAAAGAATATGTAATATTCAGAATAACACCAAGTAGAGGAGGTTTCGGTGATTCTGAGGACGGGATCCTTATAAGGGGGAGAGGATGTAAGAACCCGAGGTATGTGTTATGAGGTATGTGGTATTGTGTTACATAGGGTAATATGAGTTATGTAATAAGTGATATTGTGTTTAATAAATATATATCATTATTATATATTTGTTATAAATTATAGAGATGAATTAGTAAAGAAGATGGGTAGAAATTATCTATCAATATTAAATAATTTCTATGAAATTATTTTATCATAATAAGTTGGTGACATTAAATATCTTTGATAATAACCAATTTCTTGAGTATATGTACGAGTAAATATCAAGTCTAAGGTAGTGCAACTGTACCCTTTAATGGTTGATGTATAGGAGTTAGGCTAAACGATTCCTTCAGAGAGCGGAGGTATATACAAATTAGTAACAGATCTAACTCACTATGAAAACAGTGTAGACGAGACAGAAACTAATTTGTTGGTTATTTGTGGGAACCCACTCAGTGTACTATATTGAATTCTGTTAAAGACTCGACGTGTGCTATGTTTAGACTTGTATGTGTGTACGTTGTTGACGAGAGAAGGAAATCGATATACCTTTAAAGTGGTTAGAGAATTATTGAGTAAATAGATACACGGCGAGAAGTGAAGATTAAAGGAATGTATGTATGTGTTATATTCGAGTTTTGTGATTTTGGAGGTATGAAACCGTAAAGGAGATGTATACTTGGTGAAACTAATAAGGGAAATAGAGTTTTAAAACTCGTAGTGTGATCCTTAAGTTGTTAAAGAAAATAGTAACCGATGGTGTGAAACCAAAGAGGGGATTAATGTTAGACGAGTTAATGCTTAAGAAGGATGTGTAAAGTATTTAGAAGCGTAGGTCTCAATTACATACCCTCTCGATTTTGGTATGGCACAAACAAGACCGGTCTCATGCAGAGAAAACTACGAGTCGGGTTTATGAAAATGTGATTTGCAAGCCATGTATACTAATAACTCTTATAAGGTCATGAATGGTGACTAAGTGTTCATTAAAAAATTTAGTTAGCAAAACACGACTTGAATAAAGATTTAATTAATTAACCCAGAATAAATATGGTTAATTAAGCGATATTATGGAATATTATATTATAATCCTTGTATGGAAATGGCGTGATAATAAATTAAATGAAAAAGGGTTAGTTTACTCGTATAAGATGGTGAGTTAACATATGTGTTTAGCATAAGAGAATGAAAGAAATATGTTAATTAATATTTGATACTTTAATATATTACATAGTTTTGTAATATATCAAAGGGTTGATATTTGAAAGATAAATGATTAATATTAATTAATCGTTGTGATATTAAAATATGATAATGGGTTAAAAGTACCCAACTGAATAATATGTAGCCCAATTAAAATATTAATAGTATTATAATGTGTGATGTGGGAAAAATGTGAGTACTAGTATATAATACCTATGGCCTAAGAATACATGAAGTTTAACATTTAATTGGGACTAATGATATAGGGTACCAAGTGGTACAGTGAAATCATATGTAATTTTAATACATAAATGATTAAATATCTGGGTATTCTAGAAAGTGAGAAAGGAATTAATTGTTTAAATAACATTAATTTTAAATAAGGTTATAATGTGGTTATGTGAGTAGTAGAGATAATTATGGAACTACCCGGACAATAATATTTAATTGCGTTATTTTATTACATGTATTTAAGGTACATGGATTATATGATGTGAGTATATGTTTAATCCCTAAATTCCTAATATGGTAACAATTGTACCTTAATATTACATTATAGGAATTGAAAGGATCAAACCAAGCTTTACATGACCAAATGTTGAGATTTTTCTCTCTTGTCCCAAATTGAGTGTCCCCAAGTACAATCAATAGTGTCCTAAACTCTCTTTACGTATTCTCCAAGTTGGTAAATCATAGGTGATCATTTGCTTGCAATGTGGTTGGTATGGAGTTGTTAAACTACTCCTTAATAACCTTTGTTTCCTTCCATTACACCATGGACTCCAATCTTGTGTAATGTCATTGTTTAGTCCATGCTTCTTCTATATATACAAGCTTGGATTCAAATTTTGTGTTGCTAAGAAATTGTTTGATAGTATAATTGGAGAGTATAAGTTGTTGAGCTACTATAGAAGTATACTCAAAGTGTAGGAGGTCCAATTCAAGCTCAAGAAGGTATAATTTCCATTTATGTTCTTGAAATGGGTCTTGTTTAGATCTTGAAAATTATTGAATTGCTATATCAAGCATGATGAATTAACATGTTATAATGTGTTTAAGAAGTTTACTTACATGTATGAACTCTTTAATAATGGTTGGAACCAGTTTAAATGGAAAGGAATCAAAGTGGTGTAAGGCTCGCAAAAAGCAGTCTGCACATCGCTCTCGATTCTAGCATGGCCTTGCAATTGCATACTGCTTATACTAGGGTCTTGTGCAAATTGCCATATACCCTAGAATCAGTTGATGAGTTATTTTATGCTAGGTGTTGTGAAATTGGTGTTAAGACTTAAATACATACCTAAAAAGAGGTATAACATGAGATACAAGGCTTCTTTGTGAGTTATGAAGTTTCCAATAGAAGATCTTTAACATAGAATTTAAGTTTTGAAAATGAACCTTGTGGAAACTTATGTTTTATAAGTTCTGAACTTTATGGGTGGTATACATGATTGATTTCAGACGTAAATGAGCATGATATAGTAGTTATAGTGTCTTTGTTCATTATAAAACTTTTTAAACCTTATGTTAGAGAAGTTTTCAAGAAAAACATGATATAATAGAACTAAGGTGCATAAATGCTACAAGAGATAGTTTCTGATCTTGAAAAGAGGTTATCATAACTTAGTTACTTATGATAAAAGTTTTAAAGTTGTCTTGCATGTGTTGGATTGTATCATTCATGTCCAAATGATTTTAAAGGCAACCTTGAATATGTTTTCAAACTTAAGTTGCATTATATATGAGTGCTTAGATGTTAAAGGTTAAGATGTCATGTTATGTCTATAATATCCCTAGACATGATACATATGTATTGAACATGTTGATAATTAAACCAAACATGAGCTTAAAGCATGATTAACAAAGTGTATAGTTTAAATGAATGTATCACTTTAAAAATGAACTTGACATGTATGTATGCCATGTTTATATGCTGACTTTGCAAGCATGTTGATATGATTTAGAAATGCATGAATAAGCCATTAGCTTGGGTTTATGTGATTAATAAGCAAACATGAGCATGTTGAACTAATTAGTAAGCTTTACAAATGAAAATACGAATTTTGAAGGTGAATATTGACAAGCTACTTTGAAAGTTAGAATATGACTTTGTGAACATATTTGATGGTACTTTTAAACTTGCTAATGTATCATACATATATACCTACCATGTTAGGAGTTATGAAATCAAGTTGAGACTATATAAAGCATATTTTCAAACCAAAACGATGCTAATTTCACATTTGTGTTATGAATACTCACAAGCTTGCCTAATATGAGTTTTATAAATACCTTGTATGTTTAGAGGGAAAGCATGATAGACCTTGTGGTTTCATGACCTTGAATGGATTTAACTTGTTAAAATGATCAATTTGGAATTATATTATGAAAGAAGAAACCTAGATTGACTTGAGAAGTATGAAAAGACCTTTAAAATGACAAGATACATTATGTGTGACTGTTGTGCTCATGCCGAACAGAAACCTCAAGGCAACAACTGAGTCTTGGCTTGGCCAGAGGGCTGCACAGGTGCACCATCCCTAGGCTTAGCCATGGCGCAGCTGCGCCATCCTGCAGTTTTGAATAAGTTATGTCTTTAATAAGAAGTTCAAGGCATGCTTATATAATTACTTTAACTTGTTATATATATGACCAAAAAGCTATGTAATGTGTTAAGAAGCATGCTAGGTGATAAAAATAAATGTTAATCATGGCTTTCGAATGTTAAAGTCCGAAGGAATGTTTATGTGATATAAAGAAATGATACGTTGTTTGAAATTGTGATATCTTACAATATGATTTGTGCTATGAAAATATAGGATATGTGATGTGGTATGAAGTTACAACTAAGTTAGACGTTTATATGTACGTTTGAACTTACGTATATGAGTTTTAAATGTGACGAACACATAGCGAGTCAAGTGTGTGATAGATGTATATGAATGTTGATGTCGGGTACGGGTGATTAAGGTATACCTATACATATCTAGCTATTTCAAGCGTATGATGAGAAAGTGAAGTGTAGGTTTTAGGAACCTAGTTAGGAAATAATGTAACATTATTATTACATTGAGAATGTATGAATATGTGACTAATGGATGTTAATCCATGATTATATAACTGTGTAGGAATACACAAAGTGCATATAAGCTTTAAGCAGTTAAGTCATAGTTGATAAACTAAAAATCAGGCTAGTCTTTCAGTTCCTATTTGTTATATGAATTCTATAACTATTAGCTGAGCTATATTATGCCATCAGAATGTTGATGTATATATATGAAATGCATATGAGATATGTATGCAATGTGAAAGTTGATCTTTGATGATATGCTTGTGATGGAAATTTTTATGCTTGTTATGTGTGAAGTAACATGCGTAGTAAATATTAATTGATTATGAATGCATGAACTGAGTATGTTATTATATGCTATGTGTGGCATGAAAACTGTTAGAATTGATGGGCTATCGAGCTCACCCTTGCAAATAACCACTTTTGCAGGTTAAGGACACACGGTAATGATTACCTGCTACTTGATTGATAAAGATCAATAATATCAAATAATATTGATTCATTTGTTTAAATATATACTCTTGAACCATGTTTAGGTTCTAGGAGATGTACATGATAGTAGTTTACAATGTGTAATTGTAATAACCCAATATTTTCAATAAGAAATTTTGCGCTTTAATTTTTTTAAATATATATATATAAAGGTGTGAATATGTGCAAAGTAAAGTGTATGTATATATGTGATAAATAAAAATATTTATTAGATGTAAATAATTTCTTTTAGACTTATTGATCATTATAGATTATATTCTTATAATAAATTGTTTTTGTAATAAAAATATTTATTATTTATTTTCCATGAAAATATGATTATGGTATACATGATATGATTATTAGGATTATTATGATATGTATTTTATTATATTGGGTAGGATAATTATTTGAACTTAATTAATGATGGTATGTATGAAGGTTATGTCAGATATGAATTCAGAACCCTAAGTCTGGATTTTGAATAAGGAATGAGAATAATAATATAATATTATTTATATTTCAGTAATAGAAATATGCTTGATATATGTGTAATGTTAATTTGTAGATCAGTTATAGTAAAACAGTACAAACCCTAGCATTACTGATAACCTATAGTATAGAGTCAGCTATGACTGTAGGATTTGTTAAGTCGTGTGTTATGTAATTAATGACCTTTATTATGTTTATGTTAATTAGGTAAACCCTAATTAATATCTAGAAACACTAATTACTAAATTAGAACACTAATTGCTAAGTTATAAACCCTAAGTATTGATTTAGCAAGGTTAATGGTAATTAATAGCTAATTTACAAAACCTAAGTGATTAGGAAACCTAGTGTAATTAGGGAACCCTAATCAACATTTTTAGAAACTAAGATTTCCATATTTGCCCTTAATACACAATCTTAGAAATTAAGCTTATGAAACCTTAGGGTTAAACCCTAAGGGTTAAAACCTAATGGTTGTGAGAAGTTATCAAGTTGCCATTCACTTTATAAGTCAAATGACCAAACTACCCTTTTGATTACTTTAATAAGGTAGAGTGTAGATCTAGCCCTAGTAAGGAGTTAGTGACCAACTCTAGCTAGCCACATGGTCTAGTAAGCAACTATAATCATCCAACTTGCTAGATTAAATACATTGCATCATGAATTAAAAGCATACAAGCAAGCAAAGTAAGTTACTTTACTTCTCAACCTATCCAAGTCTTCTCTCTCTCATCCGAAAATTTTTGAGTGGTAGTGAGTTAGAAACAAAGTTCAGAACACTTCATAGCTTGCCAAGGATCAGAATCAAAAGTCAGATTCAAGAATCAAAGCCAAAAAGGTATAAAAGCCCTAAACTTAGAAATTTATGTGATTCATGTTATTTGTTGTTGTTTATTATTTAAAGTTATGTTAGAATGTGTCATTTAGTGATCTGGGTTGTTATAACTCAGATCCATAACACTTATATGCTTGAAATTGATGTTTTTAGAATTCTGGAAAAATTAGAAACTGTGGTCTGACAATGAATGTTAGAGCCTCTAGATCTTTTTGTGGTAAGTGTTATGTGTGTTCTATGTTATGGATATGTTCTTTGTCATGTGGATTATACTCTAAAACTGTAAACAGGGTCAGATCATGTCTAGAACTCAAGATATGAGTGGTCAAAGGTCGTTAATCGACCATGACCGAACGAATCTGGGTAACCCAGATTACCTAGAAAAGTCTGACAATGTTTTTGCAGGGCTTTGATCTTGCTGTTGTTAGTTATATGTGCTATGTTATTGTTATGGTTGTAAAATCCCAAATTTTACGAATAACGATTTAAATTTCTCGATTTTTTTTTTGAATATTATGGTGTGGATTTAATATAATGTTATAGCTGTGGGTAATATTTATAAATTTTGCAAAGTATGCAAGTTGTTATATTATATTCGATTGGTCAGGGAATATTCTTTGTGTCGGGGAATATTCGTACGATGGCACAATCATTGGTGGACCCCACAACATAATTATTGTCGGATTGAGAAAACGACAAAAATATTTTTATGAAAATAACGGCAGAAGTTTTACCATTAATACTGTTGAACTACTCGGTAGTAAAAGTACGATGTCTGGCTGGGTTGCATAGTAGCACGCGGTATTGATTATTGATGTACGTGAGAAGTCACTCAATTTTGTTCAATTATTGCTTCAGTAATTGCTGCATAGTATCTCACATTAATTGTTTCAATTATTGTCGATATTTAATATATTATTAAATCAATAATTGAGATGACGAAGTTGTTAATATTATTATTTACAATATTAACGATGTCTAAAAGTTCTGCCAATGAGAGGTTTGGTCACCTAATTGCGCGCCAATAGGGAGAAATCCTTATTGGAAAGCCCCATCTTTCCTGGGAACGACCTGGTCGATTAATAGTTTGAATTATAATAATGATGATAAAGTTTGTTTTATTAGTATTATTAATGTAATAAAACAGAAATGCTTTTTATATAAAACAGAATACTTTTATAAAGTTATTTATTTTAATAGGCAATAATTATAATATATTATATTTTATTATGCATAGTGTTTTGCATAGTAAAATCTTTTTTTATAAAACATAATATTGTTATAAAGTTATTTGTTTTATTAGACAATAATTAGAATATATTATATTTTATTATGCATAGTGTTTGCATAGTGCCTGCATAGTGTTTGCATAGTAAAATCTTTTTTTATAAAACAGAATACTTTTATAAAGTTATTCGTTTTATTAGATTATAAACAAAATATATTATATTTTATTGTAAACCAATCTGGACCGTCCGTTTATAAGTAAACCAATCTGGACCGTTCATGAATTAGTTACTATTCAATCCATTCTTCTATAAATAGAAGCTCATTCCTTCATTATTTCTTACGAATTCACTGAAACTCTAGATAGAGAAACTATAGAGAGAAAGAAGAAAAGTTTTCTCCTATTTCTCTCTTCTCAATGTCTCTAATGTCAACCTCAAATGCTCTTCGTGTTCTTCCTTGGTTTTTGAATATACCAAAATGTCATCTATAAATACTACTACAAATTTGTCCAAAAACGGCTTGAACACTCCATTCATTAAGCCCATAAATGCTGCAGGAGCATTCGTTAGACCAAATGACATTGCCAAAAATTTGTAGTGACCATATCGTGTTCTAAACGTTGTCTTCGATACATCCTCTGGTCTCACCTTCAGTTGATGATAACCACTTCTCAAATATATCTTTGAAAAATATTTTGCTCCCTTTAACTGATCGAACAAGTCGTCAATTCGCGGTAATGGATACCTATTCTTAATCGTGACCTTGTTCAGTTCTCTGTAGTCTATGCAGAGTCGCATTGTTCCATCCTTCTTCTTCACAAATAAAACCGGCGCTACCTAGGGTGATACTCTTGGTTGAATATACTTCTTGTCCAGTAATTCTTGTAGTTGGACCATCAATTCTTTCATCTCTACCGCTGCCATTCGGTAAGGTGCCTTCGATATTGGGGCCGTTCCTAGAGCCAAATCGATCACAAATTCAACTGCTCTGTCTGGAGGAAGTCTCGGCAAATCGTCCGTAAATACGTCTGTGAAATCTCTCACTACCGAAATCTCATCTATTTTCGGATTCTCTTTACGACTATCGACTATGTAAGCTAGATATCCTACACAGCCTTGCCTTAACAATCTTCTGGCTTGCATCATCGTCAGACAACTCGCTTGTCTAGGTGACTTGCTACCATAAAACACAACCTTTGATGGAGTCATAAGGTTAATACACTTCTTCTGGCACTACGGGCCAAGGATATTAATTAAATCTTCAATGGTCAAGACTATACCGAATAATCCCTGGTCATAATCATACCAAAAACCGTCCATCAATGCACTACAGGCCACTGAGGACTTTTACTGTGACACCCCCAAATCTGGTACTTCCATTTCCACAGGATTTGGTGTTCACTGTACAAACATCATCTATCTATCTACCCATAAATAAATGCAAACCATGCAATAGATAGAAATAAATAATAAAATCTCTCCCCTTAGGGGGTTACATCAACTACATAATAAATAAATCCCAGGTTACTCTAACCTTAAATCATCTGTGCGGAAAATATAAACAAATAAGTCTCAAATAACATCAATTCTAAATATCATTACATAACCACATAATTAATCAGTCTTCATTACTTGTTAATCTTGCCCTTGCCCTTACTAGTGGAAGGTTCGTATGCTCTTTCGTTCTTAACTGCAATGTTATTATTACGCAAGAGTGAGCACGATTGCCCACAAATATAACAATATAACAATGAATAATAACATGCGAGAGAAAGAATAACTTCTGATATAAAGCTCAACTTTTGAATCAAGAATGGATAACAAGAATCAAAAAAAATTATGAGGGTCATAAGACCTTGAACTATGTCCTAGGTTGTCAAGTGTTTTTACTTGAAACCTTTAACAGTCATAAGACTATGGACTCTTCTTCTCGTACTTAGGGGGATCAGCCCTTAGTACCATACTGTGCACAATATCTTAATGCTAAAGCGTAAATAATCCCCTATACAGGGTTGTTCATCTCAGTTTGACATTCAAGTCCGCACCAAAGGAAGTTTGGTTTGGGTAATTCATCAAGAAATTCTGAAATTTAGAACGCTCATCAAATATGGACTAGTCGAATCAATAAGGGTTCGCTAGTCTAACAAGGTTTAACAGTAAACGAATATTTAACTTGAATAACATCTCAAAAGGTATACAGTAGAATAATTATTGTATAACAACATCATGCTTAAAGATTAATAAACTTTAATATACAAGACAAGCTTGATCAATAATAATGAGAACTTGCTCAATATCGAAAAATGAATTAATCAACTTATATAACGATAACAAGTAGGGTTAGGAAACTTGCTCAACGTAAATGTAGAGTTCGAAAACTTGCTCAATGTAACAAGATAAGGTTTAGAAACTTGCCTCGTGCGTAGATTACACGTTACAAACTCGTTCTTTGAATTAAATCCTATATACCAATTACGTTCACAATACCAGTCAATAATATCGTACTAACATCATAAATTATTCTTTGTCTAATCTCGACTTCATGACTATACTTAGTCAATTATTACACTTAGTGTAAAATTCAGACTTCACGAAAAATTAAACTAATTATGCATTCAATCATTCAATCCACACGTAATTGTGTTATGGACATGTTAAGAATTTATTTTAACATCTCATTATAGGTCTAACAAGTCTTTATATTCATTAGACTAAGTTGCTATCACATTTCTATTCTTGAACATTAAAAATTTGCATTTTCTGGACATTCTACTAAGTGGCGCTGCGACACAACTTTTATACTATGTCTTGGCATTTGGCTACACATACCGGTTTAATGGTGCGGTGTGTCAGTGATGTGGTGCGGTGGTGCTGCGGTGCGAGTCTCAAGCCTTGATTTGGCCTATGTTGACACACTCCATTCTCAATTTCCGGTTAAGTGAAGAACACGTAATTCAAATAAATAAACTCTACGTGATCATTAATTTCACCAATTTAAACATACCCACATGCTAGAATTTATACATAACCATTACCCAACATATATAGAGTGATTTTAACCCATTAAAACACATAATCATAGAATTAGAGCATGCAAATTGTACTATTCTTGATGTTCTTGAAGTTCTTGAACAAAAACATAGATTTTAATGCTACGGATTCGTTATAAAGCCAAATCCAACCATTCAAGTTTCATTTTGTTCATTTTAACATTCATAATCATATCAATGTGTGAATTTTGCAAAATAAATTATATTTGACATATAAAAATCACGTATAAGGCCATATGGCCATATCACGTACTCTGTAATCGTATACTATAAAATTTCATGAAACTGATGATATGGAATTATGCAATATATATATAAAACATGCCACTACTCGAATTATTACATATATTCTTATAACAACTTTCCAATTTGCAGAGATTCACAGAAGACTTTAAGCCATATTCATGAAACTTAAAAGACGTAAAATAAGAATTTGGGTTGAAGAGAATTACCCAAGCGTAGATTAAATAAAATGACAATTCCCTCTACTTCAATCAAAGAGTTTCTCCCAATCTCTCTCAAAATTTCTCAAACTCTCTCTTTGATTCTCTTTGTTAAGCTCTCTAGACTTAGGCAAATAATGAAGAAGAAAGAAGAAGACATATTGTTAATAAGGAGAAGAACTGACACTCGATGGTGGTCAGTTATCCAGTCATGGGTAACTTCCCTCAACTCCCATTAAAGCAATGTTTGGCTAGCATATTAGGTTTCAAAACCCATTATTTTAATAAAACCTTATCATATAGTTTAAAAAAATATCACATCCATATAAAATAAATCTAATATCTTATTTAATTTACTTTAAATAAAATATAATAATTTCTCATTAATACACATAGTCACATAATTCAAATTCTCTTTGATTAGTAATGTCAAATTATTAAATTTCTAATTAATAATTAAATTAATTAAAATAACATAGGCTTATTAAATATTTCTTTTAATTCAATAAGCTCACATAATCACATACTTCGAATAATAAAAATTCTCCACATTAAATTAATAAATGTAACACATATAATTAAGTTAATCTATCACAACTTCATCAATTAATTATTTAATCTAATAATTAATTCTTCGAAAAATGTTTATTTAATCCAATAAATATTTAAATTAAATTACAAAATCTCGGTTGTCACATCTTTCCCCTCTTAAAAGGATTCTGTCCACAGAATCACAACTTAATAATTCGTCCCGTTACATTCTCCCCCCCCTTACAAAGATTCTGTCCCCAGAATCGCTTATAACAATCTAAGTAAACAAATGAGGAAAATTTTTCATGATATTCTCTTCGAGTTCCCACGAAGCTTCTTCAGCGTTGTGGTTCCTCCAAATTACCTTAACAGAAGGTATTACTTTATTTCTCAGAACTTATTCTTTTCGGCCGATAATTTGAACAGGAATTTCTTCGTAAGACAAGTCTTTGTCAAAATGTAGGGGTTCATATTCAATCACGTGCTTATAATCGGGTTTGTAGGGTCGTAGGACTGAGACATGGAAAACATTATGGACATTCTCTAGAGATGGAGGTAAGGCTACCTCATAAGCAACTTCTCCGACCCTTCTCAAAACTTCAAAGGGTCCAATGAATCTTGGGCTCAATTTCCCTTTCTTTCCGAATCTGATATTTCCCTTCCAAGGAGAGACCTTTAAGAACACATAACTACATGGTTCGAACTCAACATTCTTACTGTGTGGATCAGTGTATTTCTTCTGTCTGTCTAGGGCTGCTATTAATCTCGCTCGAATCACTTTGACTATCTCTGTTGTTTGTTGTACCAATTCTGGTCCTAGTAATTGTCTCTCGCCAACTTCATCCCAATATAGTGGAGTTCTGCACTTTCTACCATATAACGCTTCATAAGGCGACATTCCAATACTAGCGTGGTAACTGTTGTTGTAACCGAACTCTACAAGCGATAAATGGTCATCCCAATTTCCTTTAAAATCCATTACACAAGCTCTTAACATATCTTCCAATGTCTGAATTGTTCTTTCACTTTGTCCATCTTTCTGAGGGTGATATGTTGTGCTCATTCGTAACTGTGTACCCATGCATTCCTGTAGACGTTTCCAGAAGTTCGACATAAAACGCGGATCTCTATCAGAAATAATTGTCACCGAAACTCCACGCCTTAAAACAATCTCTTTCACATATAACCTTGCCAATTGATCTAGGTTGAATCTGATTTTGATCAGAATAAAGTGTGCGGATTTCATCAATCGGTCAACAGAAACCCATACTGCGTCGTAGCCTTTCTGAGTCGTCGGTAGGCCAACCACGAAATCCATCGTAATATGTTCCCATTTCAATTCTGGAATCTCTAAAGGTTGTAGCAACCAACTCGGTCTTTGATTTTCTACTTTCATTTTCTGACATGTTAGGCACTTGAACACTCTGCAACCTCTCGTTTCAAATTTGGCCACCAAAAGTGTTGTCGAAGACCTTGGTACATCTTGGTGCTACCAGGGTGAATCGTAAATCTTGAGTTGTGAGCCTCGCTCAGAATTTCTTCCTTAATCTTTGGTACTGGCGGTACCCAAATTCTACTCTCAAATCTTAGTAGTCCCTCACTTTCTATTTTGAATCTCAGTTCAGTCCCTTCAGATATCTTCTTCTTCACTTTCTCACATTCTTCGTCCTGAAGTTGAGCCTCCTTAACTTTATCCAAGAAGTTGTACCACCTTGCATCCGGAACAGTTTCTCGTCAATTTCAATAGGATACTTCACTTCCAATTCCAGCTTTTCCATTGCTAAAATTATCTCCTCCTGAGTGGTCAACGTCATCAATTTCTCCCGACCTTTTCTACTTAAGGCATCGGCCACCACATTTGCCTTACCCGGATGGTATAGAATCTCACAATCGTAGTCCTTAATTAACTCCAACCACCTTCTTTGGCGCATATTCAAGTCTTTTTGTGTAAAAATATATTTGAGACTCTTGTGGTGCAGAGTATATTTCACACTTCTCCCCATAGAGATAGTGCCTCCAGATTTTCAAAGCAAAAACCACTGCAGCTAACTCCAAGTCATGGGTCGGATACCCCTTCTCATAATCCTTCATTTGTCGTGACGCGTACGCAATGACTCTACCATTCTGCATAAGAACACATCCAAGTCCTTTATGTGATGCATCACTATAAACCACAAAATTTCCCGTGTCATCCGGAAGAGATAACACAGGTGCTGAACTCAACCTCCTCTTTAATTCTTGAAAGCTTTCCTCACACTTCTCCGTCCAAACAAATTTCACCGATTTCCTAGTCAAATTCGTCAACGGAGTCGCGATCTTGGAAAAATCCTAAATGAATCTTCTGTAATAACCCGCTAATCCAAGAAAACTTCTTACTTCCGACAGTGTCTTCGGCTGGTCCCAATTAATCACAGCTTCGACTTTGGAGGGATCCACTGAAATTCCATCTTTATCAATCATATGTCCAAGAAATTGTACTCTTTCAATCCAAAATTCACATTTCAAAAACTTAGCATACAACTTCTCTCTTCTCAATGTCTCTAATGTCAACCTCAAATGCTCTTCGTGTTCTTCCTTGGTTTTTGAATATACCAAAATGTCATCTATAAATACGACTACAAATTTGTCCAAAAACGGCTTGAACACTCCATTCATTAAGCCCATAAATGCTGCAGGAGCATTCGTTAGACCAAATGACATTGCCAGAAATTCGTAGTGACCGTATCGTGTTCTAAATGCTGTCTTCGATACATCCTCTGGTCTCACCTTCAGTTGATGATAACCACTTTTGAAATCTATCTTTGAAAAATATTTTGCTCCCTTTAACTGATCGAACAAGTCGTCAATTCGCGGTAATGGATACCTATTCTTAATCGTGACCTTGTTCAGTTCTCTGTAGTCTATGCAGAGTCGCATTGTTCCATCCTTCTTCTTCATAAATAAAACCGGCGCTCCCTAGGGTGATACGCTTGGTTGAATATACTTCTTGTCCAGTAATTCTTGTAGTTGGACCATCAATTCTTTCATCTCTACCGCTGCCATTCGGTATGGTGCCCTCGATATTGGAGCCGTTCCTAGAGCCAAATCGATCACAAATTCAACTGCTCTGTCTGGAGGAAGTCCCGGCAAATCGTCCGTAAATACATCTGCGAAATCTCTCACTACCGGAATCTCATCTATTTTTGGATTCTCTTTACGACTATCGACTATGTAAGCTAGATATCCTACACAGCCTTGCCTTAACAATCTTCTGGCTTGCATCATCGTCAGACAACTCACTTGTCTAGGTGACTTGCTACCATAAAACACAACCTTTGATGGAGTCATAAGGTTAATACACTTCTTCTGGCACTACGGGCCAAGGATATTCATTAAATCATCAATGGTCATGACTATACCGAATAATCCCTGGTCATAATCATACCAAAAACTATCCATCAATGCACTACAGGCCACTGAAGACTTTTACTGTGACACCCCCAAATCCGGTACTTCCATTTCCACAGGATTTGGTGTTCACTGTACAAACATCATCTATCTATCTACCCATAAATAAATGCAAACCATGCAATAGATAGAAATAAATAATAAAATCTCTCCCCTTAGGGGGTTACATCAACTACATAATAAATAAATCCCAGGTTACTCTAACCTTAAATCATATGTGCGGAAAATATAAACAAATAAGTCTCAAATAACATCAATTCTAAATATCATTACATAGCCACATAATTAATCAGTCTTCATTATTTGCTAATCTTGCCCTTGCCTTTACTAGTGGAAGGTTTGTATGCTCTTTCGTTCTTAACTGCAATGTTATTATTACGCAAGAGTGAGCACGATTGCCCACAAGTATAACAATATAACAATGAATAATAACATGCGAGAGAAATAATAACTTCTGATATAAAGCTCAACTTTTGAATCAAGAATGGATAACAAGAATAAAAAACAATTATGAGGGTCATAAGACCTTGAACTATGTCCTAGGTTGTCAAGTGTTTTTACTTGAAACATTTAACAGTCATAAGACTATGGACTCTTCTTCTCGTACTTATGGGGATCAGCCCTTAGTACCATACTGTGCACAATATCTTAACGCTAAAGCGTAAATAATCTCCTATACAGGGTTGTTCATCTTAGTTTGACATTCGAGTCCGCACCAAAGGAAGTTTGGTTTGGGTAATTCATCAAGAAATTCTGAAATTTAGAACGCTCATCAACTATGGACTAGTCGAATCAATAAGGGTTCGCTAGTCTAACAAGGTTTAACAGTAAACGAATATTTAACTTGAATAACATCTCAAAAGGTATACAATAGAATAATTATTGTATAACAACATCATGCTTAAAGATTAATAAACTTTAATATACAAGAAAGGCTTGATAAATAATAATGAGAACTTGCTCAATATCGAAAAATGAATTAATCAACTTATATAACGATAACAAGTAGGGTTAGGAAACTTGCTCAACGTAAATGTAAAGTTAGAAAACTTGCTCAATGAAGCAAGATAAGGTTTAGAAACTTGCCTCGTGCGTAGATTACACGTTAAACAAACTCGTTCTTTGAATTAAATCCTACATACCAATTACGTTCACAATACCAGTCAATAATAACGTACTAACATCATAAATTATTCTTTGTCTAATCTCGACTTCATGACTATACTTAGTCAATTATTACACTTAGTGTAAAATTCAGACTTCACGATAAATTAAACTAATTATTCATTTGATCATTCAATCCACACGTAATTGTGTTATGGACATGTTAAGAATTTATTTTAACATCTCATTATAGGTCTAACAAGTCTTTATAATCACTAGACTAAGTTGCTATCACATTTCTATGCTTGAACATTAAAAATTTGCATTTTATGGACATTCTGCTAAGTGGTATTATGACGCCACTTTTATATATATCTCTTGGTATTTGCCATGATGGTATTTAAGACTGACAAGGCCATAATGGCACATATTATTGTGTATGGCAGTATTCTTATTATACGGATATGACTTATTGGCAAGGCCAAATGTATTATTGCTGTAAATATGACTATGATCTTGAGTCTCAATGTTGTGTGGCGCGGTGGTCTTCTTGGTCTTGAGTCTCGAGTTCGGATTTGGCGCTAGCGGCGCGACACTCTAGATTCTGAATTTCAAGTTCGTGAAGAACACAGAATTCAGCGAAATAAACTCTACGTGATCATTAATTTCACCAATTTAAACATACCCATATGCTAGAATTTATACATAACCATTACCCAACATATATAGAGTGATTTTAACCCATTAAAACACATAATCATAGAATTAGAGCATGTAAATTGTACTATTCTTGATGTTCTTGAAGTTCTTGAACAAAAACATAGATTTTAATGCTACGGGTTCGTTATAAAGCCAAATCCAACCATTCAAGTTTCATTTTGTTGATTTTAACATGCATAATCATATCAATGTGTGAATTTTGCAAAATAAATTATATTTGACATATAAAAATCACGTATAAGGCCATATGGCCATATCACGTACTCTGTAATCGTATACTGTAAAATTTCATGAAACTGATGATATGGAATCATGCATTATATATATAAAACATGCCACTACTCGAATTATTGCATATATTCTTATAACAACTTTCCAATTTACAGAGATTCACAGAAGACTTTAAGCCATATTCATGAAACTTAAAAGACGTAAAATAAGAATTTGGGTTGTAGAGAATTACCCAAGCGTAGATTAATTAAAATGACAATTCCCTCTACTTCAATCTAAGAGTTTCTCCCAATCTCTCTCAAAATTTCTCAAACTCTCTCTTTGATTCTCTTTGTTAAGCTCTCTAGACTTAGGCAAATAATGAAGAAGAAAGAAGAAGACGTATTGTTAATAAGGAGAAGTACTGACGCTCGATGGTGGTCAGTTATCCAGTCATGGGTAACTTCCCTCAACTCCCATTGAGGTCATGTTTGGCTAGCATACTAGTTTTCAAAACCCATTATTTTAATAAAACCTTATCATATAGTTTAAAAAAATATCACATCCATATAAAATAAATCTAATATCTTATTTAATTTACTTTAAATAAAATATAATAATTTCTCATTAATACACATAGTCACATAATTCAAATTCTCTTTGATTAGTAATGTCAAATTATTAAATCTCTAATTAATAATTAAATTAATTAAAATAACATAGGCTTATTAAATATTTCTTTTAATTCAATAAGCTCACATAATCACATACTTCGAATAATAAAAATTCACCACATTAAATTAATAAAGGTAAGACATATAATTAAATTAATCTATCACAACTTCATCAATTAATTATTTAATCTAATAATTAATTCATCAAAAAATGTTTATTTAATCCAATAAATATTTAAATTAAATTACAAAATCTCGGTTGTCACATCTTTCCCCTCTTAAAAGGATTCTGTCCTCAGAATCACAACTTAATAATTAGTCCCGTTACATTCCCCCCCCCCCCCCTTACAAAGATTCTGTCCCCAAAATCGCTTATAACAATCTAAGTAAATAAATGAGGAAAAATTTTCATGATATTCTCTTCGAGTTCCCACGAAGCTTCTTCAGCGTTGTGGTTCCTCCAAATTACCTTAACAGAAGGTATTACTTTATTTCTCAGAACTTGTTCTTTTCGGTCGATAATTTGAACAGGAATTTCTTCGTAAGACAAGTCTTCGTCAAAATGTAGGGGTTCATATTCAATCACGTGCTTGTAATCGGGTTTGTAGGGTCGTAGGACTGAGACATGGAAAACATTGTGGACATTCTCTAGAGATGGAGGTAAGGCTACCTCATAAGCAACTTCTCCGACCCTTCTCAAAACTTCAAAGGGTCCAATGAATCTTGGGCTCAATTTCCCTTTCTTTCCGAATATGATATTTCCCTTCCAAGGAGAGACCATTAAGAACACATAACTACCTGGTTCGAACTCAACATTCTTACGGTGTGGATCAGTGTATTTCTTTTGTCTGTCTAGGGCTGCTATTAATCTCGCTCAAATCACTTTGACTATCTCTGTTGTTTGTTGTACCAATTCTGGTCCTAGTAATTGTCTCTCGCCAACTTCATCCCAATATAGTGGAGTTCTGCACTTTCTACCATATAACGCTTCATAAGGCGGCATTCCAATACTAGCGTGGTAACTGTTGTTGAAACCGAACTCTATGTTTATAAATGGTCATCCCAATTTCCTTTAAAATCCATTATACAAGCTCTTAACATATCTTCCAATGTCTCGAATTGTTCTTTCACTGTCCATCTTTACGAGGGTGATATCTCAGGCTCATTCATAAATCGTGTACCCATGCATTCCTGTAGACGTTTCCAGAAGTTCGACATAAAACGCGGATCTCTATCAGAAATAATTGACACCGAAACTCCATGCCTTAAAACAATCTCTTTCACATATAACCTTGCCAACTGATCTAGGTTGAATCTGATTTTGATCAAAATGAAGTGTGCAGATTTCATCAATCGGTCAACAATAACCCATACTGCGTCGTAGCCTTTCTGAGTCGTCGGTAGGCCAACCACGAAATCCATCGTAATATGTTCCCATTTCCATTCTGGAATCTCTAAAGGATGTAGCAACCCACTCGGTCTTTGATGTTCTACTTTCATTTTCTGACATGTTAAGCACTTGGCAAAACACTCTACAACCTCTCGTTTCAAATTTGGCCACCAAAAGTGTTGTCGAAGACCTTGGTACATCTTGGTGCTACCAGGGTGAATCGTAAATCTTGAGTTGTGAGCCTCGCTTAGAATTTCTTCCTTAATCTTTGGTACTGGCGGTAACCAAATTCTACTCTCAAATCTTAGTAGTCCCTCACTTTCTATTTTGAATCTCAATTCAGTCCCTTCGGATATCTTCTTCTTCACTTTCTCACATTCTTCGTCCTGAAGTTGAGCCTCCTTAACTTTATCCAGTAAAGTTGTATCAGCTTGCATCTGGAACAGTTTCTCGTCAATTTCCATAGGATACTTCAATTCCAATTCCAGCTTTTCCATTGCTAAAATTAGCTCCTCCTGAGCGGTCAACGTCATCAATTTCTCCCGACCTTTTCTACTTAGGGCATCAGCCACCACATTTGCCTTACCCGGATGGTATAGAATCTCACAATCGTAGTCCTTAATTAACTCCAACCACCTTCTTTGGCACATATTCAAGTCTTTTTGTGTAAAAATATATTTCAGACTCTTGTGGTCTGTATATATTTCACACTTCTCCCCATAGAGATAGTGCCTCCAGATTTTCAAAGCAAAAACCACTGCAGCTAACTCCAAGTCATGGGTCGGATACCCCTTCTCATAATCCTTCAGTTGTCGTGACGCATACGCAATGACTCTACCATTCTGCATAAGAACACATCCGAGTCCTTTATGCGACGCATCACTATAAACCACAAAATTTCCTGTGTCATCCGAAAGAGATAACACAGGTGCTGAACTCAACCTCCTCTTTAATTCTTGAAAGCTTTCCTCACACTTCTCCGTCCAAACAAATTTCACCGATTTCCTAGTCAAATTCAATCAGCGAGTCGCGATCTTGGAAAAATCCTGAATGAATCTTCTGTAATAACCCGCTAATCCAAGAAAACTTCTTACTTCCGACAGTGTCTTCGGCTGGTCCCAATTAATCACAGCTTCGACTTTGGAGGGATCCACCGAAATTCCGTCTTTATCAATCATATGTCCAAGAAATTATACTCTTTCAATCCAACATTCACATTTCAAAAACTTAGCATACAACTTCTCTCTTCTCAATGTCTCTAGTGTCAACCTCAAATGCTCTTCGTGTTCTTCCTTGGTTTTTGAATATACCAAAATGTCATCTATAAATATTACTACAAATTTGTCCAAAAACCGCTTGAACACTCCATTCATTAAGCCCATACATGCTGCAGAAGCATTCGTTAGACCAAATAACATTGCCAGAAATTCGTAGTGACCGTATCGTGTTCTAAACGCTGTCTTCGATACATCCTCTGGTCTCACCTTCAGTTGATGATAACCACTTCTCAAATCTATCTTTGAAAAATATTTTGCTCCCTTTAACTGATCGAACAAGTCTTCAATTCGCGGTAATGGATACCTATTCTTAATCGTGACCTTGTTCAGTTCTCTGTAGTCTATACAGAGTCGCATTGTTCCATCCTTCTTCTTCACAAATAAAACTGGCACTCCCTAGGGTGATACGCTTGGTTGAATATACTTCTTGTCCAGTAATTCTTGTAGTTGGACCATCAATTCTTTCATCTCTACCGCTGCCGTTCGGTATGGTGCCTTCGATATTGGGGCCGTTCCTAGAGCCAAATCGATCACAAATTCAACTGCTCTGTCTGGAGGAAGTCCTAGCAAATCGTCCGTAAATACGTCTGTGAAATCTCTCACTACCGGAATTTCATCTATTTTCGGATTCTCTTTACGACTATCGACTTTGTAAGCTAGATATCCTACACAACCTTGCCTTAACAATCTTCTGTCTTGCATCATCGTCAGACAACTCGCTTGTCTAGGTGACTTGCTACCATAAAACACAACCTTTGACGGAGTCATAAGGTTAATACACTTCTTCTGGCAGTCAATTACCGCCCCATAATTGGATAACCAATCCATACCCAAAATAACATCAAATTCTCCAAGTCGAATAGGGATAAGATATACGTTCATTATATTACCCATAATATCTACTCTACAGTTCTTGTGCACATACTTAACAGGGATAATTTCTCTATTCGCAATCTCTATGTTCATAGGGTATTCTAACTCGTCCTTAAGCAATTCTAAGTTCTTAGCAAAGTCATCAGATATAAATGAGCAAGTAGCACCCGAATCAAATAACACATAAGCATTAACTTTATTTATCAGAATGATACCAGACACCACATCGCGAGACTGCACTGCGTCTTACACTGTCATGTTGAATGTTCTGGCAGTCGGTCGGTTGGTTGCGGTTGGTGCTGCGATTGTCAGAGTGCTTCCACCAGCATTTCCTCTGTTTCCTCTTGAACTCGTCCCTCCTGATCCCTTCTTAGGACAATCTCTTGCAAGATGGTCCTTTAATCCACATGTAAAGCATGCACCCTTCTTTGGGTTTGGACAGTTTGGTGCTATGTGGCCTTCCTGACCACAATTGTAGCACACTCGCTTCCCCTTCAGATAAACTCCCAAATGCGTTTTTTCGCAGGTTGGGCACGGTTCAATCTTCTTCTTCTGCCCTCCCTGTTGACTTCCGGCTGACGAATTTTTAGACCACTTCCTCTTCTGATTGTGATTACCCCCAGTGCTACTCCCACCAGTCTTGTTATTACCTTCATTCTCACTCTTCTTCTTCTTCTGCTCCTGATTATACTTCGTTACTGCATCACTTCCACCCTCAGCAAGTATGGCCTTCTCTAACACTCCCGCAAAAGTGTTCAATTGGAACATTGACACTTTGCTATACAACCAGGGCTTTAGACCCTGCTCAAATCGTCTTGCCTTCCTCTCATCAGTGTGCACTTGGTATGTGGCGAACCTAGCAAACTCATTAAACCTTGCCATGTAATCAGCTACTGACATATTTCCCTGCTTCAACTCTAGAAACTGGACTTCCATCTGATTTTGTGAACTGGTTGGGAAATACATCTCGAAGAACAAATAAGTCTTAAATAACATCAATTCTAAATATCATTACATAACCACATATTTAATCAGTCTTCATTACTTCCTAATCTTGCCCTTGCCCTTACTAGTAGAAGGTTCGTCTTCTCTTTCGTTCTTAACTGCAATGTTATTATTACGCAAGAGTGAGCACGATTTCCCACAAGTATAACAATATAACAATGAATAATAACATGCGAGAGAAATAATAACTTCTGATATAAAGCTCAACTTTTGAATCAAGAATGGATAACAAGAATCAAAAGAAATTCTGAGGGTTATAAGACCTTGAACTATATCCTAGGTTGTCAAGTGTTTTTACTTGAAACCTTTAACAGTCATAAGACTATGGACTCTTCTTCTCGTACTTAGGGGGATCAGCCCTTAGCACCATACTGTGCACAATATCTTAACGCTAAAGCATAAATAATCCCCTATACAGGGTTGTTCATCTCAGTTTGACATTCGAGTCCGCACCAAAGAAAGTTTGGTTTGGATAATTCATCAAGGAATTATGAAATTTAGAACGCTCATCAACTACGGACTAGTCGAATCAATAAGGGTTCGCTAGTCTAACAAGGTTTAACAGTAAACGAATATTTAACTTGAATAACATCTCAAAAGGTATATAATAGAATAATTATTGTATAACAACATCATTGTTAAAGATTAATAAACTTTAATATACAAGACATGCTTGATCAATAATAATGAGAACTTGCTCAATATCGAAAAATAAATTAATCAACTTATATAACGATAACAAGTAGGGTTAGAAAACTTGCTCAACGAAAGTTTAGGGTAAGAAACTTGCTCAACGTAAATGTAGAGTTAGAAAACTTCTCAATGTAACAAGATAAGGTTTTGAAACTTGCTCAACGTAAATGTATAGTTAGAAAACTTGCTCAATGTAACAAGATAAGGTTTAGAAACTTGTTCAACTTAAATGTAGAGTTAGAAAACTTGTTCAATGTAACAAGATAAGGTTTAGAAACTTGCCTCGTGCGTAGATTACACGTTAAACAAACTCGTTCTTTGAATTAAATCCTACATACCAATTACGTTCACAATACCAGTCAATAATAACGTACTAAAATCATAAATTATTCTTTGTCTAATCTCGACTTCATGACTATACTTAGTCAATTATTACACTTAGTGTAAAATTAAGACTTCACAAAAAATTAAACTAATTATGTATTCGATCATTCAATCCACACGTAATTTGTGTTATGGGCATGTTAAGAATTTATTTTAACATTACATTATAGGTCTAACAAGTCTTTATAATCATTAGACTAAGTTGCTATCACATTTCTATGCTTGAACATTAAAAATTTGCATTTTCTGGACAATACTATGTCTTGGTATTTGCAGCCAGGTGTCTGGTGTCTGTTGCGGGTGGCATCAAGCACATGAGTCTCGAGTTCGAGTTGGCGTCGAGGCGCGACACTTTAGATTCTGAATTTCCAGTTCGTGAAGAACACAGAATTCAGCGAAATAAACTCTACGTGATCATTAATTTCACCAATTTTAACATACCCACATGCTAGAATTTATATCTAACCCTTACCCAACATATATAGAGTGATTTTAACCCATTAAAACACATAATCATAGAATTAGAGCATGCAAATTGTACTGCTTGATGTTCTTGAAGTTCTTTAACAAAAACATTGATTTTAATGCTACAGATTCGTTATAAAGCCAAATCCAACCATTCAAGTTTCATTTTGTTCATTTTAACATGCATAATCATATCAATATGTGAATTTTGCAAAATAAATTATATTTGACATATAAAAATTACGTATAAGGCCATATGGCCATATCACGTACTCTGTAATCGTATACTATAAAATTTCATGAAACTGATGATATGGAATTATGCAATATATATATATAAAACATGCCACTACTAGAATTATTACATATATTATTATAACAATTTTCCAATTTGCAGAGATTCACAGAAGACTTTAAGCCATATTCATAAAACTTAAAAGACGTAAAATAAGAATTTGGATTGAAGAGAATTACCCAAGCGTAGATTAAATAAAATGACAATTCCCTCTACTTCAATCAAAGAGTTTCTCCCAATCTCTCTCAAAATTTCTCAAACTCTCTCTTTGATTCTCTCTGTTAAGTTCTCTAGACTTAGGCAAATAATGAAGAAGAAAGAAGAAGACGTATTGTTAATAAGGAGAAGAACTGACGCTCGTTGGTGGTCAGTTACCCAGTCATGGGTAACTTCTCTCAACTCCCATTAAGGCCATGTTTGGCTAGCATACTAGGTTTCAAAACCCATTATTTTAATAAAACCCTATCATATAGTTTTAAAAAATGTCACATCCATATAAAATAAATCTAATATCTTATTTAATTTACTTTAAATAAAATATAATAATTTCTCATTAATACACATAGTCACATAATTCAAATTCTCTTTGATTAATAATGTCAAATTATTAAATCTCTAATTAATAATTAAATTAATTAAAATAACATAGGCTTATTAAATATTTTTTTTAATTCAATAAGCTCACATAATCACATACTTCGAATAATAAAAATTCTCCACATTAAATTAATAAATGTAACACATATAATTAAAGTAATCTATCACAACTTCATCAATTAATTATTTAATCTAATAATTAATTCATCGAAAAATATTTATTTAATCCAATAAATATTTAAATTAAATTACAAAATCTCGGTTGTCACACTTATACACTTAAAGGACTAAGTTATTCAGTAGCCTTGCCCTTCCTTTGTCCTTTCTTGATTTACCGTCTTTCTCTGCCTTAACTGTAATGTTTTTAGGGAAACAAGAATGAGCAACAAGTTTTCCCAATAAGTAATATAGTAATAAGAGTAAGCAGTTACAACGTTTGAATCTTCAAAGGTATAACAATAATTGATAGATCATGGACATTAAGAAGTGTCAAGAGTTTTCAATAAGTATCGTTATAGACTGAAGGACATCAACAAAATTTCAAAGTTTATTCATTTCAAGGTTCAATAAGAATGAACACTAAGCAGTCACTAAGGACTAAGAACTCATACTAGAATTAATAGTGTTATACTGCAAATCCAATATAAATTAGTACAATACGTGATCAACCTAAAGTACCCCACGTTATCCATAACATTTAAACATGCTAGTATGTGCGCACGTCGGTATCCCGACAATATAAAATTTCCCCTTTTTAAGAGGGTTGTTTATCTTAATAGATTTTTAAGAGTCTGCACCAAGTCAATTGGTTTACATAGCTTTCTAACACATGATAATAGTCCAGCCGAATCAAAGGTTAGAACAATGCTTGTAATGGATTTAAGAACAATAAGTTCAATGCTTGTAACAACGTCAAGGTATACAAATGATTTCTGAATAGTAATAGATATTTGCTCGATATAAGTATAGTTGATATGGCAGCAATTCAGATTATACAAATATATACAGTGTAAGAATTAAGGAACTTGCGTAATCATAGATTCCTTGCATGAAATAAATGCATAGGTTAGGCTAGTTTCCTTTAGCGTTGATTACCACTTATAGCGAAAAATCACCTTAATGAACTATATTATCCTATTCATGTATGTATAGGTACTCATTAGTCACACACACCTTGATATACATATTCACACACATTCATCACACATATCTAAATTTATGTAGGCTACACACAGTCAAATTTATAGATGTATGACTCACATTGTTCTTACTTTTAAAATCTTTAGGAATATTTTTAAATCTCTTATACTCATCTCATATGTGAAACATTACTTAAGTTACTCATTCTAATTTAAGTTGTTTCACAAATAAATGTTAAAGAACCTCTAGGATAAGTTTGGCCCTTTGTTAAATCTACTAATAAATTTCCATTTTACATGGTTAAAAGAGCTCATTATATCAACTACTAACCATAGCGTTCATTAAACCATATAACATTGCTAAACAACCTCCTTCTACGCATGCTTGCATATATTAGATTTGATTGTATAACTCTCTACTTAGAACCTCTTTTAGTTCATGCTTGCGTAGTTTATAACGTGTTTAAATAGATGTGCGAATATGTTGGTTATCTCTAGAGGCATGAAACATCCTATCATAGTGGTTCAAAAGTTCACAATACAAGTCGTAGAGTTTTTAACTTAATTGGTTTTCAAATATTAAAATTTCATGACAAACAAACTACACATGCAAAGTATGTTGAGTTTACATTTATAACTAAGCAATAAACATATGCTCAAAAGGTTAGATTTCAAAAAGGCATAAGGTTTTATAAATATGGTTTTTGTCTTTTAACTTTTCTTTCAAAAGGTTATAATTCAAACTCCAAACCTACTAAAACATCTTCCAACATGCATTGACACTTGTTTAAGGATTATGTATGCTCCTTAAGTTAGGTTAGATTAGTTTATGCCTTCTTGTATCAAGCAATCAAAACTATAGTATAAGTCATTGCAGAACCCCCCGCCGGGGTACGAATTTATACTACAGGACCCCCATCGGGGCGGGCATAGCTACTGCAGAACCCCCCCTCCCGTCAGGACGGGCCTTTTATACTACAGGACCCCCACCGGGGAAGGCATGGCTTCTTTAGTTAGAACCATGGCACTCCCCTAATACGAGCTAACATGCCAAACTCTCATCCAAACAGCTATATAATGATACTTATTTGATATAAACGTACTACTAAACATCCCTAGTATGCTTCTAACAATCCCAAACATACAAATAATCAAATTCAAGATTTATGCCATTTTTCCAAAGTTTAACACATTTAGCGATTCTCTTCACTACGAATTTGTTACTTTACCAATTTACTCCGTTTAACTTTCGTTGATTTCATTTTTAACCATATTAATAATGTCTTTCATCAATTTACACATTATATTTATAGAGAGATTGTTGTCCATTTGGAGATTTTACCCTAAGAATTGTTTCCATGGAAGATTGAAGAAACCATTGTGCAACAAGAGGTTGGTTAAAAGCTTCACCAACTCCATCTTCTCCCCTTCCCATAGTCATCATCTCCCTCTTGATTTTCAGCAAATATAGAGCCATGGGCTTTTAGCAAAACACGGCTGAGACTTTTGAAATAGGACTATAATTTTTGGACACTATATATACTCAGCATTTACAAAACCATTACTTAGCATGCTTAGGTTTATTTGACACTTTGTCCACAAATGAGCATATACACCCATTCATATATTACACATAGAATTATATAATCCATGTACATTGGTTTATTTCAAATAATATTTATATTAGACTAGAATATAATTCAGTGGGTACCCATATTACTTATTATTCCAATTCTGCATAATTATTAAAATAATCATTAAATATTAATTAATTATTTAGTCAAAGTCATTTTCCCCCATAAGTTTAAAATATCCATTTAATTACCCCCACACACATCATGGGATCACATAAGACTATTTCATATCTCTTAGTAAATTCCTTAAGTCAAGCTTACCTTTATCATATAGTTTTATATATTAAGTGTTTACATTCCAATTGTCACACCTCATTCTATATTGAATGAAAAACCTTATTATATATGATTTTTCCTTACATGTTATTGTTCATGAATAAAAACAGGAATTAGTGAATCACATTATATAATTATTTATTTATTAATAGTACTAATTAATTTAATCCTTAATTAAATTAGTACTTTCTCAATTCACCACCTTGCCACACTAGGCATAATTTCATAAGCTTAACTAAGCTTCTCAACAGTTCTACTACATTTCTTAATTATTACGTGCTTATTTAATTAAATTAATACTCACGCCAACACAATATATATATATATATATATATATATTTATATATTTATATTCAAATATACATTCAAACAATCTTTATTCACAATTTTATAATTTATTAAAATTTGTGGGTATTACAAGTAGAACCGACTTTAATCGATAAAGTTAAAGCTGCTCAAGCTACAGACCTGGAGCTAATGCGTTTGAGGAAGAAAGTACAAGAAAGTGCTATTCTGGAAGCAAGAATCAATGAAGAAGGAATACTTCGAGTCAACTCCAGACTTTGTGTTCCTAACGACTCTAACTTGAAGTATAAAATCATGATGGAGGCGCACAACACACCGTTTGCAATCCATCCTGGAAGTACCAAAATGTATCATGATCTTTGACATACATTTTGGTGGAGCAATATGAAGAGAGAGATCACAGAGTTTATCTCAAGGTTTTTAACTTGTCAACGTGTCAAGGCGGAGCATCAAGTGCCAAAAAGTCCATTACAACCACTTAAAATTCTAGAATGGAAGTGGGATCACATTACCATGGATTTTGTTGCTGATCTTCCCAAGGTTTCTCAAGGCATAGATGCAATTTGTGTCATTGTTGATACATTAACCAAGTCTACTCATTTCTTACCTATACGAGAATCTTATTAACTTGAACGTCTTACTCGTATATACATAAATCATATTGTAAGACTGCACGGCATGCCAGTATCTATAGTTTCTGATCGAGACCCGAGATTCACTTCACGATTTTGGGTTAGTTTGTAAAAAGCTATGGGCACGGATTTACGATTCAGTTCGGCATGTCATCCTCAAATGAACGGGCAGTCAGATATGACTATTCAAACTCTTAAAGATCTATTAAGACTCTGTGTCCTAGACTTCAAGGGAAGTTGGGACAAGTTCTTGCCATTGGTGGAATTCTCCTACAACAACAGTAATCAAGCAAGTATTGCATGACTCCATTCGAGGAGTTGTATGGACGCAAGTGTCATTCTCTAGTATGCTATGATGAGGTGTGTGAAGCAATGTTGTTGGGACCAGAATTGGTACGCATGACTACGGAGAAGATTCAAATGATTTGGCAACGTATAAAAACCTCACAAGATCGACAAAAGAGTTATATTGATCTTCATCGAAAGGACGTGGAATTCAATGTTGGAGATCATGTTTTGTTACGTGTTGCTCCATGGAAGGGAGTTATGAGATTTGGGAAGAGACGAAAGCTCAATCCTCGATTCATTGGGCCATTCCAAATCCTCGACCGAGTAGGAACTGTGGCCTATAGACTCGCCTTACCGCCAAGTATGTCTCGTGTTCATAACGTTTTTCATATATCTATGTTACGTAAATATGTGGAAGACACGAACCACATTATTGAATTAGAACCAGACGATATAGCGAAAGATTTAACGTATGAAGAGGTACCTGTTAAAATCTTTGTTATGAATGGGAGGTTGTAAGATCCCAACTTTTATGAATAAAAATTTAATTTCAAGAAATATATATTTAAATATTATGGTGTGGATTTGATATAATGTTATATTTGTGGGTTATAAATTTTGTAAAGTAAGCAAGTTTTTATAAAATATTCGATTGGTCGGGGAATATTCGTTCTAACAGGGAATATTCGTACGACGACACAATCATTGGTGGACCCCCAATTACCCATTTTTTAAAATCGTCAAAGAAAGTTATCGCAGCGCCAGTCAAGCCTTGGGAGGCGGCAACAGCAAATATGAGGCCTGTGCCATCGACCATCACGAAAGTGGCATCATCGCCGCTGTGAACGAGAAATAAAGAAGAGAGTTGCACCACAGTCATTAGCTTTTAGAGTTTGACATCTGCAGAGTGAAAATGCGGCCACGAGATAAAGGAAGGGGCTGAAGCCAGCACGGCAGGCAGAAAAAAACATAATGAGCTTTTAAGTGCTCAATTACTAGGGGATATATAAGAAAGAAATATGAACATGTTGTTCAACTAATGTAACAATTAATTAAGTGTATTAAACCTTTAATGAAGGTTGAACAAAAAGATTAAACGAGATTAAAAGACAAAGAAAGTGAACGCGGGTTACAAAATCGATATTCGGGGACCTTAGTCACGATAAACAAACGTGGGGGGTTGCTAGGATTGTGATTCCTTAGACTTTGAGTAGCTAGCGTAATGAATAACATTTCGATGTTATAATATTGTAATGAGAGATGAATGTAAAACGTATAGACGCTGTGAACTCAATGTTTTTGCGATGAACTATCAGTCTTAGCATACAACGAACCTTAAGGCTCTGACATGAAGAAAGAATATTGAACATGGGGTTCAGATTATAGTAATAAATGAAAGCGATTAAAACCTTAGATAAAGGTTGGATGAGAGATTAAGGAAAGGACAACATAAATGTTGAATACGTAAACGATCCTCGTGAATCGTATTTACGTCAGACGAACGTTCTAAGTATAAATTGGTTGTATAACTTAGACGTTGATGAAAGTACTAAGTAAGATATGAATTATCAAGAAAGCCATAACAAACGGTAATAAGATTAATGAAAGCTGAATGTGTGTCGGATAAAGAATGTTAGAATGAAATGTAAGCGTTTAACACTTTAACCGACGTGAAGGTTGAGTGTACGCGAATAATAAACAGGCAGAACCTACACCCCGTGTATGGTTTGACCGTACGATAATGAAGACCAATGATTAAACCGTGAATAGAAAAGAAGCTGAATTAAGGACAAGTACGTATAACGTAAAGAAGCTGAGTTAATGATTAACATGAATAATCATTCTGAGTATACAAAAGACTATATGACTTAGACGATAAGAATGAATCCTGAGGTATGGCATTTAGTTTCCAGAAAGCCATAAAGAATA
Organism: Panax ginseng; assembly: GCA_020205605.1. Classification (NCBI taxonomy): domain Eukaryota; kingdom Viridiplantae; phylum Streptophyta; class Magnoliopsida; order Apiales; family Araliaceae; genus Panax; species Panax ginseng. The sequence continues at coordinate 127,282,129 of CM035137.1, forward strand.
AGAAATTGACTTAACGAACATTATAGTTTAATGGTTCAGATAAGTTAGATGAATTTAGGTTGTAGTACAATTGTAACCTTTCATGGTTGACATATGGGAGTTGGGCTAAACAATTCCTTCAGAAAGCGAAGGTATATATGAAACTAACAACCGATCTAACTCACTGTGATGGCAGTGTAGACGAGACGGGAACTTGTGTTATTGGTTGTTTTTGGGAAACCACTCAGAGTACTATATGGACTACTAGTAGAGACGTGATGTGTACTGAGTCCTAGAGAGGTTATAAGAAGAAGATAAGAATGTAAATCATCAAAGATGATGAATGTTTGAGTAAGACATCTCTGTATGTCATGAAGCCATAAACTGGTAGTAAAGGGAGTTAGTCGCGTAAACTTAGATTATAAGAACGCGAACCCTAAGAAGTAAAGTTAAGTAAACCAATGCGAAATTCAAGTATATGACTAATTGGTATATGTGTTATTTCCTTATGTGCTACATAGGAATTGGAATGAGCAGTTCAGCGTAAACTATAAGTTGTAACTGTGCGTAAGGCAAGTTTCCTAACTTCATTCATATTTTAAATGAATGTTATTTTCCTAAAGTTCTTAGATGTTTAACTTGAGAAGTTTTGTCTATGTGCAAATGTGCAATATTTGTTCAAGGTGGTAGAACGTATTAGGCCTTGGGCCACAATGTGAACACTTCGATGTTTCTATGATATGAACTGTTCTGTGATTGAACTGTTCGATGTAAGAATGTTGTATTTATAAATGAACCCTTATTGTTAAGTTTGTGCTATTAATTCTAGCCAGACATGATGTGTATGAAAGAAGGTAAAAAAATAAAAGTATTTCAAAGTGAATGTGACTAATGTGTTAAAATGATAGGAATCGAGATTATTCCTATTATTCAAGCTGCTTCATAACCGTTGTTCGGTTATTAAAGTCTTAAAAGAATGTTTAAATTCTTGAAGTTATTTGTTCAACTACTAAGACTTGATGAGCAATTGAATGCACACACTTGCTTTAAATAAAAACATTTTTAGCGAACGATGTTAGAAAGAACTTAAGGATCCCATAAAGATCAAGCTGATCAGTTTCCAGAAGATGTGCCATTCATTATATAAATGAGCTTGAAGATCAAGCGAAGACTTATAATATAGAATGATATACTTAAACTATTGAATAGTTTAATGAATGATTATGTATCCTTAGTGGCGGATAAAAGTCACTTGTTCAAGATGTAAAGAATAGTGTAATATCATTATTTGTAATGAAAGAGGTTTTAAGGTTTTAGAACCTGGGATTTGAGAATGTATGTTGTTATATTTGGTTATATAATGATGTTTGTTTGGAAGAAGATGGGACCGTGACGTACGAAATCCGGGTGTGAAAATAGACCGGATTTTGGGGTGTTACATACTATCTATGAGATAATATTTGTGTAAAAACTCTCAGCTACGCTTTTTTCGTATTGTATAAATGAAGTTTGTATTTAAATTCTGGACCATGTATTTGGCGACTCAGAATGGGTTATGTATACCATTTTTGGGGGCGTCACATAAGTCTTTATGACCGACAGAAATAGTAAAAAGTCCAGAAATGGTTGAAATATTAAAATTCCAGACATGGTAAACAACACTCAGTTGATGAAAGTTTTGAACTGTTATACTTCTTCAAATCCTATATTGTTATAAATTATAAAATCTGATGAGCATGTCATAGTTCACTCTTGCAAATCATTCCCTTTGCAGTATTAGATGGTAACCCTGGCACATCTGGAGTAAACAATGGGAAGCGTCCCTTCTTAGACTAGTTTAAATTAATGTCTAGTTGAATGTAATACTTTTGTAATAATAAGTTCTTTATGAAAAATCATGTAACCAAACTTTAATATATGATATATATATATAACATCTTTATTTTCGCAACCGTGTTTCCTTTACATAATAAGATGTAATTAGAACTTTCAATTTAGTTTGAGATCCTTGGGAACTATACATCTGAGTGAGGGTATTGACAACATGGACTGTTCATGTTGTTGTTGATACTCTGGATTTCAGATAGATAGGTACTATCGATACGATATTGTAATCCACATGATATAGACTATACATCTGAGTGAGGGTATTGTTAATATGGATTGTTCATGTTATTACTAGTACTATGAATTTCGGATAGATAGATAGATAATATTCGTAGATACAGTCTATACATCCAAGTGAGGGTATCCATGTAATGACCCCAAAATTCATACAATTCGATTATCGACTTTGGTCATTAATAATACATTTAACCTCTAATTTTACATCATTAAACGATAATACAACTATTGAAATTTGCGAAATAATTAAAATTTTCTATTTCAAACTATCCTCGTTCCCAAAAGCTTTAACCTTTACATCTAAATAACTCAGAATCATTTTAATACTACAATAGTTTACATCGCAAAATAATATTATAATTCAATATTAATACATTATTTGGAACCTTAAACATGATTCAAATAATAATAACACAACCAAAATGTATAAATCTTCAAGTATCACATCTGATTCATGTCTTTCAAGTAACACATAACTGTACCTTGAATCTTGAACCTGCAAAAGTGGTTATTTGGAAGGTTGAGCTCGATAGCCCAGTAAAATCTAACAGTTTTCATGCATCACATATCACATAATAACATGCTTAACATATAACATACATGCTACAGTTCATATGACAAGTATAAAGATTGAGCCCTTACTCAATTAGCATGCTTTAATCAATCAACATAGTCATAAATTGACTTTAACATTTCATACTTTCAACATATATATAGCACATCATGCTCTTTGCAATAAATATTTAAAACAGTTAATCATCAAGTTCACATAGCAAATAGGAACTGAAAGACTTGCCTTGATTGTTTTTTACCAATAACAGTTTAATAGCTTACAGTTATCTGCACTTCATGTGCCCTTCAAAATTATATAATCATACACATCAACTATTAGTCACATAGAAACACATAGTAGTTGTAATGTAAACTTTACTCTATATCTCATAACCCTTCCTATTATCACAACACAATGTTCAATTTGATTGTGTTAACTTTCGACTTATGTCTCACTATATTTCATAGTCGAAGTTCATTCAAGTGCTTAAGTCTTACTAGGAATCATTATTGGTTTTATATTAACCATATTCCATATCTTATAATATTTATTTCAATTTAATTAAAACACTTTTTAAGTTCATTAACACTTGGCGCGACGTTTCAACGTTCATTCGTCACGCGCCTGATTCGTCTCTCTTGTGTGTGGTTAGTATGCTTATACAACTTATCTAATACATCATTTATTAATTTTAAGCATCATTATACTACATAATATTCATGTTCTATAACTTAGAACAACATCTTTTATCTTCAAGATCACTACACTTGCATACGTGCATATTATGAAGTATAATGATGCTTCAAGTGTAGTGATCTTGAAGATAACAGTCGTAAAGATGACCATTTTTACGAGTGTAGTGATCTTGAAAGATGACCATTTTTACCCCTGTTCCAGACCTCAAATTGATAAACTTAAAGCATAACAGTTGTAGGTCTATTCGTCCTCGATCCGGATCATCTTGAATCACATCAATCGGAGTTCGTATGAAAATATTATGACCGTTTTACCAAAATAGGTCAAAGCAGTCATAGTCAGCACACATTGGGTGTGGCCGCGCCCCTTTTCCTCACACCATTCCAAAGCATACGCCATTTTCCATTATTTCTACTCAGGCGCTTCGCATGGGCTTTCGCATACGAAATACGCTTTTGACATAACTTTCTCATTATAAGTCTGAATTAGTTGGTTTTCGATTCGTTGGACTCGTTAAACTCTTAGCTACTCATCTAGAGAATAATTATAACACTTTAAACATATTAACAAATCATTTTAAAGATTCCAATTCAGTGTTCATGTTATATTTTCATGTTTTAAACACATTTAGCGAATTCATTCACTACAAATTCGTTTCTCAACCAAATTGGTCTAATTAACTTTTGTTATTTCATTTTTCAACGTACTAACAACATCTATTATCAAATTGCAGATTATAATACATATTGAGAATGAAATTCTGTACTTTCTTAAGCTATTTTTTTCATACATAACCACTGTTATTTCAATTCTTCCTACAATCCCAATTTCACATGTTTGATACTCAAACAACACTCATATATGATGATTAACAGATTATAAACCCTATATACAAGTATTTGTATCAATCCAACATAATTATCAATAGAAATTCCAAAAATAAAGTTCAAATTAGGGTTATACCTTATTCCTTTGATTGTTTGCTAGCAAGAGATGATGTGAAGGCTTACAAATTCCTCTCCCACCTCTAGATAATCTCGGAGAATTCTCTCTTTTCACTTTGTTTTTCTCTTGCTTTATCCAACACTCTGTCTTAGTTAGCCTTAGGAAAATAAGACGCGTAAAAATATAATCTGATATGGCTTTCACCCTTATTCTTCCGTTAGAAAACAATACATCAGTTACAATAAGCCAAAGGCCACAAGGCCATGTTTGGCTACACCCAATTATCCCTCACTAGTTTATTTTAATAATATTATATTATATAGTTTTTATTTGTTACACATGTAACCAATCTTCATAACTTACAATACTAATTAAAATAAATATAATTTTTATATAATTATTCGGATGATTAATAAATAATTATATATCTAATTTAATTAATAAATTAGACTTAAACATCGCTTTATTTAATTTACTTATTTTCTTTAATAATAAACAATTTAATTTAATTTAATTATTTCATTAAATTAAATCTTTCAAATAAAAATTACCATTATTGAATTTCATTACTAAATTAATGCACCACAATTCATCAATTATTTATTTATCTCAATAAATAAATTAATTAAAATATTTATTTAATTCAGTAAATATTCAAAATTAATTATAAAATTCATTTAATTTCTTCAATAGTTAACTTAACTATTAAACCTTACTTTCCCAATAAATGAATATATATTTCTCTTCACACCACAATTTATATTTCAAAATATATAGCACGTATATATACATACTCAAACTCAAAACATCCCATGATAAGAATTTTAATTTTTAAATTCTTATTTTAATAACTTATAAAAATTCGGGTTGTTACTATCCAAATATGGGAATAGTTCTCTAGAGAATTGTTATCTGTTATGGGATACTGTGAACCATAGATCTATGGGAATTGTATCTTGTGATATTTGTACAGTAGTTCGATTAGATATAAGCATAGAATCGGATACCATAGGTATATAGATTTGAATGTGTTATATTAATTGATTAGTTGTAAGCACCATATCAGATACCGTGGGAGTATAGAATTGTGGGCATTACATTAATGGTATCAAAGTAGTTAATGTTATAGATATAAGGAAGAGGAATCTTAGTATATAGTCTCCGAGTCCATAAAAATATTAAACTACACATAAAAATAACATTAAAAATTTTATGCTTTGAGTAATTTTTTTTTATATAAGTAATAAAGAACTTTTGTTATATAAGATGGCCAACTCCGATGTTGAAGAAATGCCAATAATAAATAATCCACCACAAATTGAGTTATTTATAGATATTGATGCAGAGGATGAAGAATTGCTTCATGATCAACAACTATTAGATGCTGAGGAAAAGGAGGATCCAGTGGCAGGACAATTAATGAGAATTAAAGATCATGAGAAGGCGATGGCATCACTAGTTCACAAATCTGAATAGATAATGATCAGATGAGGTTTAGGGCACATCTAGCCAAGGGAATGTTAGATCATGAAAGGGAAACCAATAATCGACTAAAAGTACAACTGCACCATGCACAGAGTGGCAGGAAGGAAATACAGTCAAGGTTGCTCAAATCTATTCTGGAAACTCAAGATGTCTTCAGTGATTTGCAACGAAGAGTAGTTCGATATCCAGTCGAAGGGAAGAAAACTTCTTATCTAATAGATCGATCTGTGGTATGCCACATGATCCAGGATTTCTTCGATGAAGTTAATAATTTTTAAGTGTAGTATAGAAATCTAAGGGCTCTTTATTAGTACGAATAAAAGAGAATTTAAAGTTTATATTATAGCTGGTAGTGTTTATAAACTACTAGTTATTTATGTGTGTATTATGTGACATATGAATAAAAAGTATGTTTGTTTCATATAAATTCTTATCGTGGATGTTTATTATTTTATAAAATCATTCCACCAACTAGAAGACCTCAACGAGAGATAGAAAACGATGTTAATCTTGCTCAACAGTTAGTAGAAATTTTGTTAGGTGCTATAAATAGACCCCACAAACTCAAACCACAACTTTTAAGGACTTTAAACTAGTTGGTCCACCTGAGTTTAAAGGTACGTCTGAACCAGTTGATGCACAAATCTAGATTACTGAGATAGAAATTTTTTTCTTAGTAACCAATGTCAATGAGAATCAAAAGATAGTTTTTGTAACCTTTTTCTTAAAAGGAGAGGCAAATTATTGGTGGGAATCTACTAGGGGTCGGGTAGAAACTGAAGTTTTGTCATGGGATAGATTCAAAGAATTATTCTTTGAAAATTATTTTTCCCAATCTCTGAAGGATCACATGGAAGTAGGATTCTTAGAGTTGAAACAAAGATAACTTATTGTATCTCAGTATACAACCAAGTTTAACGAACTGTCTAGGTTTTCCCCATATCAAGTAAATACTGAACCTAGGAAGACTCGGAGGTATCAAGAAGGTTTGAAACCTCAGATACGTAGCAAATTATTTATATTCCAAATAAAGACTTTTTCCAAAATACTCGAGAAAGCTTTCATAGCTAAGAGTGAAAATGAGAATCTCATCAAATTTCACAAGGAAAAGAAGAATTAAAATGAGGGAGGGAAACCTAAGACAGAACCCATTTCAGGTGGGTTTAATAATAAAAAGAAATAGGATACTACTTTTTCTAACAACTCGGGGAAAAAGGAAAATACTAATAATAACAACTTTAATAATAACAAGAATAATAGGATGGAATCATGTCCTACACGTGGGAGAATACATACATGATTATGTCTTAGAAATAAAAATAAATGTTTCAATTGTGGACAGGAGGGACACTTTTCTCCACAGTGTCTTATCCCTAATAAAAATAAATGTTTCAACTATGGTTCGTCAGAACATTTATCGAGGAACTATACCAAACCCAAGAACCAGGGAGGAGGGGGAAACAGAGTACCAAAGAATAACAATAATCGATCAACAGTAGCTACAGTTGGAGCTCAGAGTTGAGCAACTGCCAAAATATATAATATGTCGGTGAGGGATGGTGTTACTTCACTGGACGTGGTGATAGGTATCATCACTATCAACACTTTAAATGCATATGTGTTATTTGACTCTGGTGCTACTTGTTCCTTTATGTCTAATAGTTTTTTATAAAAAATTAAATATACCATGTGAAAACTTAGACATACCATTCTATGTAGAAATTGCAAACAATGAAAAGATTCATGTTAAGACTATAAATAAGAACTGTAGTGTGGATATAAAAGGAAATAATTTTCTAGTAAATCTTATTCCAATTCAGTTAGGAGAATTAGATGTAATCTTAGGAATGGATTGGTTCGTTAACCATAGCGCAATGATGGATTGTCATCAAAAACGTATAAACCTATTGAATGCGTTGAAGTCAAATATAGTTTTCAACTGAGGTTGTTCACCTAAGAAATCTCGATGTCTGGCCATAACTCAAGCAAAAAGGTTACTTATAAAGGGTTGTTCAGGTTATTTGGCCTAATAGTTGATACTCAATAGGAAGGAGTAAAACTATATCAAATACATATAGTTAAGGAATTTCCCGATGTATTCCCAGATGACTTACCGGGTCTTCCTCCAGATAGGGAAATCGAGTTTGTCATTGACCTTGCACCAGGAATGACACCAGTTTCTAAGGCACCATATAGAATGGCACCTGTAGAACTGAAAGAGTTACTAGTACAACTACAGGAACTCTTAGATAAAAAGTACATACAACCTACTATTTCAGCTTGGGGAGCATTAGTATTATTTGTAAAGAAGAAGGATGGAACAATGGGGTTATGTATTGACTATAGAGAATTAAATAAATTAACCATTAAGAATAAGTATAATTTATCAAGAATTGATGATTTGTTTGATCAATTAAAAGGGGTTGAACACTTTTCAAAAATCGACCTTCGGACAAGTTATCATCAATTAAAGGTAAGAAAAGAAGACGTGCCGAAAAACAGCGTTTAGGACACGCTATGGACATTATGAGTTTCTTGTGATGTCCTTTGGGTTGACAAATGCACAAACAAAATTTATGGACTTGATGAATCGGGTGTTTAATCCATGCTTAGACAAATTTGTTGTAGTGTTTATCGACGATATTCTGGTATTCTCAAAAACATGGGAAGAACATGCTGAACACTTGAGAGTCGTTTTGGAGTTATTACGAAAGGAACAACTTTACGCAAAGTTTTTCAAGTGTTAATTCTGGTTGAAGAGAGTTCAGTTCTTATGCCATGTAATTGATAAAAATGGAATATCATTAGATCCAACTAAGATCGAAATGGTTGTGAATTGGGAACAACCAATAACTCCAACAAAAGTAATAAGCTTTCTCGGTTTAGCGGGTTATTATCGCCGTTTTATAAAAGATTTATCAAAAATAGAAACCCCACTAACCAATTTAACTCGAAAGATGGTGAAATACATTTGGACAGATAAATTTGAAGAAAGCTTCCAAGAGTTGAAGAAGCGACTGAACATGACTCAAGTGTTGTCCTTACTATATGATACAAGAGGCCTTGTAATATTTAGTTATGCGTCACACAAAGGTTTAGGGTGTGTGTTGATGCAACATGGGAAAGTGATTGCTTATGCATCATGACAACTCAATGATTATAAGAAGAGGTATCCTACTCATGACCTAGAGTTAACCACGATAATTTCTGCCCTAAAAATTTCGAGGCATTACTTGTATGAGGAAAAGTTTGAGATATATACAGATCACAAAAGTCTAAAATATATTTTTGCACAAAAGGAGTTAAACTTAAGGCAGAAGAGATGGTTGGAGCTGATAAAGAATTTTGACTGTGAAATCTTATATCATCCCTGAGAAGATAATTTAGTAGCTGATGCGTTAAGTAGAAAGAACCAAGAAAATTTGAACGTAATAACCACCAATGAAATGTTAATAAAAGTTTTTGAAAGACTTGAAATTGAGGTACGATGTCCAACTACCTCTATCCAAAAGTTATTCATTCTAGAGGGAGTTTCGACTCTACTAGATAGAATCAAAGAGATGCAGGAAAAAGATGAGGAGTGTCAAAAATGTAAGTCTAATATAACTCACATCAAAAATAATAAATTAAGAATAGACATGGATGAAGTATTAAGATATGAAGATAGAATTTGGGTTCCGTTAAATCAAGCATTAAAAGATGAAATCTTAAACAAAGCTTATAATTCTAAATTTTTCATACATCCTAGTAGTACTAAAATGTACAAAGACTTAATTCAACACATTTGGTGGTCGAATATGAAAAGAGAAATAGCTGAATGGGTAAGCAAATGTCTCACGTGTCAAAGGGTTAAGGTTGAACATCAAAAGATGAGTGGTTTACTTTAACCCTTACCAATTCCTGGGTCGAAGTGGGAACATATAACAATGGACTTCGTAGTAGGCCTTCCAGCTACACAGAAGGGCCACGATGCTATTTGGGTAATAGTTGACTGTCTTACTAAATCAGCTCACTTCTTACTTATTAAGGTTACTTATAACTTAGATCAACTTGCCAAGTTCTACATTGATGAAATTATCTCAAGCAATGGAGTACCTGTTTCTATAGTGTCAGATCGAGAACCACGTTTCACCTCAAATTTTTGGGGAAGCCTTCAAAAACACTTAGGAACACAAATGAGATTAAGTACAACTTATCACCCTCAAACTGATGGGTAAAGTCAGAGAACCATTCAAACATTAGATGATATGTTAAGAATTTATATCATAGACTTCAAAGGAAGTTGGGAAGATCAGTTACCTTTGCTGGAATTTGCCTACAACAACAGTTACCATGCTAGCATAAGTATGCCACCCTACGAAGCCTTGTATGGGAGGAAATGTAGAACACCTTTATGTTGGGATGAGGTAGGGGAAAGAAAAATGCTAGGACCTAAAATAATCCAACAAACTTCTGAGAGCATCAAATTTATACGTGAATGATTACAACCGTCTCAAGATCAATAGAAGAAATACGTTGATCCAAATCGTCAACAACGAAACTTTAGCATAGGAAGCCATGTATTCTTGAAAGTGTCCCCTTGGAAGGGCAAGATACGTTTTGGCAAGAAAGGAAAATTGAGTTCGAGATTTATTGGACCTTTAAAAATTTTGAGGAGGGTAGGAGAAGTTTCTTACGAGATAGATCTACCCCCTGAGTTAAACCATATTCATAATGTGTTTCACGTGTCTGTATTATGACCATACAAACCTGATTATAAACACTTTATAAACTATAAGCCGATCCAAATAGAAGAAGATCTTTCTTATGTAGAAGAACTTGTGTAGATTATCGACTGTAAAGAGCAAGTCTTGAGAAATAAAGTGATAGCATCGGTTAAAGTGATTTGGAGGAATCAGAACATTGAAGAGGCTACATGGGAGCTCGAGGACATAATGTGAGAGAACTATCCCCAACTATTTACTTAACTTGTACTATAATTTCGTGGACAAAATTCTTATTAGTGGGAGTGAATGTGAAACCCTAAAACCCTAATAAGATTCGGTTATGTAAATTCCATAATATTAATAAAATCTCTCCATTCTGAAAGAGTTTTGTGTTATTATATACTATGTTAAACTAATTAGGTAAAATAAATTTTAGTCCGAAAGTTGACGTGCTTGACATGTCGTGCTTAAAACTTTTCTTTCAAAAAAGAACTTTTCGGTATATGTATTTTGACATGTTACTTTGTCGTGTTTACATTGACAAAACTCTTTGTCGTGCTTGTTAGGATTTGTGAAAAATCTAAGTTAGGAATCCTAATATGAAAATCAGGAAACCCTATCCCTAGATTTATAAACCCTAACCCTAATTTGTAAACCTTAACCCTAATTGGTTAGACTAAACCTTACTTAGGTTTTCCTAACACCTAATCATGATTATTAAATTTTAATTAGATGTTAATAAACATCATTAAGCAACCTAAATCATAAAAACTAAAACCCTAATTAAGATTAAAGAGGATTAGACTACGCTACTAATTTGTGCAACCTAGCTCACAAGTAGGTTGTTAGTCATCAAACCAAGTTCCAACACACCATATGACATGCTTGTAACTCCCAAGTAGCACAAGTAATAGAACATCAGATATTTAGAGAGGCAAGTTGGTGAAAATGAGCAAAAACCATAGTTTAGAAATTCTATAAAAGGCAGCCTTAGTTAAGTCAAAACTCACGAATTTTCCAAGCCTATACATTTTTATAACATACCTAAACAATCCTTGGTGATAGCAACAACAGAATTAGTAGCCAGAAATCAAAATCAAGCAAGAAAAGGTACAAACCCTAATTTTAACTTAGATCTTTGATGCTATGTTTAATTTGTAGTTTAGATGTTTAGATATGTGTAATAACATGTTAGTAAGTATGCTAAGTTGATAGAACATGTTTACATAAAATCTAGATGCATCAAAATGATGTTTTAAGCAAACTTGAAATTTTGGAAAAATAGGTATGACAGTTAAATGTCAGATCCTGTAGATCCGTGTATGTTAATAGTTAGGTCTGTTAATGGTATGCTAGTTGTAGTATTACATGAGGTCTTTAATTTGGAAAAGAAATCAGGTTCATTAGAATCATATATTTCAGTATATAGGTGTTCAAATGTGGTTGACCGATCACGAAGTTCTGATTTTTGGGTTACCTAGAAATCTCAAGAACAAGTTGAGCCGACTACTTTGACCAACCTTTTAATCGCTTTCTTTTTGTTGTTATGATGTCTAAGTGTAATGAATTAATACCTTGAGATACATATTACATATCTATGACATTCAAACACTTAAATAATCCATAGGATTACCAGAACTAATGGTCAAAACTCGTTGGCCGAGCATGACTGTGTTTTCTAGGTTACCTAGAAAACTGAAGAACATGAAGAACAACCTTTGGCTGTACGTTGACCAACATAGATCTAGACCTTAGAATCATACTATGTCCAAACCAGTGTAACCTATATGTACCTTATTATATAGATTACATATTACATCAATCAAAACATAAATCTATCACACGGATTGAAAGATCTAGAAGCCACAAAATCGTTGACCGACCATAACCATTGTTCGAGGTTACCCAGAAGCTCAAGAACAGCTCTGACAGTGACTTTGAGCCTCTATAACTTCTTCTTATTTGTAGGTTAAAGCATGAAATTGGTATGTTGTTGTACTATTACATGAGTACTATAACACATACACTTCAAACCTAGAATCATTAATAGTAAGAAATTAAGCTAAGGTCAAAGTGACCTCTAGGCCATGACCAACTAATTCTCATAAACTCAAGAACACCTATAGCAACACTTTCTGTCACTATAGAGCTTTAACGACAGATATACAATAATTTTAAATAAATTAATTAATAAAAATTAGAAATGATTAATAAATAAATATAAATAATTATAAAAAATAGTTTTAAAATTTATTTTAAGTTATAATAATTAACTTTTAATATTTTTACATAAATTCAATAAATATTTATTTATTTGGATATTATTAATAATTAAGTAATTAGAATAATTATTTAAAAATCATATTAATGATTTAAAATCATAATAAATGATTATAAATTATTTAAAAATAATAAACAAGATTTTTATAATATTCTAAGTAAATACTAATTATTTAGAAATAGAAATAAATGATTTAAAAATTATTTAATGGATAAATAAAATATCTAAAATTGTTATAAGCTTTCAAAAATTATTATAAAAGATATATAAATTATCTAAAATATAATAAAGCTTATAAATAAAGTTTAATCGAGATATTAACTTGTTAATTACCTAGTAAAGTCTTACGACACCGAAATCATATCGAACTTAACCCAAACATAAATAGTTTATGTATTTGAATATTGTTATCAATAATAATGTGTTAGATTTATATGAATGAAAATCTTAGGTGTTTATAAATGAATCGAGTAGCGTTGCGTGATCGATCTTTGCTCAGGCAAGTTTACTAAACCCTAATTTATTACTTAAACAAGTTACTAAACCCTATTTTAATTAGTTGAGCAAGTTCCTTAATTACTTACATAAATTTATTGAACCATGCTTATTCATAGAACAAGATTCTTATCTTGGATATATATTACCAAACCTAAATTAGAATAGCCAATTATTCTAAAGTTATCGCTATAACTTCAGCATAATTAAGAAATGAATTGTTTATTCATATGATATTGTTTATTGAGCATAAATTGTTGTGTCAAACCAAATTACTTTGGTAAGACATCCTATATTGAGTTATATAACCCAAGAGAGGTTAATGTACATCAATAATATATTGACATTTAGTGCAAGAAGGCACGAGTAGGATGATGTAACGCCCCGAAATCCAGTCTAACTTCATACCTGGATTTCGTACGTCACGGTCACACTTCTTTCCAAACATACATCATTATATACTGAAATATAACAACATACATTCTCAATTCCCATGTTCTAATACCTTATAACCTCTTTCATTACAAATAATGATAATTACATTATTCTTTATCTCTTACAAGAGTAACTTTTATCTGCCACCAAGGATACATAACTGTTCATTAAACTATTCTATAGTTTAATTACATTATTCTACATTACAAGTCTTGATTTGATCTTTAGGCACATTTATACACTAAATGGCACTTATTCTAGATACCGATCAACTTGATCTTTACGGGATCCTTAAGTTATTTCTAACATCGTTCACTAAAAATATTTTTATTTAAAGCAAGTGTGAGCATTTAATTCCCCGGCAAGTTATAACAGTTAAACAAACAACTTTAAGAATTCAAACATTCTTTTAAGACTTCAATAACTGAACAAAGGTTATGAAGCAGCTTGAATAATAGGAATAATCTCAATTCCTATCATTTTAAAACATTACTCACATTTACTTTGAAATACTTTCATCCTCTACTCTCTTTTATACACATTCTATCTTGCTAGAATCAATAGCAAAGACTTATCAATAACGGTTCATGTATAAATAGAATATTCTCATATTGAACAGTTCAATCATAGAAAAGTTCATCTCATAGAAACACCGAAGTGTTCAAATTGTGGCGCAAGGCCTCATACATTCTAACACCTTATACAAATATGACACATTTGCACATAGACAGAACTTCTCAAGTTTAACAGATGAGAAGTTTTAGAAACTAGCATTCATTTAAAATATGAATGAAGTTAGGAAAATTTCCTTACGCAAAGCTACAACTTATAGTTTACGCTGAACTGCTCATTCCAATTCATATGTAGCACATAAGAAAATAACACATACACCAATTTTTCATATAATTGACTTTATGCATTGGTTTACTTAACTTTACTTCTTAGGGTTCGCGTTCCTGCAATCTAAGCTTATGCAACCAACTTCCTTTACTACCGGTTTACGGCTTCCTGACATACGGAGATGTCTTACTTAATACATTCATCATCTTTGATGATTTACATTCTTATCTTCTTCTTATACTCTCCTAGGACTCAACACATATCATGTCTCTGCTACCAGTCCATATGGTACTCTGAGTGGTTTCCACAAATAACTAACAAATAAGTTCCCGACTCATCTACACTACCCACAGCAGTGAGTTAGATCTATTTCCAGTTTCGTATATACCTTCTCTTTCTAAAGGAATTGTTTAGCCCGACTCTCATATGTCAACCATCAAAGTTTATGATTGTACTACAACCTAAACTTATCTTAACTTATCCGAACCATTAAACTATAATGTTCGTTAAGTAAATTTCTTATTCCTTATGGCTTTCTGACAACTAAATTCCATACCTCATGATTTATTCTTATCGTCCAAGTCATACAGTCTTTTGTATACTTAGAACGATCATTCTAAATTCATCCTACACGTTTATAGCGTTAAGCATTTTACATTACCTTATTCTTATCTTACAACGTCTGGTTCATTCGACTAGGAACGTCTTTCAAATTATAAACATTAACTTGGCTTCTTTACGCTATACATACTTGTCCTTAATTCAGCTTCTTCACCGTTCACATGTTTAATCATTTGTCTTCATTACCCTACAGTCAAACTGTACACGGGGTGTAGGTTCTATCCGTTTAATATTCGCATACACTTAAACTTAACGTTGGTTCAAGTGTTTAATGCTTACATTTCATTCTAACATTCTCCATCTGACTCATATTAGGCTTTCATTAATCTTATTACCGTTCACTACGACTTTCTTGATAATTCATATCTTACTTACTACCTTCATCAACGTCTAAGTCATACAACCATTGTATACTTAGAACGTTCGCCTAATGTGAATACGATTCACGAGGATTGTTTATGTATTCAACGTTTTTGTTGTTCAACCCTTAATCTCTCATTCAACCTTTACCTAAGGTTTTAATTGCTTTCATTCATTACTATCACCTGAACCCCATGTTCAATATTATTTCTCAATGTCAAAGCCATACAGTTCGTTGTATGCTAAGACCGATCACTCATCGTAACAGCATTTATACGCTTTACATTTATCTCGCATTACCATGAAATAACATCGAGATATTATTCAGTACCCTCGTCACTCAACGTCTAAGGAATCACAATCAAATTAATCGCATACGTTCATTTATCGCGACTACGGTCCCCGGATATCGGTTTTGTTACCCACGTTCACATTCTTTGTCTTTTAATCTCATTTAATCTTTTTGTTCAACCTTCATTAAAGGTTTAAAACACTTGATTAAGTGTTACGTTACGTTCACTATTCTTTCTTGCACATCCCCAAGTAATTGAGCAACAAAAAGCTCCTCATTGGGCTTCGATCTGCACTGACGCTGCGACATCGGGTCCCTTTGTTCCTCTCACAACAAGGCCACCTTCTCCCTTGTCCGCATTATAGCGCCAAACCTTCACTAACCTCATCATTGCTATTTACCACTCAAAGCAGATGGTCGATGGCCCCGAGCTTCATGACTGTGATCTTAGCCTCAAGGCACAAAATGGCACCCTTCAGCCAATAGTAGTATGAAACTAGGAAAATTTTTTCTAAGACTTTTACATGCTTGAGACGCTGACTTCGCAATCTCATAACTTCTTTGTTATAACTCGGAACGAGTGTAACAACCTGATATTTTCTATATGATTAAATCAAAAAAATTTCATATAATTTTTTTATTATTATAAAGGTGGGGATATGTACAAGATAAAGCGTATGTATTTATGTGAAAAATAAAAATATATTTTTACATGAATAATTTCAAATAATTTAATTTTTGAATTATTGATCATTATAAAGTATATTCTTATAATAATTAATTTTATAGTAAAAATATTTTTATTAATTTTATTCCATGAAAATATGATTATATATTATTTAAATAATATATGAAATGATTATTAGAATTATTATAATAATTATTTTATTATTATGTGAATTTATTCATGATTAATTAAGTTAATAATTTTAACTTAATTAATAATTATATATATGCAAGATAAATCACATATAGAATCCAAACCCTAGTAATGGATTTTGACTAATGAATGAGAATAATAATATAATATTATTTTTATTTCTGTGCTATAAATATTTATGTTATGTATGTAAGGTTAATGTGTGGAACAGTTTTAATGTAACCTGCAAAACCCTAATATTATTGATAAACCCTAGTTTTGAAGTCAAATGAGACTTTAAAATCTGTCTAGTAATTATGTTAGGTTATGAATGTCATGAGTTATTGATTTAAACCATAATTAGGGTAAACCTTAATTAATTAGGAACCCTAATAAATTGAGAACCCTAATTATTAAATTACAAAAAAACTAATTTCTAAATTTGGAAACCCTAATTCTAATTTATAAACCCTAATGATGATTAGTAAATACTAATCTTAGCTAGTAAAGTTTTATATAATTAGAAAACCTAAATCAATTAGAAAAACCTAAATTGAAATTTAGGAAACTAAAATTTTTACATTTTTAAACCCTAAATTATAAATCCTACAGATTCATTATGCCAAACCTTAGGGTTAAACCCTAAGGGTCAAACACTAAGGGTTTGTCAAGATTACATTTGTGCCATTAAAATCAAAAGCCAAATGTCTAAAAAACCCTTTTTCAATTCTTTAATAGGTTGCTTGCAAATCTTGATAAAATATGGACTGGGTGACCTAATCTAACAACCCCATGTGACCAATAAACTCCAGCAATCAATCAATAGCCCAGCCAATTCATTGCATCTAACATATATAGATCAAGAGAGAGAGAAAGTCATCAAAAGTTGCTCATTTGCTATCCATCACTCAAATCGCTTTTCTCTCACCCAAACCCACGAAATACTCTAAGTAATTCAGTCACCAAACAACCCTCTAGAACACAAAAATCAGTTGCTTAGAGCAAGATGAAAGCATTTTTAAGAGAAATGTATAAAGCCCTAACCCTATTTGATCTTAAATGCTAGGGTAAATTTTGTGTTTAAGTGTTTAGATGTATGCTAGAAGATGTTTGATGATGATCTATGATGATATATCATAGATCTATAGCATCAAATTGCATTAAAAGTAATGTTTTCAAAAACTGCTCAAGAACACAAAAAGTGGTCTGACAATCAAATGTTAGTGGCCGTAGATTCTTCCCTATTCATGATTTTTGTTGTTTTATATTTTGGATCTGTAGTCTGATATGATGTCTTTGATCTAGAAGTGGAATAACAGCCATTCCATGACCAGATTGTAAGATATTCTTGGTCAAAACTCATTGACCGAGTATGACCAAGAGTTTCTAGGCAACTTAAAAACTCGTTTTCAATGCCTGAGAGGATTTTGTTAGCCCGAGATCTGTCAGGTGTTATGTTGTTTGATGATGTTGTTATATCTAGATTATAGTGTGGTATATGGACTTTAGATCCATGGCTTTAGATCCCATAAACAATTAATAGATTGAGTGTAGTGAGTGGTCAAACTAGACCATCTGGTCACAAAGTGCAGTTTCTGGAATTTCTAGAAATCGGATGAACACACTTTCTGACAGGCTTTGACCGGTTTAAATCAGAAGAATATGATGTCGTTGGATTGATCTATTGTTATATGTATGCTCTATGACATGAGAACTACACGTTTGGACCATGAGAACACTTAAATAATGACAAGGACATAAGATTAATCGAGCTAGAAAATGGCACTAATGAATTGCCTGGGTTTCTGGGTTACCTAGAAAACCCAGGAGCACTCTGACAGGGACTTTGAGGGATCATATCTCTTTGTTAAATTGTTGTATGACTTAGATTGTTGATGTTAATTGTAGTACTACATGTATACTACAAGATTGAAGTCTAAGATAGCCCAGAAACAAATTGAACTGAATATTGCAAGCGGTCAAACTTGGCATGATGAAGAATTAATGTCAGTGTTCTTGAGGCTCAAGAACACCAACAGCGACAGAAAGTGTCGCTATAGCCTATAGCGACGGTTTTTATTATTTTTATTTTCCTAATTTCTGGAAAATGATTAAAAATAGAAAATAAATTCTAAAAATTACTAAATTGGTTTTAAAAATTATTTTAAATTACGAAAATTAACTTTTGATAATTTGGGATATTTTTCATTAATATTTATAATTATTTGAATATTAATGGTAATTAATTTAGATAATGCAAAATAAATTATCATTAGCCTTCAACAGTGTTAAACTGATAGAATATAATAGACAACAAGTTTTAGATGAACAACTGCAGCGGAACAAGCAATCCATTAGAAGAGTCAAGTAGAGCATGATATCTACTATCTTCTATGATTTAAAAGAATTTATAATCAATTTTATCGCTGAGACTCAACTTAATAAATAATCCACATCATCGAAGCACCCATGCATTATGGCCAAGGATATTCATTAGTATCAGGGCCATAAATTATCCATGCACTACGGGCCAAGGATATTCGTGTTTTCATCAATGGTCATGATCACGCCAACAACTGTCCATCAATGCACTACGGGCTAAAGAGGACTTTTACCAAATCATTTGTAATATTACGGTGATGATTATACCGAATAATCCCTGGTCATAATCATACTAAGTCCATCTATGCACTACGGGCCAAAGATGACTTTCATAACAATATAAGCATGAGGATGATGATAATGATATAAGAATTAAGGATAAATTTTAAAGATTTATAATTTAATTTATCTAAAATTCAATAATGTCCAAATTGTTAACATGATACTGCTTTGTGGAGTAAAATTCAAGAATAATATTGTATCAAAAATGATTTGGACTGAAAAGGAATCAATTTTTGTCATAATTAGTACCCCGGGTGAATAGTAACTGAGTGAATAGTACCCTGTAAATAGTAACTATGGGAATAGTAACCCCGTGAATAACACTCTAGCATGAAAAAGTTAAAACTTATCAAGAATGCTCAGAATAATATTTTCATGAAAAGATACTGGATGAAGCGCAAATATCAAGGATATGCTACTAATTTCATGGAGTATAGAAGCAATACTTATCAACATAACTGTAGAATTAGGAATATGAAACGAAATAATATTACTTATATACTACAGAGTATGGAAGAAAATATTATTTCATATAAATATTGAAAAAAAATAATATCCCTTACAAATACGAAAGAAATAATACCCCTTACCTTAGTAGGAGATTGGATACTGCAATAGTGTAGTAACAGAATACTCTTCTTCTTTATATCTAATTCTCTCTCTATAGAATTCTCTTGTGAGTCATAGTGAATTGGTGAGAATGAAAGAAGAAATAAGCTTCTATTTATAGAAGATTTCTAGTTTAGCCCTTGCAATGGGAAGAGGCAAGTGGCTTGATGACTGGTGATGTGAAAAAAAAAGTGGTTTGACGCCTGTAATGTGAAACAACAAGTGGTTCAACGCCTGTAATGTGAAACGATAAGTGGTTCGACGTCTGTAATGTGAAATGACAAGTGGTTCGACACTTGTAATGTGAAAAGACAAGTGGTTTGACACCTGTAATATGAAACGACAAGTGGTTCGACTCCTATAATGTGAAACGACAAGTGATTCGATGCCTATAATGTGAAACAACAAGTAGTTCGACGCTTGTAATGTGAAACGACAAGTGGTTTGATGCCTGTAATGTGAAACAACAAGTGGTTCAACGCCTATAATGTGAAACAACATGTGGTTTGTCGTCTGGTAAAGGCAAGTACTATTGGCGAAAGTGACTCTTAGATGATGACATATGGGCCCCATAGAATAAACCAAATTTATAACAAACGTCTCATAACAGACTTTTTATTTATATCAAAGATTTAATAATTTTTTACTACAAATCATTTTATCTTCAATCGACAAATATTTTTTTAAATCGTTCAACAATTATTCATCATTAATATTATAACTCACAATATTGACAACCAGATCATTCCAAGGAATTGGGAGCTTTTAAACAAGGACTTCTCCTTATTGGCGCGCAATTAGGTGACCAAACCCCTTTCCTCGACAGAACTTTCTAGACATCATCAATAATGAAAATAATAATATGAATAACTTTATCGTCTCAATTACTAATTTAATAATATATAAAATATTGACAATAATTGAATGAAATAACGTGAGATACTATGTAGTAATTACTGTAGCAATAATTGAACAAAACTGAGTGACTTCTCACGTAAGCATCAATAATTAATACCGTATGCTACTATACAACCACGCATTTTACTATACTTTTATCACCGAGTATTTCAACAGTTAACGACAAAACTTCTGCCGTTATTTCATAAAAAGATATTTTTGTCGTGCTCTAACTCCGACAATAATTTTGTTGTGGGGTCCACAATTGATTGTGTCATCGTATGAATATTCCCCGATAAAAAGAATATTCCCTGACAAAACAAATATTTTATAACAACTTGCTTTACTTTATAAAATTTTCACAGATCACCCTTAACTTTAATCCTTTTATCAATTTAACCATTTACTAAATAAAATAATAATTATAAGAAAATTGAATACTTTCATTTCATAAAATTCAGGGTCTTACAATCTCCCCTCCTTATAAAATTTTGCCCTCGAAATTGGGGTACGTACCTGGTATGTCGAATAGGTGAGGATACCTTGATTTCATTTCGGATTCTAACTCCCAAGTCATTTCCTCAACATCGTGGTTTCTCCACAAAACTTTGACTTGAGGTATAACCTTGGAGCATAGAATATGCTCCTTCTTATCTAAGATTTTAACAGGTACCTCTTCATACGTTAAATCTTCCGCTATCTCGTCCGGTTCTAACTCAATAATGTGGTTCGGGTCTTCCACATATTTACGTAACATAGATATGTTAAAAATGTTATGAACATGAGACATACTTGGCGGTAAAGCGAATCTATAGGGCACAATTCCTACTTGATCTAGGATTTCAAATAGGCCAATAAAATCGAGGGTTGAGATTTCCTCTCTTCGTCGATTCTTGCTTCTAGAATAACGCCCTCTTAAACCTTCTTCTTCACATTCATCATCTCTGAGTCTGTAGCTTGAGCAGCTTTAAATTTATCGATTAAAGTCGGTTCTACTCGTATATTTGATATCATCACGTGGATCCCTAGAGTCTTTAACTCTATCTCCATCCTTTGTAAGTCATACAAAATGGGCATCTGCGTTGACAATATCGCACTCATACCTGTATATGATCTTCTACTCAACGCGTCAGCTACTACGTTCTCTTTTCTAGGATGGTATTGAATGGTATGGTCATACGTAATCTTTCAATAGCTCTAGCCAACGTCTTTGGCGCATAATGCGTTTGTTTTAGGTGAAAAAAATTTATTTAAGGGTTTTGTATCAGGTTCGAGGTCGATATAAAATTTGATTTCACGCTCTGGGGTAGGCTAGGAAATTCTTTAGGGAATATGTCAAGAAATTTATTAATAATAGAAATATGATTCAAATCTGACGTATTTTTGTTTAAATCTGTGATATGAGCTAAGAAAGCTTGACACCCATTTTTCAATAAACGAATTGCTTTATGGCTTGAGATGACAATGATTGATTTTAATGGTTTGGTTGCTTGAATTTGCATAATAGGTTGGTTAGGAATATGAAAGCTAACAACCTTACGAAAATAATCAATTTTTGCATGATGAGTAGTTAACCAATCAATCCCTTGAATTACGTCAAATGAAAGTATTTTCAATGAAATAAGATCGACAGGTAATGTGAGGGTGCCGATTTTAATCAAATAAGATTTATAAATAGTGGAGGTAACGAAGATTTCTCCCAACGGAGTTTCAACAGATAAATCAAAGTCTAATTTCTCCGGAGTTAAATTTAAACGTTGAGCGCAAGTAGGAGAAATAAAATAATGGGTAGAACTGGTATCAAATAAGGTATAAACTTCGCTTAAGTTTATGATTAGCTTACATGTGATAACTTCATTCGGGTTCCTCATCACAAAAAAATGTTATCTCTTAAACTACCGATTTTGACTTATCTAGGACATCCTTTGGCGTCACCATCCTAGCTGGACTTGACTTCACTACACGATAAAATCGAGCTAGGTGACCTTCTCTTTCGTAATTGTAACACGCTTCGGACTTGGTTCGTACAGTTTAGACGAATGTGTCCCTCTTGTCCGCATTTGAAACATGCGACCGGTGGTCGTTCTTCTTCCTTTGAAATGGGTGCTGGTGCTGCTACCGAAGTTTTTCTGTTATTATTGAACCTTCTCTTCTTGAAATTTTCACTTCTATTATCTTGGCTTTGATTACCACTGAAGTGGTTACCATTTCTGGCATGTTGATTCCCTTCACGTTTGTTGTCACCGCTTCGATGAATGTTACCACAGGTATTATCGTTTTGTTAGCTGCTTTCTCTTGGTTGGGTGGATTCATTATCGCGCTCCAATAACTAAGCCCTATTTATAACATCTGAATACAAACACAGTTTGTGAGAAATGAGGTATTGATGTATTTCGGGTCTCAAACCTCACAGAAACATTCGGGTCATTCTCTCCTCATTATCAACCAAATAGGATGCAAACCGGGACAACTCAACAAAATTAGCCTCGTTCTGTGACACGGTCCTGTTTTTTTGCTCCAGCTTGATGAACTCCACCTCCTTCATATGACGAATACTTTCACGAAAGTACTTGTCATTGAAAAATTCTTAGAACTTCTCCCAATACATCTTGTGAAAGCCCCGAATTCGGGTCCCAAATCACCGCGGATCCGGTACAATCATTCTATAACTCTTTGCGGAAGATATGAACATAAATTGTTTATACACTAAACTTTACACAATAATTCCCCAAGGTCGAGAACCATTACTTAATACACAATTCATAACATGTCTAACATATAACATTATTATCAAACTATACTATTACAATTAAGCGGCACATAAAAATCCCAAGCTGAACTTGGCTTTATCCTTTCCTGTATCCGACGTATGCTTCTTAATCTACAATGTTAATCATGATATATCAAAGGTGAGCATAAGTTTGACCAGTAAGTATACATTTATTTAAGGATATATCATGATGGAAAGAATTGAACAATAAGCTGGCTATAATTCTACAATATAATTGAGAACTAGAATGAACAAACTTTCATAGATGAATGAACATGGACATAGCAATTATATTTGGAACGAATGGTAATCAAGGTGATCAGCCTTTCATACCCGATGAATACATGTATTATGCACAGAGTGTGAATAAATAATTCATAGACATGGCAATCAGTAATGATTAACCACACGTATATCTGAATGAAACAACTCGAGGTCGAGTTAAGAAAAACTTGATTACTCCGATGTTTACCATTATGCAATCTATCTAGCTTTGACTGGAAACCTAATATAAATAATATCGATCTGCAAATTAGAATAATATCATCACAATATTTAAAATAACCTAAACATAGCATCACATAATCCTATCAGTCTATAAAACACATAAAAAACCTAACCTCAAGTCAAACTTTTACGATTCGAAATTAGAGTTTGGTATAATTCGACATTCTGACGATGCCCTATTTTAGGATAAATATCGAGTTTAAGTTCAATTAAACTCTGCCTAACACTTAGCAATTATCTTAGATAATTATATTATCACTCAAAATAATTTTTATAAGCTCGAAATAATTTTTAGATAATTATTATCATTTATCATGATTTTTCAATCATTAATATCGTATTTAAATGAATTAAATACCACATAATTACTTTATCATTAATATTTATTTAATACTAAATATTAATGAAAATTATAATATAATATTATAATATATCAAAGTATTTTTAATACCTTAAAATCATGTTTATATGATTTTTAAATTGTTAAATCCATTATCCGATATAATTGCTAATAATATTAAAATATTAATATTTTCATGACAAAATATCAAAAGTTATATTTTATAACTTAAAATATTTTTATAACACTTAAATCATTTTTATATGATCTTTAAATCATTAATTCTATTTTTTCATAATTTATTTAATATATTCATTAAATAAATTAATCACCATTAATATAAATTTATTAATGAATTTCATCACAAAATATCAAAAGTTATTAGAAATAACTTAAAATATTTTCTATCACCATATTATAATTTTTTTTGATTTTCATGTATTAAAATCATTTTTAAATATTTATTTAATCTAATAATTAAATAAATTAAATACCTTACATTCCAAAATATTAAATATTTAGGAAATATACTCTAAATAATTAAAACTAATTTTCGTGCTTTAAAATAATTTTTAGGAATTTAATATTAATTTTAATAATTAAAAACAATTTTTCTATATTTATTAAATAAAATAATAATTTTCAGTAATTAAATATCGGTAAAGGGGCCTATAGCGACAGAACCATCGCTATAGGTGTTCTTGAGTATTTTCTAGAACTTCATGTGAGTGACTAAGGTAGCTAGTTTGACCTCAATTTAATCCATGTTCCACTTGATTTCTGGGATTGTATTTGCTTTAATGATGTAGTATACATGTAATACTACAACATTCAATCGATTACATGACCAAACTATAACTAAGCTAAGAGGTTAAAGCTTCAGAAAACTTGTCAGATGTTGTTCTTCATTTATGGGTTTTCCAGAAATGAAGAACAGTTCGAGATGTTCACCTTTGATCCTCATAATATGCAATCTGAGCTTGTTTTGTATGATATAAAGGTTCAATCATGAAGTAGGAATGTCAAGGTACAGGTATACAAACTTAAAGCAGTTTATCATCAACACATTAAAGAGATCTAGGGCAGTCAAACTCTGATAGAAAACATGTTCTTGAACAAATCTGGGTTTTCCAGATTGTTTATCCGGCTGGTGGTCAACGGTGGTTTGACCTTGCATAACTTTGATCCAGTGCATGATCTGGTGCGTCTAATGGCTTTGATGTGTAGTTCTCATGTCATACTACCAAAATCAAACACTAACATGGTCAATAATATTAACAGTAGCAAGATTCGTGGTCAACAAAAATGCTGTAAGAAAATTTTGGGTTTCTGGGTTACCCAAAAACCAAATTTTGTGAACGGTCAACGAGTTTTGACCAACAATACCGATTAATCTACACTTGATCTGGACTTGATACAAGTTCCAGATCAAAGACCTTATAACATGCAACAAGTACAAACATTTAAAACACTAAAAACATTTACAGAGAAAGATCTAGGAGACCTGACATTTGATTATCAGACAACATTTCAAAGTTTTTCTAGATTTTTCAAAACTTCAAAATCGTGCATCTAGATGTTATAGATCCATGATCCAATAATCTGGATCATTAAAAGACACCCTATAACACATATCTAACCAATCATTAACTACATCTAACATCAGATCATAAAATTTTAAGATTTAAGGTTTTTTATACCTTATTCATCCTTGATCTTCATTCTGATCCTCATGATCTGATCATGACTTGCTATAGATCATATAAGGGACTGAATCACTGCAGAATTTCGTGGGTCTAGAGAGAGAAAGGGTTGATTGTGAGTTTGATAGCAAATTAGCAAAATTTGTGAACTTTCTCTCTCTTCAATTATTTATAAACTTGATACAATGAATCTATATGATGTAAGGGGCTGAGATTTTTAGCACGTGGCTGATCTATGGTAGTTGACTTGCCAATATATGGAAAGATTCACTCACTTCCCTCCAATAATGCACAAAGGGTAAATTAGACTTTTAGCTTCCATTATTAAGGGCATTTTAGTAACTTAAACAAACCTTTAGGGTTTAACCTTTAGGGATCAACCCTCAGGGTTAAAACCTCATATTTTATAAATAAACTTTCTAGGATTTTCGATTTAGGTTTTAAAAATAGAAATTTAATATTTCTAAATTATAATTAGGATTCTCTAATTATTTAACGATTTCCTAATCATAAATTCAAGTTTTCGAATTAGAATTAATATTTCCTAATTAAAATTGCTAATTTAGCAATTAGGTTCATAATTCTACATTAGGGTTTATAATCCAAGAATTAGGGTTTCTAAATTATTAGAAAATCTAATTAATCATTAGGGTTATCCCTAATTAGGTTTGTAACTAAAATACATAAACCTTATATATAGCATTTAAATTACCAAATTATAATTTTAATATCCGAATTACGGTTTCAAAATTCCCAGAACTGAAATTAGGGTTTCTAGATCCGGTTTCTAGGGTTTCTTATCAGTCGTTAGGGTTTTCTAACTGAACGTTGACGTTCTTAGTATAATAGTAGGGTTTGCCACTGATAAGGGTTATCTGGTCAACCCTTGACCCTCAACCACATACTATACACATAAATAACCATACATACAGAATATATACACTTATATACTTAATCCTGAATAATTCACCACAAAGAATTTTTTTTTAAAATCCATAAAATTTCTTTCCAGAATTATCAACTCCATTCACTTATTTTCTGTCTAGGTTTATTATTTAGCCTTAAATTAATATTTTAAGATTTTAAATAAATATCCAAATTCTTGGGTTATCACATTCACCCCTTCTTCTATGAATTTCGTCCTCGAAATTCAACTTACACCGTATACCATACAGCTTACACCATTCATACTCATCGCCACATGCTACCCACAACATCCCTCACAAGAGTAAAAATTTTCAAATTGTGCTGAGGAGTCATATAGACTATGAATTTTCATTTTCGCCAAGGTTTTATGGAAATTCATCTGTAAACTGTCATAACTTACGGACATAGTGGGTAATTAATCCAGTATGCCATGTACTTATTAAGTACTACTGGTCTGATCTGTTTCTAATCATTGCAATAGGCACAAAAATTTTACCTCAGTCTTATTGGAATCCGCACCAAAATAATTTGGTTCAGGAAAAATTTTCAAAGAACGCTTAGAATTTTATAAACATTGGTCTAGCCAAATCAAATAGCATACACTCATATCAATAATTCAATTTCAATCGAAACACGAATGTGTGTATCTAATACCCCATTGGCAAACTAAAATTTTGAAAATTGTTTAAAAATGACGTCATGATGTCGTACTGTATTAACAGCCCGTTTGAGGATGCCGTCATCGAGTGGTAACCACTTCAGTGGTAATCATGGACAAAGCAATAAGAATGGACATTTCAAGAAGAGGAGATTCAACAATGATGGAAAGACGTCAGCATCAGCACTTGTTGTTAAGGAAGGAGAATGACCACCTATCATATGCTTCAAATGCGGAGGGGAAGGACACATCAGTCCAAACTGTGCGATGCCCTCCAAAGCATGTTACAATTATGGAAGAGCAGGATACCTGACCCAATTTTGTCATGCACCGAAGACAAGTCCAGCTGGGATGGAGGCAACAAAGGCCGTCCCAGACAAGACAAAATCGGTTGTTCAAGGAGAGCGTTTGTCGTGACCTCCTCCTGTAGCAAAGGAACCCAACAAGGTCATCACGGGTAAGCTTATCATAAACTCTAGTGAAGTATATACCTTATTTGATATTGGTTCTACCCATTCTTTTATTTCTCCTACTTACGCTCAACATTTAAAATTGACTCCGGAGAAATTGGACTTTAACTTATCTGTTGAAACTCCGTTGGGAGAAACCTTCATTACATCCACTGTTTATAAGTCTTGTTTGGTTCAAATCGCTACCCTCACATTACTGTCGTCAATCTTATTTCATTGAAAATACTTGCATTTGACGTAATTCTAGGGATTGATTGGTTAACTACTCATCATGCAAAAATTGATTGTTTTCGTAAGGTTGTTAGCTTTCATATTCCTAACCAACCTATTATACGAATTCAAGCAACCAAACCATTAAAATCAATCACTGTCATCTCAAGCCATAAAGCTATTCGTTTATTGAAAAATGGATGTCAAGCTTTCTTAGCTCATGTCATGGATCTAAACAAAAATACGCCAGTTTTGAATGATATTTCTATTGTTAATGAATTTCCTGACGTATTCCCTGAAGAACTTCCTGGCCTACCCCCAGAGCGTGAAATTGAATTTTGTATCGACCTTAAACCCGGTACAAAACCTATTTCCAAAGCCCCATATCGAATGGCTCCTATTGAACTTCAGGAGTTAAAGACCCAACTGCAGGAATTGTTGGACATTGGCTTTATTCGTCCTAGAACTTCTCCTTGGGGTGCTCCTATTCTATTCGTGAAGAAGAAAGATGGGAGTATACGACTTTGTATTGATTATCGGGAGTTGAATCATGTCACCATCAAAAATAGGTACCCATTGCCACGTATTGATGACCTGTTTAACTAGTTGCAAGGCGCCAAATTCTTTTCAAAAATTGATCTTCGTTCTGGATATCACCAATTGAAGATTAGAACCGATGACATTCCAAAGACGGCTTTAAGAACTCTGTATGGGCATTATGAATTCCTAGTCATGTCTTTTGGATTGACTAATTCTCCTGCTGCCTTCATGGATATGATGAACCGAGTATTCAAGGAATATTTGGATCACTTTGTGGTCGTCTTTATTGATGACATCCTTATTTGTTCCAAAAGCTGTGAAGATCATGAGCAATACTTGAGGCTGGTACTCCAAAAGCTTCGTGAATATAAGCTTTATGCCAAGTTAAAAAAATGCAAATTTTGGCTTGAGGAAGTAGCATTCCTTGGGCACGTGGTATCAAGTCATGGAATATCTGTTGACCCAGCAAAGATTGAAGCTATTCAAAGCTGGGAGAAACCTAAATCGATGGATCAAGCACGTAGCTTTCTCGGCTTAGCTGGTTATTATCGGAGATTCATAGAAGGGTTTTCTCGAATCGCTACTCCCTTAACTCAGCTGACTCGGAAAGATACAAAATTCGGTTGGAGTGAGGAATGCGAGAAGAGTTTTCAAGAACTCAAGAGGAGGCTCATTTCAGCACCTGTTCTGACAATACCATCTGGCTCGGAGGGATTTATCATCTACAGTGATGCTTCGGGCAAAGGATTAGGATGTGTTCTCATGCAACATGGGAAAGTCATAGCATATGCCTCTCGACAACTCAAAGAATA
Organism: Panax ginseng; assembly: GCA_020205605.1. Lineage (NCBI taxonomy): Eukaryota > Viridiplantae > Streptophyta > Magnoliopsida > Apiales > Araliaceae > Panax > Panax ginseng. The sequence goes on from CM035137.1 coordinate 127,311,907, forward strand.
TGAGAGGAATTATCCTACTCATGATCTAGAGTTAGCAGCTGTTGTCTTCGCACTTAAAATTTGGAGGCATTACTTGTATGGGGAGAAAGTGGAGATCTTTACGGATCATAAAAGCCTCAAATATTTCTTCACTTAAAAGGAACTCAACATGAAACAGCGACGTTAGCTTGAACTATTGAAAGATTATGATTATACCATCCAATACCATCCTAAAAAAGCGAACGTGGTAGTTGATGCATTGAGTAGAAGATCATATGCGGGTACGAGTGCGATATTGTCAACGCAAAGGCCCATTTTGTATGACTTGCAAAGGATGGAGATAGAGATAAAAACTCCAGGGACCCACGTGATGATGGCGAATATACGAGTAGAACCGACTTTAATCGATAAAGTTAAAGCTGCTCAAGCTACAGACCTGGAGCTGATGCATATGAGGAAGAAAGTACAAGAAGGTGCTATGCCAGAAGAAAGAATCGATGAAGAAGGAATACTTCGAGTCAACTCCACACTTTGTGTTCCTAACGACCCTGATTTAAAGTATAAAATCCTGATGGAGGCGCACAACAAACCATTTGCAATCCATCCTGGGAGTTCCAAAATGTATCATGATCTTCGACATACATTTTGGTGGGGCAATATGAAGAGAGAGATAGCGCTGTTTATCTCAAGGTGTCTAACGTGTCAACGAGTCAAGGCGGAGCATCATGTTCCAAAAGGTCCATTGCAACCACTTGAAATTCCAGAATGGAAGTGGGAGCACATTACCATGGATTTCGTTACTGGTCTTCCCAAGGTTTCTCAGGGTATAGATGCAATTTGGGTCATTATTGATAAATTGACCAAGTCTACTCATTTCTTACCTATACGAGAAACTTATACACTTGAACGTCTTGCTCATATGTACATAAACGAGGTTATAAGATTGCATGGTATGCCAGTATCCATAGTTTCTGATCGAGACCCAAGATTCACTTCATGATTTTGGGTTAGTTGGCAAAAAGCTATGGGCATGGATTTACGATTTAGTTCGGCATGTCATCCTCAGACGGACGGATAATCAGAGAGGACTATTCTTACTCTTAAAGATTTATTAAGACTCTGTGTCCTTGACTTCAAGGGAAGTTGGGACAAGTTCTTACCATTGGTGGAGTTTTCCTACAACAACAGTTATCAAGCAAGTATATTGGCATGGCTCCATTCCAAGCGTTGTATGGAAGAAAGTGTTGTTCTCCAGTATGTTGGGATGAGGTGGGTGAAGCAACATTGTTGGGACCGGAGTTGGTACGTATGACTACAGAAAAGATTTAAACGATCCGACAACGTATAAAAACCACACAAAACCGACAAAAGAGCTATGCTGATCTTCATAGAAAAGACGTGGAATTCGATATTGGAGATCATGTGTTGTTACGTGTTGCTCCATGGAAAGGAGTTATGAGATTTGAAAATAGAGGAAAGCTCAATCCTCGATTCATTGGCCCATTTTAAAACCTCGATCGAGTAGGGACTGCAGCCTATAGACTCGCTTTACCGCCAAGTATGTCTCGTGTTCATAACATTTTTTCATATATCCATGTTACGTAAATATGTAAAAGACCCGAACCACATTATTGAGTTAGAACTAGACGAAATAGCGAAAGATTTAACGTATGAATAGATTCCTGTTCAAATCTTGGATAAGAAGGAACATATTCTACGCTCCATGATTATACCTCAAGTTAAAGTTTTGTGGAGGAACCACGATGTTGAGGAAATGACCTGGGAGTTAGAATCTGAAATGAAGTCAAGGTATCCTTACCTCTTCGACATACCAGGTATGTACCCTAATTTCGAGGGTGAAATTTCATAAGAAGGGGAGATTGTAAGACCCCAACTTTTATGAATAAAAATGAATTTTCTATAATTATCATTTTTGAATATTATGAAATAAATTTGATATAATGTTATAGTTGTGGGTAATATTTATAAATTTTTCAAAGTACACAAGTTGTTATATAATATTCGATTGGTCAGGGAATATTCGTACGACGGCACAATCATTGGTGGACCCCACAATAGAATTATTATCGGATTGAGAAGATGACAAAAATATTTTTAAGAAAATAACGGCGGAAGTTTTACCGTTGATACTATTGAACTACTTGATAGTAAAAGTACAGTAATGCGCGTGGTTGCATAGTAGCACACGATATTGATTATTAATGCTTATGTGAGAAGTCACTCAGTTTGATTCAATTATTGTCGATATTTTATATGTTATTAAATCAATAATTGAGATGACGGGTTGTTAATATTATTATTTGCATTATTAACAATGTCTAAAGTTCGCCAAGGACAGTGTTTGGGTCACCTAATTGCGCGCCATATAGGAGAAATCCTTATTGAAAGCCCCATCTTTCCGGGAACGACGATTATTACGATTAATAGTGTGAATAATAATAATGATGATGAAGTTTTGTTTTATTCAGACATTAACGTAATAAAACAGTAAAACTTTTTATATAAAATGTAATACTTTTATAAAGTTATTCGCTTTATTAGGCTAATAGTAAAATCTTTTTTATATAAATGTAATACTTTTATAAAGTTATCTGTTTTATTAGACAATAATTAGAATATATTATATTATGCATAGTGTTTGCATAGTGCCTGCATAGTGTTTGCATAATAAAATCTTTTATAAAGTTATTCGTTTTATTAGATTATAATTAGAATATATTTTATTTTATTTAAAAGATTTTACTTTAAATATGGACCGTCCGATTAAAGTAAATCAATCTGGACCGTTCATGAATTAGTTACTATGCATTCCATTCTTCTATAAATAGAAGCTCATTACTTCATTATTTCTTATGAATTTACTAAAACTCTAGAGAGAGAAACTATAGAGAGAAAGAAGAAAATTATTCTGCTACTTCACTACTCCGATATCAAGTTTCTTTTACGGTAAGGGATATTATTTATTGTACTCGTAAGCGGTATTATTTCTTTTGTATTAATGAAGAGAACTTCTGTTATTCCATCTTTATTATTACATTGGAATAACTCAGATATCTGCCACCCTATACTTGGTGAAATTCTTCTGTATTTCATTCGTTATTATTCTGTTGGAACATCCTGTTTGTGCGTTTTACGTCGGACCTAGTTCCATCTTTATTATTCTGTTGGAATATCATGTCTGTGCATTACGCCGGACCTGGTTCCGTCTTTATTATTCTGTTGGGACATCCTGTCGGTGTGAATTTCACCTGACCTGGTTCCGTTATTTAGTATTCTGTTAGAATAACCTATCTATGTGAAGTACCGCATGAATGGTGATTTCTGTTGTTATTCCATTCCTTATTATTCTGTTGGAACATCCTCGCTTGGTCTTTAAATTTACTTTCTCCGGTTCCGTTATTTATTATTCTGTTGGAATAACCTGTCTATGCAAAGTACCGCATGCATGGTGATTTCTTTTGTTATTCCATTCTTTATTATACTCAGTTGGTTAAAGTTTTGACTTCTATACTCCATGAAATTAGTGGAATATCCTTGATATTTGCGCTTCATCTAGTATCTTTTCATGGAAATATTCTTCTTAGCATTCTTGAATTTTACTTTACAAAGAAGTATCATGTTGACAATTTGGACATTATTAGTTCCTGAATAAATTAATTCTTGAACTTGTTTTATTGAATTCTTATATCATTGTCATCATCCTCATGTTTATATTTTTTTGAAAGTCATTTGTGGCCTCAGAGTGCATAGATGGACTTCAGATGATTATGACCGAGGATTATTCTATGTAATCATGGACCGTAATGTTACAAATGGTGTGGTAAAAGTCCTCATTGGCCCGTGAGTGCATTGATGGACAATTGTTGGCATGATCATGACCATTGATGAATACATCGAATATCCTTGGCCCGTAGTGCATGGATAATTTGTGGTCGTGACCCTAATGATTATCCTTGACCGTAGAAGTGGGGATGATGTGGATTATTTATTGTCGAGTCTCAATGATAAAAGTGATGAAAACTTTTTAAATCATAAAAGATAGTAGATTTTATTCTCTACTTGACTCTTTTAATGGATTGCATGTTCCATTGCAGCTTAAACTTGATGTCTATTGTATTTTATCGCTTTTAACATCGTTGAGGACTAATGATAATTTATTCGCATTATCTTAGTCATAATATTTCTTCTTTGGGCTAGTTGAGCTCACCTTTCTTTCACTTTATTCTCTTAGGAAATGAGAACGTGGCCGGACTAGTCGGGGAACGGAGTAATGGTCCGAGATGGTGTCTTAGTAGTCCTCACTATTCTTTTAAATAGTGTGATAATAAATGTAATGAGGACTAAATTGAGTGTGGATATTATCTAGATGACAATATTTGTATTAAAACTCATAGCATGTATTTTGTCGTATTTTACATGACTGTTGTATAATCAAGTTTTATTTGAATTTAGTACCATGTATTTGGCGACTCAAGATGGGTGATGTATACCTATTTTGGGGGCGTCACACTACGGGCCAAAGATGACTTTCATAATAATATAAACATGAAGATGATGACAATGATATAAGACTTCAATTAAATGAAAGTAAATGATAAATTTTAAAGATTTATAATTTAATTTATCTAGAATTCAATATTGTCCAAATTGTTAACATGATACTACTTTGTGGAGTAAAATTCAAGAATAATATTGTATCAAAAATGATTTAGACCGAAAAGGAATCAATTTTTGTCATGAATAGTACCCCGGGTTAATAGAAGCTGAGTTAATAGTACCCCGTGAATAGTAACTTCGTGAATAGTAACCCTGTGAATAGTACTCCAACATGAAAAGCTTAAAACTTATCAAGAATGCTCAGAATAATATTTCCATGAAAAAATACTGGATGAAGTGCAAATATCAAGGATATTTTACTAATTTTATGGAGTATAGAAGCAATACTTATCAACATAAGTGTAGAATTAGGAATATGAAACGAAATAATATTACTTACATACTACAGAGTATGGAAGAAAATATTATTTCATACAAATATTGAACAAAAATAATATCCCTTACGAATACGAAAGAAATAATACCCCTTACCTTAGTAAGCGATTTGATACTGCAATAGTGTAGTAACAAAATACTCTTCTTCTTTCTATCTGATTCTCTCTCAATAGAATTCTTTTATTAGTCGTAGTGAATTGGTGAGAATGAAAGAAGAAATAAACTTCTATTTATAGAAGATTTCTAGCTTAGCCCTTGCAATGGGATGGGGCAAGTGGCTTGACGACTGGTGATGTGGAAAGAAAAGTGGTTTGACACCTGTAATGTGAAATTATAAGTGGTTCGACGCCTATAATGTGAAACGACAAGTGATTTGACGACTGTAATGTGAGACGACAAGTGGTTCGATGCCTTTAATGTGAAACGACAAGTGGTTCGACACTTGTAATGTGAAATGACAAGTGGTTCGACGCCTGTAATCTGAAATGACAAGTGGTTCAACGCCTGTAATGTGAAACACCAAGTGGTTTGCCATCTGGTAAAGGCAAGTACTATTGGCGAAAGTGACTCTTAGATGATGACATATGTGCCCTATAGAATAAACCAAATTTATAACAAACATCTCATAACAGACTTCTTATTTATATCAAAGATTGAATAAATATTTACTACAAATCATTTTATCTTCAATCAACACATTTTTTTTATCTTTCAACAATTATTCATCATTAATATTATAACTCACCATATTGACAACCAGATCATTCCCAGGAAAGAGGGAGCTTTCCAATAAGGACTTCTCTTTATTAGCTCGCAATGAGGTGACCAAACCCATTTTCTCAACAGAACTTTCTAGACATCGTCAATAATGCAAATAATAATATAAATAACTTAATCATCTCAATTATTAATTTAATAATATATAAAATATCGACAATAATTGAATCAAATAACGTGAGATACTATGCAGCAATTACTATAGAAATAGATGAATAAAACTGAGTGACTTCTCACGTAAGCATCAATAATCAATACCGTGTGCTACTATGCAACCACGCGTATTACATAAAAAGATATTTTTGTCGTGTTCTAACTCCAAAAATAATTCTGTTGTGGGGTCTACCAATGATTGTGTCATCGTACGAATATTCCACGACAAAAAGAATATTCCCTAACCAAATGAATATTTTATAACAATTTGCTTTACTTTGCAAACTTTTCACATATCACCCTTAACTTTAATCCTTTTATCAATTTAACCTTTTACTAAATAAAATAATAATTATAAGAAAATTGAATACTTTCATTTCATAAAATTTTGGGTCTTACAAAGGGTTTTAATCCCTGATCGAATCGTCGAGCTTTCCTAACCTCGGTGTCTACTTGGTGTGGAGTAAACCTCGCCAGTTCATTAAATTTGACAGCGTATTGGGGAACCGTCATCTCCTCTTGTTTCAAATCAAGAAACCGCATCTCAATTCTTCCCTGCATACTCGTGGGAAAGTAATTCTCGAAGAATATCTCCTTGAACCTCACCCACATTACATTCTCAATACCAGCTCTAGCCTGGTTAGCCTCCCACCAAAAATTGGCTTCTCCTTTCAACATATAGCAAAGGCAACCTTCTGACCCTCATCGACATTTGCAATAACAAATGCCTTCTCAATTTCTTTTACCCATGTTTGGGCTTCTATGGGATCCGTAGTTCCTTTGAACTCTGACGGACCCACACTTTTAAAATCCTTTAAAGTAGTAGCTCGTACTACTCCTGGATTTACGGGGATATTAGCCCCATTTCTATTAAACGCGGCTGTTAATAAGTTAACAATTTCCTGCATCAAGTTAACCAGAACTCCCTCCGGTTGATTTACATTAGCGTCTTAGTTTCGTTGTCTCCTTCTTGGCGGCATTTTACTGTTACAATAGACATCATATTTCATTATTATTCCCTTCTTGTTAATTAATTATTATTCATGATTAAACAATAACTTCAACATTCATTACTCAATATTTTCCTTAAAAAGGCTTATATTGATTCATTCATTGTAGTATAATACTACATAATTTCATTACACAACCCAAGTTGATTACATTACTATTCCGCATTTGCTTTCCAAAAATTGGGATTTACAAAAGACTACCCTTTGATATACAAAAGAGGGTTTTACGTCACTACTAGATACACAGTATTTACATATCTAAAACTACTCTAGCTACTACTAGATTACATCTGCCTTAAGGCATTATCAAAATCCGCAGTGGCAAGACCGGCGATAACATCATGGCTGATAGTGTGCCGAGTCTGCCTTGCCTCTATTGGATACCCAGCTACCTGCTGCTGGAAATCCTTATGAGAACTCCTATGAATATAGGACATTTTCACTATACTTTACTTCTTGGTCTTTAGCTCCACTCTGAGCTCAAAGACCTCATGTTTTAGCTCATGGACCTTGTCCATGGCTAAAACTCTCTCGTCATGTTCCTGTTCCCACATTAACTCCATATTTGTCTTATCCTGTAAGACAGCCTGGAGCTCTACTTTTAACTCCTTCAGCTCATTACAGTAGTGGAGGTTTCTGTCTAGCATTGTCATAAACAATGACATCATAGACTCCCCTTGGGGTGTCTCTTTGGCAAGGGCTATTGGGTTGAAGGACACAACTTCCACCTCTTCTTCTGACATGTCATCAAATACTAACATGAGGTCATCGTTCTCTGAGTAGTAGTTGCAACATGTAAGATTAATGCCAACTTTAGAAGCCGATATACCAAAGGAAATACAATATGTTTCTTAGTACCTACGAGCTTTCTTGCAAGACCGCTAATTCCTTGAACTTCCAAAAACTCTTGATTTGTCCGCATATCAGAAATGTAATTATCTAGTTGACTATCAAGTTTCATAATATCTATTTGAGAAAAGTCATTCAAATAAAAGCTAGCGAGATGAATCAATTTATCCTTATCAAAACTAGCGAAACAATCATTAGGATTTAAGCATGCCACTGATAAAAACAAGTCGGTACTTGCTTCCGTAAAATGATCATTTAATTCTTGAAGTTGCCAATCCAAAACAGTACAAAATATTTCAATATAATAATGGTGAAAATTTGTAATACCTTGAGATTTTTCGACTTTATCTCCCATGGAATAAAGCATTCATATCTATATTGTTAATTTTGTGTTTGTTGCAAAATAAACAAACTTCATCCAGTAGTTTCTCCCATCCTTCATCTCTCATAGCCTTCAATAGTTGCTTAGACACTTTAACTAATTCCATAGCATTTACAATGTCTTGATCCTTTCTTTGCAATGCTTGTGATAATTCATTTGTTATTCCCAATATTTTTCTCATCAATATTAGATCAAATGCAAAACCAAATGATTGCAATGACTCTAATAAACCAAAAACAATACCTTTTTATTGGTATACCAAACCATCATCTGAAACCTCCTCAAGTACATCAATCACTGAGGAGAACATAAGAATTAAGTTCAAAAGTGTCTCATAATGTGATCCCCAACGTGTGTCACCTGCCCGTTTAAGACTAGTTCCTTGATGTAAGCCTTTCCCACTTTGAAGTTCATTATTCATCAATGCTTCCCCAACTCTAGTAGCTTCTTTCTCTCGAAGACTATCTCGGCGCTTGCATGATGCTCCAACCACATTTAACAACTCAGAAACCTTGTTAAAAAACCAAGCAATGTGTCTATGCTTACTAGCAACAGCTACAATAGTTAATTGGAGTTGATGAGCAAAACAATGGACATAAAATGCAACCGGATTCTCGTTCATAATTAAGGTTTTGAGACCATTAAATTCACCTCGCGTATTCTATCGGCTCCATCGCACTTTTGACCACGTATTCTTGATAAACTTAGTCCGTGACTTGAGAAAAACGTCTCAATTGCTTCTTTAAGCAATGAAGCAGTAGTACTAGTAACATGAATTATACCAACAAAACGTTCAACAACACATCCCTTTCTATCCACATAACGTAAAGCTATGGCCATCTGTTCTTTGATTGAAATATCACGTGACTCATCAACTAATATTGCAAATACATCATCTCCAATATCACTAATGATAGCAATGGTAGTTTCTAATGCAACACAGTTTATAATATCTTTCTGAATATCACTTGACACCAATTTCAGATTTTTTGGAGCATTTTGCAACACAACATTATTGATATTTTCATTGTGATCAGCAAGAAATTGTAGAAGCTGTAAGAAATTTCCTCTATTACTTGAATCCTCATCATCATCGTGCCCACGAAAGGATAACCCTTGACGCAAAAGAAATCTTTTGCAATCAACTGATGCATTTAAGCGAATTCGATATTCAAGTCTCGTTTGTTCAAAATGTTTAATAAAAACATTCTGAATGTTTTGTTTTGGTTTCATCAGATCTTGACATTTACTCCAAGCTTGGTTATGAGTACTATTAGGCCCTCCAACGTGAATATCAAATCTCTCTTTCTTGCTCCATGTTGGAACCCGTTAGTACTAAAAGAATCACCACCCGCTTGTTTTCCAATGTCCTGCCTAAATAGATAGCAACATAAGCAAAATGTTGCATCAATAGCTATGCTATACTCCAACCAATTTCCATATTCTTTAAACCAAGAAGGATTAAATCTACGTAGGTAGCTCCCAATTTGTGTCTGTGGGAAGTTATGTTTGAGCGGCTGACATGGACCCTTTTGCATGAATGTTCTTCTTACGTCATCTTGAATATTAGGATGATACTTTGATATTTTCTTTCGCAACCCGGGGTTTGCTTCAAGATTTCCCAAATCTACTTTATCATCATCCCTTTTCTGATTTTTGTTAGAACATGATCCTTCAAATCCAGAAGCTTTTTTGAATACAAATTTGTCCATAGTAGTTGTCTGATAAAAGAATGTGGTATAAGAAGACAATAAATTAATAAAATAGAACTACAAGCTCTAGTGATGGAGGAAGGCCTGACACTTCAAGTTGACCATCTTTATTAGACATTCCTATGATTTATAGTTTTCTAGTCATTGCCACATTGGTAAATTTAGATAAATCTTTGAAATAGCGGAAAGATGGGATTTGGGGTGTTAATCTTTGCCATATTAATTTTTGGTTATTATTGTTAACTCATTTTTCTTTACTGTTGTGTATATGTATACCATATAAATATAATACAGTAGCAGTTATTCTATTTATTGAGCAAGAAATCGAGTAATACAAACAGAGCATAAATTTGAGCAACTCACACAAAAAACAGAGCAATTAGACAAACAGAGCATAAATTTGATAGGAAAAAATGCAAACAGAGCATAAATTTGATATTCTACTATCTCAGTGACAGACAAAAAAAAACCCAATTAGACAAAAAATCAAGGAAAACCCCCAATTATAATTCTACTATTATTCCTCACCCAATACCTAGTCACCCTCTCAAAAGATGGAAACTATCATAAATTCACAAACCATTCAACAATTTGATATTTACACATAGAACATATGATTATGAAAAACCCTAAAAGCATAAATTTTACCAGCTGTAGATGGCTTTGGCCTTTGGGGTTGGGGTCTTGCCGTCTTGACTCTTGGGGAAGAGCCGAAGACGATGGCCTGATGATTTCTTTTCGGTAGCTTCAGAGTTCAGACCTTCGGTCCATGTCTGATGTCTTGGCACTCGGCAGTCTTGCTAACTCTCACTCTCTCAGGACTCAGCGAACAAGCGAGAATCGAGATGAAGTAAAATGTGTGTATGAGGCCTGAGGGCATCTGGCTGGCATGAATAAAAGAGTGGGTGCAAGAGTAAAGGGTAATACCCAAACCCAATTTCAGTGGGTGCAATTGACTATTTTAACCCACAAAAAAAATTATTTATCATATATTAAAAAAAAAAAATCCAGTGGGTGCAATTGCCCCCACTGGTTAACATGTAGCTTGTGTTGCTCCAACGGTCAAATGACCAAAGTTCCAAATGATAGGTCACAGGTTCAAATATGTTCTGCATTTGGACATAATTTTTAAATACTAAATACGAATATTTTTTGACAATTCTCTGAATACTGAATATTGTCTTACAAAAACACGCTTATTGGGATTATCTTAATTTAAGACAACATTTTAATAGTCGTTGCAAAAAGTTGAATAAAATATAAAACGAAAATAAAAATTGTTGCCAATGAATGTGGTTCATATTAGGCGATGAAATATAGCAACAAAAAACTTTCGTTTTCACTACGATGAGGAGAAATCAAGTGTTTAGAAATTTTTGCAAATCTAATTTCTAACAATTTTGTTTCTAAATTATTCAATGACTTATGAATTTCGTTGCAAAAAGTGAAAGCGACACAATCATCAAGAACGAAGGACAAGTTTCGTTGCTAAACATACACTTTTACCAACGACTTATAAAGTTGTTGCTCTAAAATCGCTTAAAAAGCGCCATTTTAGCAAAAAAAACTTTCGTTGCCTTACGATGACGGAAATCAAGTGGTAGAAAATTTTGTAAATCTAATTTCTAACGAACTTTTTCCCTGCTGAATGAATTAGCAACGAAATTTTGCAACGACTTATGAATTTCGTTGCAAAAAGTGAAAGCTCGACACAATCAAGCGAACGAAGGACAACTTTCGTTGCTAAACATACACTTTTAGCAACGACTTATAAAGTCGTTCCCCAAAAAATCGTTGCTAAAGGCCCATTTTTTTGTTGTGAATATTCCCAACTTTTGTGTAAGTTATTGTAGTAATTCCCAACTTTTGTGGTCACAAATGGATAGCAGTATGTGTTATGTTATATAAAGTACTTTGAATTAATGAATACGAATCTATGTTTAATTAATGGAATAAGTTTTGTATAAAACATCGTGTTACATGTTAAACTTATACAATAAGGTTTAGAATGTAAGTTAAATTTATGATTTTATGTAATCAGATAATGCCGCCAAGACGTCGAACATGAAATCAAAGGGCAGAAGAATCTGTCAACAACGCTGGGGACAACAAGAAGACCCGATGCAAAACTTTGCAAACATGGTAGCTCAAAGCATGCAAATAGGAATACCAATAGAGGAACCAAATGACAATCGCTTGACAAAATTTAAAGACTTCAAGGCAGTAGGACCACCATAATTCAGGGGATCAGCTGACCCTATAGAAGACCAGACATTGGTTAACGAGATAGAAAAGGCGTTCGTAATTGCTAGGGTAGATAAGGGGCAAAAGTCCGCTTTTGCCACTTATATGATGAAAGGGGAGGCTAACTTTTTGTGGGAGGTAAATCAAACTAGAGCAGTAGAAGGAGTAGTTACTTGGGCTAGGTTTAAGACTTTATTTTTCAAAAACTATCTATCAGCTAGTATGCAGGCTAGGATGGAGGTGAAATTTCTGGAGTTGAAGTAGGATAACGTGACTGTTGCAGAGTATGCCAAAAAGTTTAATGAGTTAGCTAGGTTCGCTCTGCATCAAGTTGATATGGAGTCTAGGAAGGCAAGGAGGTTTGAGCTGGGCTTAAAACCCTGGCTCTACAACAAGGTGGCGGTGTTGCATATTAATACTTTTTCAGCACTCATGAAAAGGCTATCATAGCTGAGGAGGGGAGTGAGGCCATGAGCCTTTACAACAAGGAGGAGAAGAACAAAGGCAAGGCAATAGGAGCTGTGAAGGTGGAAACTAATAGTGGGAATATGGGTGAGAAAAGAAAGGGGAATTATTTTGGGAATGTTTAGGTGAAACAAGAAGGTGTAAAGAAGCAGGTAGTTCAGTGTGGGAACTGCGAGAAAAATTATTCTGGTGAGAGTCTGAAGGGTAAGTTTGTATGTTACAAGTGCGGACAGGAGGGCCATATTTCTCCCAACTGCCCCAACCCAAGGATGAACAACGGGTGTTTTCTGTGTGGGTCTATGGAGCATAAGGTGAAGGATTGTCCAAAGAGGAAAATGGAGGCGGGGAGTGTAACCACGGGAAAAGGCAGTGGGACTCTGGCAATCATAGGACCGACTTCAACCAACAAAAGCAACTGTGAGAGTCTTCAACACGACAGTCCAGGATACAGTGGCAGCTGGGAATGGAAGTCCAGGTATTATTCGAATAACTTTTATTTTCGTGTATATATTTGATTTTCCTACATATAGCAAATTATTTTATAAAGAAATTTTGATGGAGGAATTTGAGTTCTTTTAGAAATAAAATTTCTGTTTAATCAGATAGACAAGCTTTATGTCGAATAGTTAAAGATCAGTTCGATCAAATATGTTCGAGATCTACTTGCAATGATTGTGTATGCTATGAACCCTTGTATGTATAAGTTTTAAAATGGTGATTTTCTATATAAATAATATAATAACTAGATATTTTATATATAAATTTTTGCATAGAATTTTTTTTTATTATTTTTTAAGATAGAAATATATGCCAAGTAATGTGTATGTATATATATGATAAATAAAATTTATTTATTACATGAATAATTTCAAATAATTTTATTTTAGAATTATTGATCATTATAAAGTATATTCTTATAATAATTAATTTATAGTAGAAATGTTTTTTATTATTTATTTTCCATGAAAATATGATTTTTGTATTATTTAAATAATATATGAAATAATTATTGGAATTATTATAATTACTATTTTATTATATAAATTTTTGTTCGATTATTTAAGTTAATTATTTTAACTTAATAATGTTATATATGAAAGATAAATCAGATATGGAATCTAAACCCTAATTTTGGATTTTGAGCTGTGAAGGAGAATAATAATCTTATATTAAATATAATATTATTATTTTTTTTCAATGTGATAAATATATACATTATGTACGTACTGTTAATGGTTAGGCAATTATGGTGTATCACGACAAACCCTTATATTACTGTCATAAACCATAATTGGAAACTCAAAACTGGAGTTTAAGAACGGTCAGAAATTGTGTTATATGAATTATGCTGTAAAGTATAGAATTTCTGTTAGGAAAACCCTAATTAATATTTGAAAACCCTAATTAAAATTAGAAATCTTAATTTGCTAATTAGGAACCCTAATTGCTAAAATTAGAAACCCTAGTATTTATTTTAGTAAATTGAATTGTTAATTTGGGAACCCTAATGATAGTAAGGAACCCTAATTATTTAAAACCCTAATTTGCTATCCCAAATTTTAATTTGTGTGTTTTAATTAAAATTTTATTAAACTTTAAATGTAATTTTTCAAACCCTGAAAATTAGTTGGGAAACTTTAAGGTTTAAAATATAGTGATTAAACCCTAGATTAAAGTACCATGGACTAAAATACCACTAAACTTGCTAGCAAAATGACCTAAATACCCTTTTTGTCCCATTCTTGAATTATTGCTAGGAAATCTTGTCAAATCTTGGAAAATCATTTCCCTAACCTAGCTATGAGCTACAACACACCAACCATGATTAACATCCAAATACATTGCATCAAGTTATAGATAAGGATTAAGAGAGAGAAAGTGCATTATTTACCCATTTGTGGAACCAGCACCCAACCAAACTCTCTCAAGCTCAAACCCACGAAATTTCCTTGCTAGATCAGTCACCAAATAGGCCCCACGAATTCCTCTAACAGATCATAAGCCCTGAATCAAGAACTTGTTCATAAAAAGGTATGAACCCTAGAAGAAATCTGATCTTTAATCTTGTGTTAGATGTTAAGTTTTTATGTTAAATATGTTGTATGGAGTCTAAATAAGTGATCAGGGTTGATAGATGTTAGATCCATAACATCTAAAGGCTAGGATTTGTCATTTTTTAAAATCTGGAAAAACTGGAATTTGTGTCTAACAACCGAATGTCAGGTCTCTTTGATCTTTTTCTGATTGTTGTTTTGGTGTTTTAAAGGTTTAAAGTTGTTGTCTGAAATGTTTTTAGTATTCTGAAAGTGGTTTCATGGCCATTGAACATGTATATCAAAATTTATTCACGGTCAAAGTTCATTGACCGAACACGAAATCAGTTTTCTGGGAAACCCAGAAAACTGAAGAACGTGTTCTGGCAGTGACTTTGACCGACCTTGATCTCGTTGTTGTAAAGTTTTTATGATGTATAAGGGTATCTATATTATAGTATGACATGAGGACTACAAGTCCAGCACACTCTTGAACCTTAGAAAGCAATGGATAAGATGTAGTAATCGGTCAAAATGCGTTGACCATTCAGTTTCTATTTCTGGGTAACCTAGAAGTTACCTAGATGG
This sequence comes from Panax ginseng, assembly GCA_020205605.1. Classification (NCBI taxonomy): domain Eukaryota; kingdom Viridiplantae; phylum Streptophyta; class Magnoliopsida; order Apiales; family Araliaceae; genus Panax; species Panax ginseng. The sequence continues at coordinate 127,327,112 of CM035137.1, forward strand.
GTCTGACAGCTTGTTCATGAGACCCAATCTATCTTGTGTTATTTGATTTGTATGTTTTGTTGTATCATTGTTATAATATGTTATATTGACCACAGATTCAAGCCTTTATATCACCCAAATGACAAACATGATCAAAGTAATAAACGGTCAAAGTAGGCAATATGAACATGATTTGCGTTTTCTGGAAATTCCAGAAAATCAAGAACATGGCTCTGACAAGGTTTGACCGGCTTAGATCTGGTGGGTGTGATGTATTTAGATTAATTAAGTGTAATAGATCTCTTCCTTGACATTTGTACTACATTCTGAAACACTTAAACTATCAAAACCTTACCGGGAAATCAAGTTGTGGAAACCCAAAAGTGGTACCTAAGAACTATCTTGGGTTTTCTGGGTAACCCAGAAAACCAAGAACAGGTCTGACAATGAGTTCAAATCCTTATATCTTGCATTTTATGTTATGATCTGACCCAGATATTGTTATACACTTGTAGTATTACATTAATACTACAAGTTGTGATTATTACCTTGCCCAGAAACATCATAGGTTGGAATTTAATCATGGTCAAACATGCCCCCTAGAAAACTGCCTATGAAGGTTCTGGGTTTCTCAAGAACACCTAAGGCGACACTGTCGCTAAAGGGCTTTAGCGACACACTTATTAAATTTAATTAATTTAATTTTTAAAAATCATTTAAAAATAGAAAATAATTTCTTGAAATTACAAAAATATTTTTTAAATTATTTTAATTATAGAAATTAACTTTTAATAATTTGACATATTTTTCATAAATATTAGTATTTATTTAAATATTATTGATATTTAATTTATTTAATAAATGCATTAAATAAATTAATTAAAAATGATTTTATCATTTTAAAAATCATTTTAAATGATAATAAGGTATTTAATAATTTTTAAGTTATAAAACATAACTTTTAATATTTTAAGATAAGTTTCATTAATTATTTAATATTAATGATATTAGATTTATTTAGTAATTATATTAAATAAATTAATTAAGAATGATTTTAATATTATAAAAATCATTTTAAATGAAAATAAATAGTTTTAAAATATTTTAAGTTATAAAATATAACTTTTGATATTTAAAGGTAAATTTCATTAATAATTTTATATTAATGATATTTAATTTATTTAATAATTATATTGAATAAATAAATTAAAAATGGTTTTATTGATTTAAAAAGGATTTAAAAAGATATAAACAATTAAAAATATTTTAAGTTATAATAAATGACTTTTAATATTTTGATGAATAATACATTAATATTTAAATATTAATGGTCATTATTTAAAATAATTTTAAATATTTTAAAAATCATTTAAGGGTAATATTAATACTTTAAAAATATTTTGAGTTATTATAAATAACTTTAATATTTTGGTAATGGTTTCATTAATAATTTAATATTAATTAAATATTAATGATAATAGAATTATTTAATATTTAAATAATTTTATAATGATTTTAGTGTTTGAAAAATCATGATAAATTATAATAATTATTTAAAAATTATTATAAGGCTATGAAAGATAATATGACTAATATTTAATTATCTAATCGAATATTGAACTATAGAATAGAGTTTTAGACTCGATAATTACCCGATAAGGCCGTCGGTACACCGAAAAATTTCAAAAATTGATCTAGACTTATATAATTGGACTCGATAAGTGTTTGTTTGTGAACCAATGACTGTTAAAATATGTGACAATGTGATTAGGTTATGTGCTTACTGCAAATAGAAGTACTGTGTTATGATACATTATTCTAATCGAACGAATGATTTTATTAATGATAGGTTTCGATATAAAAGATTAATCTAATTTAAAGCGTTATATGCGCAAGAATCAAAAAGTATCTGAACTATCCTTTACATTGTGCAAGTATCCTAACTTTGCATTCCCTTAATGCAGTGGACATGAGTAAGATAGTTTCAGAATTATTTTATCATTATGCCAGATTATCAACTCTATTGTTATTGATTATGTATCCAATTATTCATATTCATACAAGTTCTTAAATTATCCGATCATCGTTCATCAACACAGTATTAGTGCATAATCCAGATATTTATTATGTTCGTTAGTTTCTAAATATGGTTATACAAGTGTCCCCAGTTGGATAATCATTGTATTTAATCACATATTGATACATACTTATTGATTTCCAATATGTATACGTTTACTTAAAAGCCGTCTAAGCTACACAAACTTAAAAATATTATTGAACAAGATAGAACTTTATTGTATCCAACCAGATTATTTTGGTTCAGATTCCCGGCTAAGTATAAACATCCCGAATATGAGAAAAGTTTTGTGCACCTAAGGTGGATAAGATGAACGATAATATCATTCTTGCATGTAGTATTGATCAATACAGGGCATAACGGGCTGATCACCCCCCGTGTTTGTAAGTTATGATGGTTTACAGATGAAGTTCTGTTTACCCTTTTCAAAAATAGAAAACAATGTTCATAGTCTGTCGACTAATCGCCAGTTATAGTCAGTACGTAGTTTCAAAAATTTGATATAGAATTGATATGTTGTTATTATTGGTTCAGCTAACTTCACAACTGTTGATTCATTATAGAAGTGTCATTCAAAGAAAACATTTAATTCTTTCAGCTAATATCTATTGTTGTTATTACTTGCTGGGCAATCAAATGCTCATTCTTGCTTTAAATTTAAATGTTTTCAGCTAAGTATGATCAACCCGAAGGATCAGGCAAGAACAAGGGGAAAGGAAAGCTGTTCGAATGAGTTTCATAATATTCTATGTAATTGTTAAAGTTTATTAAGACAATGATATTTATTATCTATGATGTAATTAATGTTTAAAGGTCACGTACCTGGGAGTAGAATTTGATTCATATGTAAATTAAGTTTTGTATCTATATTATTGTTATTATTATTATATTATAACACTCATAGAAATAGTATCGTGAAGCACCGAGTTCGGGTTTTAAGTACCTTAATTTGGGGGCGTCACAAGAACCTTCAACATGACGGTGCAGGATGCAGTACAATGAAAAGATGTTGTGTCATGTATTATTCTAATCAATGATATTGATGCTTATGTATTATTTGATTCGGGTGCTACTTGTTCATTTATATCTGATGAATTTGCTAAGAGGTTAGGATTACTTAGTGAAGAATTGAATTTCCCTCTAAACATAGAAATTGCGAATAGGGAAGTGATTCCTGTTAGGTTCGTATACAAGAATTATAGGGTGACCATTAAAGGGAATGTCATGATGGTAGATTTAATTCCAATAAAACTTGGAGAGTTTGATGTTATTTTGGGAATGGATTGGTTGTTCAAATATGGAGTGATAATTGATTGCCAAAAGAAATGTGTAAACCTTATGACTCCGTTAAAGATAGTTTTCCATGGTAGAAAATCGCCTAGACATGTGAGATGTCTGACGATTATGCAGGCCAAGAAGTTGTTGAGTTAAGGCTGTGTGGGTTATTTAACTTACATAGTCAATACTCAGAAGAAGAAGGGTGTGAAACTGGAGGAGATACCAGTGGTTAGGGAATTTGTAGATGTGTTTCCGGAGGATTTGCCAGGACTTCCGCCTGATTGAGAGATTGAGTTCGTGATCGACTTAGTGCCGGGAACTGCTCCGATATCGAAGGCTCCGTACAGGATGTCTCCAGTAGAAATAAAGGAACTGATAGTACAATTGTAAGAGTTGTTAGACAAGAAATACATTCAGCCGAGTGTATCACCGTGGGGAGCACCAGTGTTATTCGTGAAGAAGAAGGATGGGTCAATGCATCTTTGCATTGATTATAGGGAATTAAACAAAGTCACTATTAAGAATAAATATCCATTGCCAAGAATAGATGACTTGTTTGATCAGTTGAAGGGTGCTAGATACTTCTCAAAAATAGATTTGAGAAGTGGGTATCATCAATTGAAGGTAAGAAAAGAGGATGTACCGAAGTTGACTTTCAGAACTCGGTATGGACATTACGAGTTTCTGGTGATGTCTTTCAAATTGACAAATGCCCCTGCTGCATTCATGGATTTGATGAACAGGGTGTTTAAACCACTCTTAGATAAGTTTGTGGTGGTATTCACTGCTGATATTCTGGTGTACTCCAAATCTCAAGAAGAACATGTGGAACATTTACGTTTGACGCTGGAGACACTAAGAAAGGAAAAACTGTATGCAAAATTCTCTAAGTGTGAATTCTTGCTAGAGCGTGTATAATTTCTTGGGCATGTAATTGACAAAGATGGAATTTTAGTGGATCCATCAAAAGTTGAAGCCATAATCAATTGGGAACAACCAAGAACACCTTTGGAGGTGAGGAGTTTCTTGGGACTGGTCGGCTATTATAGACGGTTTATTCAGGATTTTTTCAAGATTGCCACTCCGTTATCAAATTTGACAAGGAAAGTTGTAAAATTTGTTTGGACGGAGAAGTGTGAAGAGAGTTTTAAGGAATTAAAGAAAAGGCTCAGTGTGGCACCTGTGTTATCATTACCAGATAATACAGGAAACTTTGTGGTGTATAGTGATGCATCACATAAAGGACTAGGGTGTGTGCTTATGCAAAATGGCAAAGTCATTGCGTATGCATCAAGGCAACTGAAGGACTGTGAGAAAAGATATCCGACTCGTGATTTAGAGTTGGCTGCGGTGGTATTTGCTCTGAAGATATGGTGACACTATCTCTACGGAGAAAAATGTGAGATCTACACAGACCATAAGAGTCTGAAGTATATTTTCACTCAGAGGGATCTGAACATGCGTCAAAGGAGATGGATGGAATTGATAAAAGATTATAATTATGAGATCTTTTATCATCCAGAATGTGGTTGCAGATGCTTTAAGTAGGAAAGGTCGGGAAAAGTTGCTGCTGATAACCACTCAGAAGGAGCTTATTTCAGCAATGACAACGCTAGAGTTGGAAATAAAATTTTCAAAAGAATCCGATGAAAGATTGTTCCAGATAGGAGATAGTCAAAATTTGGTGGACAAGGTAAAGAATGCTCAACTATAGGACGAAGAATGCAGAAAAATAAAGGAAAGTATGATCGAGGGTAATGAGGTGAAGTACAAGGTTGATACCGAAGGAATGCTAAGATTCGAGGGACGAATTTGGGTTCCAGCAGTACCAGATATTAAAGAAGACATTTTGACTGATGCTCATAACTCAAGATATTTAATTCATCCGGGAAGTATGAAAATCTATCAATATTAGCGGTGACACTTTTGGTGGCCAAATATGAAAAGAGACGTTGCAGAATGTGTTGCGAAATGCTTGACATGTCAAAGAGTAAAGGCAGAACATCAAGGGCCAAGCGAATTACTTCAACCGTTGGAAATACTAGAATGAAAGTGAGAATATATCACAATGGATTTTGTGGTAGGTCTTCCAACTACTCAGAAAGGATATGATGAGATTTGGGTGGTAGTAGATAGGCTGACAAAATCTGCATAATTTTTTCCAATAAAGATTAGATTTAATCTTGATCAGCTGGCAAAACTGTACATTAAGGAGATCATCTTAGGACATGGAGTTCCAATATCAATTATATCAGACAGAGATCCGAGGTTCACATCAAACTTCTGGAAGAAACTACAAGAATGCATGGGAACACAATTGAAGATGAGTACGGCATATCATCCGCAAATGGATGGTCAAAGCGAACGAATAATCCAGAAGTTAGAGGATATGCTTAGAGCATGCATCATGGATTTTAAAGGGAGCTGGGATGAACATTTACCATTGGCTAAATTCGTCTACAACAATAGTTACCATGTAAGCATCGACATGCCGCCTTATGAAGCATTGTACGGCAGAAAGTGCAGAACTCCACTGTGCTGGGATGAAGTCGGTGAACGTCAACTATTAGGACCAGAACTGGTACGACAAACTACTGAGGTTGTTAAACTCATTGGGACAAGATTGGTAGCTGCTTAAGATAGACAGAAGAAGTATGTTGATCAACATAGACAAGATCGTGAATTCAATGTAGGAAATTTTGTGTTCTTAAAAGTTTCTCCTTGGAAGGGAAAAATTCATTTTGGTAAAAAGAGAAATCTATGCCTGAGGTTTATTTGACCCTTTGAAGTGCTAGAAAGAGTAGTATAAGTGGCTTACGAGGTAGCTCTACCTCCAGAGTTGGAACACGTTCACAATGTTTTTAATGTTTTGGTGTTACGACCGTATAAACCCGATTATAAGCATGTGATCGAGTACGAACCATTACAGTTTGATATGGACTTGTCTTATGAGAAAATTCCTATCCAGATAGTTGATATGAAAGAACAAGTGCTCAGGAATAAAGTAATACCTTCTGTGAAGGTGATATGGAGGAACCACAATGCTGAAGAAGCTACGTGGGAACTCGAAGATAAAATGATGAAATAGTATCCTGAATTATTTTTTTAATTGTGTCTTCGATTTTGGGGGCAGAATGCTTGTAAGAAAGGAAGAATGTGACAAATGATTTGTTGGAGTTATGATTATGGGAACAGAATCCTTGTAAGGATGGAAGGATGTAACAATCCAGAATTTTAAATTATAATTTTAAATATTTATTGAATTATATAAATATTTTAATTGATGTATTTATTGTAGAAAAAATATTTGTTTAATTTTATTATTTATTTGTTGAATAAATAATTAATGAGTTAAGGAAATTAATTATTATGAGATAATATTCTAATTTAATTTAATAATTAAGTTAGAGATTTGATAGGGATTAAATGGATTATTATAATGTTCTTAATTTAATTTGGTAATAAAAGCGTTACAATAAACTATATGATAAACGAGTTATTAACATAAATTAAAAGAGTTGTAAATTTGGTTTTACCAAACAAAGCCTTAGAGCTTTTGAAATTCTTGTTTTAATCTTGTTCTGCCAAACAAGGCTTAAGGAATGACTAAGTCATAATTTTAATTGGTTTTACCAAACAAGGCATAAGGGTTGTAAGTTGTTAAGTTTAAAATGGTTTTAGCCAAACATGTCTTATGGCTTTTGATTTTTTTTTTAAAAAAGATGTAACTGATATCAGTTACCTATATATTTATATTATATAATTTATATCTATTATATTATACGTTATATGTTTCTAAGTACGTAAGTTAGAGAAGGGAGAAAGAACAGAGAAGAAGAAAAATAAGAGAAAAGAAAGAATGAAAAGAGAGAAGGGAGAAGAGAAAATTCTTCGTGAATTACGAATTTAGGAGGAGAAGGTGTTGTAATCATCTTCTAGCAAGGTAAAACCCTACTTTTCTTATTTTTTTGTTTTCTTCTAAATTTCTAGTTTTTATATACATTAAAAGTTTTCTGTAAAATTGGTGTGAAGGAGTAATTATTTATTATGTGAATTTATATGATAATTGTTGATATAAGTTGTGTTCATATGGTTTATAGATGATTTAGAGTAAATTAATTCATGTAATATATGTTATTATGGGTGAAATCATATTACAGTGAGTTTACATTGATATATGTTGAATATAGTTTAAATTAGCAGCAAAATTGGTACTTAATTCATTGTATAATGTATAAATTGGCTATTGATTTTGAAACTACATGAAGAAATGAAAATAATGTAATTAGAACCAACTGTTTTGGTTGTAAAACGAATTCACACTAAAGAATTTTGCTATGAATGTCAAAAGAAGAGGAAATAAGAGTAATAGTGAAATTTAAAGGTTGTAATCTTGATGTTTATGTTGTTTATGTGATTAAAAAGGTGTTAAAAACATTGGTTTATGTTTCTGTAAATATATTACACCATGGGTAGGTTGGTCTAGTTGTTAAAAAGGAGTTTGTAGGCCTAATTTTGCTTTCTGTAGTGTTCATGATCATAATTCGCGAACTAGCAGAAGGGACCCTCGTGATCAAGCGGCTACCCTAGTGTAAAACCCCGCCTCTACTTAGTGGGGGATGGTTTGTTTTGCCAAATTTTGAAGAAAAAAAACTGACCGGACATATTTTACTAAAATGCGCATAACATTTTCATACAAACTCCGATTGATGCGATTTAAGATGAGTCAGAACGAGGACAAATAGGCCTATTCAAGATGATGCCTCTATGAAGGGTTAAAAAAGCCATCTTTAGGACTGTTGTGCATTTAGAGGCAATCAGAGGGCGTCGATATGCGCGAATGCAAGTGTAATCCTTTGTGTATTAGTATAACCTAATGATAACATGTTGGACATGTAATAGGATGTTGTATTTAGTTGTTAATGTGTATATGGTGCAATGACATGATCACTTAAGTAGTTATAATAAAGCTAAAAGGTGATGTTCATGAAAAGATGTGATGTTGTTTAAACATAAACTTAGTTAGTGAGCTATACTAAAACTGGGAAAGAAACTCACGAAGCTAATATTATTGTAACTAATGTGTAATATTGCTAATACATATGGTATGTGTAAGACTTGTGGTGAACGTGAATAGTGATTGTTTAACCTACTCACGAGGCAAGTTCTCTAACTCAACTTTTACGATTGTGCAAATGTTTAAACCATATCGATGTATTGAGCAAGTTCCTAAACCTACTTATATATCTATTCTAATTTGATTATGTTCATGCAAACTCTTCAACCTAAATCTTACTTTGAGAAGTGTTCCTATCTTTAATGTTGTTCTAATTATGCATGTTCCTAAATTATGTTATTCTTATGTTGAGCAAGTTTTATTCCTCAACTTGTTATTAATCATACATGTTCATTAACTCACTTCTTTTATTGAGTAAGATTAATAGCCTGAGCTTATTATTGTTCAAGCAAGCTTTGGTATAATATTCAATGCCTATGCTTTCTAGTCCATTTCTAAATCATGTTTTCGATGTATAATGTTAATTCACTTATAATTCATGACTATTTCATATCATACTGCTATCGAGCACTTGAAGTGATATTAAACTATATTGATTCAACTAATCCTTAGTTGATGTTCATTGAACTCTAAATTACCTTGAAACTTATCCAAACCAAACTTCCTTTGGTGCAGACTCGTATATTAAAATTGAGATGAACAACCCTATTACAGAGGATTATTTACGCGTAAGCATTTAGATGTTTGTGCACAATACATGGTACGAAGGGCTGATCCCCCCTAAGTACGTGAGTCCCTACAGTATAACTGTTAAGGTTAAAGTTAAAAGATTACTTGTAACCGTGGACATAGTTTGTGGTCTTATGACCCTCGAATATATTTCATATTTTGATTCCAGTTTTTGGTTATCATTGATAGAGTAATATTCAGTTTTGATGAGCCTATTCATTGGCAGTTATTATTATCTTGTTGATTCATTGCTATATCTAGTGAGCATTTGTTTTGTTCACTCTTGCTTATATAACCTGTGACAACCCGAGAATTTAGATTTTTTTTAAAATCATAATTGATTAATTTAAGGTTCAATATTAGAACCTAGACTGAAAATAAGTGTATGTATTTGATATTTCTGTGAAGAAATTTTAAGGATTTCAAAATTCTGTGAAGGAATTTTGGTGGGTTTAAAATCGTGAGGTGAATTATTCAGGATTAAGGGTATACGTGTATATGTTCTATGTGTATGGTCATATATGTGTACAGAATGTGGTTAAGGGTCAAGGGTTGACAAGATAAATTATATTAGTGTCAAACCCTAATATTATTTTCGAACGTCAACGTTCAGTTAGAAAATCCTAATCGGGAATTTCAAAACCCCAATTTGGGAACCCTAATGCTAGGTATAAAACCCTAAGGGTTAAAAGTTAGGTGAGTAATGAATATGAATATTATGTGATGGTTTATATTTATTTATTAATATAAACAAATAAAAGAAACTAATGTAATCTAATATTAGGAATGAAGAATTTAATAACTTAAGGGTTATGGGATGAGAGAGTTATGGTATATAGAATATATACAAATTCTAAGAGATTTATTTTATACCTCTCAATTAATTAATTTTATAACCTAATTATAGCAAGTCTAATTGGGTTATGAAATTAAAGATATATGAGTAAAAAATTAACTTACTAATGTGTGTAAAGGAACCCTAATTAAATATTGGGGAATGGATAAAATTTAATAAGTATAGAACTAAGTTGATTTTAAGGCCCAAAGAATTAATTTGTAGCCCAAGTGTTTATTTAAGCATGAGATTTGTAGTTAATTAATTTAAGAACAATTAAATTATTGAGCTATCCCAATATTTAATATATAGGGCGAGTTTAGTGATGACCCAATTTATTTGGTGGAGGAGCCCAAGCTCATTTTAATTAGTAGGCAAAGGAATAAGAAAGTGCAAGCCCAAATAAATTATTGGATGGCCCAATTTCTTGCCCAAGTGGGAGAAGGAGAGAAAGGGAGATGAATGTAATGATTGTACCACTTTAGTAGGTGAGAAACTTCCAACAAGTGTCCAATTTTTATTTGACCAACACACGAAGTGTTTCACGCAAGTTACATATTGTATAATGAGAGAGAGAGAAAAGCAAGATATGGATAGATATGCTATGTTATCTAATCACTTTATTTTTTTTTAGCAAACTTGGTAATTCATTTGTGCCCTTATTTTTCTCTAACGTAAATATAGAGAGAGAAAGTGGGAGGGGGCAACAACCCTGTATGGGAAAAAGGAGAGAAGAATCTCTATGGTAGAAAAGAAAAAGAAGAGGAAAAGGAAGAAGAAAGAAAAAGGAAGAAAATAAAAACAAGGTAAAATCTATACTTGATTTCTAAAACTTTAACTTGTATGCTATTTGTATTTTTATGATGGATCTTTGGAGTTTAAGTTTTATGAGGCTAGATCCATGTATAAATGTTAGATCTAGAATTTTATTGGTTTGAGTTATGGATTTACATGAGTTTATATGAAAAGATTTGGAAAAAAGGTAAGAAAATAGAATTTTTCGGAAAGCTTAAACTTAAAAGTGTGATCTAGCTTTCAATTTTTTGAAATCTATGATGGATATTTGTGATTTATTTCTTGGGATGCTAGATCTATGTATTAAGGATAAAACCCCGTTGGAATCACTCAATTAGGTTGAAAATGAGTAAGTTATGGAATTTATCCAAAACTACTCAAAGCTGAGAAAACTGTTAGAACCACTATTTTGATCAGCCAATTTCGGGCTAGTTTTTGGGAGCTTAACATGTCCAAATATGGATTGTGATAGATGAAAATTGTAGATCGGAAAGATATGAATCCAAAAAAATTGACGGATCGTTAATTGGAGTTGTAGATTTCTGTATGGATTAATTTTAGCAAAGTAGGTAAAGATCGAAAAGTTTGAAAATAAACTTCCCAAGAAATTATAGGGGCTTTTCAGCCACTTATTTAATGAGATAAAATCCGGCCTTTTGGGACATGAAAATATATGGTATTAAGTACCTCCTGTCCAAAAATGAGCTCATTCCGACTTAAAATGACCAAGTTATGACCATTTCAATTTATGTGATTTTTCGACAAAAATAGCTATAACCGGAGTTTTATAACTCTGATGGCCATGAAATTTAAACTGGAGGCTCACGTTAACGCATACAAGATTGTGTCAAGAGATGGGAAATATTCTTTGCCCTCTTCAACTGATCAAATAGATCATCGATCCTGGGCCATGGGTATTCATTCTTAACTGCTAACTTACTCTTATTAAGATAGTCGATACGCAACCGTAACTACTCATCCTCTTCCTTAACATCCTCCGAACTTGCATCATGATTTGACAACAAGAGCGTCACGGTATTTTATTACAGTAAATTACTACCTTAGATTTTCTTAGAAAACCAAAGATTCAAACTTTTATGCTAACAATTTATTAAAGTTCTATGGTTAATCAACTCATTCATACCGAGAATTACTTCAAATTCTCTTAACTTTATCGGTACTTATCTACCGATACTTGCTTACATTCCTTATTCATAAAACCATTTCCATGAATATAATTAACGAAAGTTATTTCCCCATTCTCTACCTTAACGTATAAAGGTATTTATAATCCCCTCCAAGAATGAACTTAATCACTTAGCAAACTCTTATGCTATAAAAGAAAAGTAGCACTCCAATCCAACAGCACATAAGCATTCATTGTATTGACTAGAATGATACCTGCTACTAAATCCGCTGATGCAACCGCATCATGGATAACTTACCATTACTAACACCTTTACTTTCCTCCAACCCTTTCTTTGGGAAATTTCTTGCTATGTGGTCCAACGACCCACATACAAAACAACCATGGTTTTTCTTAGGATTAGGATAATTGGGTAAAATATGACCCTCCTTTCCACAGTTATAATAAACTGATTTCCCATTCAGATAGACTACTAGATGAGTCTTTCCACATGTCTTACATACCTCGATCCTACACTTTGGATCCCCTTGTTCCCCCTCCAGTATTCCCAAAATTAAAATTCTTTCTTTTTGGCATACTATCACTACCACTGGCACTCTCTGCCTTGATTCCTCCCTCTCCCTTGCTCTTATTCTTCCTCTCTTTGTGGTATTGAGTCAACGCCTCATTACCACCCTCGGCTATAATCACCTTCTCCAGAATGGTCCCATAGGAAACACTTTGGAACACAGAAATCCTACTATAGAGCCAGAGTTTCAAGCCCTGCTCAAACCTACGAGCCTTCCTCTCCTTAGTGTCCATATGATGTGGAGCAAACCTTTCCAATTCATTGAATTTGGCCGCGTATTGGGGAATCATCATGTCCCCTAGTTTAAGTTCTAAGAACTTAATATCCATCCTCCCTCGCATGTTTGTAGGGAAATAATTCTCGAAGAAAACATTCTTGAATTGTTCCCACGTTACCGTATTTGTTCTAGCCCCACCCTAGTGAGCCTCCCACCAAAAGTTGGCTTTCCCTTCTTAATATGTAAGTCGCAAAAGAAGTCTTTTACACCTCACCTACGTTTTGTAATAACAAACGCCTTCTCTATTTATTTTACCCAAGTATGGGCTTCTAATGGGTCTGTCGTTCCTTTGAACTTTGGCGGACCTACGCTTTTAAATTCTTTAAAGGTAGTCATTCTAGCTAACCTAGGTTCGGCAGGTACTCTACCCCTGGTTTAATTAAATACAGTCGTTAATAAATTAACGAACTCTTGTATAGGGTTGTTTTGACCCCATTGATTTTCATTACGTGATTCCGCTTCCTGATTACGTTGTCTTTTCCTTGGATGCATTTTTTGATTAAATAAATAAAATTTCATTATTATCTATTTACTTACTTGGTTATCCTTCCATACTAATACCTCACACCACATCAAAGCACATTAAATAAAAACTCCATTATATTAATAAAAAAATGCTTCTTCATAGTTTGAAACTATTTATAATTTATTTTACATAGCCAAAAGATATTATATTTCTATCCCACAATTGAACTTAACAAAAGTTGGGATTTACAAAAAGACTACCTTTTTATACAAAAGAGGGCTTTACGTCACTACACACATATTTATAACTCTAAATTTATAATAATGCATAACAGTGTCCTCGTGTTTCTCATTCGCAATCTTTGCTACAGTATCCCGACTAATAGTATGTCGAGTCTGCCCTGACTCTATGGAATAACAAGCAACTTTCAGCTTGAAATCCTTATGAGTACTCTTGGACTTAAAACATCCGTGCTATCTTTCGGTCCTTCTCCTCCAGTTTCTTACGAAGCTCTACCACCTCGTTCATATAATCCCTAGCCTTATTTATCATGAGCACCTTCTCATCGTGCTCTGACTCAAAATCTTCTTCTGCAGACTCCTTCGCTACATAAAGAGCACTAATCTCTTCATTCGATTACGCACAACCGTATTTCGGTTTCACATTCTGTTAAAACCGCCAGATACAATGATCTCATTGCATCTGGAGGTGATGACTCTAGTGTAGGTACCACTGTATCAACCGATGTTACCTCCATCCCTTCCTCCATATCGTTCATCATACTAAGGTATGATGCTATATCCATATCTCCCTCGGAGTAGTCTTCCTCAGAAAAGTACTCTTTATCTCCGACTCCTCTAGAATCACTAATGGTACCTCTGCCACCGGCATAGGTACAGGCTCTATTATATTCACAATTTCTTCGCTCACCGCGTGTATATCTCTATACATCAAGCTATCGAACGTCATCCTACAATAACACATATGTTTATTAGTACATAACACACAATAGTATAAGCACAAATCACATTTAATTTATTTAGGGTTACTTTCCATCTATTAAATCTTTCGGTAATGAGTTTACTCAATACCTTATTGACTCATTCAACTTAAGTAAAGCTCGAGTTTACTTCCTTCGGACTTTTCTTCCTTAACGAGTTTATTAGCCTAAGGTTCTTCCCCCATTAAGTTTTATAACCTAATGCTTTGATACCAACCTGTGACGCCCCCAAATTCGGGTATCTTCCAACCCGACAGATGTTGCTACACGGTACTTATAACTGTACATCCATTCTATTGAAATGACATCAAAATGTGTGAATCAACGACATTCTTATTACATTAATAATATTACATCCCATTCCCAGTGTGACGCCCCCAAAATAGGTATACATCACCCATTCCGAGTTGCCAAATACATGGTACAGAAAACAACTACAACTTTATTATTACAATTATCGTGAAAAATACGACAACACATACTATGAGTTTAAATACAAATATTGTCTTCTAGACAATATCGACACCCAGATAAAGTCCTCATTACAATTATTGACACACTATTTTACAAAATAGTAAGGACTGCTAAACAACTGTCTAGAACTATCATTCCACACCCCGACTACTTCCCGCTATGTTCTCACTTCCTGAGAAAAAAAAAGGAACAAAAAGAAAAAGGGTGAGCTCAACTAGCCCAGTAAAGAATATTATGACTAAGATAATATACAACAAATTATCCTTAGTCTTCAACAGGAAAAAATCTGATAGAATATAATAGACAACAAGTTTTAGATCAACAACTGTAGCAGAAACAATAATTCATTAGAAGAGTTAAGTAGAGAATGAAATCTACTATCATCTATGAATTTAAAAGTCCATCATCAATATTTTATCCCTGTAACATCAATCAATATACATCTTGTATCAAACATTTATCTTTGCACTACGGGCCAAAGATATTCATTTGTATCACCAGTTGGTCATGTTCATCTCAACACATGTTCATCTTGCACTACGGGCGAAAGATATTCATCACGTAATCATACATCTTTGCACTACATGCCAAAGATATTCATTAAGTATCACCATTAAGGACTAAGGATGATGAAAAACATTTTAGAGAACGAATCCAATGAGACAGAAGGACAAATATTAGGGATTCGTATTTCAGTTTATCCAAATTCAATAATACTCCATAATAACCAATTGTGAAGTAGAATTCAAAAATAAAGATCAAAACATGGATACAATCAAAGATAGTATCCATAAAAGACATCTGGGACGAAAAAGAGAAAATTTCATTTTTTGGTGAATAGTGCCATATACGTAAATAATGTCGTATACGTGAATAGTAATCCCAACACAAAAAGGTAGAAATTCTACAATAAAATTCATATCAATATTTCAGCATAATGATATTTAAGAAAATAATATCATTTACGAAGAAAATAACATCTCTTATCTCAAAGAAATAGTACTTCGGAATGAAAGGTCGGATGTAATGTTGAATGAAACTTGTACTGAATAGCAACTCTCAAAGTATCTAAATACTCACAAAATACGCTCGATAATATAGAGAGAGAAAGAGAGAAAGCTTATGTTTCTGGTGTGATTTTCAATTCTAACCTAAGAACCTATTTATAGAAAAATGCTAGCACGCCGAAGCAGACTTGACCTGCTACCTGATGGCTTTACCTGTTACTATTGCCACCCACCACATTTGAAATAAAATTTGAGCACATTTCTCACCAACCAAAAGTGGGGCCCACTTAATTCTAGAATTTTCCACTAAAAATCATTTATAACATAATTTCCGAATCAATCATCTCTTAAAATTCATAACAAATCATACATTCATTTTTAACGGTTCAAAATTTGTGGACATATACTCAACTTATATATGTATAACATATCTAAAAATCACAACGATCCAACGATCGGATTAAAAATTATAACTCAAGCAATATATCTCAAGAACACTGATTTGATTTTTAATACCTCCATTCCGACAAAAATACTGATAAAACACCTCAACATTAATAGCCACATAAAATAAATATTTCCTTATCATATAAATCAATAAATAATTAATCATAAATAATATTACAGAATCATAATAATGACAATCAGGTCGTTTCCAGGAAAGAGGGGGCTTTTCAATAAGGATTTCTCCTTACTTTCGCGCAATTAGGTGACCAAACCTCTCCTTAGACAGAACTTTTTAGACATTGCCAATAATACTATCTAATAATATTATTCAAATAATATGAATTATTAATCTGATAATGGGGAATACTGTGCAGTGACAATTATTGAAACAACAATAATATAAAATATCAACGCAGCAATTACTGAATCAATAAAAAAAATATTGAATAGTAATTACTGTAACAATTATTGAGTAGTGCCTTTTTACGTAAGAATCAATAATTCAAAAATACATGCACATCTTGTGTAAGCATTGTGCAACCATGCGTATTACTGTATTTTAACCACCGGGTATTCCAACAGTGTTAACGGTAACAACTACACCGTTATTTATAAAAACTCAAACTTGTCGTTTTCTTCATCCGACATTTATTCTGTTATGAGGCCCACGAATGGCTGCGCCATACGAATATTCCCCGACAATAAGAATATTCCACGACCAAACGAATATTCCCCGGCAAAAATGAATATTTTATAACCACTTGCTTATTTTGTAAAATTTGCACATTTCACCCATAACCAAAGTATTATATCAAATTAACTCCTTATTATTTCAAGATAATAAATAGAGAAAATTTAATTTAATTTATAATATGTTAGGGTCTTACAACCTTCCCTCCTTATAAAATTTCATCCTCGAAATTGACGTACGTACATGGTATTTCGAAAAGGTGAGGGTACCTCACTTTCATTTCCGATTACAACTCCTAGGTCATTTCTTCAATAGCATGGTTCCTCCACAAAACCTTAACTTGTGGTATAACCTTGGTGTGAAGGACATGCTCTTCCCTATCCAAGATCTTAATAGGTACCTCCTCATAAGTTCAATCTTCGGCTATCTCGTCTAGATCTAACTCAATAATGTGATTTGGGTCATTCACATATTTACGAAGCATAGATATGTGAAAAAAATTATGAACACGAGACATGCTTGGAGGTAACGCGAGTCTATAGGCCACATTTCCTATTCGGTCAAGAATCTGAAATGGACCAATAAATCATGGATTTAGCTTTCCTCTCTTCCCGAATCTTGTAACTCCCTTCCATGGAGCAATACGTAACAATACATGATCCCAATACCAAATTCCACATCCTTTCGATGAAGATCCGCATAACTCTTTTGTCGATCCTATGCCATTTGTATACATTATCGAATCATTTGGATCTTTTCCGTAGTCATACGTACCAACTCTAGTCCCAACAATGTTGCTTCACCCACCCCATCCCAACATACTGGAGAGCGACACTTTTGTCCATACAAGACTTCAAATGGAGCCATACCTATACTTTCCTGATAACTATTGTTGTAGGAGAATTCCACCAATGGTAAATACTTATCCCAACTCCCTTTGAAGTCAAGGACACAGAGTCTTATTAGATCTTCAAGAGTTTGAATAGTCCTCTCTGATTGTCCGTCCGTTTGAGGATGGTATGCCGAACTGAATTGTAAATCCGTGCCCATAGCTTTCTGTAAGTTAACCCAAAATCGTGAAGTGAATCTTTGGTCACGATCTGAAACTATGGATACTGGCATGCCATGCAATCTCACAATCTCATTCACATACATATGAGCAAGACGTTCAAGGGAATAAGTCTCACGTATAGGCAAGAAATGAACAGACTTGGTTAATCTATCAACAATAACCCAAATCGCATCTATACCTTGAGAAACCTTGGGAAGACCCGTAACGAAATCCATAGTAATGTGTTCCCACTTCCATTTTTGAATCTCAAGTGGTTGCAATGGACCCTTTGGCATTTGATGCTCTGCCTTTACATGTTGACATGTTAAGCACCTTGAGATAAACTTTGCGATGTCTCTTTTTATATTGTTCCACCAAAATGTATGTCGAAGATCATGATACATTTTGGTACTCCCAAGATGGATTGCAAATGGTGTGTTGTGTGCCTCCATCATGATTCTATGTTTCTAGTCAGAATCGTTAGGAACGCAAAGTCTGGAGTTGACTCAAAGTATTCCTTCTTCATCGATTCTTGCTTCTGGAATAGCACATTCTTGCACTTTCTTCTTCATAGGCATCAGCCCCAGGTCTGTAGCTTGAGCAGCTTTAACTTTATCGATTAAAGTCAGTTCTACTCATATGTTTGATATCATCACGTGGATACTTGGAGCCTTTAACTCTATCTCCATCCTTTGTAAGTCATACAAAATGGGCCTTTGTGTTAACAACATTGCACTCGTACCCGCATATGATCTTCCACTCAATGCGTCAGCCACAACGTTTGCTTTTCCAAGATGATATTGAATGATATGGTCATAATCCTTCAACAGCTCGAGCCAACGTTATTTCCGCATGTTGAGTTCCTTTTGGGTGAAGAAATATTTGAGAATTTTATGATCTGTATAAATCTCCACTTTTCCCCATACATGTAGTGTCTCCAGATTTTTAATGCAAAAATGACTGCTGCCAACTCCAGATCATGAGTAGGATAATTCCTCTCATATTCTTTAAGTTGTCACGAGGCATAGGCTATGACTTTCCCATGTTGCATGAGAACACATCCTAACCCTTTGCTCAAGCATCATTCAGAGATAACAAATCCATCCGAACCGGATGGTATTGTTAGAAACAGTCTAAAATGAGTCTCCTCTTAAGCTCTTGGAAACTCTTCTCACATTCCTCGCTCCATACTGAATTTTGTATCTTCTCGAGTCACCGAGTTAGCGAGTAGCGATTCGAGAAAATCCTTCCACGAATCTCTGATAATAACCAACTAAGCCCAAAAGCTACGCACTTTGGCCACCGACTTTCTTGTTGCTCCCAACTTTGTATTACTTCAATCTTCGTCGGGTCAACAGATACTCCATGTTTTGACACCACGTGCCCAAGGAATGCTACTTCCTTAAGCCAGAACTCGCATTTCTTCAGTTTGACATATAGCTTGTTGTCACGAAGTCTTTGAAGTACCAGCTTCAAATAGTACTCATGATCTTCACGGCTTTTGGAATAGATGAGGATGTCATCAATAAAGACAACAACAAACTGATCCAAATATTCCTTGAATATATGGTTCATCATATCCATGAAAGCAGCAAGAGCATTAGTCAATCCAAAAGACATGACTAAGAATTCATAATACCCGTACCGAGTCCTAAGGGCAATCTTTGGAATATCCTCAGTTTTAATCTTCAGTTGATGATATCCAGAACGAAGATCGATCTTTAAAAAGAATTGTGCTCCTTTTAACTGGTCAAACAGGTCATCAATACGAGGTAGCGTATACCTATTCTTGATGGTTACATAGTTTAATTCCCGGTAGTCAATACAAAGTCGCATACTCCCGTCTTTCTTCTTTACAAATAAAACAAGAACATCCCAAGGGGATGTACTAGGATGAATGAAACCGATGTTTAACAATTCCTGTAGTTGGACTTTTAACTCCTGAAGTTCAATAGGAGCCATTCGATATAGGGTTTTAGAAATGGCCTTTGTACGTGGTTCAAGATCAATAAAGAATTCAACTTCTCGTTCTGGGGGTAGACCAGGAAGTTCTTTCAGAAATACGTCAGGAAATTCACTAACAAAAGAAATATTATTCAAATTTGACGTGTTTTTGTTCAAGCCCATAATATGGGCTAAGAAAGCTTGACATTTGTTTTTCAATAAACGAATAGCTTTATGGCTTGATATGACGTGACTGATTTTAGTGGTTTAGTTGCTTGAATTCGTATAACAGGTTGGTTAGGAATATGAAAACTAACAACTTTACGAAAACAATCAATTTTGGCATGATGAGTGGTTAACCAATCAATCCCTAAAATCACATCAAACGCAAGTATCTTTAAAGAGATAAGATCAACAGGTAATGTTATTGTGCCAACTTGGATCAAGCAAGATTTATAAACTATAGATGTAACGAAGTTTTCTCCTAACGGAGTCTCCATAGATAAGTCAAAGTCTAATTTTTCCGGAGTCAAGTTTAAACGTTTAGCACAAGCAGGAGAGATAAAAGAATCGGTAGAACCGGTATCTAGTAAGGTATAAACTTTGCAAGAGTTGAAGATTAGCTTACCCGTGATCACCTCGTTCGGGTTTCTCGCATTTTGTCCAGTCACGACAAACGCCCTCCCTTGAACCACTGACTTTGTTTTGTCCGTAGTCACCTTTGGTGTTGCCATCCCAGTTGGACTTGACTTCGCTACTGGACAAAATCAGGCTATGTGACCATCTTTTCCACAATTAAAACACACCTTGGAAGGCTGTGAACAGTTTGGACTTATGTGTCCCTCCTCTCTGCATCTATTACATCTAACCGGTGGTCGTTCTCCTCCCCTAGAATTTGTTGTTGGTGCTGGTGCTGCTGCTGATGTCTTCCCGTCATTGTTGAATCTCCTCTTTTTAAAATTTCCACTTGACTCACCTCTCTCATTATCATGTCCACGATTACCACCCGAGTGGTTACCGCTTTTGTCCGTATTCTTCCCTCCTCGCTGGTTATCATCGTTCTGATGAATGCTGTCACCGATATGACCCTGGTTGTGGTCCCTCGGTTGAACATACTCATTATCATGCTCTAATAATTGAACCATGTTTACAACATCTGAATATAAAGAAAATTTATGTGAAATAAGATATTGTCGAATCTAGGGTTTTAGACCTCTCAGAAACATCCGCGTCATACGTTCCTCATTTTCTACCAAATGAGGTGCAAACTGATAACTCCGAACTTAACTTCGTCATCGGGACACCGCCATATTATTCTGCTCCACCTATAAAAACTACCCCTTTCATATAGCGAATACTTTTAGGAAAATACTTGTCATTGAACAGCTTTCTAAAATCTTTCCCAAGACTTGTTGAGTGCTGGTTGAAAGTACGCTTCACGATATTCCCACCAATGTCAAATTCACCACGAAACATAAAAGGTGGCGAATGGAACCTTCATTTTTCAGGCGTTCCAAGATATCGAATATCTTGGTAATTTGCTTAACCCACGTTTTCGCCTTAATCTGATCGGGCTTTCCCCAGAAATCTGGTGGTCCCAACTCCTTAAACTATTTGGCTGTGACAAACCGCGCGTTGCTATCATTTCCACCCGTATTTTGTACACGAGTCTCCCTCGTCTGATTTTGCATGAACTGCAAAAAACTTCTAAACATCGCATCATTCATCGTTTGCTCGGTAATGTTGTTTACAGGAGGAATATTGCCTTCCTATTGCACATTCTCTTGGTTGGTAATCAAAGGTAGTTCCACAGTCTCATAGACACCATTGTTAACATTCTCATATGCCATTCTTTAAAACTGCCATAAAACAGGGGTTAATTAAACAAATTAACATATCACATAATATCCCTATATTATGACTGACCAACAAATAATCTTAGGTAGGACACACTAGCGAAGGATTTACTCGTTTCTCGCCTCCTAGTTCTGTGACGCCCCCAAATTCAGGTATTTCCAACCCGACATATTGTGCTACACTGTACTCATAACCATACAATCATTCCATTGAAATACAAAAAAATGAATGTAATTACTATCTTTTTATTAAAATCAAAGTATAATCCTTCCCAGGTTCATAAACCGATTACATTATTTGTTGTTTATAATGTATAATACATACAAACATACTAATCTATTACACGATGGTTAAGTATCCATCTTAGCCTTGCCCTTATCTCTCTTAGCATTCTCAGAATGTTCATCCTTAACTGCAATCATATAATTAATGCAAGAAATGAGCATAACAGCTCAACAAGTTTAACAAAGGATAACAATAATACCACATTCGTGATTTATATAACAATTACTACATAACTGAAAAAAATAGTTATGAAGTATCATGAATCAATAATACTTTAACATTTCATAACATCAATTCCCAAAGTATAGAGTACATTAGGAATTCTGAACCGGTCGATAGACCATGAAAAGAGTTGCTTTTCATATTTGAAAAGGATATCACAAACCTTAAGGTTGTATATCCCGCATTACTTACTGACACTTCTAGGTGATTAGCCTATAGTACTCTATGTTGATCAACACTCATTCATTAAAACGTATTTACGTTTAACATTTGGCAAACTCGTGTGCCCATCGAATAATCGATGAAAAATACTTTTGTTTGTTCATAGACAAACCTTACCTTCAAATTCGTACCAATTACTTGGCATAGGATAACGTTAACATTTTTATATAGAAAGATATGAATATCAATTAATCTATATCTTACGAGTAGTCTAGCCGAGTTAAATCTGACATTTACCCTTTCTTTAAAACCAGTCATGCAATTCAGTACAATGAATCACATAAAACTTGACTAACTTGAAAGTTAGACAAGCGTTAAGAAAACTTGCCTTTCAGCGTCTTCAAATAACTTAATCGACTGACAACAACCTTTGCATAATCTACATGATATATTCACACAACACACTTTAATTAGCTATCAAACAATTGTTCACATTGTTCCTACCAACTTCTTGCTCTTCTAAGTCTTTGTTAACTTAATAACTTTACTAAAGTCAATTCAACTTATTATCCTTCGTCCCGGCTTATTAACCAACTGACGTTATTAACCGGACTCTGTCATCGTTGACGAAGTATCAACGTTGTTTACCGATTAAGGTTCATTGATAACACCTTGTGTTCTTCATTCATAACTTACTAACATGCATTCAATTCCTAAATTTCAATACCATATACCTTAGTATAGGTAGTATAGGAATAGTTTTAATACACCTACGAAGTGCATAAACTTTACTACTGTAGGTCTTGGAACAATTACAGTTCAAAACCTAAGTCATTTAACAATTCCCCTACACACGCGCCATGCACAAGGACATCCTAGTTCAAGACCTGGCTGCATGCTGCCAAGCGATAAGAAGAAGGTCCTGTCTCGGCATGCGCATGAGACTTCCTTCTATAAGTGGCGCTACGGTGCCACTTTCCAGTAGCCAACTACATTGTGTCTGAGCTACGACACGGCTTTTAACACACTGTCTGGCGCCGCGGCGCCAGACCTCAGCACCAGAAAAATTCCACAGATAAAATTTTTGGTGTGATTCTCGAAGCCATAACTTCTTCGTTATAGGTCTGATTTGGTCCATTCAAAAGCCTACACGTCATAAATGACATACTCTACGTGTTCATATAAGAATTTGACACTTTCGAATCTGTTAACTCAGAATTCACTATTGAGTTCATTTTTTTAAACGTTCGTAAACGTTAATGAGCGTTCAATGCTAGTTTTCTTCGTTTTAAGTCGGAATCTGACGATTCTCGAACCCACAAATCTTAAATACCATATCTCATGCGTTGACATTGAAAAACAACATTTTCAAGTCTCACGACAACTTTCAACTATCAATCCGGAATTTCACATTTTCGACGTTTAATGTTTATTTCAGTGAAATTCGCCATAACTTCGTTACTAACGTTCTCTAGGCCAAATCACATGGAATACTCCATGGAATTCATATCTACATCCTAACCAAGCAAGATGCACATATTTACGTATTGATGGAGTTCAATTGTTTATCAACAATCAATCTCAACAATCAATATTTAAATGATTTAAAACTATATCAACCCTTATGATTTCTATGATTTCATGACTTATAGAGATTGAATCTATAATAAGTCATTCTTATTCCACTATACAAGATATACACCACCCATTTATGATTCTCCGTGATAAAAGAAAACTAAAAGAGATGGAATTAGAATTAAGGAATATTACCTTAAGAACTCTTTAGAAAATCTTGGAAAACTATAAGGTAAAGCTTCCAAGTGTATGATTTCGTTGAGTTTAGCTCTCTTTCTCTCTCAAAAATCTAGGTTGGCAATTGAAAAACTCACAAAACACCAACTCTTGCTTTCTATTTATAGGGAAAAGAAATGGAGGGCAAATTAGACAATACACCACCACCTCTTTACTATTCACACTTTGTCACCAAGTAAAATACTTGGTGACCAAGTGTTAAACTTGCCTTTCACACCAAGGGTCGACCCACCTTTCCCATGGGTCATCCCCATTGGTTGCCCCATGGTTTTACCCATTCGGTGACCCACCGGTTCGATCCACGGTTCGGTTTTCTTGCATTGGGCTTAACCAATCTAATATTGGTCCTTGACTTGGGCTTTCTCATTCATTTGATTGGACTAAACATAATACAACCCAAATGAATTAACATTAAGTCTTAACTTAATTCTTATAATACGAATCGTATTCTATACGTACAATTCACGTATTCTCTTCGTATAACACTAGTACGATTATCGTATTGTACTTTGTATTACCTCGACGTATTATACATAGATACTAAATAGCATCATCCTAGTATAACACACACTTTAACCATAACGCAAATCCTCCTACGTGTTTTGTTTCCTTCTCGAAAATCATTCTACTCAACCCTTAGGTTTTAAGTCCGCAGGCGAAAACTTCGTTTACCATAAATGAAATATTATTAGATATTTCATCTTATCTCAATATTCTATCATAACACGTTTCTTGGAATTTCAAAATAATTCCTCGAGCAGAAATGGATGAATATTATTTTTACGAAAATTTCTCGGAAAATATTTATTTTCATCTTGGAAATTCTAAACAATAAATTCTAGCACGTAGCCAAATTACTAACCACATTAGCACATTCTAGGCCATAGAACGACCTTCACATAGCTTACTCACAAAATAAATCAATTAAATTCATTCAATTCACATAATCAAATAAAAATTTAATTGTCATAAAAATCCGATTTTCTCGGGCGTTACATTCTCTCCCACTTATAAGGATTCTATCCCCAGAATCTAGCTTATAATTACATAAACAAATGAGGAAAATCCTCCATCATTTTACTTTCGAGTTCCCACGTTGCTTCTTCAGCATTGTGGTTTCTCCATAACACCTTCACTGAAGGTATGACCTTATTTCTTAATACTTATTCCTTACTATCAATAATTTGAATTGGAAGTTCCTCATAGGATAAATCTTTCTCTATTTGAATAGATTCAAGTATACGTGTTTATAGTCAACAAGTAATAAAGTGATTATGAATGCGTTCATTTTCGGAGTATCGCTACCTCTCCCACCCTTCTTAAAATCTCAAAAGGTCCTACAAACCTTGACTTAATTAAAATGTAATAACTTGTTTAACTAATTACGCAATTACCAATCTTCTAAGTAATAACCCTAATTTCCCATTAAACAAATAACAACTTACAATTACCAATTTAAATTAACCCAATTCTAAACAAATTAAGAATTTAAATTAAAACTAAAATTAAATAATTAAACTAACACAAAATAACCAACGAATATCAAAATCAAAATTTAAACAATTAATGGAGGATTAAACTTATGATTTCACCCTAAGCTTCACTTTGATTTTAACACCTTTATCATAATTCAACGCGACTATCCCAGCTTTATTAATCAAGAACACGAACGTAGTATTAACCACCTCTCGATGCACTAATACCGATTAACATCAATCCACAATTAAGATAGAAATCATAAACACCTTAATCAACTAACCCACTATATCTCTATGTGAATTACAATTGAAGAAGGTTGAAGAATAAGTTCTCTATCCGATTACATGCGGTGTCAAGCATATCTCTACCTTAACACTCATCAAGTTTAAGCTACTAACAAAATCCTGAACACATGCTATATCAACTAGGTCTAGATTTGAATATCCTCTCCCGATTCCATCCAACTCCACAAAGAATTGTTGATCATGCAATTCATTGATTCAAGCACAAATCAATATAGATAAACTGGAGATAGCTTATTAAATTGGAAATCAAAGTTTACAAAACCATCGATTCGCTTAAGGATCCATCACAAGCCTAAAAAGTGAATTAGTTCATAATAAACGAAATAAACACTGAATAAATCATAGAAATCATTCTTCCAATTACAAATAATAATCTAACACGAAAAATATTGAAAAACACCCTTCACATAGACTAGAATTGCAGTTATCTTGAAAAACTCCTCGAAATACTCCTCCACACTTGCTATCAAAAACTGAACGTAGATCTCCGTAATATGTCTCTCCTCCTTTTTTTCTTGAAGTTGTTGTTCCTTTAGTATATCATGTCCAACACATAAGTCCCAGCCGAATTCTCTATCAAATAGAGTTATATTACCATGCAAATAGCTAAAATTCGTGCCCAAGAGGAATTGCAAACATAACAGGACACTCAGATTTTCCATCCACCCCCCCCGGGGTTTATATACTAAATAAGCTATTCTCCTGACTTGCTCGTATGAAGACCCCAGCCCCGACGGGGGTGTGTAGCCTAATAACGCCCGTGCCGATGGGCTATGTTCCTATTAATCGATCAGAAGACCCCCACCTTCAAGGTGTGTATAGTATTCATGCTCATATCAAGTGGCGGGCTATCTTTGTTAAGTGACTTCATTTTGCTTCCGCTAACTTGCTTTCAATTATGCTACATTTGATTCCAAATCACACCAAATATCTCCAAATGTACGTTGAGTGCCACAACCACCATTCTACACATGAAAGAACATAAAACAAGTAAAAGTGAACATGATCACAAGAATTTATCAACAAATAAGCATGAATTGAATATTAAATCATGTATATAAAATACACTTATCAAAATCCCCCAAACTTAAACCGTGTTAGTCCTCGAGCACCAAAACAACTACATGTAATGCAATGAGAAGAAATGAATACTACCTAACTTATATGCTTTCAAATCCAACAATATCGCAGAGTCAAGATAACTTAACGACCTCAGCGAAAATAAGCAACTATACAATATCAACCATCAAAAACCAATCTACAATTACACTTTAATCCTCGAATCTCAAGCCATTATCACTGGTACAGTGTGTGTGTACAACATCCATGATAACCGATACAGACTCAAATTCAATACATAATCAATTTCTTAGAAGGAATCCTGCAGCGTAAACTAAAAAATATCAAAAATAGATAGTTCCGAAAAAAATTAAGTAATCACTAATCTCAAGGGTTCAAGCAAGGTACTTATACTTCATTTTTTTTCTTTTTCTTTTCTTTTATTTTTTATTTTTTTCTTAGATCCACGGGGGCTTTTTGCTCTTTATTTCCCGTTTTATCCTCTTTATACACATAGGCATGCAATGTCTTATTCCTTTAAGCTTTTCAATGCTATCTTAACGAGCTTTCGACCAATGACTCCCAGACCATTAAGACCTTAGGGCGCTAGGTGTAAAGACAATCCCATCGGACTTACTTACTCAAGTAACAAAGGCTACAAAACTAGACAAGCAAGCCACGGTGTTTATTCATACTCTTTTTTTTCTTCTTTTTCTTTCTTTTTAGATAAAGTGAAGCTTATATACCCCACCTTTCATCCGCCAAACTTAAGTTCTTGCCTAACTTTCGCCTTTACTGTCCATCCTTGTCGTTTTGTCATTCACTCTAGCATTATCCTTTAGAGACCATTTCTGTATCAATTTGAATTGCCCACTCAACATAGATGTTTGTTTATCGTGCTATCCTTTTATACCAATTTTAAATAAGCTCAAGATTTGATTCATAAACGATCATTGTTTCACAATTCTAATACTCAATACTGTATTTGTTAACTTATTGTCAATCACATCATTTGCCCACAAATAATATAAACTACAACATTGATGGACTTACTCAAACACAATATTTACTAACTAAATTATTATTTTTTATAGATTGCAAAATGCATTACAATATTATCTACTATAAATTGACAAACATTAACCTAAGCTACTATGAATGCACCTAAGCTATCATGCAATACTAAAATTAAGATGCAATACAGAAATTTAAATGACAATGACAAAAAATTAAAAATTAAAAATGCAACCTAAATGAGCTAAATGCATGCAAGCATGTATTTAAATCCCCCAAACTTAAGTTAGACAATGTCCTCATTGGATGAATAGACAAAATAAGGACATGAGGACTTTCCTTTATCGCTTAAGTCTGAGAAGGTGGTTGTTGTTCTTCTTCATCGTAATCACTCTCGGTGGGAAACCTTGCATCGGCCCGGCAACAGGTATGGAAATTGAGCCGCCGGGTTGAAACTTTGAAGAGTTGTGTTCAACGAGGCGAAAGATGTGTGCATAACATCGAACATATGCTCTTGCCTCATTGCCAATCAGCGCATTTCCAGACGAGTTGCCATGGTGTGTGCATTTATTTGATTTTGGAACGCAAGGAACTGAGAACTAGATATGGCCTCGACCTGCGCTACCTGCTCATCCCCTTGATCGCCCATTGGTTCATCGTCATCCCCTGAAGTCTCTGAAGCATCAACGTCGTCGTCCGACTCTGACGGAAAAATGAAACCCACACCACATAGATGTGACTCTCCTCCTGCCCATACAGAGTATCTCGCTATCATCCTCAAGTCAAGCAATTCAAGCAGCAATTGTGTGGGCTCATCGTCGGACCATCTAACCCTGGCATTGCGGCACAACCCACAAATGAGTGATGGGTGTGGTAGGCCTCCAGAAAAATTCCCACGTAAGTACCGACAAATTGATGAACAGATTATTGCCCCGACGTCAATGATAAAATCTTGCACAATGGCGTACAACAGTAATGCCTTCTCTTTTGTGACGTCCGAGGTATGTTAGGATGGAAGTAATTTTGCACATAAGAATGCATACCATATTTTGCCATACTGGCTAGGGTCCTTGCTGTGGAACACGGTGCCTCCCTTCCGACCTTTCATCTACGATGTTCCCAGCTTTGTCATCTCCGTGATAATGGCATCAAAATCCAGGTTAGAGGTACGGAGATGCTCATACTGGCAGTGGCGAGGCACCCTTAGTTGGTAGTAAGTATTTATGGCATCGGCACTGAACTTAACCAACCGTCCTTGCACAAATGCTTGGAATGGTTCTTTGTCTTCAGCATTTGCGTTGAATTCTTTGACGATGTTGAAAACTATTGGTTCCGGCTCCTCGGTGAATTTGGTCCATCTATTTTGGTAAATTTGAGGCATAAGCTCCCCGTCGTTAGGATCCGGTGCCAACCCCCTCTCCGGTGTAAGGGCTTTGGTGAGCATGTAGTCATACCGGCTTACGACTTGCAAGACACTTGAAAATTTCTCGATCATCAAGGTGCGGGTTGGTTGGGATGGATGTGAACTCTCCCCCCCTTTGCGTTTGGACGATGATTGTGAAGCCATATCTCTCCCTAGTGCTGGACTTACCCTAAATCTCTAGGCTCATAACTATACTCTCTTTTTGCTTTATATCAATTATGGTGGAAGAGTTTGTATCAGATGGGGTGGTATTTATAGATGGAGAGGGAAGGCTATCATTGGTGGAGTGAAGAGGTGGAGAGGTGGAGAAGAGTTATGGAGTGTTGGGAATGTGGGGAAAAAGTAATGTTAGTGGGTGGTGGTTATGGAGTAATGAAGTCGTGGGGAAGTGTGAAAGTGGAGTGTTATTGGGAAGGGGAGAAGACCAAATAATTTGCTTATGTCATGTCTGATGATTTAGGACCTTCACTTGGGGGGTGTATTAAACTAGAAAGGCCCACCATACAAGTTATTCCATTGTTTTCTGAAGTCGAGGACCTCCCTCACAGCGGGTTAATATCTTGAAAGGGCCCACCTCGGGTAGGTAGGTGGTATTTGTCGATCATCTCCTATCTTTTGTTTCACTGTAGTGCAGTTTTGCTTCAATTTTTGCTCACTTAAAGCTCCATTTTCAATCCTACATGACATAAAGCAGAAATATTAGTGAATTATTTATAGCATGATGTATTGTGGGGAGATTTACAAGATTTTTCTTTTATTCGTCTACCTAATACTGAAATGAAAACTATGATTAAGCAATTATGAGTATAAAATCTGATAGAGAACTAAAAATTGGGTTGCCTCCCAATTAGCGCTTGATTTTAAGTCGTTTAGCCTTACTACTTCCTGCTTAATTTGTTTCGGCCAATGTGATGGCGATCACGTCGGTGTTGGCTTCACCACCCCAGTATGCTTTAGACAGTGTCCCTTGACTTTGAATGTTTCGAGTAGATTGCGACTATATATTTCGACTGCACCGTGAGGGAACACCTGCTTGACCGTGAATGGTCCCGACCATCTCGATTTAAGCTTTCCGGGGAACAATCGTAGCCTTGAGTTGAATATTAGTACTAATTGGCCTGGCTCGAATGTTCGACGCAAAATTTTCTGGTCGTGCCATCTTTTGACTTTTTCTTTGTATAGTTTGGCATTCTCATAGGCGTGAAGACGAAACTCGTCGAGTTCATTCAATTGAAGTAATCTCTTCTTATAGCTTTTTGATCAAAATTGAGTTTTTGCACCGCCCAATATGCCTTATGCTGTAGCTCGACCGGTTGGTGGCATGCCTTCTCGTACAGTAGTTGATATGGTGACATCCCAATTGGCGTCTTGTATGCAGTCCGGTAGGCCCATAAAGCGCCCAATCTCAACGACCAATCTTTCCGACTCGGATTCACCACTTTCTCCAATATCTTTTTGACTTATCTGTTTGATACCTTAGCTTGTCCACTGGTTTGAGGGTGATACGCTGTAGCTATCTTGTGGTTGACCCCATACTTAGCCAAAAGAGCAGTAATTGACTTATTGCAGAAGTGACTACCTTCGTCACTGATAATTGCTCTTGGTGTGCCAAATCTCGTGAAGATGTTCTTTTGGAGGAATTTGATGACCACCTTGGCATCGTTTGTTGGTAGAGCTGCAGCTTCAACCCACTTTGACACGTAATCCACTGCGAGTAGAATGTATTAATTGTTCAATAACGAGGGAAATGGTCCCATGAAATCGATACCCCATATGTCAAAAATTTCCACTTCCAAAATCGTTTGTAAGGGCATCTCATTACGTTTTGAAATGTTGCCCACCCTTTGACACCTATCGCATTGTTTGACAAACTAGTGGGCATCTTTGAATAATGTAGGCCAATAAAAACCACATTGTAACACCTTCGTTGCTGTCCTCTCACTTCCATAATGCCCGTCATACGCCGATGAGTGACACTCATACAGAATATTCTTCGCTTCACTATATGGAATGCACCGTCGAATCATCTTGTCGGCGCACTGCTTGAACAAATATGGATCATCCCACATGTACCATTTCACGTCGTGCAGAAATTTCCTTTTCTGTTGCCTTGTGAGGTCGGGTGGTAGAGTGTTGCTCACAATAAAATTTTCATAATCGTCATACCATGGAATCTCTGCTGAAATCCCAAACAGTTGCTCATCTAGGAATGATTCGTTGATTTCACATTTGTCGTCTTTTGCTTTCCCGTGGTTTTCCAACCTCGACAAGTGATTGGCAACTTGGTTCTCCGTCCCCTTTCTATCCTTTATTTCTAAGTCGAACTCTTGAAGTAGGAGAATCCACCTGATAAGGCATGGCTTAACATCCTTTTTCTCTATCAAGTACCGAATTGCTGCATGGTCTGTATAGACTATCACCTTAGTCCCGATCAAGTAATCCCGGAATTTGTGAAACGTATACACCACTGCAAGCAATTCCTTTTACGTGGTTCGTGGTAGTGTAGTCATTTTTCGTTTACGTAAGTGTTTTGCTTTATGTAGTAGTATATAGCGTGAAACACCTTGTCTCTACGTTAACCCAAAACAGCCCCAACCGCGAAGTCTCTTGCATCACACATAAGCTCGAATGGCATGCTCCAATCCGGTGCGACTATAACAGGGGCTGTAGTCAATTTCCTCTTTAATAAGTCAAACGTCGTCTTGCATTCTTCATCAAAGTTGAACGTTGCATCTTTCGCTATCAAAATGCATAGAGGTTTTGCAATTTTAGAGAAGTCTTTTATGAATCTCCTGTAGAACCCAGCATGTCCCAAGAAACTCCTAATACCCTTAACCGAGCTTGGTGGAGGCAACTTTTCAATAGTTTCCAGCTTCGCTTTGTCAACTTCCAATCCTTGAGCCGATACCTTATGACCCAAAATTATGCCTTCTTCAACCATGAAGTGACATTTTTCCCAATTTAGTACAAGATTCGTGTCCTTAAATCTTTGCAAAACCATGACCAGATTCTTCAAGCAATTATCGAAGATGTCCCCATAGACCGAAAAGTCATCCATGAAGACCTCAACATTTTTCTCCACCATATCTAAAAAAATCGCCATCATACACCGTTGGAAAGTTGCAGGTGCATTACATATCCCAAATGACATCCTTCTAAATGCAAATGTGCCATAAGGGCAAGTAAATGTGGTCTTCTCTTGATCCTTTGGAGCGATGACTATTTGGTTGTAGCCCGAGTAGCCATCCAACAAACATTAAAATTGGTGTCCTACCAATCTATCTAACATTTGGTCAATAAAAGGCAGCGGGAAATGATCTTTTTGGGTTGCCTTGTTCAATTTTCTGTAATCCATGCAAACCTGCCAACCTATAACTGTTCTAGTTAGGATTAACTCGTTGTCGTCATTCTGCACCACCGCCATTCCTCATTTTTTTGGTATGCACTAGACTGGACTAACCCATTTGCTGTCGGAAATCGGGTAGATGATGCCGATATCTAACCAATTCAAAATTTCCTTCTTCACAACTTCTTTCATAATTGGATTGAGCAGCCGCTGTTGCTCCACCGTTAGTTTTGCCTCATCTTCCATCAAAATTTTGTGCATGCAAAATGAAGGGTTGATTCCCTTTATGTCGGCGATTGTCCACCCAATAGCTGATTTGTGTTCCCGAAGCACCCTCAGCAACTTTTCTTCTTGTAATTCGCTTAAGTGCAAATTTGAAATAATAGCGGTAAAGAATTTAAATTGCCTAAATACGATATACGAGGTGTGCTTACGAAGTGGCTTAAGTTCCAGCTTTGGTGGCTCTTCCAATGATGGTTTCAGTTTTTCTGCGATTACCTCCTCTGTGTGCAGTGGTTCAAACGATGTTCTAAATCTTGGTACTCGTGGTAATGAGTCTAGCAATTGAAGGTAATCCACCAATTCCGGATCATCGATCTCTTTATCTCCCAATAACGTTGTTTCTAACGGATCATTCACCAAACTTTTGTTTATGTCATCACTAATTATTTGCTCAATTAAATCCATTCGAAAACATTCTTCCTCATCCGTAGGGAATTTCATGGCCTTAAACACATTGAATTTCACTTCTTGATCTTGGACCCTCATAGTGAGTTCTCCTTTTGTACATCTATGAGTGTCCTTCTATAGCCAAAAAATGGGTCTCCCTAGGATAATTGGGATGTTCTTGTCCTCCTCAAAATCCAGAATGATAAAGTCCACGGGGAATATAAACTTATCCACTTTCACTAAGATGTCCTCTACTATGCCTGTCGGATATGTAACTGACCTATCCGCCAACTGTAATGTGATATTTGTAGGACTTGGTGCAGGCAAACCCAATTCTAAGTATATAGACAATGACATAAGGTTTACACTCGCCCCCAAATCACATAAACACTTGCTAAAATGCATCTCTCCGATCGTGCATGGAATAGTAAAGCTCCCCGGGTCCTTGAGTTTTGGTGGTAATTTCTGCTGTAATACCGCACTACACTCCTCTGTTAGTGCCACGGTCTCAAAATCTTCCCATTTCTTTTTCCTTGATAGAATCCCTTTCATAAATTTTGCGTAGCTCGTCATTTGTTCTAGGGCCTCGGCAAATGGTATGTTGATTTGAAGTTTCTTGAAAACTTCCAAAAATTTTGAAAATTGCTTGTCTAATTTTTGTTTTTGAACTCTTTGCTGGAATGGTGGGGGAGGATAAATAGCTGGTTCGTTAACTGGTTTGTTCTTTTCCATTTGTTTTTCGTTCCCTTGCTTTACCTCACCCGCTGTATTTTCTTTCTCTGGTTCAACCTCCTTTGTAACCGAAATTTCTTGCTCTTGACCAACAAGTTGTTTTCCACTTCTCAACATAATAGCTTGACACTGCTCGTGATTACCCTTAGGATTTCTCTTGGTGTCACTTGGTAATGTCCCTTGTGGTCTATTATTCAATGCCAACACAATTTGACCTATCTGATTTTCTAGATTCTTGACCGCCATCTCTTGTGATTTCATAGCCATGGCTTGATTTTTTATAGCCAAATCGGTGCTAGTCATGTAGTTTGCCAACACTTCCCCCAGATCGGGTTTCCTTTCTTGATATTGAACTGGTTGTTGCTGATTCTGAAAACCTGGAGGATATGATTGTCGTGAAGCTTGATTTTACTGGTTGTTCCTCCATTAGAAATTTGGATGATTCCTATTTCCTTGATTGTATGTGTTCTGATATGTGTTTTGAGGAATTCTGTTGTAATTGCCGATGAATTCCATTGCTGCTAGATTAATTGCACATTGCTCCGTTGGGTGCTCTCCCGCGCATAACTCGCATATTATTGCCACTTGTTGTACTTGTTTGTTTTGTTGTGCTTGTCTTTCAGCACACATCGACTCCAACTTCTTTGAAAGTGCAGATATCCGTGTACTCGCATCATTTGTCATACTATCTACTTCTAATACCCCAGCTGCCTTCACCTGTGTCATTCTAGCTGTGGGCCACTGATAGTTATTAGCTGACATGGTTTCAATCAACTTGTAGGCTTCCTCGTAACTCTTAGCCATGAATGCTCCGCCCATGTACTCCTGAGATTCCCATGTAGTCCATTGTAAAAGGTGTTCATTTGTAGCCACTGGGGCAATCCATGATGTGGGCATTTTCTGAGCAGTTCTTTGTATCTTTCCCAGGCCTTATATAATGACTCCCCATGTTGTTGTTCAAACATCGTAATCTCGTTCCTCATCTTCGCAGTTTTCGCCGGTGGAAAGAATTTTGCGAGGAATTTCTGAGCTAAATCCTCCCATATAGTTATCGAACCGGACGGTAGAGAATGCAACCAACTCTTCGCCTTGTCCCGTAAAGAGAATGGGAACAATCGAAGTCTCACCGCCTCATCCGAAACCCCATTGAACCTAAAAGTGTCGCACATTTCCAAAAAAGTGACTAGATGCTTGTTCGGATCGTCATTTTCAAATCCCCCAAACTGAACTGAATTCTAAATCATTTGTATCATCCCAGGCTTAAATTCGAACGTATTTGTCGCTATTATTCATTGGCTCGGTGATGCTTGATCGATTCTCACCACACCTTGGGTGTTGCGAAGTCCCTTAATGCTTTCCGATCTTCGGCTGCCATTACTGTTACCTCTTCCTTTTCAGATGTTTTGAATTCTTGCCTCGTTTCTCTGATCCACTTACTCAACCACTGAAACCTTTTCTCAATGTCGTCCTCAAAAGGCAGCAAGTCTGGGTTTTGGGATCGAGTTTGCATAAACTACTTCCAACACCTGAAATAAGAAGCACAAAACAGAAATAAAAATGTATAAGTAAAATTGGATTAATTAAACTGATATTGTAAAAATATTAAGAATTATACTATAGTCCCCGGCAACGGCGCCAAAAACTTGTTGGGTAAAATCTAATTACGCACAACACGCAAGTATACGTGGTCAATAAGTAATAAAGTGATAAGTTGAGTATCTTTCCCACAAAGACTATTTAGCAATAACCTTGACTTACAATTACCAATCTTCTATTAACCCTAATTCTATTAAACAAATCAACTCAATAATTTAAATTAACGCAACTAAAATTAAGAATAATTAAACTAACACAAAATAACCACGAATATCAAAATCTAAAATTTCGAACAATTAATGGAGGATTAGACTTATGATTTCACCCTAAGCTTCACTTTGATTTTAACACCTTTATCCCAATTCAACGGACTATCCCAGTTTATTAATCAAGAACACGAACGTAGTATTAACCACCTCTCGATGCACTAATACCGTATTAACATCAATCCACAATTAAGATAGAAATCTGTTAAACACCTTAATCAACTAACCCATTATATCTCTATGTGAATTACAATTGAAGAAGGTTGAAGAATAAGTTCTCTATCTGATTACATGCGGTGTCAAGCATATCTCTACCTTAACACTCATCAAGTTTAAGCTACTAACAAAATCCTGAACACATGCTATATCAACTAGGTCTAGATTTGAATATCCTCTCTCGATTCCATCCAACTCCACAAAGAATTGTTGATCATGCAATTCATAGATTCAAGCACAAATCAATATAGATAAACTGGAGATAGCTTATTAAATTGGAAATCAAATTTTACAAAACCATCGATTCGCTTAAGGATCCATCACAAGCCTAAAAAGTGAATTAGTTCATAATAAACGAAATAAACACTGAATAAATCATAGAAATCATTCTTCCGATTACAAATAATAATCTAACACGAAGAATATTGAAAAACACCCTTCACATAGACTAGAATTGCAGTTATCTTGAAAAACTCCTCGAAATACACCTTCACACTTGCTATCAAAAACTGAACGTAGATCTCCGTAATATGTCTCTCCTCCTTTTTTTCTTGAAGTTGTTGTTCCTTTAGTATATCATGTCCAGCACATGAGTCCCAGCTGAATTCTCTATCAAATAGAATTATATTACCATGCAAATAGCTAAAATTCGTGCCCAAGAGGAATTGCAAACATAACAGGACACTCAGATTTTCCACTTCCACTTTCGTGGGGTTTATATGCTATGTAAGCCCATTCTTGGGCTATTCTCCTGACTTGCTCCTATGAAGACCCCTACCCTGTGGGTGTGTAACTAATAACGCCTTGCCCAAGGGCTATATTCTGATAATCGAGTGGAAGACCCGCCGCCACCAAAGTGGGTGTATAGGTTATTTATGCCCAAATCCGTGGCTTATCTTCTGTTAACTGACTTCGTTGCTCTGCTAACTTGCTTCAATTATGCTCCATTTGATTCCAAATCACACTAAATATCTCCAAAAGTACGTTGAGTGCCACAACCACCATTCTACACATGAAAGAACGTAAAACAAGTAAAAGTGAACATGATCACAAGAATTTAGCAACAAATAAGCATGAATTGAATATTAAATCGCGTATATAAAATACACTTATCAATACTTTCAGAAAGATAAAAGATCCTACATCGAATTCTCTCTTTTCTTTGTGAGGATCTGTATACTTCCTTTGCCTATCTTGAGCCGCAACTAATCGAGTACGTATTACTTTCACCATGTCCGCCGTTTGCTGTACCATCTCAGGTCCCAACATCTGACGTTCACCCACCTCATCCTAACATAATGGAGTTCGGCACTTCCTTCCATACAATGCTTCGTAAGGCGGCATGCTTATACTTGCGTGAAAACTATTGTTGTACGAAAATTCCACCAACGATAGATATTCGTCCCAACTCCCTTTGAAATCCATAACGTAAGATCTTAACATATCTTCAAGTGTTTGAATTGTCCTTTCACTCTGACCATCCATCTGAGGATGATACGTCGTACTCAATCTTAACTGCATTCCCATTTGCTCTTGCAAACTCCTCCAAAAGTTCGATGTGAATCGTGGATCACGATCTGACACAATCGAAACAGGTACTCCATGTCTGGAAATAATTTCCTTGACATACAGCTTAGCTAACTGATCTAGGTTATACCTAACTCCTATTGGAAGAAAATGAGCCAATTTCGTCAATCGATCCACTATCACCCAAATAACATCGTATCATTTTCTTGTTGTTGGAAGTCCCACCACAAAATCCATTGTGATGTGCTCCCATTTCCATTCTGGAATTTCTAACGGTTGCAAAAACCCGCTAGGTCGTTGGTGTTCAGCCTTAACTTTTTGACAAGTTAAGCACCTACTAACGTATTTTGTTATCTCCCTCTTCATGTTCGGCCACCAAAAGTTCAAACGAATGTCTTGATACATCTTCGTACTACCGGGATGTATCGAGTACCTTAAACTATGAGCCTCCATCATTATCTCCTCTCTTAATTCGGGATCATTCAGAACCCATATTCTTCCTTCAAAATGAAGTAATCCCTCCTTATCGAGGTTATACTTAGTCTTCTCTTCATCTTCTATCCTCTTCTGTATCTACTTGCATTCCTCGTTACTCAATTGTACTCCCCTAACCCGTTCCTCTATGGTTGGTTGGGTTTCCATGGAAAATAACATTTCCACCGCTTCCTCCGGTAACTTAACTTCTAACTCCATGTTTGCCATCGCTGTTATCAACTCATTTTGAGTTGTTAACATTGATAGTTTCTCTCAACCCTTCCTACTTAGCGCATCGGCTACTACATTTTCCTTTCCCTGATGATATAAAATATCACGATCAATTAATCTTTTATCACTTCTAACCATCTTTTCTCGTCTCATGTTCAACTCCTTCGTGAAGATATATTTCGAGACTTTTGTGGTCCGTGTATATCTCACACTTCTCACCATATAGATAATGCCTCCATATCTTCAAGGAAAAAACTACAACTGCTAATTACAGATCATGAGTAGGGTAGGCCTTCTCATAATCCTTTAATTGACGTGACGCATACGCAATGACTTTGCCATGCTGCATGAGCACGCAACCCAGTCCTTTATGCGAAGCATCACTATACACTATAAAGTTCCCTATATCGTCGGGTAAAGACAATACAGGTGCCTTACTTAACCTCCTTTTCAACTCCTAAAAATTGTTCTCATATTTTTCAGTTCGCACATACTTCACCGACTTTCTTGTCAGATTTGTCAATGGAGTAGCTATTTTAGAAATGTCCGGAATGAACCTTCTATAGTATCCCGCTAACCCCGTAAAACTCCAAACCTCGCCATTGCTTTTTGGTTTCTCCCACTCATTAACTGCTTCTACTTTTCTGGCGGATCTACGAAATGCCATCCTTATCAATAACATGTCCTAGAAATCGATTGCTCTCAAGCCAAAATTCACACTTCGTGAATTTCGCATACAACCTTTCCTTCCTTAGTGTTTCCAACACTATCCTTAAATGTTCTGCATGATCTTCTGGCGTCTTTGAATAAACTAGAATATCATCAATGAACACTACGACGAACTTGTCCAAATATTGTTTGAACACTCTGTTCATCATATCCATAAATGCGGCTGGCGCATTAGTTAACCCAAACGACATTACCAGAAACTCGTAATGACCATAACGAGTTATGAACGCTGTCTTAGGTACATCCTCCTTCCTCACCTTTAACTGATGATACCCCGTATGCAAATCTATCTTAGAAAAATACTTTGCCCCTTTCAACTGATCAAATAGATCATCGATCCTGGGCAACGAGTATTTATTCTTAATCGTTAACTTGTTCAACTCTCTATAGTCGATACAAAGTCTTAACGACCCATCCTTTTTCTTTACAAACAATATCGGTGCTCCCCAAGGAGACACACTCGGTTGAATATACTTTCTGTCTAATAGTTCCTATAATTGAACTATTAACTCCTTCATCTCAACTGGCGCCATCCGATATGGTGCCCTTGAAACTGGTGCCATTCCCAGTAATAGATCAATTACAAACTCAACCTCCCTGTCTGGTGGAATACCCGGTAACTCCTCCGAAAATACATTCGCGAACTCTTACAATATAGGTATCTGGTCCAAGGATGTTCCCACTCTTTGGGTATCCACAACATGACACAAATAACCTACACACCCTTTTCTCATCATCTTCCTAGCTTGTGTCATCGACAAACAACAAGAACGTTTCGGTGATTTACTACCGAAGAACACTACCTTGGTTTTCTTAGAAAGCCAAAGGTTTACACTTTTCCTATGACAATCTATTATCGCCTTATGATTAACCAACCAATCCATACCAAGAATTACATCGAATTCTTTTAACCTTATCGGTACTAAATCTACCGATAACTTATTCCCTCTAATATCTACACAGCAATCCTTATGAATATGTTCAATGGGGATTATCTCTTCATTTGCTACCTTAACGTCTAAAGGTATTGTTAACTTTTTAGGGATTAAACCTAATCGCTTAGCAAATTCACATGATATAAAAGAACAAGTAGCACCCGAGTCAAATAACACATAAGCATTTATCTCATTGACCGAAATGATACCTGCTACCACATCGGTTGATGCAACCACATCTTGGACAACCATATTAAACGTCACGAAATGAGGGTCTACCCATCGATGGTGTTGGTCTAGTAATGGCTAATTTACCACTACTGCACCCCTTATTTCCCTCTAACCCCTTCTTCGGAAGTTTTCGCCATGTGGTCCAATGACCAATGCATAAAACACCCTCGTTTCTTCTTAGGGTTAGGACAATTTGGGACAAATGCCCTCCCCGCCTTACAGCTTGTAGCAAACTAATTTCCCTTTAAATGACTCCCATATGAGTCTTTCCGCATGTCTTACAGGCTTCCATCCTTCCCTTAATATCTCCTTGCTTTACCCCAGTATTCCCAGGGTTAAAACTCTTCCTCTTAGGCAAGTTGCCGCTTCCACTGGCAACTTTAGCCTTACTACATCCTTCTAACTTACTCTTATTCTTCCGTTTTTTATGGTAGTGAGCCAATGCCTCACCACCACCTTCAACTATAATCGCATTTTCCAGCATGGTCCCGTAGGGAGCACTCTGAAAAATCGATATTCTACTATAGAGCCAGGGTTTTAAGCCCTGCTCAAACCTGCACGCCTTCCTCTCCTCTATATCCACTTGATGTGGAGAAAACCTCGCCAATTCATTGAACTTGGCGGCATACTGAAGAACTATCATATCCCCCTGCTTAAGTTCTAAGAACATAATCTCCATCCTACCCTGCATGCTAGTAGGGAAGTAGTTCTCGAAGAAGACCTTCTTAAACTGTTCCCACATAACAGCTTCTGTCCTAGCCCCACCCTGGTGAGCCTCCCACCAGTACTTAGCTTCCCCCTTCATCATGTAAGTCGCAAAAGAAGTCTTCTGCGCCTCACCTAATCTTGATCTCTTTTACCCATGTTTGGGCCTCTAGTGGGTCCGTCGTTCCTCGTAATTCAGGAGGACCCACACTCTTAAATTCCTTGAAGGTAGTTGTTGTTGCTACCTTAGGAGCAACAGGAATCCCTCCCCCCACTTGGTTAAATGCAGCCGTTAATAAATTAATGAACTCTTGCATAGGGTTATTAGGACCCCCCCCTGATTCTCATTATGAGACTCGGCCTCTTGGTTACGTTGTCTCCTTTTTGGCGTCATAATTCTAATTAAATAAATAAAGCTTCATTATTATCTATTTAACTATTTGGTTATCATTCTCAAATAACAACCCATACCACAACAAGCACATTAAATAAAACTTCATTATATTAATATTCTTTCACAGTCAAAACTATTTACATCATGTTCCCTTAGCTAAAAAGCTATTACATACTATCCCGCGATTGCCTTCTACAAAAATTGGGATTTACAAAAAGACTACCCTTTAATTATACAAAAGAGGTTTTTACGTCACTACTAATATATAAAAAGATCTAATGATCTACTAACAATGTCGAACGACATTCTCATATTTCTGATTTGCCAGTATCGACACAATATCTTGACTTATTGTATGTCGAGTCTGTC
This sequence comes from Panax ginseng, assembly GCA_020205605.1. Classification (NCBI taxonomy): domain Eukaryota; kingdom Viridiplantae; phylum Streptophyta; class Magnoliopsida; order Apiales; family Araliaceae; genus Panax; species Panax ginseng. The sequence continues at coordinate 127,368,932 of CM035137.1, forward strand.
CGGACTCAATGGAATAACAAGCAATTTTTAGCTTGAAATCCTCATGAGCACATTCATGGATGTATGACATCCTAGCTATTTTCTTGTCTTTTTCAACCAGTTTCTTTCGAAGCTCGATGGCCCTTTCCTTATAATCACATGCCTTATCTGTCATAAGCACTTTCTCGTCGTGCTCTGACTCAAAATCTGCCTCTGTAGATTCCTTCGCCTCATATAGGGTGGTTATTTCCTCGTTTTGTGTCTGCACTACAGTGCGCAGTTGCACATCCTATCCAACACAGCCAGATACAATGATCTCATTACATCCGGAGGTGTTGGCTCCTGAGTAGGCACCACCATATTAATCGATGTCACCTCCATCTCCTCCTCCACATCAAGCATCACATTTAAATATGACGTTATCCTCATCGTCTCCTCAGAGTATTCCTCCTCAGAGATGTACTCCTCTATGTCTGAGTCTTCTAGAACCACTAACGGTACCTCCACCACTGGCATTGGTACAATCTCCACTTGGTTCACAGAATCCTCACTTATCACTTCCACGTCTCTAAACATCAAGCTATCGTTTGACATCTACAAAACACATAATACGTTGATTAGTACATAATACACAATAGTATAAGCACAAATCACATTTAATTTATTTAAGATTAATTTCCATCTTTTAAATCTTTCGGTATTGAGTTATCTCAATACCTTCTTAATTCAATGGACTTGAATTTCATTCTTCGGACTTTACCTTCCTTACGAGGTTATTAGCCTAAGGTTTTCCCCCCTTAAGTTTTATAACCTAATGCTTTGATACCAACCTGTGACGCCCCCAAATTCTGGTATCTTCCAACCCGACATATGGTGCTACACTGTACTCATAACCATACAATCATTCCATTGAAATACAACAAAATGAATGTAATTACTATCTTTTTATTACAATCAAAGTATAATCCTTCCCAAGTTCATAAACTGATTACATTGTTTGTTGTTCATAATGTATAATACAAACAAACATACTAATCTATTACACGATGGTTAAGTATCCATCTTAGCCTTGCCCTTATCTCTCTTAGCATTCTTAGAACGTTCATCCTTAACTGCAATCATATAATTCACGCAAGAAGTGAGCATAACAACTCAGGAAGTTTAACAAAGGATAACAATAATACCACATTGGTGAATTATATAACAATTACTACATAACTGAACAAATTGTTATGAAGTATCATGAATCAATAATACTTTAACATTTCATAACATCAATTCCCAAGTATAGAGTAGATTAGGAATTCTGAACCGATCGATAGACCATGAACAGTAGCTTTCTGTTTTCATACTTGAAAAGGATATCATAGCACTAAGGATGTACATCTGCATTACTTACGAGCACTTCTGGGTGATCAGCCTATAGTACTCTATGTTGATCAACACTCATTTTTTAAACGTATTTACATTTAACATTTGGCAAACTCGCGTGCCCATCGAATAATCGATGAAAAATACTTTTGTTTGTTCATAGACAAACCTTACCTTCACATCCGTACCAATTACTTGGCATAGGATAGATTTAACATTTCTTTATAGAAAGAGATGAATATCAATCAATCTATATCTTACGAGTAGTCTAGCCGAGTAAAATTTGGCATTGACCCTTTCTTTAAAACCAGTCGTGCAATTTAGTACAATGAATCACATAAAACATGACTAACTTGAAAGTTAGAAAAGCGTTAAGAAAACTTGCCTTTCATCGTCTTCAAATAACTTAATCGACTGACCACAGCCTTTACAGAATCTACATGATATATTCACATAGCACACTGTAATTAGCTATCAAACAATTGTTCACATTGTTCCTACCAACTTCTTTCTCTTCTAAGTCTTTGTTAACTTAATAACTTAATTAACCGTACTCTGTCATCGTTGACGAAGTACCAACGTTGTTTACCGATTAAGGTTCATTGATAACACCTTGTGTTCTTCATTCATAACTTACTAACATGCATTCAATTCCTAAATTTAAATACCATATACCTTAGTATAGGTAGTATAGGAATAGTTTTAATACACTTATGAAGTGCAAAATTTACTACTGTAGGTCTCGGAACAATTACAGTTCAAAACCTAAGTCATTCAACAATTCCCCGCACTTTTCATGGCCATGGTGTGACATCCTAGTTCAAGATCCAGCGTTGCGTACGTCGATTAGCGATAGAGTTGTGTCCCGGTCTCGCCAAGGCTGAAGACGAGACTTCCTTCTATAAGTGTAATCATGGCGCCACTTTCCAAAGAGCTAACTACATCTGTCATGCATGGCCAAGCGGCTTTTTAATATCTGTTTGGCGCCAGGCCTGAGACTCAACACCGTAAAAATTCCATAGATGAAATTTTTGGTGAGATTCTCGAAGCCATAACTTCTTCGTTATAGGTCCGATTTGGTCTGTTCAAAAGCCTACACATCATAAATGACATACTGTACGCGTTCATATAAGAATTCGACACTTTCGAATCTGTTAACTCAGAATTCACTATTGAGTTCATTTCTTTAAACATTCGTAAACGTTAATGAGCGTTCAATGCTCGTGTTATTCGTTTTAAGTCAGAAAACGACTATTCTTGAACCCACAACTCTTAAATACCCTATCTCAGGTGTTGACATTAAAAAACAACATTTTCAAGTCTCACGGCAACTTTCGACTATCAATCCGGAATTTCACGTTTTTGACGTTTAACGTCTATTTCTGTGAAATTCGCCAAAACTTCGTTACTAACGTTCACTAGGCCAAATCACATGGAATACTCCATGGACTTCATATCTACATCCTAACCAAGCAAGATGCACATATTTACGTATTGATGGAGTTCAATTGTTTATCAACAATCAATATTTTCATGATTTAAAACTATATCAACCCTTATGATTTCTATGATTTCATGACTTATAGAGATTGAATCTATAATAATTCATTCTTATTCCACTATACAAGATATACACCACCCATTTATGATTCTCCGTGATAAATGAAAACCAAAAGAGATAGAATTAGAATTAAGGAATATTACCTTAAGAACTCTTTAGAAAATCTTGGAAAACTATAAGGCAAAGCTTCCAAGTGTATGATTTGGTTGAGTTTAGCTCTCTTTCTCTCTCAAAAATCTAGGTTGGCAATTGAAAAACTCACAAAAGACCAACTCTTGCTTTCTATTTATAGGGAAAAGAAATGGAGGGCAAATTAGACAATACACCACCACCTCCTTACTATTCACACTTTGTCACCAAGTAAAATACTTGGTGACCAAGTGTTAAACTTGCCTTGCACACCAAGGGCCAACCCACCTTTCCCATGGGTCATCCCCATTGGTTGCCCCATGGTTTTACCCATTCGGTGACCCACCGGTTCGATCCACGATTCGGTTTTCTTGCATTGGGCTTAACCAATCTAATATTGGGCCTTGACTTGGGCTTTCTCATTCAATTGATTGGACTAAACATAATCCAACCCAAATGAATTAACATTAAGTCTTAACTTAATTCTTATAATACGAATCGTATTCTATACGTACAATTCATGTATTCTCTTCGTATAACACTAGTACGATTATCGTATTGTACTTAATATTACCTCGTCATATTATAAATAGATAATAAATAGTATCATCCTAGTATAACACACACTTTAACCATAACGCAAATCCTCCTACGCGTTTCGTTTCCTTCTCGGAAATCGTTCTACTCAACCCTTAGGTTTTAAGTCCGCAGGCAAAAACTTCGTTTGCCATAAATGGAATATTATTAGATATTTCATCTTATCTCGATATTCTTTCATTACGCGTTTCTCAGAATTTCAAAATAATTCCTCGAGCAGAAACGGATGAATAATGTTTTTACAGAAATTTCTCGAAAAACATTAATTTTTGTCTTGGAAATTCTAAACAATTAATTCTAACACGCAGCCAAATTACTAACCACATTAGCACATTCTAGGTCATAGAACGACCTTTACATAGCTTACTCACAAAAAAAATCAATTAAATTCATTTAATTCACATAATCAAATAAAAATTTAATTGTCATAAAAATCCGATTTTCTTGGGCGTTACAAGTTCTATTCCCCGATCTCTGCCAAAGACCATATCCCTATGCTCTGATACCAACTGTGACGCCCCCAAAATAGGTATACATCAGCCATTTCGAGTCGCCAAATACATGGTACAGAAAACAACTACAACTTTTTTATTACAATTGTCGTGCAAAATACGACAACACATATTGTGAGTTTAAATACAAATATTGTCTTTTAGACAATATCCACACCCAGATAAAGTCCTCATTACAATTATTGACACACTATTTTACAAAATAGTGAGGACTGCTAAACAACTGTCTTGAACCATCATTCCACACCCCGACTACTTCCCACTATGTTCTCGTTTCATGAGAAGAAAAATGGAACAAAAAAGAAAAGGGTGAGCTCAACTAGCCCAGTAAAGAATATTATGACTAAGATAATATACAACAAATTATCCTTAGTCTTCAACAGGGAAAATCTGATAGAATATAATAGACAACAAGTTTTAGATCAATAATTGCAGCGGAAATAACAATTCATTAGAAGAGTTAAGTAGAGAATGAAATCTACTATCATTTATGAATTTAAAAGTCCATCATTAATATTTTATCCCTGTAACATCAATCAATATACATCTTCCATCAAACATTCATCTTTGCACTACGGGCCAAAGATATTCATTTATATCACCAGTTGATCATGTTCATCTCAACACCTGTTCATCTTTACACTACGGGCCAAAGATATTCATCAGGTAATCATACATCTTTGTACTACAGGCCAAAGATATTCATCAAGTATTACCATTAAGGACTAAGGATGATGAAAAACATTTTAGAGAACGAATCCAATGAGACATAAGGACAAATATTAGGGTTTCGTATTTCAGTTTATCCAAATTTAATAATACTCCATAATAACCAATTGTGAATTAGAATTCAAAAATAAAGATCAAAACATGGATACAATCAAAGATAGTAACCATAAAAGACATCTGGGACGAAAAAGAGAAAATTTCATTTTTTAGGTGAATAGTGTCGTATTTGTAAATAGTGACGTATATGTGAATAGTATCGTATACGTGAATAGTAACCCTGACACAAAAAGGTAGAAATTCCACAATAAAATTTATATCAATATTTCGGCATAATGATATTGAAGAAAATAATATCATTTACGAAGAAAATAACATCCCTTACCTCAAAGAAACAATACTTCGGAATGAAAGGTCGGGTGTGATGGTGAATGAAACTTGTACTAAATAGCAGCTCTCAAAGTATCTAAATACTCACAAAATACGCTCGATAATATAGAGAGAGAAAGAGAGTAAGCTTATGTTTCTGGTGTGATTTTCAATTCTATCCTAAGCACCTATTTATAGGAAAATGCTAGCATGACGAAGCAGACTTGACCTGCTACCTGATGGCTTTACCTGCTACTATTTTCACCCACCACATTTGAAATAAAATTTGAGCACATTTCTCACCAACCAAAAGTGGGGCCCACTCAATTCTAGAATTTTCCACTAAAAATCATTTATAACATAATTTACAATCACCACCTCTTAAAATTCATAACAAATCATACATTCATTTTTAACGGTTCAAAATTTGTGGACATATACTCAACTTATATATGTATAACATATCTAAAATCACAACGATCCAACTACGATTAAAATTATAACTCATGCAATACATCTCAAGAACACTGATTTGATTTTTAATACCTCCATTCCGACAAAAATACTGATAAAACACCTCAACATTAATAGCCACATAAAATAAATATTTCCTTATCATATAAATCAATAAATAATTATTCACAAATAATATTACCAATCACAATAATGATAACCAAAGTTCGCTCCTGTGAAAAGCGGGGCTTTCCAATAAGGATTTCTCCTTCTCACGCAAGTTGATTAGGTGACCAAACCTCTCTTTAGATGTAAACTTTCTAGACATTGCCAATAATGCTATCTAATAATATTATTCAAATAATATGAATTATTGATCCGATAATGGGGAATATTGTGCAAAGGACAATTATTGAAACAACAATAATATAAAATATCAACGCAAAGAATTATTTAATCAATAAAATAAAATATTGAACAAGAATTACCGCCACAATTATTGAGTAAGTGCCTTCTTACGTAAGAATCAATAATTCAAAAATATTGTGCAATCATCGTGCTACATCTGTGCAACCACGCCAGACATCGTATTTTAACCACCGGGTATTCCAACAAAGTTAATCTGTAATAACTACAATTCATTATTTATAAAAACTCAAACTTGACGTTTTCTTCATCCGACAGTTATTCTATTATGAGGCCCACGAATGGCTGCGCCATCGTACGAATATTCCCCGACAACAAGAATATTCCACGACCAAACGAATATTCCCCGACAAAAATGAATATTTTATAACCACTTGCTTATTTTGTAAAATTTGCACATTTTACCCATAACCAAAGTATTATATCAAATTAACTCCTTATTATTTTAAGATAATAAATAGAGAAAATTTAATTTTATTCATAATGAGTTGGGGTCTTACACCCAGGTTCTAAAACCATTACATTCTTGGTTCATCATACTATAATATATACAACTTCCTAGTTTATTACAAGGTAAACTAATCGTTCATCTTCGTCTTGCCTTTAACCTTGTTGTATCCCTCGTTTCGTTTGGTCCTAGCTGCATTCATATGGTTCAAGCAAGAGTGAGCATAACAAGCTCAACAAGTACAATAATTTCTTTTAAACGACATGCTTGAAACATAGGAATCGTATATCTTCAATAACTGGACAGTAGTTATGAAGTACTATCGATAATTCAAAATAGCACTTCTTTTCCTTCAAAACATTTTACAATAACAATATTCAGTAAAACATCAATCCTGGCTTAAGACCATGAGCATTTTATAATTTCTTTGAAAAGGACAACCCATGACTAACTCCATAAGTCCGGCATATCTTACGAGAACTTCTAGGTGATCAGCCCATAGTACTCTATGTTGATCAACACTATATTCATTAAACGTATGTACGTTTAAGTTTTGGCAACCTCGCGTGCCAATCGAATAATCGATGAAAAATATATTTGTTTAATCATACTCAGGCTTACCTTGAATCTGTACAAAATAATTGGCGTAGGATAGCGTTAACAATTCTATATTAAAAGACTTGTAAATAAATCAATCAACTCTTCAAAATTAGTCTAGTCGAGCTAAAACTGGCATCGACCCTATAGTAAAATAGTTCATGCATCCCATAACATGAATCACAGAAAACTTGGCTAACACGAAGGTTAGACAAGCGTTTAAGAAAAACTTACCTTCCGCGTCTGCTACAGTAAAAATTACTTTCCCTTTGAGTCTTTACAGTATCTACAACACATAACCACATAACATACCACATTAGGTCATTAATGTACATACATGGTTCCTAATGAATCTTACCCTTCTTCTCAATCTAATCATGTATTAGATTTGTTATTATTAATTTCGGCTTACCGTTATAACTTACATCATTCTTACCAACTTCTTTCTCTTCTATAACTTAACTGAAATTATTATTAATACCACTCTCTTCGAGTTAATCATCCTTCCTCACGGATTACTAACATTCTTACGTTATTAATCAAAACTTGATCATCATTGGTTAAATACACTTACTGCATATCGTTCACGTTCAATTATTTATCTTCAACCCTAAGTGATCATACTTAAGGTTTAAGAATATCTTAATAATGTCACCTTATGTTTGGTAAGGTTGTGTTACTTCATTTGTCTTTCCTTTTATCTTCATAATCATTTATCTCTATGCAAACCCTAAAGATCTGGCCAACAAGGCAGCTTGGACTCTTTTTGCCTCGTAAAAATTTTGACAGTTTTCCAACTTTGCGAAATTCCTGGACGCATAACTTTTTCGTTATAAGTTCGAATTGGCTCGTTCAAAAGCCTACAGTTCACAAATTACATACTCTACGGATTCATGCAAGAATTTTATCTATTTGACTTCGTTTACTCAAAATTCACCTATTGGTTCATTTTTAATTAAAACGATAAACGTTCGTAAACGTTCAATGCTCGTTTCTTCGTTCTAAGTCAAAATTCGGTCATTTTTGAGTCCACAACTCTATAATGCCAAATATGACTTGTCTTTATTCAAAACTAATGTTTCCAAGCGCAATATCAAAATTTAACCTCCATTCTGAGATTTTTACGAATTCGACGATTATCATCCAAACTCGTGAATTCCGCCATAACTTCATTACTTACGATTTGTTCTTCATTTCAAATGGATTCTATCCATCATATTAACATCTTAACCTAATCATTTCATTAACTTATATACATGGTAAGTTCTTGCTTGTTCTTTGTGATCTTATAACTTTATTAAAGTATAAACTACTTACACTTTCATTTCTCATTACTTATAATGATTTATGTTTTCTAACCATCATTCTCACATCTCCTTATCATACCATCTTATTAGGGTAAACATATGAGTAGTTCATATAAGCTCTTCATAAGTCCATTACTTAATTAAGTTTGAATTACTTATACATGACTTATACGGCTTAAGTCCATTGATTAATCATTCTTATCATTCCTTAGCATACATGTTCTACCACTACCCACTTCTCTAACAATGGAAGAGAAAGAGGTTCATAGTTTAGATTCTTACCCTTGATAATCACTTGATTAAGCTTCAATCTTCTTCTTGCTTCTTGAATTATCAAAGGCTAACTTGTTCTAGCTTTTGTAGCTTATTATCTCTAACCAATAAGCTCTAAGTTGTTGGTGTTTTTGAACAAGGAACAAATGAAATCCAAAGCTTGCTATTTATAGGAGTTGCTAGGTTAGGGTATAATGGTCAAAAGCTAATCCCACCTCCTTAATAAACCTCCATACTATTCATTATTTAAACCCTAAGTTTACTTGCTCCTCACATGAATTACTTGGCCATCACAACACTTATCCTTTGCTTGTTCATCACATAAAAGCACTTTGCTTGTTCATCACTCATAAGCACTTTACTTAGCCTTTAAGTTACTTAACATACACTACACCAAAAATGGCCTCTAGCGAAGGAAATTTTATGAAGGAATCTATTCCTTTACATGAGGAGTTGTTTAGTGAAGGAACAGTGAAGGAAAAAAAGTATAGTCACAATATAGATATTAGCGAAAGAAACATCCTTCACAATTTATATTTTTTTTCTCGCAAAATTGGGGCGATAAAAAGATTTTTGGAGCCAATTTATGATGAAAATTTGCGAGATAAAAATCTATTTAGTGAATGAATTATTACTCACTATATATCATTATTCAGAAGTTTTTTACGAGGGATAAAATTGGTCGCTATCTTGTTCTAAATAATTTTTTTTTAATTAATTGCGGTGAATATAAATACCTTAAATTTTTTACACTTGTAAATTTAATTTTAATAATACTTTTTAAGTAACTTACAATATCAACTATTTATTTTAATAAACTGTAAAGTAAATAACTTTACATTATGTTACAATTGGTCAGAAGTTTATGTGAGAGATAAAATTGGTCACAAATTTGTTCTAAATAAAATTTTTAGAATTAATTAGGGTTAATATAAATTGTAATATAAATACACGAAGAGGGAAAGGTTGTAAGCTGTAGAATTAATTATGTGAGAGTAACTTGCATTTTGTTCCCCCTTTTTCCCCAAAAAAATTTGCGTCACTATCCTTCTCACCTGTGATTTCCTTTTCCCTCTTCCACTTCACCGGCAATTCCCTCTTCCTTCTTCACGTCGAGGATTCCCTCTTTCAATATTCTTATTCCTCTTCATTTTCGTTTTTCATCTCTCTTTAGCTACTTGGGTCTTCACATCTCCATATTACTAAAGCATAATAATCCATCACGTTATTGTTAAGGATATAGCCGAATTCTCTGAGAATTAAGTCTATAACCAAATTAGAAGAGGGATTGGAGTAAGAGGCAGTCCAAATGAGGAATTGAACTCATCTATTTACAAGTTTGGGGCTAGAACTTAGTAGATTAAATTTTAGTTTCATTATGAGCTTGTCAATTTTGATGAATGATTTTACAGGGACTTGAGTTCAGTGAAGTTCAGTTCAGGAGTCCAACAAACCAATCTGAAAACGACAACAAAATGGTATGTGATAAAACCATGAACTCATGAAGTATCTCCTTTCTATGTTAATATATGTCGATTTAATTGACAATATATGTTTTGCATACTGTCGACTCTTGTTATCCGAGTCCCCATAAATATTGCAAACATCTGTTGTTAAACTTGTTTAGTTATAATCATATATATCCAACTAAGAAGCAAGGATTCATTTGTTGCGTGTCTGCTAACTGGACAATCCAGGTTAAATCGAGGATTCTTGATTCGCCAAGATTCACTTGGGAATCGGTCAAGTGATCAGAAAACTTTAATAAAAATGACCTAGACACTTGTTGAAGGGATTCGAGATGAGATTCATTTTTGCAATTTGGGAGATGCATATTTTGTAATTTTTCCAAACCAAAAAAGTTTTTATGACTTTGTGTTTTAATTTTGTTGTGACAATTTGTTTGTTATTGACTATTTGATAAGTAGGTTTTATACCTACTTATCCCGTATTTTTTACTTGAATTAGTTGCTTATACTCATGTGTCATAGTTACTTTTCATGTATTTTGTGTTTATTTTGTAGGTTATGTGTTTGGGAGCGGTGTGAGCGACTATTGGTAAGGAAAAGCGAGGAAAATGCAAAGAAAAGCAATCCGGACATCATTTGGGCTTTCATGTTCATTTCAAGTTCTTGGCTTAAAACTTGGACTATATTGTAGAGCTTCTTCTTAGCTTTCTGGAACATCTTGAATCATTCCAATCGGAGTTCGGATGAAAGAGTTGTGACATTTCTACCAACGGATGTCGTTGAACTTCATTGTTTTGCGTGGCCATTTGCATAGCAGTCACTTCTAGTCCAATTTCGACCTTCATATATTCGTTATTTCTCAAACCTCAAAGAATAATAGTTGTAGATCTCGTCGATAGCTTCGATTTGATAGGTGGCAGGCCCCGTAATTCCTCCCGGATCAAAGGTTATGGTCATTTTACCAGAAGACACTGCAGCAGAAAAATAATTGGCAGATTGGGGGCAAGCCGGGGCTTGCTCTTTTGTGCCTTAGGATCCAGCCGGGGCTGGGGGTCTAGGCAGAATAGCAAGCCACTAGCAAGCCAGGGCTTGCTATTTACAAGGCAAATAGCAAGCCGGGGCTTGCCTATGCGTAGAATGAGTAGTTTTTGTTCGAATTTGAGTCCGAAAAGGATTGTTTCGAGTTGTTTGATTCAAGGACTTTCAAGAGGACTTAAATACATATAAAGAGACATATAAAAGGAGGAAAATTATAAGGATTAGAAGATGACAGGAAGAATTCCATTATATTAGATTAGAGTATATTGGGAAAAACCCTAGTTATTATGAGTTTTGGAGATTGAAGCAACTTGGAGACCATTGAAGATTCAAAGTAGGAGCAAGGAGGGAGCGTCAAATCTAGAGACAATAGATTCTATCTTCTTATCTTCTTCTATCTTTATCTTTTAATGTGTATTCAATTGTGGATTCTTAGTTTTAATTTAATAATCATGAGCTAATTCTTTGTTTGAGATTACAATGGATCTTATTGTGTAATTCATTTTAATATGTTTCGTTATCAATTGTTATGTTCTATCGTGAGGATTGTCTATTGTGATTTGGACTTAATTGTTTAATTGATTGACCATCAATTACCGTGATAATCTATATGAACTCGAGAGATGAAGTATTGATTTAGATCTAATCATGATAGCATGTGTTCATGATTTTGTGAATAGCTTAATCTTGATGAATGTTAAGGTAGAGATATGCTTGACATCGCATGTAATCGGATAGAGAACTTATTCTTAAACCTTCTTCAATTATAATTCACATAGAGATATAGTGGGTTAGTTAATTAAGGTGTTTAACGGATTTCTATCTTAATTATAGATTGACGTTAATACGGTATTAGTGCATCGAGAGGTGGTTAATACTACTTTAGTGTTCTTGATTAATAATTCGAGATAGAGAATAATTGATGAGAAGTGTGTTAACTTAAATGAAGCAATAAGTGAAGTTGTGATCTTAAATCTCCATAGTCTTAATTTAATTAGTGGAATTTAATAGTAGTTTAATTTATATAATTTGAAATTCATTCGTTTAAATAAGATTGAGTTGGTTACGGGTTAGTACTTGGTGATTTTTATTAAATAATTCTCTGTGGGAACGATACTCAACTTATCATTTTATTACTTGTTGACCACGTGATACTTGCGTGTTGTATGTAATTAGATTTTACCCAACAAGTTTTGGCGCCATTGTTTTTGGGAATTAGTTTAATATCTCTTTGCCAATATTAATTTCAATAAAATTAGTCTTAATTTAAACATTTTTATTTTAATTTTTAATTCTCTTCCTATATTTCTCTCTTTTCATGTACGATGGATGACTTTTCGTGTCAATGGCCATACACGAACATGATTCAGCCAAGGTGAGCGGAGATTGACGGACTCATGACACTTTCCGCAATGTCAAAGATGTATTGAAGAACTTTCGAGGAGGTTGGATGTTATCGCAAATTTCAACAGAGTCGAAGGATGACAATTATATGTGACTATTATCTTGGCAATCACCGAGAGTAATCAATGCACCATCAATCTTGGGTTGATGACAGATGGTGGTAACGACCTCAATCAGTATGCATATGATAATTACCATCAAGTTTGGGGGTATCACCCGGATTCGTCATGGAGCTACAATTATGAAGACTAATACTACGCTCCAAATTCAACATACACACCAGAATTTTCATGTCCACCTCCATTACCATAAGAAGAAAAGCCAAATCGAGGGATGTAATGTTGAAGTATATAGCAAATAGAGAGAGATGAGTATTAGCCAAGAGTTGTCAACCCAAAATTTTAATAATTGGATGGAACAACGTGTCACAACCTCAACCAATGGTCATCAGTACATGGCTTCTGAGACTGAAATAGAAGATTCAAGGTTGGAGGAATTATTTTCCAAGTTCGTAGCATCAACTGAGGAGAGAATGAAGAATCTAAAGCGGTCAACTCAGAATCAAGAGATACCAATTCAAAATCTGCAGAATAAGATAGATCAAATGACCAAAGCCGTAAGCAACCTTCCTCCAAACACTTGTCTTTATGACATTGATGACAAAATTGACGGAGAACCCGAACCAAATCTACAACTGGATGAGCCTCGAGATGTTGAAAAAGAAGAGACAAGTGAGGATAATGACAACAAGGTCGGTGAAGAGCTAAATATGAGTACTAACGAGGATGAGTCGATGTTATTAATGCCTCAAGTGCCTTCTCTTCCACAGTTCAAGAATCTGGTTAGATTTGAAAAACCTTATCCGATTGGTAGTCATGTCGTCGGCAATACTCCTTGTGACGTAAAAGAGAGTACAACTTCGAAGCCATGGTGTGATGAGCTGGAGAAGATAGAAGAAGAGATTGTTGTGTCTGACAAGCCTCAATGCCAGAATCTATTCACAGACACAATGGAGAAAACACCTAGATGTTGGACGTTCTTGAATGTATTCTTATCTAAAGAAAGCATGCTAGGTGACTTTAATACAATGGCTATCACAAATGGGAACCTACCAAAAGCTATATTATTTTTCGATGGATGGAGGGTTCCTCAACTTTCGAAGAGGAATTGGATAGCATTGACCAGACAAAGTCAGGCTGAAAGACTATAAATCAAGCGCTGACTAGGAGGCAACCCAGGAATTTTTATATTTATATGCTTTCGTAGTTTATTTAATAGATAGGAATCACGTTATATCACAAAGTGCTATTCTAATCCATGTTGTCTCTCTTCATTGCAGATATTGGAGGTTCAATGGATAGGAAAATGATCGTCACTGCATCGCCACCATCACTTCACGCTTAGCTGATTACAGGGAAGTTCTCTTATACTTACCGCTATATTCTTACAATGAGGACATTGTAATTGCTAAGTTTGGGGGAGTTTAGTTTAGTTCGTTATTGCATGTTTAGTTTCATGTTTATGTTATGTTATTTTGCATATGTTGTTGATATAGTTTAGGTTCATTATAAAAAAAATCAAAAATTCAAAAATAATAGTTAGTTACTATGTTCATCTTGCATGAGTCCAGTTGTTTGATAAGTTACAGTCTATTTTGGCCAATGATGAGAATGGGATTGAGAAGGCAAGTATAGTACTGACTATTAGAGCTTTGAAGTGATTTCTTGTTAGAATTGAGTCTTTTTCTGTTTTGAAAACCGGTATAATAAGGATATACAAAGAAAACAACTTGTTGATTGATTGAGTTTAAATTGATACATAATGGGACTCTAAAGGATAATGCTAGTTTAAATAAAAGAATGACAAGAACAAGTAGTGATGGCTAAAGTTAAACAAGAACCTAAGTTTGGGGGAATATGTGAGATATATAAGCAATTGAAAAAAAAAGAAAAAAAAGTATGAATAAACATTGTGGCGTCTTATCTAGTTTTGTGGCCTTTGTTACTTGAGTAAGTAAGTTCTTAGGGATTGTCTCTCACACTAGCGCCCTAAGGTCTTAATGGTCCGAGAGTCGCTGGTCGAAAGCTCGTTAAGGTAGCATTGAAAAGTCTAAAGGAATAAGACATTGCATAGCTATGTGTATATAAAAAAAAATTAATAAAATGGGAAATAAGAGCAAAAAGCCCCCGTAGATGAAAAATAAAGCATAAGTATCCCATGTTAACCCTCGATATTGGTAATTGTTTGATTTTAGTTGGATCTAGCTTGTTTTTGGATTTCTTGAGTTTACACTGTATGATGCCTTCGAAGAGACTTGTTATGTGTTAAATTTGATTTTATATTAGTTAACATTGTTGTGGAGCACACATGCACTATACCAGTAATAACAATTTAAGACCTGATGATTGACTAGGAAATTGTTGATTGGTTTTGATATGAAGTATTATCGTGTTTGCTTGATTTCTCTAAGGCCAGGTGAATAGATTTGATTCTATCAATACTGCTGGATTCATAGGCATATAGATTAGTTGCATTTCATTGCATTGCATTATGTTGTGTTGCTTGGGGACAAGCAACGGTTTAAGTTTGGGGGTATTTGATAAGTAGGTTTTATACCTACTTATCCGGTATCTTTTACTTGAATTAGTTGCTTATACTCATGTGTCTTAGTTACTTTTCATGCATTTTGTGTTCATTTTGTAGGTTATATGTTTGGGAGCGGTGTGAGCGACTATTGGTAAGGAAAAGCAAGGAAAATGCAAGGAAAAGCAATCCGGACATCATTTGGGCATTCATGTTCATTTCATTTTTGTGGTTTGGAACTTGGACTATATTGTAGAGCTTCTTCTTAGCTTTCCGGAACATCTTGAATCATTCCAATTGGAGTTCGGATGAAAGAGTTATGACATTTCTACCAACGGATGTCGTTGAACTTCATTGTTTTGGGTGGCCATTTGCATAGCAGTCACTTCCAGTCCAATTCCTATCTTCATATATTCGTTATTTCTCAAAACTCAAAGAATAATAGTTGTAGATCTCGTCGATAGCTTCGATTTGATATGTGGCAGGACCCGTAATTCCTTCCGGATCAAAAGTTATGGCCGTTTTACCAGAAGACACTGCAGCAGAAAAATAATTGGCAGATTGGGGGCAAGCCGAGGCTTGCTCTTTTGTGCCTTAGGATCCAATCAAATTGGGGGTCCAGGGGAATAGCGAGTTACTAGCAAGCCCGGTTTGCTATTTACAGGAAAATAGCAAGCCGTGGCTTGCCTATCTTATGAATAAGTAGTTTTTGTTTGAATTTGAGTCCGAAAAGGATTGTTTCGAGTTGTTTGATTCAAGGACTTCCAAGAGGACTTAAATACATATAAAAAGACATATAAAAGGAGGAGAATTATATGGATTAGAAGATTAGAGGAAGAATTCCATTATATTAGATTAGAGTATATTGGGAAAAACCCTAGTTATTATGAGTTTTGGAGATTGAAGCAACTTGGAGACCATTGAAGATTCAAAGTAGGAGCAAGGAGCGAGCGTCAAATCTAGAGACAATAGATTATATCTTCTTATCTTCTTCTATCTTTATCTTTTAATGTGTATTCAATTGTGGATTCTTAGTTTTAATTTAATAATCATGAGCTAATTCTTTGTTTGAGATTACAATGGATCTTATTGTGTAGTTTATTTTAATATATTTCATTATCAATTGTTATGTTCTATCGTGAGGATTGTCTATTGTGATTTGGACTTAATTGTTTAATTGATTGGCCATCAATTACCTTGATAATCTATATGAACTCGAGAGATGAAGTATTGATTTAGATCTAATCATGATAGCATGTGTTCATGATTTTGTGAATAGCTTAATCATGATGAATGTTAAGGTAAAGATATGCTTGACATTGCATGTAATCGGATAGAGAACTTATTCTTAAACCTTCTTCAATTGTAATTCACATAGAGATATAGTGGGTTAGTTGATTAAGGTGTTTAACGAATTTCTATCTTAATTGTGGATTGACGTTAATACTTCAGATTAGTGCATCGAGAGGTGGTTAATACTACTTTAGTGTTCTTGATTAACAATTTGGGATAGAGAATAATTGATGAGAAGTGTGTTAACTTAAATGAAGCATAAGTGAAGTTGTGATCTTAAATCTCCATAGTCTTAATTTAATTAGTGGAATTTAATAGTAGTTTAATTTATATAATTTGAAATTCATTCGTTTAAATAAGATTGAGTTGGTTACGGGTTAGTACTTGGTGATTTTTATTAAATAATTCTCTGTGGGAACGATACTCAACTTATCACTTTATTACTTGTTGACCACGTATACTTGCGTGTTGTGCGTAACTAGATTTTACCCAACACTATTGTTTATGACTCTGTGTTTGTTACTCATTATCTATGTGTGTAGAACCATGATATTTATGTTATTGATGATGTTTCATGTAGTTTTCATTTGTTTAATATTTTTACTTTTTATCATAATTAAATTATTGCCATTAAAATTTTAATGTATTTGTGTAAATATTATATATGTATAGATTTATATATTCATTTAATATTTAATGTGTTCCAAATAACCGTCAAACTCGAATCCCATTTTTTTAGATTTTCTGAACCACTAAATCCCTATATGGCGAATTCGAATGATTGCTTATTAGCATCCATATTACATGGTGTAAGAATGGAAGCTTGTTTACTGTAGTCCTTCAGCATTAAGGTTTACACATTGGTCAATGAGAAATTTCCATTAATGCAGATCCATTTTCATATGACCACATATATTTGCTTATACCTTAGGACTACATATATTTGTTACATTACAGATCCATTTTCATAAAAAGAAACCAAAGCAAAAAGAATGGAAAAGAAAAGATAAACATGTTGAAAATGGTGACTCAATAGGTCATTTCAATAATCTGCAAAATAAAGGCGTACATCTTCCTTTCGGGGATACCTCTCACAAAGTTTACACCTCCATTGATGTTCAACAGCTGAAGCACAACCTCGGACCTGTTTCCTTTGATTACCTGCAAAATAATATGCCTTGCATGCAATTAGACTACCATCAACCTTCAGAGAAAACTACGGTCTATCCAAAGCTTTCTGGGATCAAATTAGAAAATAGAATTCAAACATCTCTTTCCTAAAATGAATCTCCCCATGCATGAAATAGGTTGTATGAAGCGCTCATGATTTTTCATTTGACGGGACTGATATGACACGCGATGAGATGAGAGAAAAGCCACGCCGCCTACAAGGATTTCAACCTTTATTTGAAAGTAATTCAAAACATGTAGATTTGGCTTTGATCTGCAATCCAGCTTCTGTGCAGACTGGAAATGATTTTGAAAATCATAGTTTAGCATAAGAGTTCTTGCAGAATTAGGTCCTCTAAATGTACAAGAAAGCTCTTCCACAAATTCTAGATTAAATGAGGTTTCTGTAGAAATAACTGGTTTCTGTCAGCTCCAACAAGTCATGGAATAGGTAAGATAGTATTATCAGTCTCTGATTATTTCCTTCAGAATTAAAGCATCATGAAGTCATGCTACAAATAATAACATTATGCATGTTCTTATGTGTTCTCTCTTGTGTAAAATTAGTATGTTCTTCTATACTATCTTGCTTTAAATGCATCTCCAAAGATGCATGCTTGAATTGTTACACAAGTCATTGAAGCCATATATGTGAGACCCCAAATTTTATGAATAAAGATTTAAATTTCTCGATTTTTTTTATATTATGGTGTGGATTTGATATAATGTTATAGTTGTGGGTAATATTTATAAATTTTGTAAAGTAAGCAAGTTGTTATATAATATTTGATTGGTCAGAGAATATTCTTTTTATCTAGAATATCAATGACGACGGACAATCATCATTGGTGGACCCCATTAACGGAAGTATTATCGTAGTTAAAAACGACGTAATTATCATTTTATAAAAATAACGACGAAAGTGTTACCGTTAAAACTGTTGAACTACCCGGTAGTAAAAGTACAGTAATACGCATGGTTGCATAGTAGCACACGATAATGATTATTGATGCTTACATAAGAAGTCACTCAGTTATACTCAATTATTGCTACATTAATTGTTGCATCATATCTCTCATAGTATTGATTCAATTATTGTCACAATATCATCTGCATAATATGTTATATTATTAAATCAATAATTGAGATGGCAAAGTTATTCATATTATTATTTGCAATATTGACAATGTCTAGAAATTCTGTCAAGGAGAGGTTTGGTCACCTAAATGCGCGCCAATAAGGAGAAATCCTTATCGGAAAGCCCCCTCTTTCATGGAAACGACCTGGTTGTTAAATATTGTGAATTATAATATTAATGATAAATAAGTTCGTGTTGATTAAAGATGAAATTGATAGTTCCATTGTGTTGGAATTATTAGTGTTAGTGAAAATCGACATTTATTTCGATAATAATTGATGTCTGGAGGTTATATTGACCAATCGTAATTAACCTGGATAAATGAGCAAGTAATTACTATTGATTCACATGATTATAACTATTTGTTCACATGTGTGTACTATTGATTCACATTCGATTATTATTAGGGAGTTGGTGCAAGATTGATAATACTTGCATGACTAAGTTAAAAATAGAGGTATAGATGGAGGTACTATACTATAATTCGTATTTTCACATGTCTAGAACTATTGATTCACATGATTTATTATTAGGGGAGATGGTGCAAGTTTGATAATATTTGCAGGACTAAATTAAAAATGAAGGAAAAGAGGAAGGTATTATACTGTAATATTTCAAGCCCCAAAACGAGCAATTATCGAAACTATATTTTTCTATAAATAGAAGCTCATTCCTTCATTATTTTTCACCAATTTACTAAAGCTATAAAGCAATTATTATAGAGAGAAATAATAGAGAGAAAGAAGAAGAGAAGTCTACTACCTCACTATTCCAGTATTCAGTCTTCTTTTAAGGTAAGGGGTATTATTCTTTCATATTCATGGAGAGAGTTATTTACTTTCAATACTCATAAGGGTTGTTATTCCATTCTTTATTATTATGTTGGAATAACTTGTCTATGCGAAGTACCGCATACATGATGAAATTCTTCTGTTATTTAATTCTTTATTACTTTGTTGGAATAACCTGTCTGTGCGGTCTATCGCATGCCTGGTGAATTCTATTGTTATTCCATTCTTTATTATTCTGTTTGAATATCCTGTGTGTGCGGATTACGCATGACCTGGTTCCATTCTTTATTATTCTATTGGAATATCATGTCTCGATGGATTACGCACGACCTGGTTCCGTTCTTTATTATTTTGTTGGAATATCCTGTCTGCGTGAATTACGCATGACCTGGTTCCATTCTTTATTATTCTGTTGGAATATCCTGTCTGTGCGGATTACGCATGACCTGGTTCCATTCTTTATTATTCTTTTAAAATAACATGTCTATGTGGATTACCGCATGCATGGTGAATGATCTTTCGTATTCATTCTTTATTAAATTATAGAAATGATCTGTCTACGTGGATTACCGCATGGCGGGTGAAAATTCATTTGCAGTTTCATATATTCTATTATGCTCATATGAGATATCATTTCTTTTGAACTCGTCATGGAATATCATTTTATTTGGTATTTTTCTTTTACGAGTTACTATTAATGGGTTACTATTCATCCAGTTACTATTCACTCTAGTATCATTCACTCGGATATTCGGGGCACTTTTCGTGCCAGAGTACATTCACGAGTTACTATTCATGGGTTACTATTCACCCAATTATTATTCACTCTAGTATCATTTACTCGGGTATTTGGGGTACTTTTCATGTCGGGGTACTATTCACGGGGTACTATTCCCGAAGTACTATTCATGGGGTACTATTCACCCGAAAAATATATTTTTTTCTGTCCAAATTATTTTTGGTACATGAATATTATTCTTGAATTTTACTCTACAAAGCAGTATCATGTTGACAATTTGGACGTTATTGATTTATGGATAAATTAAATTATAAATCTTTAAAATTTATCCTTGAACTTGTTTTATTGAATTATTATGTCATTGTCATCATCCTCATGCTTATATTATGATTAAAGTCATCTTTTGCTTACGTGCATAAATGGACTTGGTATGATTATGACCAGGGATTATTCAGTATAATCATGACCGTAATGTAACGAATGAATGTGGTAAAGTTCCTAATTGGCCTGTAGTTCATTGATGGACAGTTGATGGTATGATTATATCCTTGGCCGTGGTGCAGGGATCATTCAATTTTATTTATTAAGCTGAGTCTCAGCGATAAAGTTGATGAAAAACTTTTTAAATCATAGAAGATAGTAGATTTTATGCTCTACTTGACTCTTCTAATGGATTGCTTATTTCCGCTGTAGTTGTTGACTATTATATTCTATCAGTTGTTATACTGTTGAAGGCTAAGGATAATTTATTCTGCATTATCTCAGTCATAATATTTCTTACTGGGCTAGTTGAGTTCACCCTTTCTTTCATTGTTCTCTTCAGGAAATGAGAATATAGCTGGGACGAGTCGGGGAATGGAGTGATGGTCCAGGATAAATGGCTTTAGTAGTCCCACTATTCTACGGAATAATGTGATAATAATTGTAATGAGGACACCATTGAGTGTGGATATTGTCTAGATGACAATATTCTTGTTTAAACTCTCAGCTATGTTTTGTCATATTTTACACGACTGTTGTATAATTAAGTTGTATTTGAATTTTTGTACCATGTATCTGGTGACTCAAGATGGGTGATGTATACCTATTTTGGGGGCGTCACAGTTGGTATCGAAGCTTAGGGATATGATCCCTGGCTGAGATGTGAGACAAGAACTATGAGGGGAGAGACGGGAAATTCCTTCGCTAGTATGACCTACCTAAGTTTGTTTGGTATTTAATTGGTCGGTCAGAGTATAGGGATAATATGTGATATGTTAATTAACCCTTGTTTTGTGACAGTGTTTGAAAATGGCATCTGAAAATGTTGAGATCAACAATGAAGCACATGAGACCGTTGAGTCACCAATGATCAATACCCAGGATAATGTGCAACAGGAAGACAATAATCCTCAGGTAAATAAGAACACCGATCAAATGATGAACGATGGGATGTTCAGAGGCTTTATGCAATTCATGCAACATCAGGTAAGAGAGACTCCTGTTCAAAACATAGGTGGAAATAATGGCAACCCACGGTCGGTCACCGCTAAGCAGTTCAAGGAGCTGGGATCACCAGAGTTTTTGGGAAAGCCAAAACCACTTAAGGCGGAGACGTGGTTAAAGCATATCACCAAGATATTTGATGTCTTAGGATGCTCCGAGGAGCAAAAGGTTCCCTTTGCCACCTTTATATTGCGTGAGGAGGCGATTCATCGGTGGGAATCAGTAAACGCATTCCCGACTGGCCGACGACTCAAGATGTCTTGGGAGAAGTTCCAAGAGTTGTTCAATGACAAGTACTTTCCCAAAAGTATTCGTCACATGAAGGAGGTGGAGTTTATCAAGTTGGAGCAAAACGTGTCGCAATACGAGGCAAAATTTTCGGAGTTATCCCGGTTTGCATCCCATTTGGTCGATAATGAGGAGCGAATGACGCGAATGTTTCTAAGAGGTTTGAAACCTGATATAAGTCAATGCCTTATTTCTCACAAACTTTGTTTATATTCAGATGTTGTGAATAGGGCTCAATTATTGGAGCGTGATAATGAGTCAACACAACCAAAAGGCAATGACCAACAACACGATAATAATCGTACTGGTGGAAACGGCCATCAGAACAATGATAACTATCGTGGGGGAAATTATCATGCCAAGAATGGTAACCACTTCGGTGGAATCATGGCCAAGATAATAGAAGTGGAAAATTCAAGAAGAGAAGGTTCAACAACGATGGAAAGACAGCAGCACCAACACCCATTTTCAATGAAGGAGAACGACCACCAATTGTATGCTTCAAATTCGGAGGGGAGGGACATATCAGTCCAAGATGCACGATGCAGTCCAAAGCATGTTACAATTGTGGAAAAGAAGGTCACCTAGCCCGATTTTGTCGTGCACCAAAGTCAAGTCCAGCTGGGACGGTGGCACCAAAGGCGGATACAGACAAAACAAAGTCAGTGGTTTCAAAAAGAGCATTTTTTGTGACTTCTCGAAAAGCGAGTAACCCAAACGAAGATAGCACGGGTTAGTTAATTATAAATTCTTTCGAAGTCTATACCTTATTAGATACTAGTTCTACCCATTCTTTTATCTCTCTTGCTTGCGTTCAATGTTTAAATTTGACCCCAGAAAAGTTAGACTTTGACTTATTAGTTGAAACTTCATTAGTAGAAACCTTCGTTACCTCCACTGTTTATAAATCTTGTTGATTCAAATCGACACTTTCACGTTACCTATCGATCTTATCTCTTTGAAAATACTTTCCCTTGATGTGATTTTAGAAATCGATTGGTTAACTACTCATCATGCCAAAATTGATTATTTTCGTAAGGTTGTTAGCTTTCATATTCCTAACCAACCTGTTATGCGAATTCAAGTAACCAGACCACTAAAGTTAATCATTGACATATCAAGCCATAAGTAAAGAGCTCTGAGCCTTTCGCTGGTGACTTCCAAGTCTTGGAATACACCAAAGCCAGACTTTCTGTAGGGGAAGCCGTGAATAACGGTGGCAAGTTGATAGGTATCAATGTGACTTGCTATCCAAATCTTGGGATAAGAGTCACAATTTTGAATGATATTTTTATTGTTAATAAATTTCCTGACGTATTCTTAAAGACTTCTTAGCTTACCCCTAGAGCGTGAAATCGAATTTTGTATTGACCCCAATACAAACCCATTTCTAAAACTCTCAAATATTTCTTCAACCAAAATGAACGTATAATGCGCCAAAGACGTTGGCTCGAGCTGTTGTAGATTACGACTATACCATTCAATATCATCGTGGAAGAGCGAATGTGGTAGCTGACGCATTGAGTAGAAGATCGTATGCGTTTATGAGTACGATGTTGTTAACACAAAAACCCATTTCGTATAACTTACAAATGATAAAGATAGAGTTAAAGACTCTAAGGACCCACATGAAGATAACAAATATACGAGTAGAATCAACTTTAATCGATAAAGTTAAAGTCGTGCAAGCTACATACCCAAAACTGATGAATGTGAAGAAGAAGATTCAAGAGGGCGTTATTCTAGAAACAAGAGTCGACGAAGAGAGGAAATCTCAACCCTCGATTTAATTGGTCCATTTAAAATCCTCGATCTAGTAGAAACTGTGGCCTATAGACTCGTTTCACCACCAAGTATGTCGCGTGTTCATAACGTTTTTCACGTATCGATGTTACGTAAATATGTGGATAACCCGAACCACATTATTAAATTAGAACTAGACGATATAGCAGAAGATTTAACGTATGAGGAGATACGTGTTAAAATCTTGTATAAGAAGGATCGTATTCAACACTCAAAGGTTATACCTCAAGAGTTAGAATCTGAAATGAAGTCAAGGTATCCTCATCATACCAGGTACGTACGTAAATTTTGAGGGCGAAATTTCATAAGGAGGGGAGATTGTGAGACCCCAAATTTTGAATAAAGATTTAAATTTCTCGAATTTTTTTAGTATTATGGTGTGGATTTGATATAATGTTATAGTTGTGGGTAATATTTATAAATTTTGCAAAGTAAGCAAGTTGTTATATAATATTCGATTGGTCGGGGAATATTCTTTTTATCGGAGAATATCCGTACGACGACACAATCATTGATGGACCCCACAATGTAAGTATTGTCGTAGTTAGAAAATGACAGAATTATCATTTTATAAAAATAACAGTGAAAGTGTTACCATTAAAACTATTGAACTACCCGGTAGTAAAAGTACAGTAATACGCGTGGTTGCATAGTAGCACACGATATTGATTATTGATGCTTATGTAAGAAGTCACTTAGTTATACTCAATTATTGCTACAGTAGTTGTTGCATCATATCTCTCATAGTATTGATTCAATTATTGTTACAATATCATCTGCATAATATGTTATATTATTAAATCAATAATTGAGACGACAAAGTTATTCATATTATTATTTGCAATATTGACAATGTCTAGAAGTTCTGTCAAGGAGAGGTTTGGTCACCTAATTACGCGCCAATAAGGAGAAATCCTTATCGAAAAGCCCCCTCTTTCCTGGGAACGACCTGGTTGTTAAATATTGTGAATTATAATATTAATGATGAATAAGTTTGTGTTGATTAAAGATGAAATTGATAGTTCCATTGTGTTGGATTTATTAGTGTTAGTGAAAATCGACATTTATTTCGATAATAATTGATGTCTGGAGGTTATATTGACCAATCGGGTAATTAACCGGATAAATGAGCAATTAATTGCTATTAATTCACATGATTATAACTATTTGTTCACATGTGTGTACTATGGGTTGGGGGGCAGTCCAGTGCTGTTATTGACCGGTACCGTTCGGTACCTTTGTTATTTTTTTAACCACAATTATAAGAATAATAAATAAAAAATAATAGAGCAAGTTTGAACAAAAAACTGTAAAAGAAAGAATTTACAGTGTTTTTGCAGTGTAAAATATACTTTCTTTTATAATTTTTTGTTCAAACTTGCTCTATTATTTTTTATTTATTATTCTCATAATTGTGGTTTGTTATGTGATTAAAGTCATCTTTGGCTTACGTGCATAGATGGACTTGGTATGATTATGACCAGGGATTATTCGGTATAATCATGACCGTAATGTAATGAATGATGTGGTAAAAGTCCTCATAGGCCTGTAGTTCATTGATGGACAGTTGTTGGTATGATTATGACCAGGGATTATTCGGTATAATCATGACCATTGATGATTACATGAATATCCTTGGTCGTGGTGCAGGGATGATTCAATTTTATTTATTAAGTTGAGTCTCAGAAATAAAGTTGATGAAAAACTTTTTAAATAATAGAAGATAGTATATTTTATGCTCTACTTAACTCTTCTAATGGATTGCTTATTTCCGCTGTAGTTGTTGATCTAAAACTTGTTGTCTATTATATTCTATCAGTTATTATACTGTTGTTTATTCTGCATTATCTTAGTCATAATATTTCTTACTGGGCTAGTTGAGCTCACACTTTCTTTCATTGTTCTCTTCAGGAAATGAGAATATAGCTTGGACGAGTCGGGGAATGGATTGATGGTCCAGGATAAATGGCTTTAGTAGTCCTCACTATTCTACGAAATAATGTGATAATAATTGTAATGAGGACACCATTGAGTGTGGATATTATCTAGATGACAATATTCTTGTTTAAACTCTCAGCTATGTTTTTTCGTATTTTACACGACTGTTGTATAATTAAGTTGTATTTGAATTTTTGTACCATGTATCTGACGACTCAAGATGGGTGATGTATACCTGTTTTGGGGGCGTCACAATATAGATCCACGTAGTTTCTTTGTAATCAAAATTAGATAATCTTAAACTTATTTGTATAGGGTCTTCAGCTGGGAAACGGGAGGCTTAGTAAGGGTTGGCCCAACTATGCCCTGGTGAAATTTCCAATTTAAAAAGCCTATTTTAAACCTCTCCCAGCTCTGGTGGGAGCATAAATTGAATTTTTGAAGCATTCTCACTCATCAAGAGTTCCTTTCTTGATATTTTCTTTACTCTGTTGTTATATAGCAACTATTTCTTATACAAAATTGGTGTACCTTTTGGTACAAAAAGGTCTTATCTCACATGCTATGAGTGATTATTGTAATATACATCTTTAAATTAACAAAGTAAAGATGGCTTCAAGCTTACTAAGATGAGAAGTTGCTATCTCTTAAAATTCTGTGAGGGACTAAAGTATATTTCTAACATGACATAGAGCTTTAAACTTTATATTTCATGTATTCGTGTTCATATTTATGTTATAGGTTTCGCTGGATGGAAGCATTCACGTGCATAGTCATGTTAGTATATATTGTTGTTAGCGCATCTCTGCATGCAATCTGACTTGCTAGAGGTGAATGAAGCAGATTGGTGATGAATGTCTGAAATGATCATGAAAGGTTTTTAGTACTAATAAGAAATATGCAAGCATTGTTTTGTCTAAAAGTCAGACATTAGGCAAACTAAAAGCTGGAAATTGAATTTTGTATTGCATGTAATGATGACTAAAGTGCTTTAACATGTTAACTACAAATAAAGTACACTTTTTAGGCTAAAGCTAATAGTTGAGATTTTAACATGTTAAGGTGATATGGAGTGCTGTGTGGAACCAAGTATGAATTTGAGACAAACAATGGTTAAATTAGTGAATGATTAGTTGTATGTTGATTGAAAGGGTGTGAGGAATTAAGCTGCTCAAATATTATGTCATTAATATGACTTATAAGTTTATGACTTTTTGCTAAATTGTTAGTTTTATTAAAGGATTCTATAAATTATTAAATCCCTTTAAATTTCTTATAGGTTCTGCTAAGTTGCTAAGGTATTTTAGAGTTTATATGACATGTCGATTTATAAATGGCACAACTCTACTTCTGTGTTGTTTTTTTAGGGTTTCAAAAGCTAAGGTGAATGATTATTCAGAGAAGCTTGAAGTTGTTACTGCCAAATTAGCTCCTCCTATGGTGTGTATTGGTGGCTGGCTCCTGTTGAATTTTGCAATGTCAAACTTAGTCCCTGCTACAATCCCCAACATACTCCCCTCTCTTTCTTTCTTTCAACTGCTTTATTAATTTTCTATTATAGAGCTCATTAATTATGAACTGTTTATGAAGTTTATGTTGCAATCAGGACCAGTATTTTGGAATTCTACCATGTGAATTTATTCGAGTATGACCTTATAAAAACTATCATCATCGTCATTTCTAATTAATTTCTCGTTGTCAAGTTTCAGTCTAACAAACAAGAATCTCATGAGTCCGTTTGTGATGAAAGCCCCTCCAATATAGAAGGAAGTCCAAGCCACCCTTTTGGATTGAGGAGATGGTTGTGTAAGAAATAATGCATTTATTTTATTTATTATTTTTTTCATGCTACTTATCTGTCATCTTTAGTTTCATTTTTGTACAAATAGGCTTTCGTTAAAATCTAAAAACAGAGCTTCTGATAAGATAGAGTCTGATCAATTAATGCCTGTTAAATTGGATTCTACAACTCAGGGACATATCAATAAGCACAGGTGTTTGTTACATTTTAGACATTGTTAAAATGGCTTTTAAAAAATACATTGCTATTCTAAAACTCTCTATACACTCTGAATTCCTGTCAATGTGTTTCAGTGTGTGTGTGTATATATATATATCATACTTGTGGTTTGTATAGCGTAAGTTAAGGTAAAAATTATGATAGAAATTGGGCTTAAACGGGTTTGTATAGCGTAAGTTATAAA
This sequence comes from Panax ginseng, assembly GCA_020205605.1. Taxonomy (NCBI): domain Eukaryota; kingdom Viridiplantae; phylum Streptophyta; class Magnoliopsida; order Apiales; family Araliaceae; genus Panax; species Panax ginseng. The sequence continues at coordinate 127,397,023 of CM035137.1, forward strand.
GTTACATAAAGGAAGGTTGAATAGGGGGGAAACAAGACTGATGTCCTTGACAGCAGGGACAACAGGTAGCAATAAGTAGCAAGTTCCAGCAGCAGATTTATATGAAGATTTAAGTTGGGCCTATAGTGGCTTCATGTTAGTTATAATGTATTGAAGAATTTGTTTATAAATATCTAACACAAGCAATCACATGAGTTATAAAAAAATTAGCATAATGGAGTTATTAGATGAGAAGTTTGGTGTTTACCAAAACAGGGAATCTTTCTTAACAGGTTTGGGGATTTTTATGTATAATTTAAAGCCTTACTAAAATTTTAATAAGTGCATATCCTTTATAAAAATCAATTTCTTCCCTTTTGTGTTTTCAGCACTCTGCTAACATCACTTTTAACATATCATCTTGCCTGTTACTCCATCAACCCCAAAGAGTATAATTTTCTTGGTAAATTATGAAGGATATGCTACTCGTTTTTACAACGGATGGAGTATTACAAAATGTTTGGTATATTTAGATTACTTCGTTGGAATTTGACCAACAATGTTTCTGTATAAATCTTTGTTGATGCTTTTATACTTTTATTCAGATTGCAAGCAAACTTGAAGCAACCAATAAGGTTAAGGACCCACTCAAGTCTAATTTGTTGAATGGAAAATGGGAGCTTCTATATACTACGTCTAAATTAATTCTGCAAATGCAGCTTCAGTGGTACCCTCTTCGCTCTTTTGAAATAAAATCTTGACACTGTTTAATCATGCAAACAATGTTGTTGCCATTTTTAGTGAGATTTTTCTATCCTGTTTGCTTTTAGTTGTAGAAAAATGGACGATGATGATCACTGTCTAGAGGCAAAACAAGAGTCTAAAAGCATTGTATGATTCATGTGGGTGTAATCCACTTCACTAGAGAAATCAAAAGCAACTAAAATTGGCAAAAATATGGGACACGATCACATCTTCTAGAATAAACAAACTTGATATTACTTAATCCTGAATTGAGTGGCATACTAACCTTTTCTTGTGTTACTCATCATTCTAAAATTGAGAAATGATATCTATATTTCTGAAACTGATTAAATTTCAAGTCTTCATCTAATAACTCTAAACTCCTCATCTAATAAATTTCATTTTTTTTCTAATACTACTACATAATCTCACAGCAGCAAGAAGTGTCAGTATCATTTCGCACTAAATGTAACGTAATAATATATTCCTACTTTACCATTGCACTTCCTTCAGATTAGACCATAATTTCATTATACAATAAAAAAAATCTTTTTTACTCCATGTACATGATGATGGCAAATAGATTGTCTATGTGATAGATTTTTGTAACTTTTGCTGGACTTTAAATTGTTGTAGATCTCGTGTTTCAAAACAAGAGAAATTCCTCCCACGTTGCGTGCCAAGAAATTCTGGTCCCCAGTCCCGTGATACCCCTCCTAAAAAAGATAATATTTGATATTTGTGTTCTCAATCTAAGCATGCCATATTCTTTCTTGATAATCATAAAACTTATTTTACTTTTCACCTATTACTTCTTCATATTTTCACAAAGCTGTCTTGTGAGTTCTCTGTACTAGTCTAGGATCATTGTCTGTTGCCAAAAGAGGTTTTTATTTTCTTTCTTTTTTTAATTTAAGCTCATCAGTTTCATCTTTTCTTATTCCTCATCTTATTGAAATTGAATTTTGGTGTTTCTATTGCAGCATGAAGTTTACATGCCCAACCTTGATTTTCTTGAAGAAAATGATGATGAAGTGGATCTAACATGTCACACTTTATTCCTTCTAGTTCATTGTTATTCTTTCAGTTTTCTTATATTAGTTAATAGATTTGTTAGGTACTATAGTCCTTGTGACACCAAGATACAATAACAAATTTTGTAGTTATTGTGACTCGAGTATTATGATCTATTTATATGAGAAGTTTTGATTTTATTAGCTCTTTATGCATTAACTTATCAATTAGTTTGAAAAAAGTATGGCAATATTTATATTTACTTGAAAAATAAATTTAATATTTCTTATAGAGATTAATAATAATAATAAATATGAAATCAATGATTTAAAAATTAATTATAATTTTCAATGAATTTTGATTATATAGCAATTAATTTTTTATTTACAAATTTATAATTTGTGAATGAATTTTTCTCTCACTAATTTAAAGAAAGATTCTCAATTTATAATTAGTGAAGGAAAATATTCTCTCGTTAAATAAATTTGTTCATCACAATATATTATTTGTGAGGGAATCAAGTTATTCACTAATTTTAAATAGTCCTTCTTAAAATATTATTTGTGAAGGAAACCAATCTTTCACTAAATACAATTTGTGAATAAAAAAGTTATTTACAATAAATCCTTCACAAAAAACATTTAGTTACTACTTAGCGAAGGATACCCAATTGGGAGGAGGTCTAATACGAGCACTCGTGTGAAGGAGATATTTCTTCGCAATAAATCACTTGTGAGTGATATACGGCCTCTAGTGAAGGATTTGTCCTTCACTGAAGGCCATTTTTGGTGTAGTAATTATCCTTTGTTGAACCCTTAAGTCTACTTGTTCATCACACAAAGTTCTTGATCACCAATTCACCCATGGGTTGCCCCATGGATCAAGCTTTACCCATTGAATCTTATCTTGGGCTTTTCATTCAATTAGCTTAATTAACTTATCTTATACACTGGGCTTGTAATTAAACAAACATTGAGCTTGTTTATTAATTCACATTGGACTTAACCATTTCCACCCTTGGACTTAACCATTCCTATACTTGGGCTTGTATAATTCCTAACAAATCCTACAAGTCTAATACATTTAGCTTAAAGTCTCATAACGTATAATTTACGTATTAATCTTGTATTCTAACTCGTATACTTATTTAGTATACAACATTCCATCATTCATACAAACTCGTATAATACCTCATATCATACTAATATTCATTACTTCGTACAATTCCTACATATTATATGATCATCACTTTAATTCATTATACGCATTTAAATTCCTTCTCAGAACTCACTTTCCCTAACCGTTAGGTTTTAAGTCCGCAGGCGAAAAATTGCATTTTCCATAACTGAAATATTATTGGATATTCTATCTCACCTCGATATTCTATCATTACGTATTTCTCGGAAGTTCAAAAATAATTCTCGAGCAGAAATGCGTGAATAGTGTCTTTCGGAAAATTTCTCAAAAAGCTTTTATTTTCGTCTTGGAAATTCAAACACTTTAATTCTACCACGTAGCCAAAATACTACGACATTCCGATATGTCTAGGTTATAGACCCACCTTCAAATAGCTTATTCCCATAATTAATTAATTAAATTCATTTAATCCACATAATCAAATAAAAATTGAATTCTCAAAAATCCAATTTTTTTAGGGCGTTACAATCATTGTAGGATCATAAGAGAAGTGTAATTTAATGAACTTGTATGCTAAGAACATGTAAGAATTGATTAATGAATGGACTTAAGCCGAATAAGTTATGAATAAGTAACTTAAATCTAAATAAGTTGATAACTTATGATGAACTTGTCATATGAAGTTAGTATATTTGATATGATGCGAGAACATTGAGTAAAGGACTTAAGTCAATAATAATTCATAAGAAATGGAAATTGTAGTTTATAAGTGTTGGTTTGTTAATATTCTAACCTTTTTGTTTTGATGATGACTTGATTATATGGACTAATTTGTTTATTGTGAAATTTCAAGAAGTTGATGAAAGAGTTATTGTCAAAAGACTTTGAAGGATTGTGTCTTAAGAAGAATATGTAAGGTCATTGCAAATATTTAATTTTTCAATGCAAGGCTCTAGGACATTTTATGTGTGCATTAAAATGTGATTTAATATTTTGTGCATGCCTAAAATATGTTATTCATTGCTAACTGTTATTAAGAGAACTAATTTTATTTTGTTAGCATGCATGCGTAAGAATATTGTCCGAATTAATTGAGTTTTACATATGTGAAAGAATTCATGTGTTGGTAAATTAAAAGTTATTTGTGTCGGCTGAGGTATGATCATTACATGTTAATAGCTTAATTACATATTTCTTGGAAATATAAGATAATGATTGTACTGAGAAGAGTTTGATGTTTATTAGTTGGCACTTTGCAAGAATTACGGAACTAACACTTTGTTAAGTAATTTATTTTAAATAGAAGTTCTGTGATATGCTAGTAGGTTATATTTTCAAGTGATTTAAGGTTGAAAAGATCAGTAACATTAACGAGGCGGTAGTTATGATTATAGACTATATGTGTTTTACACGAAACCTATTATCTTTGTGGGTTATCTTTGACATAGTCTATATATTTTAAATGTTTCCAACAGTAATAAAAACGTTACTTATCTTTGGGAATTTTGTTGGCAACGTTAATATTGTTACAAAGAAATTGTGTTGTATGAAAAACGATAATATATTTTCTGGGCTATAAAAGGAACGAAGATCAGTGATAATATACAATACTTAAATCAATTATTGTACTCACATACTTGAAAAGCTACTTAATTATTTTTGGTGCAATATTTCCAGCTGATGTGCTATTATATTCAGATTAATAATCAGCAATTTTCGTGGGCATAATGTAAAGCCCCCAAATCCAGGTACTTGAAACTCGAACTTGGTGCTTTACGATACCATTTCTATGAGCGGAATAATACTAATAATAATAGCAATAATATAAATATTAAACTTAATTTACATCATTATCAAAGTCTAGCTCCCAAGTACGTAACCTTTAATCATTCCTTACAATACATGATAATAAATATATAACATTGTCTTAATAATATTAAACTATTACACAAGATAACATTGAAATCATTCAGCAACCTTTCCCTTTTCCCTTATTCCTAGCAGAGCCTTCAGGTTGTTCACACTTAGCTGAAAGCATTTAAATTAAGCAAGGATGAGCATTTGAGTGCCCAACAAGTAATAACAATTATATATATATAAGCTAAAAGAATTTAAATGTTTTCTTTATACTACCCTTCTACAACAAATCAATAGTGTGAAGTAATCTGAACCGATAATAATAAAATAACAACCCTCTTTCAAATTCTTGAAACTACGTACTAACTATAAATAGGGTTAAGGGGACATTGTAATAACCTATTTTTTTATATAATTAAATATTAATTGATTTTATCTTATACAATTGTGTTTAAATGGGAAAAGGTAAATGATTTTGTTTCCTTCTTTTCTTCCTTGTTTTGTTTGGAAAATTAAATTCTTTTAGTAGATAATTAAATAACTGATTAAATTAAAATTTGAGGAAGATAATTCCTTTTCTTAAAGTCTTGTGGTAAAATTATTCGGAGCGGGAAGCTACTTGGGAGATAGAGGAGTCTATTCGAGCGGAGTATCTGCATCTTTTTTATAATTAGGTATTTTTTATTCTTTTGATTTCGGGGATGGAATACTTTTTAAGGGGAAGGTAATGTAATATCCCGAAAAAAATAATAAAATAATATTAAATTTATATTCTTAAAACATATTGTTTGGAACTTGTCATTTATTTGGGTCAAACTAATTATTTAAATTATGTGGGCTAATAAATATTAATAAGTGATAGATAATATTATTTGGTTAAAATTTGGGCCTTAATATTAATTTAACCCAAATAGAAGTTTATTAGGGCAAACCTAATTAATAAATACCTAAACCTAATATTACTTCATTATACAAACTGAATAAGAAGAGGTGGCTACTTTGGAGATAAAGGGAATAGCTACAAAGGGGGCTCAGATGAAGAAAGACTAGAGATTTTGATCACTAGTGGGGAAATTTCATCAGTAATAAGTAAGTATATTATGCATTATATAAAGTGGGGATAAATCACGTGGTTCCATATTAAATTATTAAATTTAGTATGTTGTTTTTTTTCATCATGAGCTAGTACTTTTGTAATTCAAGAACTAAGAGCGATCTTTAAAGATGAGAGAGTTTATTTATTAATGTAATACTTATACGGATGTACTTATTATTATTATCACTTTATTCCAATCAGATTGAACGGAGGGAGTAGTCTATGATTGATTTTGGAGATCCTAAAATAATAAATTGATGATTTTTTTAAATAAAAATATATATATAGCAGTAGTAATTAAAGTTTACGAAAACTTGCATAATTTGCAAGAGATGTTATACAAATAAATATGTAAGATTATATGGAATGAATTAAATCTTAATATTATAAGTAATTATATTTATAGTCGTACCAAATAGAAGTGTTCATATTTTTATAAATGTACTTACATTTAGTATTATTAATTTGTGTAATTAGTTTGGACGGAAGGAACTTAAAGAGTTATATTTAGAATATAAATTTTGGAGTGTATTAATAATTGATAAAAGGTGATGATTAAAGGCATATTAAATAGATTATGAATTATTTTAGAATTATTAGTTTGGATTGTTTTTAATTTGAGGTGAATATGTTTAGGTTGCGAATAACGTTTCGTATTTGATATCGTTGGCATTTGAGGGTAAGATTTTGTGGAGTGTGCTATAAATGGTTTGGAAGTATCAGGTACGGATTCCATACTTTTTCAGCGATACTCTTGTTAAATTTGATTTGTTCGTTTGTTTCCTTGTTTCGAATTCTGTTATGATTTCACATAATTGTTTCATGTGAAATAAATATATTAGTTTAATTTTGGAGTTGATACATATGACTCGTATTTGTACTCTTTGAATTCGGATATCATGTTTAGTATTTATTTTTGATAATTATAGAGCGGTACATGTTGCTACCTTCTTTTTGAGATCTTGTGACTATAATTTGATTTGGTTCAACATGTACACATAGAACCCTTTTGTTGGTATTATGTCACATATGTTGTGACATGGTATTTTTGTTAGAATATACCGTAGGGTATACTTGAGCTATAACCACCTGTGGGGGTACCACAGGCATGTCGTCTTGGCACGAGAGACATGACACTTTCCGTGGCGGTGTGATGAGTCCGCGACGTCTCCATTTTGGGCTCCGGAGTAAGTGGGCCATTTGGTGTTTTGTTGTGGGAGGCGTATGGGTTAACCCTAATTTTCTGTTCTGCGGATTGGTGATGTTGTGCCAAACACACCTATCCGATTTGCATACATTTGGATTCGCGGTCTAATGTGTGATATGTCTGTGTGGCATCATTTGACTTGTCTGTGTGGCATCATTTGACTTGCCTGTGTGGCATTGTTTTGACTTGCCTGTATGGCATTGTTTTGACTTGCCTGTGTGGTAATGCATATTTATGAGCTCACTCGGTACAAAATAAAACTCAACCATTTAATTCAGCCTATTATTTCATTGTATTAGTTTTGTTTGTTTTTGTTCAGTTTAATTCATTGAGTTATTTACTTCAGTTCGTTATTTCTTTATTCTTCTATGGGTTTCGTTAATTCTGTTAATTCAGATATATTCCATTAAGATCTTTGGAGAATATATTTTTGTCAGTATTTACACTTGAGGCTTGGCTCATGCTGTGTTTTTGTCGTATATCGGTTGTATATCTCAGATCCGTCTTCTGGGCAATTGCTCTCATCTTTGTTTTTTCTTTCTGGCAGTTTGAGGGTGATTCAGTATTAGTGTGATGAAAGAGTTGCCTTTGATCATCTAGGTTGATTCGAATTTTAAGTTTTGATTATTTTGACTCTGTTTGGAGTATTGTATTTAGTACTTTATTAATGGATCACCACTATTAATATGTGAAATCATTAGTGCTCTGTTTACTTATTTTGAGGTTCGTTGTGCTTTGCACGTGACCTCCCTTTCCTTTTCGGGAAGGGGGTGTTACAGACATACTATGAACATTGTTTTCATTTTCAAAAAGGTTAAACAAAACTTCATCTGTAAACCGTCATAACTTACGGGCACGAGGGTGATCAGCCCGTTATACCCTGTATGATCAATACTACATTACAAGAACGATATTATTGTTCACTCTGGCTGCCTTGGGCACATAAAAATTTTCCCATGAATGGGATGTTCATACTTGTCAGGGTTCTAAACCAAAACAATTTGGTTGGATAATAAGTAGGTTTTATCTTATTCAACAATAATCTATAATTCAACATATATATATATACAGGTAATTAACAAAGGTGTATCAACATGTGATTAAGCACAATGATTACCCAAGTGGGGACACATGTGTAACCATTTATAGAAATTAACAAACAGAATATATATCTGAATTACCATATACTAACATATTGATATTCAATGAGCATATAGAATATAGGGTTAATAATCTGTACAGTAATAATATAATTCTGAAACATTCTTACTCATGTCCATTGCATAAAGGAAATGCAAAGGTAGGATACTTGCCTGATGCACTGCTTACAAAATGCAACTTAGTTTTATCTTTTATGTAATCATCTATCATTAATCAGATTATTCGTTCGATTAGAACAATATACCATAACACATAGTACTGCATTTCGCAGTCAGCACATAACCTAATCATATTATCACACATGTTCAACAGTTATTGCATCACAAACAAACATTAATACAGTCAAAATATCTAAGTCCAGATCAATTTTTGAAACATGTCGGTGTACCGACGGCTTTATCGGGTAATTATTGTTAGGTTTGTAATATTCATGAACGCAATCAAATTGCACAAAATTAGCGAAAACGTGTAAAATCAGAGTTTAAAATTTTACAAACCATATACCCAGATCATCCTTTATGCACAATTATTAATTAAACAAAAAGATAAAGAATAAGAATCATACCCTTGAAGATTCGAGCTTCCTCAGGTACAAGTTCACCTCCAATCCTTTCGCGTCCAACTTGAATCCACCGGGTTTGGTTCCTTCCTTTGATCAACGTTAGCCACCCAAGCATTTGGCCTCTTGAGGTGATCCACCAAAAAAGAATAAAGATTCAAGAAGATGGGTGTTTTTCAAAACCCTAGTTTTTTTATCTCTCATAGAGCGTACTCTCCCAACTATTGAAATTACGTTTGTTGAGAAAAAGTCAACAACAACTTCACACCCATAATATAAGACTCCTCTTATTTATAGATGTGGGCAACCCTCCTTAACAATTAAGGAATTGGATTTTATTTTAATTAATTAAGCTCCCTAATCTTAATAAGGATAATTAATTAAACTCTTTTAATTAATTTGCCTCCTAATCTATTAGAATATTTGAGAGTACTTTTATTAATTAATTCCCAAACTCCTTTAGGAATTAAATAATAATAATAGTAATAATAATAATAATAAGACTCCTCTTATTAATTTATATTTAATATTTCCAAAATATTAAATAATAATATTAAGCTATTTAATTTATTCTATCACCATAGATTAAATTAAATATACTTAACTTATTATTACGATTATGCCATTAACTTCTTAAATAAGTATTCTTCCTTTTATGGTGTGACCCTTTAGGTTCTCCATATTAAACTGGTTGTGAATAAATCAATTAGAACAATTCTAATCTTATTTAAATAAATAAATTAAACTAATAATTTATTTAAATAAATAATATTTATTCTACAATAGGGATAAGCCTCCCTAGCGATTAACGACTTTCCAGATAATATAGATTTCAACATTAATCATAAAAGAACCTTTGAGTAAATAGTTACCGTACAATTCAATTCTTCCACCATACAATATCCCAATTAAATATAAGACATGGAATTACTGTCAAGTCTTATTTTATTTAATTATATGTATTTCGATCCTTAAATGCATAACTCCAAATAATGCAAATTAGAAACTCCTTTCTAATTTCATTCTGCCTTGGCCAAGGACTACTTGGTTATCATTTATCGAATCACATAGGACATTTCTCTTCTTTTACTAGAAGTGGTAGATTCTTTATTGATCATACATTATCTCCATGTACAACTTATTATACCCAAGCATACCCTTTGATATACCTTAAGGGTCTTAAGGAATAAGTTAAAGTATAACTCATCATACACAAGATACTATGATGATCTCAAGTCCAAGGATCACTTGTACTACTATCACTACAGGAATTCCTATTGACGGGCAAGTAAAACTCCATTAGGTATTCCTTAGCGAGCCACGTTCAGTGAACTTATTCTCTAATAAGCACCTACATACTTGCTTTAGTGTCTCCACACAAATGATCATGAGATCAATCATCCTCATCCAATGAGCAAGCAACGTATGTACCAATCTATCCGGATTCACTAATCCCCAATTTAGTAATCCAACGATTGGAAACTATTTTAGTTTTAAGCTTTCCAGGAATTTAGATCTCATTATAATGATCATCATCATTATTCTAAAAGCATTGCTTAAAACTATGGGTTTATCACATATTATAAAATAGCATCATGTAGATAATTAAAAGCCTTTAATAAATAAATACTTTTTATTAATAAATAAATAAGATTGTTACAAAGTATATGCTTTATCATCAAACATAATTGGCTTGTGTGCATAATACTTTCAATCTCCCACTTGCACTAAAGTCAATCGTCATGGTATCTTATACTCTTCTTCTCTAAGTGACGATTATCCTGATGTTGGATAAGCTTCAATAAATGGATATGTAATGTTGTTCTTGAGAGTCCACTATCTCTATAGTGATTTCCCATCTTTCAATGATTCTTATAATCAAATGAAAGTGACACAACACATATTTAGATCCAAGATGAGACTTAGGAACTATTCCTAGTTCTGTAATGAACTTTTCATCTAAACAATCAACTTGCAGCTTCATTTACAGCTATATACTTTGTCTTTATCACTAAACCAACAACTCTTTGCTGTTTGGAACCTTTCCAATTCACTGCACCACCAATCAAGGTAATACCTTACCTTAAAGTGGATTTTCTGTCGTCTTGGTCTGTCTAAAAAACTTGAGTCTGTTAAGCCCTCTAGTTTTAATTTAGACCCACCATAAATTTTAATCACATCCTTAGTACCGGTTAAGTACTTTAAGATGTTTTTCACTGACTCACAGTGAACTTCTCCAAAATATGACTGATCATCATCAGGTCTCGTATATTTCATTGCATACATGATTGTCACTCATGCGATCTCTCTTTTTAGGAGTCTGTGGGGACTATTAAGAGAGATACACTCCATGGCTCATCAACATGAGACATCTCTTGGAGTTTGCAATGCTAAACGACATTAGCTTCAAATGAATATATGTTCCTTGGGTTTAGTCGAGTATCCTTTTAAATCTATCTATATAGATTTGTATCCCCAATTAAGATACTCTTCCCAAATCATTCATGGAGGAATGTTTAGACAACTTTATCTTTACTGATTGTAGCATTGGTATGTTATTCCTCATCCGTAGTATATCAACATATTATACTAGAAATTTTATGACGCTCCCACTGACCCTTTTGTACACACTTGGTTCATTCTTATTTTTGATAAAATCAAACTTTTTGATTGTCTCATCAAAACGAATGTTCCATATTTGAGAAGCTTGCTTCAATTCATTTCTCTGAGTATCTACAACTCTTACCAAATCGTATGTAACTGGATCATCATCTTCTATGATGCGTATCTCATCATCATCATCTATGATGAATCCATACCTCCTAGGTATCTTTGGTACTATTCCAGATTTATGATTCGGTTGTGGTACAATAGGTCTATCTACAGGTTCCTCTTATTTGACTTATAGTGTTTTGTGGTTCTTGAACTCTTCAAGATCTATTATCCTCCCACTAGCCCCTTCAATGATAAACATCTTTATCTTAGAAGCAAAGACGCTTCTCAACAAACACCTTTTGCTAAGTAGGATTATAGAACATATGCCCTAAACTTACTTTAGGATGTCCCACAAATCTGTACTTGTCAAATTTTGTCCCAAGCTTATCCTTTGAAACCTTTTCACATAAGTTGGATAACCCCTTATCTTAACATACTTAAGATTAGGAATCCTCCCTGTCCATAATTTTTATGGAGTCTTGGGGCCGGATTTTAAGGTTACCTTTTCGTAGATATGCAGCCATTTCTAGGACATGATCCTAGAAGGATACTGGAATGTCGGTAAAATCATTATGGACCGTACCATGTCCAAAAAGGTACAATTTTTCCTTTTAGATACATCAATCAATTATTGCATATCAGGAGGCGACCATTATGAGAAAACCATTTAAGATGATCTAGAAACTTATTGCACAAGTATTCATTCCTTGATCTAATCAAAGAATCTTAATACTTTGTTAATTTGTTTCACTTCTGAATTCTTTGAACCTTTCAAATAATTCACACTTGTATTTCAGCAAATACATACATTCAACTCTTTGAATGATCATCTCCTTTTGTTATACTAGTTTTTTCAATTTGTAAAATTATTTTTACATAAGTCAATTACACAAAATCCATTAAGTAATATTTCAGTTCTATACAAAACATTATTATTATAAATAGAACAACAATTGTTCTTAAATATAATACCAAAGATTTCATTGTCCAACAATAAAACGAAAATAATGTTTCTAAGGAGAACTGGAATACAATAACAACTTATTGACTTAATAGATTTTCCCGTAGGCAATGCTCAACTATAAGTTCCTATGGCTAATGCAGCAACCTTTGCTTCATTTCCCACACATAGGATTGCTTATATTTGTTTAGCTTTCTACTTCTGCTTGGTCCCTTCATAAATCTATATTTATGATAACCAAGGTCTGTATCCAATACCCAAGTAGAACCTTGACTTAAAGAAAAAATTATTTTAAATCATGACAAATTTGTATTTATAACCGAAACTTCACTAAGCTTCTTTGGTTAGCCTCTGCAAGATGCTTCTTGCAGTTTCTTTCTAGTGTCCAGGCTTATTGCAGTAGAAGCAAACTCATTTGCTATCCGTATCAGTTTTGTTCTTATTATCCTTTATTTTCGCCTTTTCTATTTACCTTCTTAGAATCGTTCTTCTTTTCAGAAGATCCTTTGGCCCCTACCAGTAAGACTTGGTCTTTCTTGGTTGGAAAGTGACTCTCAACATTTTTCAACATGTTAAGCAAATCAAATCAAGTCGATTTCTAGCTTGTTCATATGAAAAATTCACAACAATTGTGAAAGGAGTCCGGGAGTGAGTGCAAGATCAAATCTTAGCTCAACTCTCCATCCATGACAAAACCCGTTGTCCTAATTGATCAATCAAATTGATAATGTTAAGGACTTTTATCTGAACTGTAGTGTCATCAGTCATTCTAGATTAGAAGAGCTCCTTAGATATCTGATATCTATCAGTCTTACTTTCCTCACCATCAACTACTTGATGTGCAGGAATATAGTAGGAGCATCCATAGTTTCATGCTGACGCTGAAGCTCGTTACTCATGGATGCGAGCATGATGCATTAAGCCAACTGTGCATCATCTTGTCACTTTCTAAAAGTAGCAATATCTTCCTCAGAGGCATTGTATGCAACCATTGCAGGGATAGGCGTATTAAGGACATAAGATAACTTTTCAGCCGTGAGAACTTTTCTCAATTTTCTTAACCAATCCGTTTAATATGGTCCGATTAAATAATATCTAATATGCTTCGCAATGACAGTAATTTAGACATTGTAAAATTCTATAAATGAATTTGTAATTAACAACATTTTAGCATACATTATTTTATTAATTACCAAAATAAATTAGGTCTTGTTTTAAATTGGTATCTCCCACTATTTTCTTCAAACTATATTACCCTCAATATATATAGTTCGGCAATATCTAATTAAAGATATGCTAGTGAGAATAAGGATCCCATTTCAAATATATATAGTCTTGTGGTGACACAACAAACTATATATAAATAAACAGGTAGACAACTCTTGTCAATTACATCAACTATATAACTCCTTGTATTTTGCCTCTTAAATCATAATGGTCAAGTGTGTGCACATCCGAACTAAAATGGTTTAAGTTAAGTCCAACCTAGCACTCCATATATTCAAAAGAGAAAAATATCATCCTTGTGGTGACACAACAAAACAATATTGTTCAATTTTCTTTATAAGCATCAAATGTGATAAATTAACATCTTAAATACTTAATACTTGCCTTGTGGTGACACAACAAACTCATATTAAATATTTAATACTCTATTAATTTTATCATGCTAAAAGGCGATGTTCGATATTCTAAATATCTTTGAACGCTTAGGACTTAATATAAAATATTTGAGCGGTTTGTTATTAAAATGTCTCATCTTGTTTAGCGCGCATGCACATATATATATAAAATACGCGTCATATTAATTAACATGCGAAGCATGTTTGCATAATATATATAATATATATATATATAGTACAAGCATGCACATATAGAATACTATATTCTACCCGGATTGATTATGGACTTTTATTCTAGTTTGGTTCACTAGAGCCACCAAGTGAACCAAAAGGTCAAACCCTAGGGGTGCAAGAATTAATATTTAAATATAACTATTACATTTAAACCCTGGACTCCATTACAAACTTAAGTCTTCACGCTTCCTCCTTGCTTTTGATCTCTAATTTTTCAAAAATTAATTCTAACTATTCCTATTACAAAACTATTTAAAATAAATAGAAACATTGATCGCCAAATCAAGGGAAAGTACATAGGAGGAGATAGAATTTACATTAAGAAAAATTAGAGAAGATTTAACTCATGTAACCCCATTTAATAAAATTCATACATTCATGCATCCAACTAAAATAAAATCCAATCACATTGGTCAATAGTCCATAATCAATCCCATTTATTATCATACACATCATCATATGCATCAATAAATAACATTCATCTCATGAATAATAAACATTTAATATATATATTGATATCATTTAATGGGCAAATTTAATTAATATAAAATCTAATTTTGAATCAAAATAAACTCCTTTATTTTAATCCAAAATTAAATCAAAATAAAACTATTTTAATTTATCCAATTTTGAATAAAATAAACTATTTTATTTTAATCAAAATATTTAATCAAAATAAACTCCTTTATTTTAATTAATTATGGAATCCAATTCCATGTAAAAAAAAAACTCTTTTATTAAAGGAACCACGGATACTCTTTCCTATTCACAAAAAAACTCTTTTATTTTGAATAATATGAAATCTAATTTCATATCTAAATAAACTCATTTACTTAAGGAAAGACTGATTCTTTTTCCTATTTACAAATAAACTCTTTTATTTAGAATAATATGAAATCTTATTTCATATCTAAATAAACTCCTTTATTTAAGGAAACACAGAATCCAATTTCAACCCCAATTAGTTATCATGGAATCCAATTCCAACTCTAATTAATTAGCATGAAATCTAATTTTAAAATTAAAATAAACTCTTTTATTTTAATAATAAAATAATTGAAAATAATATATTATATAATATATATATATATATATATATATATTATAAAATAATCGAATATATATATATATATATATATATATATATATATATATATATATATATATATATATATATATATATATATATATATATATCCGTATCTCCTTATTTATTCACGTGGCCACGCATTATCTGACTAACTTGCAAATTAACTTAATAAGCAAGATCTCCTGGCAACTCTGTTAAAATAAAGTAATCATATATGATTACTATACAAAAAATCATGTTTTCATTTTCCAGAACCTGCTAGGTGAATCCCTTAACCTTTTTGAAAACGGATACAGCGAAAAAAGAAAAAAGGATTCGCGATTTTATTATATTTTTTTAAATAAATTTTATACAATAAATTATGCCCAATTAAATTGTTCTAAACACATATCAATATATGTATCAAATTAAAATAATTAATAATTCGCATAAAGGTTTGGCTCTGATGCCACTGTTAGGTTTGTAATATTCATGAACGCAATCAAATTGCACAAAATTAGCGGAAACGTGTAAAATCAGAGTTTAAAATTTTACAAACCATATACCCGGATCATCTTTTATGCACAATTATTAATTAAACGAAAAGATAAAGAATAAGAATCATACCCTTGAAGATTCGAGCTTCCTCAGGTACAAGTTCACCTCCAATCCTTTCGCGTCTAACTTGAATCCACCGGGTTTGGTTCCTTCCTTTAATCAACGTTAGTCACCCAAGCGTTTGGCCTCTTGAGGTGATCCACCAAAAAAGAATAAAGATTCAAGAAGATGGGTGTTTTTCAAAACCCTAGTTTTTCTATCTCTCATAGAGCGTACTCTCCCAACTGTTGAAACCCATAATATAAGACTCCTCTTATTTATAGATGTGGGCAACCCTCCTTAACAATTAAGGAATTGAATTTTATTTTAATTAATTAAATTTTTTTAATTAATTAAGCTCCCTAATCTTAATAGGGATAATTAATTAAACTCTTTTAATTAATTTGCCTCCTAATCCTATTAGAATATTTGAGAGTACTTTTATTAATTAATTCCCAAACTCCTTTAAGAAATAAATAATAATAATAGTAATAATAATAATAATAAGACTCTCTTATTAATTTATATTTAATATTTTCAAAATATTAAATAATTAATATTAAGCTATTTAATTTATTCTATCACCATAGATTAAATTAAATATACTTAACTTATTATTACGATTATGCCATTAACTTCTTAAATAATTATTCTTCCTTTTATGGTGTGACCCTTTAGGTTCTCCATATTAAATCGGTTGTGAATAAATCAATTAGAACAATTCTAATCTTATTTAAATAAATAAATTAAATTAATAATTTATTTAAATAAATAATATTTATTCTACAATGGGGATAAACCTTTCTAGCGATTAACGACTTTCCAGGTAATATAGATTTCAACATTAATCATAAAAGAACCTTTGAGTAAATAGTTACCGTACAATTCAATCCTTCCACCATACAATGTCCCAATTAAATATAAGACATGAAATTACTGTCAAGTCTTATTTTATTTAATTATATGTATTTCGATCCTTAAATGCACAACTCCAAATAATGCAAATTAGAAACTCCTTTCTAATTTCATTCTGCCTTGGCCAAGGATTAGTGGGTTATCATTTATCGAATCACATAGGACATTTCTCTTCTTTTACTAGAAGTGGTAGATTCTTTATTGATCATACATTATCTCCATGTACAACTTATTATACCCAAGCATACCCTTTGATATACCCTAAGGGTCTTAAGGAATAAGTTAAAGTATAACTCATCATACACAAGATACTATGATGATCTCAAGTCTAAGGATCACTTGTAGACTACTATCACTACAGAAATTCCTATCGACGGGCAAGTAAAACTCCATTAGGTATTCCTTAGCGAGCCACGTTCAATTGAACTTATTCTCTAATAAGCACCTACATACTTGCTTTAGTGTCTCCACACAAATGATCATGAGATCAATCATTCTCATCCAATGAAGCAAGTTAACGATGTACCAATCTATCCGATTCACTAATCCCCAATTTAGTAATCCAACGATTGGAAACTATTTTAGTTTTAAGCTTTCTAAGAATTTAGATCTCATTATAATGATCATCATCATTATTCTAAAAGCATTGCTTAAAACTATGGGTTTATCACATACTATAAAACAGCATCATGTAGATAATTAAAAGCCTTTAATAAATAAATACTTTTTATTAATAAATGAATAAGATTGTTACAAAGTATATACTTTATCATCAAATATGATTGGCTTGTTTGCATAATACTTTCAATTATCGAGTCTAAGACTCTATATCGAAGTTCTATATCCATTTAGACTAATTAAATAACAGTCATATCATTTTTAAATGACTTACAATAATTTTTAAACAATTATTATAATTTATCATAAATTTTCAAACACCAGAATCATTATCAAATGATTTAAATATCAAACAATTCTATTATCATTAATATTAAACTATTAATAAAACTATTGCCAAAATATTAAAGTTATTTATAATAACTTAGAATATTTTTAAAGTATTAATATTACCCTTAAATGACTTTTAAAACATTTAAGATTATTTATAATTAATTATCATTAATATTTAAATATTAATGTATTATCTATCCAAATATTAAAACTCATTAAGTATAACTTAAAATATTTTAATTCATTTATATCCTTTTAAATAATTTTAAATCAATAAAACAATTTTTAAACTATTTATTTAATATAATTATTAAATAAATTTAATATCATTAATATTAATAAACATCATTAATATTAAATTATTAATGAAATTATTCTTTAAATATTAAAAGTTATATTTTATAACTTAAAATATCTTTCAACACTTTATTTTCATTTAAAATGATTTTTATAATATTAAAATCATTTTAAACTAATTTATTTAATATAATTATTAAATAACCTTAATATCATTAATAATAATTAATTAATAAAATTCACCTTTAAATATTGAAAGTTATATTTTATAACTTCAAATATTTTTAAATACCTTATTATTATTTAAAATAATTTTTAATATAATAAAATAATTTTTAATCTATTTATTTAATTCATTTATTAAATAACTAAATTATCATTAATATTAATTAATTAATTAAATTCATCATAAAATATTAAAAAGTCATTAAAATAACTTAAAATATTTTCTTATTCCATAATATAATTTTAAATGATTTTTAAGTATTAAAATCATTTTAAATAATTTATTTAATATAATTATTAAATAAATTAAATACCTTTAATATTCCAAAATATTAAATATTTGTGAAATATATCCAAAATAATTAAAATATAATTTTTGGACTTTAAAATAATTTTTAATAATATATTATGTATTTTTAATAATTAAAAACTAATTTTCTATAATTATTTAATAAAAATATGATTTATTTAAATAATCTGTCGCTAAAGACTAACTATAGCGACAGAACCGTCGCTATAGGTGTTCTGCATGTTCTTCATGCAAATCCAGATCTTCAAGTCAGTTATCGAGTAAGCATGTTTGACCACTAATTAATCTTCACACAAAGTGTTTCTGGACATGTTGTTGATCAGATCGTGTAGTACTAATACAAGACTACAAGATCCAACAACAAACAAAATCATAACATGCATAACAAAGGAGATCTAAGGGCCTAAAATAGCTGTCAGAGGATGTTCTTCATTTCTGGGTTACCCAGAAATGAAGAACAGTTCGAGGGTCACACTTTGGGCTCCCACTACATGCTGATCATGTATTGTTTTTATGATCTATAAGCTGCAATGTGTAACCAGCATGTAAATGAAGAGATCTAACACAAAATATCAACAAAACATCAACAGATCAAGAAGATATAGCTCGGTCAAAGCATGTCAGAGGCAGTGTTCATAGGTTTTCGGGTTACCCAGAAAACCGTTTTCAAGCTTGACCATGCTACTTTGACCGGCCACTACTTTCATCCTGTTTAATGTTTAGGAGCTTTTAAGGCATAACCATGGAGTTCATATACCAGACTACAATCTAGATGCAACACAAACAACAAACAAACACCAAACAGAAAGATCAAAGGCCAACAAAACTTGTCAGACACGATCTGGGCAATTTCCGGGTTACCCAGAATTGCTCAGTCATGCTCGGTCAACCAAGTTTGACCCAGAATAACTTGAAATCTAGAACTGATATAAGCTTTTTTCTTGCTACAGATCAAAGAGTACATACCAGACTACAACTATAAGCTTTCAAAACACAAAAATCTTTAAAGATCACAAAGATAGAAGGCCTGACAATCGTTATTAGACCACCAAACATAATTTTTTTCTAGATTTTGTAGATCTTCAAATCTGAGCCCCTAGATGTTATGGATCTAACATCTAGCAACCTATATCATCATTATACATCATATACAACATATTTAACACAAAAAGTTTAACATCAAACAACAAATCAAAGGTCAGGTTTCATGGCTAGGGTTTATACCTTTTCTTTGATCTATCTTGTATTTGGGCTTCTGATTTGTTAGTGGATTTCATGGGGCTGGTTTTAGGGACTGAAATGCTTATAAATTTCAGAGGTTTTGAATGGAGAGGAAATGTTTGAGTGCTTGAACAAAAATAGTCTAGCAAATGACTTTTTTCTCTCTTCCAATCTATATATAGAAGTCTAGCAAATGTGGGGTTTAACTATTATCCCCCATACTCTTGTTGCCCCATGGATAAAAGACTACACCTTATCTCTTCAATTAGCCTAATCATGTGATTAAGGGTGCTTAATAGATTTGCAACCAATGAGAGATTGACACCTATGTACTTGATGTAATAGTTACTATTTAAGGAAACTTGATTAGCATAATTTGTTGCCTTAAAAAGCCTATTGTGACCAGCTATATATATGCCCACTAATTCCTTCATTTAGCCTTTATTTTAATAAATTAGATACATCAAAGGTCTAAAATACCCTTAATCAAGTGGACTAAGTTTGGGCTTGTATTTTATTTCTTTTGGGCTTCTCCCATAATTGTTTTGGACCATGTAATAATTATAGTCTAACAATTTTAATATATGTTACCCAAATTGTTTATCTAGGGTTTACAATAAAATAAAAATTAGTTTCTAAAATTTATAATTAGGGTTTTCTTAATTTGGTTAGGGTTCTAATCATACATGAACATTAGGGTTCATTATAATAATTATAATTATCCTTGCTAATTAGCAACTAGGGTTTATAATTTTTGGTAATTAGGGTTACCAAATCACAATTAGGGTTTATAATTAATAACTAGGATTTCAAGAAATTAATATATCTAAATGCTACTTAGGGTTGACCTAGTTAATCGCAAAATCATACAATACAGTTATATAATAGCCTTGAACTCACAATTGAGTTTCAAATAAGGGTTTCCACAGTAAAACTAGGGTTTGACATAATACACCATAACTGACCAATCATTGTCAGTCCACATACATACAGTATATAATTATAGAACTGAAAAATCAAAATATAAATAATATTATATTATTATTCTCATTTCTTGATCAAAATTCTAAATTAGGGTTTGGATTCCATATCTGAATTATCTGTCATACTTAACATTATTAGTTAAGTTAAAACAATTAATTAATAATCTGTACTAAAATTCATATAATAAAATAATTATTATAATTATTCTAAAAATCATTTCATATATTATATAAATAATATATAATTATATTTTCATGGAAAATAATTAATAAAAACATTTCTACTATTAAATTAATTACTATAATAATATAGTTTATAACAATCAATAATTCTAAAATAAAATTATTTAAAATCATTCATGTAATAAATATATCACATAAATACATACACACATTATCTTGGCACATAATCTCCATATTTAAAATAAATAAAAAATTTATACGCAAAATTTCTAATTTATTTGTATATAAAATATCGGGTTGTTACACATAATATTGGTGATATTTTCACTTTTTCTACTTGATCATTGCATTCATTAGTTGAGCTTTACATTGTTAAATTATTTATTTGTTTTGATCATTAGACCTCTATATTTGTAATCTTATATTTTTAGACTAAGTGTTGTCTAAAAGAATTTAATCCAGGTGGATTAAGGTTTGTTTACAAACAAGTTTAAGAAAACATAGGTACTTAAGGAGTGCATTGGTGCACAAGGAGCAAGAGTGCTCAAATGAATTATTGTAATTTAATTTGATAAAATTTGTTTTGTAATAAGAGTTATTTAAAGAAATAAAAGTGAGTCTCCAATACTAGTTAGTATTGGACGTGGACTAAGCTAATATTATAGAGGGTAATAGCTGAACCACGTAAAAAATTTTGGTGTTATCTTTTATTACTTGCTTTAACTTAATATCACTCAAGATAATTAATTTGCTTCATAAACAGAATTTAATTATTTATTTCATCGAGAGATATTTTGTTACTACCAGGTATTCTATTTGACTTATAAAATCACCAAGATATTTTCCCAAACAAAAATTCAATTCGGTAGAACATATTAATTCAGCAAGCTGCATTCATCAATATAGTAGGCTATATAAAATAGTTTGGTTTAAAATTTAAATTGGTCATAGTTTGTACCACACTTATTCAACCCCCCTTCTAAGTGTGCCTTATCTGAATTTCATTTGGTATCAAAACTTGGCTCTACTTACTTGGTCTTAAAGGTGAGTTGTAGGAAAAGATTCTGACATAGTACAGTTCGGAAACAACAATCAAGAAGGTCAATTAACCAATAGACCTCCTTTGCTATATGGAACAGAAAATTATAACTTCTGGAAATTCCGAATGAGGATCTACCTTAAGAGAGATCCTTGGGAATGGTGGGTTATGGAGAATGGACCAGTTATTCCAAGGAAAGATGACGGTACTCCAAAGACTTTGCTAGAGATGGATTCAACTGAAACCTTCATGGTTTCCTATAATTCAAGGGCTATGAATACACTACTAAGTAGCATGGTGCATTCCGAGATTGACAAAGTATCCTCATGCAACATAGCTATGGAAATTTGGGACACTCTAGTGGTAAGTCATGAAGGAACATCAAAAGTTTGAGAAGTTAAACTAAGCATGCTGATGCATGATTATGAAATGTTCAAACTCGAGAAAGATGAAACTATAAAGATGGCTCAAGTGAGGCTCCTTGTTCTTCTGAACTCCTTAAAGCTACTGGACAAATCTATTCCACAAAGTGAGATTAATCGTAAGTTACTTCAGGCTATGCCCAAGAGATTTGCTTCTAAAATTACTACTCTTCAAGATTCCTCTACTATATCTACTATAGATACATTAACCCTTTTTGGTGAACTTGAGGAATATGAACATCAGTTAAAGAGGTATGACGATGAGGAGGAAACTCCTCGAAGAAAGGTTCTAGCTCTTCATGCAGGAAATGAAGAAGAACTTGATGATGATTTTGACGAAGAGATAGCCATGATGTCAAAGAGACTCAAAGGACTTCTACAAAGGAAGAATAAACGAAAGAATGTCTTCAACTCAAATAAAGGCAAAGAAAAGAAAACTGAGGAGACGTGTTTTGAATGTGGACGTCTAGGGCACTTCAAGAAGGAGTGTTTTCAACTAAAGAATAAAGGAAAAACAGGCTTCAAGGATAATAAGAGAAACAAGGCACTAATCACTTGGAGTGATGAAGAAGAATCTGAAGTTGAGGTCGACGCCAAGGATTAGATAGCTCAAGTATTCTTCATGGGAATAGAAGGTGAATCAAACGAGGTATCTAAATTTGATTTTAATTCTTTGAAACAAGAAAATGCTAAATTAAAAGAAAAGAATGCATATTTGAAAGACTTAGTAAATACATTAATAGGTGAAGTAGACTCTTTAAGAGATGAAAAGAAAGATATTGAAAAGGAATCTACTTGTAAAGAAGAAAAGGTCTTGATTGCTAAAATTGATTATTTAGATAATTATAACAAAATACTTTTCAATAAGGTAAATTTTTTGAATAATGAAATCCTAAAATTGACTAATGAACTAAAAATGAGAGATGTGTGTATTGATGCATTTAGTGACAAATCACCTGTTAAAACCTTTCCTAATAATGAACTTCAAAAAGAAATAGATTCATTAAAATCATCTCTTTGTAAATTTGTTTAAGGTGAAGAAAATTTAAATGTCATATTGGGTAAATAAAGACCTAGTTTTGAAAGACAATGAATTGGTCATAATCCTATGCATAAAAAGGGCAATATGAAAATGCTAAAATCAAAATCATGGTTTAAATTAAATTATTGCTCTTCTTTCACAACATGCAGAAATTGTGGCATTAAAGGTCATTTGGACATAAATTGCTTTAAGAAAAATAAGATTAAAAAGGTATGGGTTAAAAAGGATGATTTAATTGCAACTAACATTAAAGGACCCAAAAAAAATGTGGGTACCAAAAGGATGAATTATCTTTTCTTGACAGATATGTCTCAAGGCAAGGGTTCCATCTCAAAAGTGGATTCTTGATAGTGGATGCTCACGTCACATGACTGGTGACAAAACAAAGTTTATGGAGCTAAAAATCAAGAAGAAAAATGGTACAGTTACATTTGGAGATAATCGAACCTGCGAAATAATCGGAAAAGGTAAAATAGGAAATGGTAAGGTACAGTGAGATAATCGAACCTGCGAGATAATCTTGCATCTGTATACGATGAAGCTAATTTATGGCACAAGAGGATGGGACATGTTCACATGGATTTAATCAAGAAATTATCCTCAAAGAACCTTGTCAAAGGGTTGCCGAAGATAAAATATGAAAAAAAGGGAATTTGTGTTCCTTATCAACTTGGGAAACAAGTAAGAACATCATTTTCGACAAAGAACATACAACCTCTTCTCCTTTACAACTACTTCATCTTGATCTATTTGGACCAGAAAGACATCCTAGTATAAATGGTAAGTTTTATGCATTTGTAATAGTAGATAATTTCTCCAAATACACTTGGGTATTATTTTTCAGAACTAAAGATGAAGCATTTAGGGAGTTTGAGAAATTAATAAGAAACTTAAAAACAAAATATAATCTCAAACTTGTAAAAGTAAGAAGTGATCATAGTACGGAATTTCAAATAGACTTTATAATATTTTGTTATCAAAAAGGGATTAGTCATGAATTTTAAGCCCCTAGAACACCTCAACAAAATGGAGTTGTAGAAAGAAAAAATAGGACTTTGTAAGAAACAGCTAGAACTCTACTACAAGAAAGTAAACTTCCTAAAAAGTTTTGGGCCAAAGCTGTAAACACTTCTTGTTATGTTTTGAATAGAGTCTTTATTCGTCCAATAATTTTGAAAACTCCTTATGAGCTGTTAAATAATAAGATTACAAATATAAGTTATTTCAAAGTTTTTGGATCTAAATGTTTTATTCTAAATACTAGTGATAACCTAGGAAAATTTGATGCTAAATCTTATGAAGGAATTTTTATTGGGTATTCACATAATAGTAAAGCATATCATGTATTTAATATTAACAAGTTGTGTGTTGAAGAATCTGTTTATATTACTTTTAATGAAACTCACAATGATCTTCCAAAAGAAAGAGATGAGGATGCAGGGAATTTGGAGATCTTAGTAAATCCAGCACACCGAAAAAATTAGCTCAGCCAATCAAATGAACAAATCCAACAAGGTGAATTGGAAAATCTACAAGAAGTGGAACAAAGAACAACACAAGAGTCTGAAATTGATATTTCTCAACAAGAAGAAATACATGATGTGCAAATGCCAAAGAATGCAAAATATATCAAAAATCATCCACCAGAAAACATCATTGGAGACATAAACTGAGGAATCACTACAAGGAGAGGATTGCAAAATCAATGTGTTTTTTCTGTATTTCTATCACACATTGAGCCAAAGAATGCTAAGGAGACTATCCTAGATGAAAGCTGGATGATGGCAATGCAGGAAGAACTTCAACAATTTGAATGATGCCAAGTATGGGAACTCATGCCTCCTCCTAATGATGTTTCAATCATTGGAACAAAATGGGTATTCAAGATGTGAGAGCCCCAAATACGGGTCCCAAATCACCACGGATTCGGTTTAATCATTCTATTACTATTGCGGAAGATATAAACATAAATTGTTTATACAATACACTTTACACACTATTTCTCCAAAATTGAGTAACCTTAACTTATACACAATTCATACACTATCTAACACCTAACATTATTATCAAACTATACTATTACAAATTAGCTGCACATTTTATCCCAAGCTGAACTTGGCATTAACCTTTTCCTGTATCCGAACGCATTCGCCTTATCTGCAATGTTTATCATGATGTAGCAAGAGTGAGCATGAAAGTTGACCAGCAAGTTTAAATACAATTTAAGGATATATCATGATTGAAAGAGTCTGAATAATAAGCTGACTATAATTTATCAACATAATTGACAACTAGCACGAATAAATATTTGACTGAACAAGTATTGAACATAAACAAATATATCTGGATCAACTGGTAATGAAGGTGATTAGCCTTTCATATCTGACTTATACGTGCAATATGTACAGAGTACAATTATCCATGGCAATCAGCAATGATTAACCATAAGCATATCTGAATGAAACAACTCTTAGTAGAGTTAAGTAAAACTTGCCTGAACCGTTAATTACCGCTACACAATTTATAACGCTTTATCTAAAGACCTAATATTAGTAATATAGATCTCCAATATTAGAATAATATTATCACAATATAATACTATTATATATATATATATATATATATATATATATATACACACACAAACACACATAGAATAACCTAAACACATAGCACATAATCCTATTAGTCTACAATACACATAAGACTTAGCCTCAAGTCAAACTATTTAAGTCTGAGTTGAACCCGACAAAATTCTAACATCCCGACGGTCAAGTCGGACAAACATCGAGTTTAAGTTCGATTAAACTCTAGCTAAACACTTAACAATTATCTTAGAAAATTTTCTTATTAGTCAAAACAATTTTCATAGACTTACAATAATTTTCAGATAACAACTACCTTTAATTCACTTAATTATTAATAATCTTGATAATATTTAATTCCCCTCTTAGTATTACTAGTTCACTAATAACACTTTTATCCGCTTACTAATATTATTAACATCTTAATAATATTTTAATACATTACTAATATTATTAATCCTCTTAATAATATTTTAATCATGCATTAATATTATTACCTTAATAATATCTTACTTATGTTTTAGTATCATTAATAAATTAATAATACTTTTAATCATTTACTAATATTTTATTCATTTACTAATATTATTAGTCATTTAATAATACTTTAATCATTCATTAATGCTTAAATCAAATATTATTAACCATTTAATAATATTAAAGAAGTTTTAATATTAATATTTTATTTACTTAAAATATCATATTCTAATATTATTAATATCATAATAATATTTTAATAACTTATTGGATTAATAAATAATTTATTCTAATTGTTCATTCTTTATAAAACCTCTTATTTAATATCCATAAATGGTCATAAATAACATTTCTTATCATAAATTACCAAAATGCTCTAAGATAGTCATGATGTAACATATTATGAGTATTCAAGTATAAAAATCAAATTTTTATTATTAAAGACATCATTTAGCTATTTATTTCCTTTTATTCATAACTTAATCATTTTTTGGAAAAATAGCAAACTAACTCCAAAAATTCTCAACTTCAGTATTTTGGCAGAATATGAACCAACAATGATCCCCTAATTTTTCTGGAATTTTAGAAAATGATTTACTATTTTTAAAGTGCCTAAAACACTCATATTTTGCTCTATTTTTCATAAATTGAGTTTTTCTCAGAACAATATGAAATATTTAGGGTATGCTCTCCTAACATACATGAACCCTATCAGTAAACATTTCGAATTTTCCAAAGGTATACACAAGTGAGATATTCAAGGTTAATATTTGAGTCCTTTAGGAAATAGTCATTACACACAATCTATAATTGAAACGTGTCCGTTTTTTTTTCCAACATGTATATAACTTCTCAAAGTACCTCTGTGATTTTTCCCATTTTTAAAAGACTAGCAACTTTGCGAAAAAAAATTCAAGAAAAAGCGGACAAGAACTTTTTTAGGGTTTTGAACCCTTAACATTCAAAGTGGACTATTTTGGGGAAAACAGTCCCAAAGCTTTCAAAAATTATTAGATTTGTGTTCTATCATTTGGGTTTACTAGGTAACTCATGTATCTTGCACCCCCTTTTGACGGATCACAAATCCAAGTTGTAAAACTTGAGTTACACAAGATTTAGTGGAAGAACAACAAGAGTTTTCACCCTTGAGAACATATGCTCATTTTCTTCCTCTAAGCCTTAGGTCCAACACTCCAGACACTTAGTTACATACATGATGATATATAGAACTAGTGTATTTTGAGTATTTGTTCATAGCCCCAACAAAACTCAAGCTATAAAATAAAGTAGAAGAAGAAAATGAAAGTTAGGTTATACCTTGATTTAATGGCTACCTTCCTTGCTTTACCAAAGTAGTATCTAAACTTAGGATGCATGAACAACTAACACTCCTCTCTCTCTCTTGCAATTGTCGAACCTCTCTCTCTTTTCTCTCTCTTGAAGTTGCTAGCTTGGGAGAAAATTAGAAGAAGAAGAATGAGAGAAAGTGGAGTATTCTAGCAAATGAGATGGTTGAAATTTAATTACTTAAACATGTGACTTTAGCTCATAACCTAATTAGGTTTACTAGAAATAGGTTTAAAATTAATAGTCACTTGAAATAACAAAATTATCCACTTAAGCTAGTATACATATTAAATACTAATTCTTCTTTACAACCATAACCTTTAGGTTATTTAATTGTCTCACCTAATATATAATTAGGTTACGAAGATTTCATTTTTAATGAAATCTATAAATGTATATATCCATAACTATAGTATATATGTTTATTGATCACAGAGTGATCTCATCGTATATATTACGATTTATTTCTATGTCTTGATCGTTTTATTTTACGATTTCCTATCCCTGTATTTTCAGTCTTTTAGACTCGATCTATTCACCACTACTGTTTAACTTTATTATCAGAGTTAGGGAACTCTGTGTCTTAACAACTAGCCGAGATTTGTCTTTGAATCTTACCGATCAACTAACTCTATGTGAGTTAGATATTATCCTAATCACTGCGGTTATTGGTCTCAGGTATTCCTACCTAAGCTTCATAACCAACAGCTTTGATACCAACTGTGAGAGCCCCGAATCCGGGTCCCAAATCACCAAGGATTCGGTTTAATCATTCTATTACTATTGCGGAAGATATAAACATAAATTGTTTATACAATACACTTTACACACTATTTCCCCAAAATCGAGTAACCTTAACTTATACACAATTCATAAACTATCTAACACCTAACATTATTATCAAACTATACTATTACAAATTAGTTGCACATTTTATCCCAAGCTGAACTTGGCATTAACCTTTTCCTGTATCCGAACGCATTCGCCTTATCTGCAATGCAATATGTATAGAGTAAAATTATCCATGGAAATCAGCAATGATTAACCATAAGCATTTCTGAATGAAACAACTATTAGTAGAGTTAAGTAAAACTTGCCTGAACTGTTGATTACCTCTACGCAATTTATAACGCTTTATCCGAAGACCTAATATTAGTAATATAGATATCCAATATTAGAATAATATCATCAGAATATAATACAATATATATATATATATATATATATATATATATATATATATATATATATATATATATATATATATATATATATAAAGATACACACATAGAATAACCTAAACACATAGCACATAATCCTATTAGTCTACAATACATATAAGACTTAGCCTCAAGTCAAACTATTTAAGTTTGAGTTGAACCCGACAAAATTCTAACATCCCGACGGTCAAGTCGGACAAACATCGAGTTTAAGTTCGATTAAACTCCGCCTAAACGCTTAACAATTATCTTAGAAAATTTTCTTATCAGTCAAAATAATTTTCATAGACTTGCAAAAATTTTCAGATAACAACTACCTTTAATTCACTTAATTATTAATAATCTTGATAATATTTAATTCCCCTCTTAGTATTACTAGTTCACTAATAACACTTTTATCCGTTTACTAATATTATTAACATCTTAATAATATTTTAATACCTTTACTAATATTATTAATCCTCTTAATAATATTTTAATCATGCATTAATATTATTACCTTAATAATATCTTTCTTATGCTTTAGTATCATTAATAAATTCATAATACTTTTAATCATTTACAAATATTTTATTCATTTACTAATATTATTCATCATTTAATAATACTTTAATCATTCATTAATGCTTAATTCAAATATTATTAACCATTTAATAATATTTTAAAGAAGTTTTAATATTAGTATTTTTATTTACTTAACAATATCATATTCTAATATTATTAATATCATAATAATATTTTAATAAGTTATTGGATTAATAAACAATTTATTCTAATTGTTCATCCTTTATAAAACCTCTTATTTAATATCCATAAAAGGTTATAAATAACATTTCTTACCATAAATTACCAAAATACCCTAAGATAGTCATGATGTAACATATTATGAGTATTCAAGCATAAAAATCAAATTTTTATTATTAAAGACATCATTTAGCTATTCATTTCCTTTTATTCACAACTTAATCATTTTTTTGGAAAAATAGCAAACTAACTCCAAAAATTCTCAACTTCTGTATTTTGATAGAATATGAACCAACAATGATCCCCTAATTGTTTTGGAATTTTAGAAAATGATTTACTATTTTTAAAGTGCCCAAAACACTCGGATCTTGCTCTATTTTTTCTAAATTGAGTTTTGCTCAGAAAAATATGAAATTTTCAAGGTATGCTCTCCTAACATACATGAACCTACTGTAAACATTTCAGAATTTTCCAGTGTATACACAGTGAGATATTCGAAGGTTAATATTTCGGAGTCCTTTACGGAAATAGTCATTACGAACAATCTATAATTCGAAACGTGTCCGTTCTTTTTCCAACATGTAGATAACTTCTCAAGGTACCTCTGTGATTTTTCCCAAATTTTTAAAAGACTAGCAACTGACCGAAACAGCCTCAAGAAAAATGGAACAGTAACTTTTTTAGGGTTTTGAACCCTTAATATTCAAAGTGGACTGTTTTGGGGAAAACAGTCCCAAAGCTTTCAAAACTTGCTAGATTTGTGTTTTATCACTTGGGTTTACTAGGTAACTCATGTATCTAGCACCCCCCTTTGACGGATCACAAATCCAAGTTGTAAAACTTGAGTTACACAAGATTTAGTGGAAGAACAACAAGAGTTTTCACCCTTGGAGAACATATGCTCATTTTTTTCCTCTAAGCCTTAGGTCCAACACTCAAGACACTTAGTTCCATACATGATGATATGTAGAACTTGGGTATTTTGAGTATTTGTTCATAACCCCAATAAAACTCAAGCTATAAAACAAAGTAGAAGAAGAAAATGAAAGTTAGGTTATACCTTGATTTAATGGCTACCTTCCTTGCTTTACCAAAGTAGTATCTAAACATAGGATGCATGAACAACTAACACTCATCTCTCTCTCTTGCAATGGCCGAATCTCTCTCTCTTTTCTCTCTCTTGAAGTTGCTAGCTTGGGAGAAAATTAGAAGAAGAAGAATGAGAGAAAGTGGAGTATTCTAGCAAATGAGATGGTTGATCCCTTATTATCCCCCATACTTTCCTTGAACCATGGATAAAAGCTTTGCCTTATCACTTCAATTAGTCTACTCATGATTAAGAGTGCTTAATAGAGTGGCAACCAATGGGAGCTTGACAAACATGTCCTTGTGTGTAAGAGTTACTACTAATAGACATTGATTAGCTTAATTTGTTTCCTTATTTGGCCTAATATGGCTGGTCCCTTCTAGCCCATTTTATCCTCCATTTAGCTTTTATTTTAATGCACAAATTTGATTAATCAAAAGTCTAAAATACCCTTAATCAAGTGGGCTAAGTATTGGTTTGAATGTTATTTCATTTGGGCTCCCTCCTTAATTGTTTTGGGCTATGTACTAAACATAGTCTAACAATTTTAATATATGTTACCCAATTTGATTATTTAGGGTTTTCATTCCTAATATTATGAAATTTAATTACTTAAACATGTGACTTTAGCTCATAACCTAATTAAGTTTACTAGAAATAGGTTTAAAATTATTAGTCACTTGAAATAACAAAATTATCCACTTAAGCTAGTATACATATTAAATACTAACTTTTCTTTACTACCATAACCCTTAGGTTATTTTATTGTCTCACCTAATATATAATTAGGTTACAAAGCTTTCATTTTTAATGAAATCTATAAATGTATATATCCATAACTATAGTATATATGTTTATTGATCCATGCACCACTTCACATATGTTGTGACATATTAAATCACTATATAACACAAAGTTTTAAATATCAATAATGTACATGCATATATAGTGACTTAAAATTCACGGTTATTAACCCTTAAGGTTTTCAAAAATAGAAAATTAATATTTCTAAATTGTAATTAGGATTCTCGAATTAAATTAAACTTTCCCATTCATAAATGAATCTTATTAATTAGGATTATTTTATCCCAATTTAAATTGCTAATTTAGCAATTAAATCCATAATTGTACATTAGGGTTTCTAACGGAATAATTAGGATTTAAAAATTTGAAATTAGGGTTTGCTAATTAATTAAGCTTTACCCTAATTAATATTATAATTAATATCACTTAAGCATTATAATTATCATTTAAATTCCCAGATTAGGGTTTCCAATTTCCGAATTAGGGTTTTGGATTCCCGAAACTAAAATTAGGGTTTCAGAACGGATTTTAGGGTTTCTTATCAGTCATTAGGGTTTTTTAACTAAACGTTGACGTTCTTAATAATATTAGGGTTTGATACTGATAAAATTTATCTGGTCAACCCTTGACCCTTAACCACATATTCTGAACACATATAATACCATATCCAAAGAACATATACACATATATACTTCATCCTGAATAATTCTCCAAAATCCTACACAGAATTTTGAAATCCTCAAAATTCCATCCCAAAAATATCAAACGTATACACTTATTTTCTGTTTAGGTTTATTATTTGACCTTAAATCAATCATTTAAGATTTTAATAAATTGTCTAATTTCTCGGGATGTCACATTCACCCCTTCTTCTAAGAATTTCGTCCCCGAAATTCACCTTACACCTTACACCAAACAACTTACACCATTCACACATCATCACATGCTACCCAATACACCACTCACAAGAGTAAAAGTTTTCAAATTGCTGAGGGGTCATATAGACCATGAACACCTAGTTTTAATGGTATTCATACCGCAAAACTTTACATTACTTGGTAGGTTTACAATCACAAAGAAGGTAAACTACCGTTACTAGTACTTTAGGTGATTAGCCTATCGTACTCTTACGTCATGCATAACGTATTAATTATGTCTAACGAATATTTACGCTACTAGATTGGATTATTTATCCAAACAACATAGTTCACCTCAGTCTTATCATAGGATTCCGCACCAAAACAATTTGGTTCAGGAAATTTCTTTCAATGAACACTTAGAGTTTTCATAAACATTAGTCAAGCTGAATCGAATAGCATAGACTCATACCAATAATTCAATTCAATCGAATTACTTATGTGTAGCCAAACCCCGTTGGCAAATTAAAATTTTTGAAAATATTTTTGAAGAATGACGTTATCATGCCGTACTGTATTAACAGTCCGTTTGAGAATGCTGTCATTGTATGACTTTGTCATAACACATCATACAATAGTGGAACAATGACTTTAGATTAATTTCACACTAAGTATTCATGTATTTACAACTCCATCACCTTTTTATCATCTCTGCACCAGGTTACATGGTACATGAGTGATAAATAAAATAACTTTTCATATTTCAAATCATTTGCGTCTAGCTTCAAATAAAATAAGTAGCATAGATATCAGACTTTTAAACCGCTTCAAAAATGATTACAGTCTATATATTTTTTCTAAAAGCACATAGTGCGTATTTAGCTTGATGTCAAAATTTCGAAGTCTAGCATAGCTAGGAATTTTGGAAAACTTATGTCTCCACTAATAATTATTTGCTTAACAATCTATCTATTCATATAATCCTCAATTCTCCATTCACACACAACTATACCCAGTTCGTCAAACCACACTTATGAGTTCATAAACTTGCCACAATCATATGAGTTTAAGAACTTACCCTAGTTAGACCTTTGGCGTCCATTCGTTGAGGGGTTCATAAACATTTCATATAACTATGAGTCAAGAATGTCACATAAGTATGAGTTTTAAGAACTCATACTTAACCCTATATTCTCTACCTATGACCTATCTATCTGTTATACACATGAGAAAGGAATCACCCTCTTAACATACATATAGAAAATAGCGCGACACAAACATTTCAATGATTATTAGTATCAGAAACTAAGTGGTTTTTACACCATGTACAATTCCCCGCCCATACAAGGAATCATACAACTCAACTGCTGACATGAGTCCTCAATTGAAATCCCCACCTAATCTTTACTCTCTTCTCAATATGAATTTCATTTAATCCGTATTCATAATCCTTTTCTGAATCTGTACCAATTCACACAACAATCTTTCTGTAAACATTCCAATCAACAGTTTGATTCTTTTCCCATATTATAACCTTATTAGATCACAGAGTGATCTCATCGTATATATTACGATTTATTTCTATGTCTTGATCGTTTTGTTTGACGATCTCCTATCCCTGTACTTTCATTCTTTTAGACTCGATCTATTCACCACTACTGTTTAACTTTATTATCAGAGTTAGGGAACTCGTGTCTTAACAACTCATGAGAGATTCGTCTTTGAATCTTACTGATCAACTAACTCTATGTGAGTTAGATATTATCCTAATCACTGCGGTTATTGGTCTCAGGTATTCCTACCTAAGCTTCATAACCAACAGCTTTGATACCAACTGTGAGAGCCCCGAATCTGGGTCCCAAATCACCACGGATTCAGTTTAATCATTCTATTACTATTGCGGAAGATATAAACATAAATTGTTTATACAATACACTTTACACACTATTTCCCCAAAATCGAGTAACCTTAACTTATACACAATTCATAAACTATCTAACACCTAACATTATTATCAAACTATACTATTACAAATTAAATTTTATTTTATCCCAAGTCAACTTGGCATTAACCTTTTCCTGAATCCGAACGCATTCGCCTTATCTGCAATGTTTATCATGATATAGCAAGAGTGAGCATGAATGTTGGCCAGCAAGTTTAAATACAATTTAAGGATATATCATGATTGAAAGAGTCTGAATAATAAGCTGGCTATAATCCATCAATATAATTGACAACTAGCACGAACAAACTTTTGACTGAACAAGTATTGAACATGAACAAATATATCTGGACCAACTCGTAATGAAGGTGATCAGCCTTTCATACATGACTTATACATGCAATATGTATAGAGTACAATTATCCATGACAATCAACAATGATTAACCATAAGCATATCTGAATGAAACAACTCTTAGTAGAGTTAAGTAAAACTTGCCTGAACCGTTGATTACCGCTACACAATTTATAACGCTTTATCCAAAGACCTAATATTAGTAATATAGATCTCCAATATTAGAATAATATCATCACAATTTAATATTATTATATATATATATATATATACACACACACACACATAGAATAACCTAAACATATAGCACATAATCCTATTAGTCTACAATACACATAAGACTTAGCCTCAAGTCAAACTATTTAAGTCTGAGTTGAACCCGACAAAATTCTAACATCCCGATGGTCAAGTCGGACAAACATCGAGTTTAAATTCGATTAAACTCTAGCTAAACACTTAACAATTATCTTAGAAAATTTTCTTATCAGTCAAAACAATTTTCATAGACTTGCAAAAAATTTTAGATAACAACTAACTTTAATTCACTTAATTATTAATAATCTTGATAATATTTAATTCCCCTCTTAGTATTACTAGTTCACTAATAACACTTTTATCCGCTTACTAATATTATTAACATCTTAATAATATTTTAATACCTTACTAATATTATTAATCCTCTTAATAATATTTTAATCATGCATTAATATTATTACCTTAATAATATCTTACTTATGCTTTAGTATCATTAATAAATTACTCATACTTTTAATCATTTACTAATATTTTATTCATTTACTAATATTATTAATCATTTAATAATAATTTGATCATTCATTAATGCTTAAATCAAATATTATTAACCATTTAATAATATTTTAAAGAAGTTTTAATATTAATATTTGTATTTACTTAACAATATCATATTCTAATATTATTAATATCATAATAATATTTTAATAAGTTATTGGATTAATAAACAATTTATTCTAATTGTTCATCCTTTATAAAACCTCTTATTTAATATCTATAAAAGGTCATAAATAACATTTCTTATCATAAATTACCAAAATTCCCTAAGATAGTCATGATGTAACATATTATGAGTATTCAAGCATAAAAATCAAATTTTTATTATTAAAGACATCATTTAGCTATTTATTTTCTTTTATTCATAACTTAATCATTTTTTGGAAAAATAGCAAACTAACTCCAAATATTCTCAACTTCTGTATTTTGACAGAATATGAACCAACAATGATCCCCTAATTTTCCTGGAATTTTAGAAAATGATTTACTATTTTTAAAGTGCCCAAAACACTCGGATCTTGCTCTATTTTTCATAAATTGAGTTTTGCTCATCAAAATATGAAATTTACAGGGTATGCTCTCCTAACATACATGAAGCTGCTATAAAAATTTCGGAATTTTCCAGTGTATACACAGTGAGATATTCGAAGGTTAATATTTCGGAGTCCTTTACGGAAATAGTCATTACGCACAATCTATAATTCGAAATGTGTCCGTTCTTTTTCCAACATGTAGATAACTTCTCAAGGTACCTATGTGATTTTTCCCAGATTTGTAAAAGACTAGGAACTGACCGAAACAAGCTCAAGTAAAACGGAACAGTAACTTTTTTAGGGTTTTGAACCGTTAACATTCAAAGTGGACTGTTTTGGGGAAAATAGTCCCAATGCTTTCAAAGCTTGCTAGATTTGTGTTTTATCACTTGGGTTTACTAGGTAACTCATGTATCTAGCACCCCCCCTTTGACAGATCACAAATCCAAGTTGTAAAACTTGAGTTACACAAGATTTAGTGGAAGAACAACAAGAGTTTTCACCCTTGGAGAACATATGCTCATTTTCTTCCTCTAAGCCTTAGGTCCAACACTCAAGATACTTAGTTCCATACATGATGATATGTCGAACTAGGGTATTTTGAGTATTTGTTCATAACCCCAACAAAACTCAAGCTATAAAACAAAGTAGAAGAAGAAAATGAAAGTTAGGTTATACATTGATTTAATTGCTACCTTCCTTGCTTTACCAAAGTAGTATCTAAACTTAGGATTTATGAAAAACTAACACTCCTCTCTCTCTCTCTCATGCAATGGACGAACCTCTCTCTCTTTTCTCTCTCTTGAAGTTGCTAGCTTGGGAGAAAATTAGAAGAAGAAGAATGAGAGAAAGTGGAGTATTCTAGCAAATGAGATGGTTGATCCCTTATTATCCCCCATACTTTCCTTGACCCATGGATAAAAGCTTTGCCTTATCACTTCAATTAGTCTAATCATGATTAAGAGTGCTTAATAGAGTGGCAACCAATGGGAGCTTGACAAACATGTCCTTGTGTGTAAGAGTTACTACTAATAGACATTGATTAGCTTAATTTGTTTCCTTATTTGGCCTAATATGGCCGATCCCTTCTAGCCCATTTTATCCTCCATTTAGCTTTTATTTTAATGCACAAATTTGATTAATCAAAAGTCTAAAATACCCTTAATCAAGTGGGCTAAGTATTGGTTTGAATGTTATTTCATTTAGGCTCCCTCCTTAATTGTTTTGGGCTATGTACTAAACATAGTCTAGCAATTTTGATATATGTTACCCAATTTGATTATTTAGGGTTCCCATTCCTAATATTATGAAATTTAATTACTTAAACATATGACTTTAGCTCATAACCTAATTAGGTTTACTAGAAATAGGTTTAAAATTATTAATCACTTGAAATAACAAAATTATCCACTTAAGCTAGTATACATATTAAATACTAACTTTTCTTTACTACCATAACCCTTAGGTTATTTATATGTCTCACCTAATGTATAATTAGGTTACGAAGCTTTCATTTTTAATGAAATCTATAAATGTATATATCCATAACTATAGTATATATGTTTATTGATCCATGTACCACTTCACATATGTTGTCACATATTAAATCATTGTATAACACAAAGTTTTAAATATCAATAATGTATATACATATATAGTGACTTAAAATTAACGATTATTAACCCTTAAGGTTTTCAAAAATAGAAAATTAATATTTCTAAATTATAATTAGTATTCTCGAATTAAATTAAACTTTCCCATTCATAAATCAATCTTATTAATTAGGATTATTTTATCCCAATTTAAATTGTTAATTTAGCAATTAAGTCCATAATTGTACATTAGGGTTTCTAACGGAATAATTAGGGTTTAAAAATTTGAAATTAGGATTTGCTAATTAATTAAGCTTTACCCTAATTAATATTATAATTAATATCACTTAAGCATTATAATTATCCTTTAAATTCCCAGATTAGGGTTTCCAATTTCCGAATTAGGGTTTCTTGATTCCGGTTTAAATTAGGGTTTGAATCCGGTTTTTAGGGTTTCTTATCAGTCATTAGGGTTTTCTAACTGAACGTTGATGTTCTTAATAATATTAGGGTTTGATACGGATAAAATTTATCTGGTCAACCCTTGACCCTTAACCACATATTCTGAACACATATAATACCATATCCACAGAACATATACACATATATACGTAATCCTGAATAATTCTCCAAAATCCTACACAGAATTTTGAAATCCTCAAAATTCCATCCCAAAAATATCAAACGCATACACTTATTTTCTGTTTAGGTTTATTATTTGACCTTAAATCAATCATTTAAGATTTTAATAAATTGTCTAATTTCTCGGGTTGTCATACAAGAACCAACTTGAAAAGCATGGTACTATCACTCGTAACAAAGAAAGGCTAGTAGCTCAGGGATACAATCAATAAGAAGGGATAGACTATGAAGAAACTTATGCTCCAGTTGCTAGACTAGAGTCCATCTGCATCTTGTTAGCATTCAAATGTTACAAGAAGTTCACACTTTATCAAATGGACGTAAAAAGCACATTTCTCAATGGATACATCAATGAAGAGGTATATGTAAAACAGCCTCCTGGATTTGTACATGAGAGGTATCCTAATCATGTTTACAAGCTCAAGAAAAGCTCCTTATGGACTAAAGCAGGGTCCAAGGGCTTGGTACGAAAGGTTGAGTAAGTATTTACTTTCAAGTGGTTTTACTAGAGGAAAAATTGATTCAACATTATATATAAGGCATGAAAATAAAGATATTATTATTGTACAAATATATGTGGATGATATAATTTTTGGTGCTACTAATGATTTCCTTTGTGAGTGGTTTTCTAAGTGCATGCACAAGGAGTTCGTTATGAGTCTAATGGGAGAACTTAATTACTTTATGGGACTTCAAATCAAGCAAACAAAGGAAGGTATATATATCCATCAAACCAAATATACAAAAGAACTGCATAAAAGGTTTGGTTTTGAAGGATCGAATCCGAATGGAACACCAATGAGCACTTCAATAAAGCTTACAACAAAAAAGATATAGATATAGAGGTAACTAAATATCGAGGTATGATTGGATGTTTATTATATTTAACTGCATCTAGACCAGATATTATGTATAGTGTTTTTTTATGTGCACGTTTTCAAGCAAAACTTAAAGAATCTCATTTAAAAGCTGTTAAAAGGATTTTTAAATATTTAAGTGGTACAATCAATTTGAGATTATTTTATCCAATTTGCAATCATTTTGAACTAATGGGCTATTCAGATGCTGACTACGCAGGATGTCAAATTGATAGAAAAAGTACCAGTGGTGCTTGCATATTTTTAGGTCACAATCAGTTACGTGGCACAAAGAAAAGCGACTTGGTTGCTTTTATCAACCAACGAGGAGAATACCTAGGCATGTAGGGAATTGTTGCTCTCAAATTTTATGGTTAAAACAAACTCTATGTGATTTTGATATTTTATGTGATAGTGTGCCTATTTATTGTGATAATTCTAGCACTATTGACATTTCAAGAAATCCTGTTTTGCATTCTCGCACAAAACAAATAGAGGTTAGGCATTATTTCTTAAGGGATAATGTTTCAAAAGGTTTAATAAAATTAATTTTTATTCCTACGAAAAACCATTTGGCTGACATTTTTACTAAACCATTAAGTGAAGAAAGGTTTTGCATGTTAAGACGAGAACTGGGAATGTGCTTGGTATAATATGATCACGTACTAAAATAATTCATTCATAAATATCTCATATTTACAGTATATTTGCATGTTATTATTTTAATTATGTTTTGTTATCTGTATGTAACCGACAACTAAAGAAGGTGTATCTGCTCTGGCACAATTCAAGGTAACTATCTTTATGGGTTTCAAAATTCTAAACGACCGAAGCTAAGCGATTAGACTTATTGTTTCAAGGAGTCTTTTCGAAGTTTAACACTTCTTTATTAAAGACAGAGCATTCTTCTTCTTCTCACACTTTGTTTCTCTGATAGTTCTTCTCTGTTTCTTGACTGTTCAACTTTCAACAATGAGCATGAAGACTCGATCAAACAAACGTCCATCCGGTGTAACAATCAAAGAAAGAACTCGTCCATGATCCCCTTATTCTACATGATCACCGAAGAAGTCCAAAAGCCAGACATCTGTTCATGTTTCGTCCGATGATTCTGATGGGCTGATTCAAGCTTCTCTTTCTTGCAGAAATCTCCTCACTCTCCTGGTTCGGAGCCTCCTCCTTCTCAACTAGACTCACCGATAAATCTGGTAAACCCTTTCTCTACTTCTTCCGATTTACCAAATAATTTCTTTCGGGGTCAAAGTTTCGAAGCTCGTTTTAAGACTTCCATTGCTACTAGACAATTTGTCTATGAAAAGATTTTAGATTTGTTTTATTTCAAAAACTCATCTTTGGAAAAGCTTTTCATGTCTTGTGGAATTTCTGCTATGTTTTTCCCCCCAACTAGGGCTTATCCCCATTTGATACAACAATTTTACACAAATTTAGAGTGTAATGAGGATTGTTATACGTCCTTTGTGAAGGGAAAATCTATGTTTTTCACAGTGATAGACTTTGGGAGTATTTTTAATATTCCTTCATCCGGACCTTGTCCATTTACTCTTAAGGGTGTTACCAATATACCATTTCCTCCTCTTGAACAACTTCATACAGTGATGGATGATTCATCTTTGACAACTATGTTTACTCCTAAAATAGTCGATGTCTGCCCACGTGCATGTGTTTTGCACAAGTTCCTTCGATATAATCTGTTTCCACGATTAGGTGGTGGAGCAGATTTTACTTATCAAGATTTGGTTGTTATTTCAATGATTTTAAAAGGAGTCAGTTTTAATTTTTCTCTTATGATGTTGTCCTATATGATAAGTTGTATTCGTCAAACTAAAAAGTGTTTGCTCTATGGTTTGTTTTTGACAAAGATGTTTCATCATTTCAAAATCTGTCTTGATGATGAGATTGTGGTTTCCTAAAATGAATTTATTGATTCTGCTAATCTCAAACAATCTCATATTTCTTTTGTTGATGGCTCATTTGTACAGCTCATTTCTGATCCTATTCTTACTCCACCAAGTGTTGTTTCATCTACTTTACCGACTGATGATTTTGCATCTTCTTCACATCCTCCTTCGTCGATCTCATCTCCCATAGTGGTTGATATGTTGTCCAAAATTCTCAAAAATCAAGAATTCATTCGATCTGGTATTGTTGATATTAAACAAAGGATTTCGGTTTTGGAAAAAGGGAAAATGATTTGACCAAATGTTTTTCACAAATTGAGGATGAATTCATCGATCTTCAAGCTGGTTTTGAATTGCATACCATGTCTATGGTTGAATCTTTACACCGAAAGATCAATAGAAATTCGTGTCAACTTAGTCAATAATTGAAATTTGTAAGTTATCAAGTTGGTGAATTTGCTGATTTCATGGCTCATAGAATGAATGATGTTGGTAGACGGTTACACTTTGACAGAATGAACTCTCCAATTCCTGAGTGGCCTCATTGTAATTGGATGGCTGAATATATTGGAGATTTCCTTGACTTGCCCCTAACAAATGAAACCTTTATTCATCGTCCTCCTCGATTTGCTCATGACTTCTCTATGGAAGAAAGGATTCATCGGCTTCTCCATCGTCCTTATTTCACTAATCGTCCTTTACCTGTGATTCATATCGATGATATTGATATTTGACGATATTTTTGGTGATGACAAAGGCGGAGACAAGCTGTGAAGGTTACTGTGAAGGTTGAAGGTTGTTGATGATTACTGGAAGACATTTGAATGTTTTTTATTTTATGTTTTACTGTTATAATTACTTATGACTACATTACTATATTTTGTGATTATAGTATTTGATTCCAGCTAACACATTTTGTAGGATAAGTTATAGTGAAAATTAGTATGATTATGTTTGAATTTTCTGAAAATTTTTAATATGCATGAATTCAGGGGGAGTTATAATTTTTGGTGTTGTCATCATCAAAAAGGGGGAGAATGTTGGTTTGTTAATATTCTAACCTTTTTATTTTGATGATGACTTGATTATATGGACTAATTTGTTTATTGTGAAATTTCAGGAAGTTAATGAAAGAGTTATTGTCAAAAGACTTTGAAGGATTGTGTCTTAAGAAGAATATGTAATGTCATTGCAAATATTTAATTTTTCAATACAAGGCTCTAGGACATTTTATGTGTGCATTAAAATGTGATTTAATATTTTGTGCATACCTAAAATATGTTGTTCATTGCTAACTGTTATTAAGAGAACTGATTTTATTTTGTTAGCATGCATGCGTAAGAATATTATCCGAATTAATTGAGTTTTTCATATGTGAAAGAATTCATGTGTTGGTAACTTAAAAGTTGTTTGTGCCGGCCGAGGTGTGATCATTATCTGTTAATAGCTTAATTGTATATTTCTTGGAAATACAAGATAATGATTGTACTGAGAAGAGTTTGATGTTTATTAGTTGGCACTTTGCAAGAATTACGGAACTAACACTTTGTTAAGTAATTTATTTTAAATAGAAGTTCTGTGATATGCTAGTAGGTTATATTTTCAAGAGGATTAAGTTTGAAAAGATCAGTAACATTAAAGAGGCGACAGTTATGATTATAGACTATATGTGTTTTACACGGAACCTATTATCTTTGTGGGTTATCTTTGACATAGTCTATATCTTTTAAATGTTTCCAACAGTAATAAGATTGTTACTTATCTTTGGGAATTTTGTTTGCAACATTAATATTGTTACAACAAAATTGTGTTATATAAAAAACGGTAATATATTTTCTGTGCTATAAAAGGAACGAAGATCAGTGATAATATACACAACACTTACAATACTTGAATCACTTATTGCACTCACATACTTGAAAAGTTACTTCATTATTTTCGGTGCAATATTTCTAGCTGCTGTGCTATTATATTCAGATTAATAATCAGCAATTTTTGTGGGCATAATATTGGTGATATCTTTAACTTTTTCTACTTGATCATTGTATTCATTAGTTGAGCTTTGCATTGTTAAATTGTTTATTTGCTTTGATCATTAGACCTCTATATTTCTAATCTTATATTTTTAGACTAAGTGTTGTCTAAAAGAATTTAATCCAGGTGGATTAAGGTTTGTTTACAAACAGGTTCAAGAAAGCATAGGTGCTTAAGGAGTGCATTGGTGTACAAGGAGCAAGAGTGCTCAAGTGAATTATTGTAATTCAATTTGATAGAATTTGTTTTGTACTAAGAGTTATTTAAAGAAATAAAAGTGAGTCTCCAATACTAGTTGGTATTGGACGTGGACTAGACTATTATTATAGAGAGTAATAGCTGAACCACGTAAAAAATCTTGGTGTTATCTTTTATTACTTGCTCTAACTTAATATCACTCAAGATAATTAATTTGCTTAATAAACAGAATTTAATTATTTATTTCATCGAGAGATATTTTGTTACTAGTAAGTATTCTATTTGACTTATAAAATCACCAAGATATTTTCCTAAACAAAAATTCAATTCGGTAGACCATATTAATTCAGCAAGCTGCATTCATCAATATAGTAGGCTATATAAAATAGTTTGGTTTAAAATTTAAATTGGTCATAGTTTGTATCCACACTTATTCAACCCCCCCTTCTAAGTGTGCCTTATCTGAATTTCAATAAGTTGTTAAGTCATGAACTTATGAAGAATAAGTCAAAACCTAACTTGATAATAAGTTGATGTAATAAGTAGTTTAAAATGTCCATATGATGGTTAGAATTCATTTAAAACGTTGATCAAATCGTTAGTAATAAAGTTTCGCCGGAATTCACACGATTGGACGATAATCGTCGAATTCGTGAAATTCTCGGAATGAAAGTCATATTTGGTGTTTGAACTCAAAAATGTTGGTTTTCGATGCAGACAAGTTATATTTGGCATTATAGAGTTGCGGAATCGAAAATGACCGGATTCCAACTTAGAACGAAGAAACGAGCGTTGAACGTTCACGAACGTTTATTGTTTTCGTTTAAAATGAACTAATAGGTGAAATTTTAGCAAACGAAGTCAAATAGATAAAATTCTTACATGAACGCGTAAAGTATATAATTTGTGAACCGTAGGCTCTTGAATGAGCCAATTCGGACTTATAACAAAGAATTTATGCGTCCGGTAGTTTCGCAAAAATTAAAAGTCTGTCAATTTTTTTGAGGCATAGAGTTGGCGCCCATGGCTACCAACCCAAGGCAAATGGTGGTGGCTTGCGTACTGACCGGACACGATGTCTCAACCTACTACAGAGTCACGCGCGGCAGCAACTCGATTAGGTTAGATATGGCGCATTATAGCCAGACTTCGATACTCGGCCATCTGCAGAGGGGCCAAGAACGCGACTTAAAGAAGAAAGGGTGGCGCCG
The DNA here is from genome assembly GCA_020205605.1 of Panax ginseng. Classification (NCBI taxonomy): domain Eukaryota; kingdom Viridiplantae; phylum Streptophyta; class Magnoliopsida; order Apiales; family Araliaceae; genus Panax; species Panax ginseng. The sequence continues at coordinate 127,441,776 of CM035137.1, forward strand.
TAGTGCCAACCCTAGGGTTTCGACAGAGAAGGTAGTTTACAAGTATAGCATGAATGATAACTCATATAAAAAGCTTTTGTATTTTATTACATTAATAATACTAATAAAACAAAACTTCATCATCATTATCATAATTCACACTATTAATCGATCAGGTCATTCCCAAGAAAGAGGGGGCTTTCCAATAAGGATTTTTCCCTATTGGCGCGCAATTAGGTGACCAAACCTCTCCTTGGCAGAACTTCTAGACATCGTTAATAATGCAAATAATAATATTAACAACTTTGTTATCTCAATTATTGATTTAATAATATATAAAATATTGACAATAATTGAATCAAATAATGTGAGATACTATGCATCAATAATTGAACAAAACTGAGTGACTTCTCACGTAAGCATCAATAATCAATACCGTGTGCTACTATGCAATCACGTGTATTCCTGTACTTTTAACACTGGGTGTTTCAACAGTTAACAGTAAAACTTCCGCCGTTATTTTCATAAAATATTTTTTTTTGTCGTTTTCTCAATCCGACAATAATTCCGTTGTGGGGTCCAGCAATGATTGTGCCGTCGTACGAATATACCCTGTTAAAACGAATATGCCCCGACTAATTGAATATTATAAACAACTTGCGTACTTTGTAAAATTTCTAAATATTACCCACATTTTACCCACAACTATAACATTATATCAAATTCATTCAAAAATGATAATTATAGAAAATTCATCTTTATACATAAAAATTGGGGTCTTACAATTAATTCTTGATTTAACAAAGATGATGACAAGATTTCACAAGACTTCTTCTTCCTCTGATTCTCTCGTGTTCTTCTCATCTCTCAATTTTCTCTAACACTTTATGTTTTCTTACTTAGCCTTAGGAAAAAAAATAGTACGCGTAAGATATAAACTGATATAGGTCTAGGTCTCTCTCCCATGTACTCTTTAGGTAAGAACCCAAAAGCTACGTCAGTTAGATTATGCCAAAGGCCACAAGGCCATGTTTGGCTATACACAAAACTCCCCATTCTAATTTATTTTGATAACATTTTTATTATATAGTTCCTTGTCACACTTTTATATTTATTAATTATAATAACTTACAATTACAATTATAATAATTATAATTTTCATTATAATTATACTTATGCTTAATAAATTATTATATACATAATTTAATTATTAAATTAAACTAGAGCATTGTTTTATTTAATTTAATTATTTTCTTAAATATTAAACAATTCATTTAATTTAATTATTTCATTAAATTAAATCTTCAAATAACAAAATTACCATTCATTAATTTAGTTAACATACACTCTTAACTAAATTATTAACCCACAATATCATTAATTATTTATTTTTCTCAATAAATAAATCAATTTAAATATTTATTTAATTCAATAAATATTTAAAATTAATTACAAAATTCTCAATCGTTACAAATATTTGTTTATAAATATTTAGAGATAAATTTATAAATATTTATATTAATATTTGTTTATAAATATATATATATATATATATATATATTAAAATATTCATAGTTACTTTATATATATTTAGTTTAATATGGAGATTTAAGATGGCTATATATATAGATGGTAATAGAATTTATCTAATACACAAAAAATATAACATAAGAAGTAAAAATATCATAGTTAGGTTTTGAACCTAAGACATATGGGTTATTGGGCCATTAAGCTACCCTTGAGCCATTCTAATTTATTAGTTAACTAAACTACTACCATAACTTGTAGCAGTAGACAATGTAGCACATAAGCTAATGAGGGGCACATGAGTATATTAATCTATTGAAAGTACTAGAAAGTAATAAGACATGTTATAAATATGTTGAAATAAGGAAAAGCACTACAAAAAATTAGGGATGTAGCGAAGGAAATTTTGTGAAGGAATTTTTTCTTCACATGAGGAGCTTTATAGCAAAGGAACAGTGAAGGAAAAAAATACAATGACAATATAGTTATTAGCGAAAAAAATATCCTTCACAATTTATATTTTTTTCTCGTAAAATTGAGGTGATAGAAGTATTTTTGGTTCCAATTTATGATTAAAATTTTCCAGAAAAAAAATCTATTAGTGAAGAAATTATTACTCACTATATATTATTGTTCAGAAGTTTTTTTGTGAAAGATAAAATTGGTCGCTATTTTGTTCTAAATAGTTTTTTTATAATTAATTATGGCGAATAAAAATTGTAATATAAATACATTAAATTTTTACAGTAATAAATTTACTTTTAATAACACTTTTTAAGTAACTTACAATATTAAATATTTATTTTAATAAACTATAAAGTAAATAACTTTACACTACGTTAAACTTTAAATTTCATACATTGATCATGCCAAAAAAAAAAAGAATGAAGATAGCGACGCGCTTTTGTGGAATAGAGTACAAATGCCAAAAAAAATTACTCATATGTTATACAAAAATAGGTAACTTTTTTTTTTGCTAATTCGAGAGGGGGTAGGATTTGAGCCTTATTAAAATATTAAGTTACAATAATTTAAATTTGAAAATATTATATATTGAGAATAAACAAAATTATAATAATCATGACTCTTTTTGTAGTACATATTACAAATGTTAAAATATGACTTTTTTGTTCTACAAAAAATTTATATTTTAGTTTGTTATAATTAATTTATAATATCCTAAATTTGAATTTTGATTTATGTTTAAGTTTTTGAAATAATAATTTTACATATAATATTACTTCTAAAAGAGATTTTTCTTAAATATTATCACTCCTTTCTTTGGAACAGTCGCATGAAACAGTGATCAATTTGGCTCTCTTGCTCTGTCTCTGGCCTAACCCAAAACCTTGTGCCCTCTCCAAGGTAACTTGTAGATCTATATCTTTTCACCGCCTTATCTCTCTGCCTTGTCGCCACCGCCGCCGCTACCTTGCTGTCGTCGCTACCTTGCCACTAGTCTCGAAATTGAAACTCTCTTCTTTGAAATAGAAGTTGTCCTCTCTCAAATTGAAACTCTCAGCTCTCAAATTGCCACTAGTATGTTATACCATAAATTTCTGTAATAGCTTGTTATAGAAAACTTACTAGATTTCTCACAAATTGTATCTTTCAGTTAATTTCTCTTCTTTTTCTCAATTTGGAACCCTAATTGTAGACGCTCGAAATTTTCTGCATAACTGTTGCTAACATTGCAGGAGGGAAGAATCGTCATTCAGAGATAACCCTGGAGGACAGCTTAATTCAATCCCAGAAATACCACCAGAAGTTTCAAACTCCATCCCGGAAATAACACCGGAAGTTTCAGTTCCAACCTCAGAGATAACCCCGAGGCATGCAGTTCTAATACCGGAAATCACACCGGAAAAGGTCGTTTCATCTCGGAGATAACCCCGAGATACTCAGTCTCAGTCCCAGAAATAACATCGGAAAAGACAATGTCAACCTCGGAGATAACCCCAAGGAGTGCAGTTACAGTTCCGGAGATAACCCTGAAAATGCTCGTTTTAACTTATGCAGTCAGCTTCTACCTCGGGACTCACACCGAGACACTCAGCTCCAAACCCAGAGATAACCCTGAGAGGTCAGGCACACCTTAGAGACAACCCTGAGGACGTCAAGTACTTGCAACAACCCAATCTCAGAGATAACCCTGAGCAACGACTGCTTTATCAACCTAAACTGGAGATAACCCCGGTGAGGGGCAAAATCATCATTTTTCCACCTTGATCCCACATTGCTCTGTCTCAACAACAATTCAACATACATTCTATATAGCAATGTCCCACAAGAGCCAAGGAGTTCCAATCCCGAGTGATTACTACGCAAGGTAGCACACCGGATAAAATTTGAAGCTTGAAGACCAAGGGCTTGGTCCCATCTTCCTGACTTCTGACAACCTCTAATCCCATGTCATGGCGTAGCTCTCGAAAATAGCACTCCGTAAAAGGTCTTATACACCTCAATCAGAGGCTCGTATTGAAGTTCTACAAGTTCAAGCGGACATCACGTTGCACACATGCACGTACTTTGAGACAGCGAGACCCGCTGAAGCTCAGGCGGCCCAGGCGTACGATGCATCTACATCTCTGGCCATCAAGTAGGTGTACTGGCTCCCTCTCTATAAATAGAGGGCTTGGGGTGGCCATATTTTAAGAGAAAATGGTGAGGAAGCCCTGCCCAATTTGCTCTGTACACACTCTAAATTGAATGCTTTCTCATTTTAAACACTTATGAGCTTATATTCAGTCATATTTTTACCGGCAGGAGCCGAGTGTTCATCCATTTAAAGCTATAGAAGTCTTCTTTGGCAATCCACTGTAAGCCTTCTTACACACTTTAAAGTCTTTCTCTTCATCTTTGCACACAATATTCTTCACATTAAGAGTCGTGTTGCGTGTGTATGCCCAGACTTCGGTTCGTGGCATTTATTTTCTCTTGTATATATATATATATATATATATATATATATATATATATATATATATGGACTAACATTATCGAGTTATGCCTCGAGTGAGCCTGGACTCGCGTCCAGAGCGTTTATTTGCTCGATGAGCTTGGATTTTACATCCGGTGCATTTACTGCTTATATATATATATGTTGACGTCAGGATTTTTAGTTGTCCCTTTTTGTTACTTGTTCTTTGGTGTTCTCATTGTTATGTGAGATTTGTTTTAAAAAACAAGTGAAAAAGGTCCGACATGTATAATGTCGACGATGGACTGTTAAGAGACGCCAGTTGGTGTTTTTAACTGGTTGCACCAACGCAACCAAAAAGGTTTGCACATTGACCCAGTGATGTGACACTGCTAAACGGGTCTGTGACACCGAGATTCATTTGGGTTCGGGGGCTTGATTATGCGGAGGAAAGGTGTTAGGCACCCCTCGACATCCGTGTTGCCACGGTGACTGCCACTTTTCAAGAAACTATTATATGAATGTGTGTGTGTGTGTGTGGATCAATGTGCAATTATTTGAAAGTAGTGTGAGGCCTCGTTCGCACCTATATACAAAGGGTTTGAATTTATAGAAAAAAATCGCTTTTAGGCAAGATATAGCAATGAAGTTTTGTAAAAGAGGTTTTCAAACCTCGTGCTCAATAGAATTGAGACCTTTTCATACTTCCATTTTATTATTAAATGTTCAAATTTGTTTGCTTTTATTTTTCTAGATGCGAGGCATCTTGAGAAAATAATATACAAAGATCTTAGAACTCCTCATGGGCATGACAACCATCCAAGGAATTCGATACCAGTAAATAATGTACAAAAGTCGCCATAACCGAAAATGTCCATCACGGGATCGAATCTAGATTCATGAGATCAAATCGATGATCACATGATTCCTAGGCTCATATGATATCGCAGTTTATATGAAAAGCAGTAAGCAGTTATATATATAAAAGTTGTAAATATATATATACAGACATGATCAACCACCTAAAAGAAACTCCATGGGGGATCAGAAATGTAAATATATAAAAGCGGTAAATATATATATATGGACATGATCAACCACTACGAAGCAACTCCATGGGGGATCAGAAAAGTAAATAAAGCAGTAAATGCGATCAACTCTAGGCGGGACTAAATGTAAATAAAGCAGTAAAAGGCCTCGAAGTAAACTCCAGGCCTGACAGAAATGTATATATATATATATATATATATATAAGGTTCGGATCTTGTAAGGGCTCCCTCACGCTACTAAAATGTACAAACCTATTTTGTTATATGTATCAAAATCACACCCAAAACACTGTATTATGAAAAAAAAAATTAGTTCCATAAAATATTAAACTTTTTTTAGTTGTTTTAAAAAAAAGCAAAAAAAAATTAAAAAAATCCCGCATTTTAAAAAAGTAAGGGAGCCCTTACCTGATCTTCTCTCTCTTTCTCTCTCTCTCTATATATATATATATATATATATATATATATATATATATATATAAAGTAAACGCTCCAGACATAAGTCCAGGCTCAATCGAGGTATAACTCGATAATGTTAGTCCATATGTAAATATATACATATATAAGTATATATATACAGAGAGAAATGAAAACCACTGACTGAAGTCCAGGCATACGCACATAACAGGACTCTGAATGTGTAGAATAGTGTGTGCAAAGATGAAGAGAAAGGCTTTATAGAGTGTGAGAAGGCTTACAGTGGGCTGCCAATGCAGGCTTCTATGAATCTATATGGATAAACACTCAACTCCCGCCGATAAAACTATAGCTATATGTGAGCTAACAGGTGTTTAAAATGAGGAAACACTCCATATGGGGTGTGTACAGAGCAAATTGGATAGGGCTTCCTCGCCTCCCTCTTTTTTTTTCAAATGGCCACCCCAAGACCTCTATTTATAGAGGGGGGAGCTGCAAGTGTACTTGCGGTAGCCGCAGCCGCAGATGCACCTGCGTCTGCGGCTGCCCGAGGTGCCCCGAGCTCTGTGGGTTCCATCGTCTCGAAGTACGTGCACTGTAATGTCTGCTCGAACTTGTAGAACTTCAATCCAAGCATCCAAACAAGGTATATAAGACCTTCTTCAAACCACTTGTGTCGAGAGTTACGCAATGACACGGGAATAGAGGTTGTACGAAGTTAGGAAGAGGGGACCATGCCCGTGGTCTTCAAGCTTCAAATTCTATCCGGTGTGCTGCCACACGTAATAGTCACTCGAGATTGGAACTCCTTAGTTCTTATAGGACATTGTTGTATGTATGTATATATGAAATGTTGAGATGACACGCAAGTGTTGAGATGGAAAGATGACGTTTGACTCCTCACCGGGGTTATCTCCAGTTTGAGTTGAAAGCAGACGTTACTCAAGGTTACATCTGAAATTGGATTGCTGCAAGTGTTTGAATGCCGCAAGGTCATCTGTAAGTGTGCCTGTTTGCCCGGTGTTAGCTCCGGGTCTGAGGTATAAGTGCCTCGGCAGGAGGTCTGAGATTGAAGCTGTAAAATCCCAAATTTTACGAATAAAGATTTAATTTTCTCAAAATATTTTTTGGAATATTATGGTGTGAATTTGAGATAATGTTATAGTTGTTGATAATATTTATAAATTTTGCAAAGTATTCAAGTTGTTATATAATATTCGATTGGTTAGGGAATATTCGTACGACGACACAATCATTGGTGGATCCCACAACGGAATTATTGTCGGATTGAGAAAACGACAAAAATATTTTTATAAAAATAATGGTGGAAGTTTTACCGTTAATACTGTTGAACTACTCGGTAGTAAAAGTACAGTCATACGCATGGTTGCATAGTAGCACACGGTATTGATTATTGATGTTTACGTTAGAAGTCACTCAGTTTTGTTCAATTATTGCTTCAGTAATTGTTGCATAGTATCTCATGTTAATTGATTCAATTATTGTCGATATTTTATATATTATTAAATCAATAATTGAGATGACAGAGTTATTAATATTATTATTTGCAATATTAACGATGTCTAGAAGTTCTGTCAAGGAGAGGTTTGGTCACCTAATTGCCCGCCAATAAGGAGAAATCCTTATTGGAAAGCCCCCTCTTTCCTTGGAATGACCTTGTCAATTAATAGTGTGAATTATAATAATGATGATGAAGTTTGTTTTATTAGTATTATTAATGTAATAAAACAGAAAAGCTTTTTATATAAAACAAAATACTTTTATAAAGTTATTTGTTTTATTAGACAATAATTAGAATATATTATATTTTATTATGCATAGTGCCTGCATAGTATTTGCATAGTACCTGCATAGTGTTTGCATAGTAAAATCTTTTTATATAAAACAGAATACTTTTATAAAGTTATTCATTTTATTAGATTATAAATAGAATATATTATATTTTATTTAAAAAGATTTTGTTTTATTAGAATATTTTATTAAATCAATCTGGATCGTCCGTTTAAAAGTGAATCAATCTGGACCGTTCATGAATTAGTTACTATTCAATCCATTCTCCTATAAATAGAAGCTCATTCCTTCATTATTTCTTACGAATTCACTGAAACTCTAGAGAGAGAAACTGTAGAGAGAATTCTTCTTTTATAATCTTGAGCGTATTTCTTTAGAGTTTAAGAAAGCTTTGAGCGTAGTGCAAGTTTCTTCAAGTATATCCCCGCCATACCCTTCGGAATACTCTTCTTTATAAGGTAAGGGATATTATTTGTTGTACTCGTAAGGGGTATTATTTCTTTCGTATTCATGAAGAGAACTTCTGTTATTCCATTATTTATTTTTTTGTTGGAATAACCTGTATACGGGGACTGCCCTATACTTGGGAAAATTCTTCTGTTATTCCATTCCTTATTATTTTGTTGGAATAACCTGTATATGCAAAGTACCGCATACATGGTGAAATTCTTCTGTTATTCCATTATTTATTATTCTGTTGGAATAACCTGTATATGCAAAGTACCGCATACATGGTGAAATTCTTCTGTTATTTCATTCTTTATTATTATGTTGGAATAACCTGTATATATGTGAAGTACCGCATACATGGTGAAATTTTTCTGTTATTCCATTCTTTATTATTCTGTCGGAATATCTTGTCGATGCGGATTACGCCTGACCTGGTTCCGTTCTTTATTATTCTGTTGAGAATAACCTGTTTGTACGGTCTATCGCATGCATGGTGAATTCTTCAGTTATTTCATTCTTTATTATTCTGTTGGAATAACCTGTCTATGATGATTACCACATGCATGGTGAATGATCCTTTATATTCATTCCTTATTAAATTGTAGAAATTATCTGTTTACGTTGATGAGAGTCATAATAAAAGCATTGGACTAATGAAAATCATGGGTATGTGTAGTATTAGTGATGAGTGAGTTTTATACTCATTATTGAGTGCGTTTGAGCTTAATCTTTTGGTTGATTTTAAGTTTTTATGTCTATTCATGCATATTTTACTTTTTTTATAGAAATTGGAACAAAAGTTACTTGGATCGACGTTTGGGGTGGCTAGATTCGCGTTTTTGGCTTGCTATTTACACAATAGTCACTTCAGAGCCAATTTGAGTATTGTTCCAGACCTTATTTTGAAAATCTTAAAGAATGAAAGTTGTAGATCTACGTCTCCTCTTTCCGGAACATCTTGAATCATCAAAATCGGAGTTCAAACGAAAAGGTTATAGCCATTTTCCAAAGGACGTCAGAGCAAAAAATTTCCAAAACTGGGGTCAGCGCCGGGGCACCTAAACCAAGGCCATTTATAGAGCCGGGGCGCTAGGGAGTAGTGTTCCAATGCCATGCCCAGCGCTGGGGCGCTGGGTAAGAGTTTGGTGAGGCTTGGATGCATTTTGGGGCAAATTTTGACACCTTTTTGACTCCAAATTGGATTGGGTTTGTTCATAAGCTAAAAATTGGGCTTGTAACCTATAAATAAATGATGCAAGTCATAAAATAAAGGGAGATTACATAGATTAGCTTAGATAAAATACTCCATTAGATTAGAATATAAACCCTAGTTCTTAATTAGCCATTGGAGATTGAAGCAAATTGAAGAACACTGAAGATCAAGAGCAAGAGCAAGAGGGGAGCATCAGATTTGCTAACAATAGATTATATTCTCTTCTCTTATCATACTTTTATCTTTTAGTGTCTATTCAGTTGTGGATTATTGGTTTTAATTCATTAATTATGAACTAACTCTTTTATTAAGATTTCAATTGAACCTTTTATGTCTATAAATTAGTTATTCAATGTATTCTAATTATTTGTGTCAAATTGAATTGTTTATCTTATCTTGAGCCTATTGATTAATTATATGATCAGTAATTACCTTGTTACTCTAGAAGGAATTGAAAGAGGAGATCTAGGGTTAGAACTGGGCATGATAACATGTGAGTTAGTTATTTGCATAGCGAATAATTAGGTTTGTGAATTGAATGGAAATATCTGTTCACCGCATGTAACACATAAGAAATTGGAATTGAATGAGTTTAATTCAATTGTTTTGCATAGGAATATATCAATATTAATCTGGATTAAATAGAAGTCATTTGATCACTTTTCCAAGGACTTTTGGCATTTGAGAATTCCTGTTAACAATTCAGTAGGCATAATAATTGGGATAATTGGATAATTGATTTATAGTTCATAATTGGGGATATTGAAGTCTTAATCTTTATTTATTTGAATTCGTTTATAAAGAAATTCGGTTTAATTAGTCAATTTAGTTTTTTTAATTAGAAAAATCACACTTTGCAATTGTTTAAATAAATTGATTTGGTTAAGAGTTAGTACTTGGTAATTTTTATTAAATAATTTTTCGTGGGAACGATACTCTACTTTCACTTTATTACTTGTTGACCGTGTATATTTGCACGTTTGTTTTGATTGTGAAATCAACCAACAATTAAGTGTTATGATGAGTTATGTTGGTTATTATGTGAAAACATGAAAGTTTCTTAGAAATCATAAAGAGTTGAAAATCAGATTTTGGTGAAAATGGAACACGAAATTCAATTGATGATATCTCCTATTATATTTAAAATTTTTGAGTGTGGTCAAGTCCTAGAGTTAGATCTATGAGTTTTCTAACTTATCCAAGTGGAATCACTGGAAAAGGTGTTGTAGATTTTCGTGTGGACTGATTTTAGCAAAAGAGTCAAAAACTAAAAATTTCCAAAAAACTACTGCCCATAAATTGAAAAGGGCATTTTTGGCCACTTAATTTGTGAGAAAAATTCCGGACTGTTGGGATATGGAAATATATGGTATAAAGTACCTCCTGTCCAAAAATGAGCTCATTCCGACTTAAAATGAGCAAGTTATGACTATTTCAATATTTAGGTTTTTTCGACGAAAAACGCTATAGCCGGAATTCTATAACTCCGATGACCACAAAATTTAAACTGGAGGCTCACGTTAACATGTGTAAGATCCTGCCAAGATTTGGGAATTCCTGGAGTTAAACTTGAGGTAGCTAATTTCTTATGAAATTAATTAGAGATTGATTTTTGAAAAATAGTAAATGAATTTTAAAAATTTTGAGAAAAATATATGTTCAATATGGGACTATATTCTGCTAAATCCAAGAAAAGAAATATTTTTGGGACTAATTTGGTATTTTTCATGAAAATGATCTTGTTATGAGTAAATGAGTTAAATATGTTATGTGAAGTAACAAAATTAGAAAATAGGATTTTATGGCTTGGAAATCCTAAATAGGGTATATGCAGATTTTTGATAAGGGATTTGATCATTGGTGATGAAATCTTATGAGTATGGCATTTTTGAATGATTAAATACATTATTTGGTAGAATGTAAACAATTAAAATAAATTGTTTATAAGTTTATGAAGTGATTAAAATATTGCTATAATATTAATAATATTAGATTATGAGTTTATTAAGTGATTGATAATATTTGGATAAATTTAAAGTCTTTAATATTTATCCTTGTTTTCATTTGATTAATGATTATATCATTGTCATCATTCTCATGTTTATATTGTGATGAAAGTCATATTTGGCTTACGTGCATAGATGGACTTGGTGTGATTATGACCAAGGATTATTCGGTGTAATCAGGACCGTAATGTGATGAATGATGTGGTAAAAATCCTCAGCGGCCTGTAGTGCATTGATGGACAGTTTTTGGTATGATTATGACATGGGATTATTCGGTATAGTCATGACCATTGATGATTTCCCTTGGCCCGTAGTGCAGGGATGATTCGATGATGTGGTTTATTTATTAAGCTAAATCTCAGCGATAAAAATTGATGAAAACATTTTAAATCATAGAAGATAGTAGATTTTATTCTCTACTTGACTCTTCTAATGGATTGCTTGTTCCGCTGCAGTTAAACTTGATGTCAATTGTATTTTATCAGTTTAACATTGTTGAAGGTTAATGATAACTTATTCTGCATTATCTTAGTCATAATATTTCTTACTTGGGTAGTTGAGTTCACCCTTTTTGCTTTCATTGTTCTCTTCAGGAAATGAGAATATAGCTGGGACGAGTCGGGGAACGGATTGATAGTCCAAAGATAGCATTAGTAGTCCTCACTATTCTGTGAAATAGTGTGATAATAAATATAATGAGGACTGAATTTGAGTTTGTATACTGTCTATGAGGACTCCATTGAGAGTGGATATTGTCTAGAAGGCAATATTCTTGTTGAAACTCTCAGTTTATGTTTTGTCGTATTTTACACGACAGTTGTATAATTAAGTTATATTTGATTTATGTACCATGTATTTGGCGACTCAAGATTGGTGATTTATACCTATTTTGGGGGCGTCACAGTTGGTATCAAAGCTTAGGGATATGATCCCTGGCTGAGATGTGAGACGAGAACTAGGAGGGGAGAGACGGGGAATTCCTTCACTAGTATGACCTACCTAAGTTTATTTGGTATTTAATTTGTCGGTTAGAGTATAGGGATAATATGTGATATGTTAATTAACCCTTGTTTTGTGGTATGACAATTAACCTTTGTTTTGAAGATGTATTCTAGAATGATATCTGAAATACAGGAGATGAGAAATGGGAAAATCATGATAGAGAGGAAATAACCTGGAAGGTATAATCCGAAAAGAAAGGAAGGTATGTTTTAGTTGTGGAAAAGAAGGTCACCTAGCCCGATTTTGTCGTGCACCAAAGTCAAGTCCAGCTGGGACGGTGGCACCAAAGGCGGATACGGACAAAACAAAGTCGGTGGTTTCAGGAAAAGCATTTTTTGTGACTTCTCAAAAAGCGAGTAACCCGAACGAATTTAGCACAGGTTAGTTAATTATAAATTTTTTGGAAGTCTATACCTTATTAGATACCGGTTCTACCCATTCTTTTATCTCTCTTGCTTGCGTTCAACGTTTAAATTTGACTCCGGAGAAGCTAGACTTTGACTTATCTGTTGAAACTCTGTTAGAAGAAACCTTCACTACATGTGCTATCCAAGTCTTGGATGAGAGTTACAGTTTTGAATGTTATTTATATTGTTAATAACTTTCCTGACGTATTCTTGAAGACTTCTTGGCCTACCCCAGAGTGTGAAATCGAATTTTGTACTGACCCCAGTACAAAACCACATTTCTAAAACCCTTAAATATTTCTTCAACTAAATCGAATGTAACATGCGCCAAAGACGTTGGCTCGAGCTGTTGAAGATTACGATCGTACCATTCACTACCATCGTGGAAAAGTGAATGCGGTAGCTGACGCGTTGAGTAGAAGATCGTATGCGTTTATGAGTGTGAATATACGAACCTACGTGAAGATAACGAATATACGAGTAGAATCGACTTTAATCGATAAAGTTAAAGTCACTCAAACTACACACCCAAAGCTGATGAATGTGAAAAAAGAAGGTTCAAGAGGGCGTTATTCTAAAAGCAAGAATTGATGAAGAGAGGTATTGTCAACCCTGGATTAAATTGGTCCATTTGAAATCCTCGATTAAGTAAGAACTGTGGCTTATAGACTTGTTTTACCGCCAAGTATGTCGCGTGTTCATAACGTTTTTAACGTATCGATGATACGTAAATATGTGGACGACCCGAACCACATTATTGATTTAGAACTGGACGAAATAGCAGATAATTTAACGTATGAAGATGTACCTGTTAAAATCTTGGAATATATTTTACGCTCAAAGGTTATTTAGAATCTAACGAGGTATCCTCATCTGTTCGGCATATCAGGTACGTTCATAAATTTTGAGGGTGAAATTTCATAAGGAGCGGAGATTGTAAAATCACAAATTTTACGAATAAAGATTTAATTTTCTTAAAATATTTTTTGGAATATTATGGTGTGAATTTGAGATAATGTTATATTTGTGGGTAGTATTTATAAATTTTGCAAAGTATGCAAGTTGTTATATAATATTCGATTCGTCGGGGAATATTCATTTTAACAGGAAATATTCGTGCGACGACTCAAGACAATCATTAGTGGACCCCACAAATGTAATTATTGTTTGATTGAGAAAATGACAAAAATATTTTTATGAAAATAACGACGAAAAGTTTTGCTGTTATTAATCTTGTTGAACTACTCGGTAGTAAAAGTACGATGTCTACGCTGCGTGGTTGCATAAGTAGCACACCAGGTATTGATTATTGATGTTTACGTTAGAAGTCACTTTCAGTTTTGTTCAATTATTACTTCAGTAATTGTTGCATAGTATCTCATGTTAATTGATTCAATTATTGTCGATATTTTATATATTATTAAATCAATAATTGAGATGACAGAGTTATTAATATTATTATTTAAAATATTAACGATGTCTAGAAGTTCTGCCAAGAAGAGGTTTGGTCACATAATTACGCGCCAATAGGGAAAAATCCTTATTGGAAAGCCCCCACTTTCCTGAGAACGACCTGGTCGATTAATAGTGTGAATTATAATAATGATGATGAAGTTTGTTTTATTAGTATTATTAATGTAATAAAACATAAAAGTTTTTTATATAAAATAAAATACTTTTATAAAGTTATTTGTTTTATTAGACAATAATTAGAATATATTATATTTTATTATGCATAGTGCCTGCATAGTATTTGCATAGTACCTGCATAGTGTTTGCATAGTAAAATCTTTTTATATAAAACAGAATACTTTTATAAAGTTATTCATTTTATTAGATTATAAATAGAATATATTATATTTTATTTAAAAAGATTTTGTTTTATTAGAATATTTTATTAAATCAATCTGGATCGTCCGTTTAAAAGTGAATCAATCTGGACCGTTCATGAATTAGTTACTATTCAATCCATTCTCCTATAAATAGAAGCTCATTCCTTCATTATTTCTTACGAATTCACTGAAACTCTAGAGAGAGAAACTGTAGAGAGAATTCTTCTTTTATAATCTTGAGTGTATTTCTTTAGAGTTTAAGAAAGCTTTGAGCGTATTGCAAGTTTCTTCAAGTATATCCCCGCCATATCCTTCGGAATACTCTTCTTTATAAGGTAAGGGATATTATTTGTTGTACTCGTAAGAGGTATTATTTCTTTCGTATTCATGAAGAGAACTTCTGTTATTCTATTCTTTATTTTTTTGTTGGAATAACTTTCGTATACGAGGGACCCATTTATATACTTGGTGAAATTCTTCATTATTCCATTCCTTATTATTCTGTTGGAATAACTTTTGTATATGCAAAAGTACCGCATACATGGTGAAATTCTTCCATTATTCCATTATTTATTATTACATTGGAATAACTTTGTATATGCAAAGTATCGCATACATGGTGAAATTCTTCATTATTCCATTCTTTATTATTATGTTGAATAACTTGTATATGGCACCGCATACATGGTGAAATTCTTTTGTTATTCCATTCTTTATTATTCTCATTTGGAATATCTGCTTGCCGACGCGATTACGCCGACACCGGTTCCGCTTTTTTATTATTACATTGAGAATAACCTATCTCGTAAGGCTCTATCGTATGCATGATGAATTCTTTAGTTATTCCATTCTTTTATTATTCTGTTGGAATAACCTGTCTATGTGGATTACCACATGCATGATGAATGATCCTTTATATTCATTCCTTATTAAATTGTGGAAATGATATGTTTACGTTAATGAGAGTCATAATAAAAGCATTGGACTAATGAAAATCATGGGTATGTGTAGTATTAGTAAGTGTTATGATGAGTTATGTTGGTTATTATGTGAAAACATGAAAGTTTCTTAGAAATCATAAAGAGTTAAAAATCAGATTTTTGTAAAAATAGAACATAAAATTCAATTGATCATATCTCATATTATATTTCGAATTTTTGAGTGTGGTCAAGTCCTAGAGTTAGATCTATTAGTTTTCTAACTTATCCAAGTGGAATCAATGAAAAAGGTGTTGTAGATTTTGGTGTGGACTGATTTTAGCAAAGGAGTCAAAAATTGAAAATTTCCAAAAATCTAATGCCCAGATATTTAAAAGGGCATTTTCGGCCACTTAATTTGTGAGAATCATTCCGGCCTTTTTGGACATGGGAATATGTGGTATAAAGTACCTCCTGTCCAAAAATGAGCTCATTCTGACTTAAAATGAGCAAGTTATGACTATTTCAATATTTAGGTTTTTACGACGAAAAATGCTATAATCGGAGTTCTATAACTCTGATGACCACAAAATTTAAACTGGAGGCTCATGTTAACATGTGTAAGATCCTTCCAAGATTTGGGAATTTTTGGTGTTAAACTTGAGGTAGCTAATTTCTTAAGGAATTAATTAGAGATTGATTTTTGAAAAATAGTAAATGAATTTTAAAAATTCCGAGAAAAATATATGTTCAATATGGGACTATAGTCTGCTAAATCCCAGAAAAGAAATATTTTTTGGACTGATTTGGTATTTTTCATGAAAATGATCTAGTTATGAGTAAATGAGTTAAATATGTTATGTGAAGTAACTAAATTGGAAAATAGGATTTTATGGCTTGGAAATCCTATATACATATGCAGATTTTTGATAAGGGATTTGATCATTGGTGGTGAAATCTTATGAGTATGGCATTTTTGAATGATTAAATGCATTATTTGGTAGAGTGTAAACAATTGAAATAAATTTTATATAAGTTTATGAAGTGATTAAAATATTGTTATAATATTAATAATATTAGATTATGAGTTTATTAAGTGATTGATAATATTTGGATAAATTTAAAGTCTTTAATATTTATCCTTGTTTTCATTTGATTAATGATTATATCATTGTCATCATTCTCATGTTTATATTGTGATGAAAGTCATCTTTGGCTTACGTGCATAGATGGACTTGGTGTGATTATGACCAGGGATTATTCGGTATAATTAGGACCGTAATGTGACGAATGATGTGGTAAAAATCCTCAGTGGCCTGTAGTGCATTGATGGACAGTTTTTGGTATGATTATGACAAGGGATTATTCGGTATAGTCATGACCATTGATGATTTCCCTTGGCCCGTAGTGCACGGATGATTCGATGATGTGGTTTATTTATTAAGCTGAGTCTCACCAATAAAAATTGATGAAAATATTTTAAATCATAGAAGATAGTAAATTTTATTCTCTATTTGACTCTTCTAATGGATTGCTTGTTCCGCTGCAGTTAAACTTGATGTCTATTGTATTTTATCAGTTTAACATTGTTGAAGGCTAATGATAACTTATTCTGCATTATATTAGTCATAATATTTCTTACTGGGCTAGTTGAGCTCACCCTTTTTGCTTTCATTATTCTCTTCAGGAAATGAGAATATAGCTGGGACGAGTCGGGGAACGGATTGATAGTCCAGATGATAACATTAGTAGTCCTCACTATTCTATGAAATAGTGTGATAATAAATATAATGAGGACTGAATTTGAGTTTGTCTACTGTCTATGAGGACTCCATTGAGAGTGGATATTGTCTAGAAGGCAATATTCTTGTTTAAACTCTCAATTTATGTTTTGTCGTATTTTACACGACAGTTGTATAATTAAGTTATATTTGATTTATGTACCATGTATTTGGCGACTCAAGATGGGTGATGTATACCTATTTTGGGGGCGTCACAGAAGCTATATAAGACCCCGAATTTTATGAAATAAAAGTATTCAATTTTTCTTATAATTATTATTCAGTAAATGGTTAAATTGATAAAAGTTTAAAGTTTAGGGTGATATATATAAATTTTGCAAAATAAGCAAGTGGTTATAAAAACTCATTGTTGTCAGGGAATATTCGTTTGGTCGTGGAATATTCTTGTTGTTGTGGGAATATTAAATGCGACGCAGTAGCGACCATTTATGGGCCCTATAATGTAATAACCGCGGATGAAGAAAACGACAAGTTTAAGTTTTTATAAATAACGACGTAGTTACTATTAACACCGTTGGAATACCTGGTGGTTAATCTACGATGTCTACGACATGGTTGCAACACAAGAAGACACACGGTATTGCACAGTATTTTTAAATTATTGATTCTTACGTATAAAGGCACTACTCAATAATTGTTATAGTAATTACTGTTCAATATTTTATTTTATTGGTTCAATAATTGCTGCGTTGATGTTTTATATTATTGTTGTTTCAATAATTGTCACTGCACAGTATTTCCCATTATCAGTTTAATAATTCATATTATTTGAATAATATTATTAGATAGCATTATTGGCAATGTCTAGAAAGTTCTGTCAAGGAGAGGTTTGTTCACCTAATTGCGCGCCAGTAAGGAGAAATCCTTATCGGAAAGCCCCCTCTTTCTTAGGAACGGCCTGGTTGTCATAATTATGATTTTGTAATATTATTTGTGAATAATTAATTATTGATTTATATGATAAGAAAATATTTATTTGATGCGGATATAAATGATGGATTTATTTATGTGGTTATAAATGAAGGAATTAATGTTGAGGTGTTTTATCGATATTTTTGCCTGATTGGAGGTATTAAAAGATCAAATCGGTGTTCTTAAAGCTCTATTGCGTGAGTTATAATTTTTAATCCGACCGTTGGATCGTTATGATTTTTGGATATGTTATACATATATAAGTTGAGTATATGTCCACAAATTGTGAACCGTTAAAAATGAACGTATGATTTGTTATGAATTTTAAGAGGTGACTGATTCAAAAATTAGGTTTATAAATGATTTTTGGTGGAAAATTCTAGAATGAGTGGGACCCACTTTTGGTTGGTGAAGAAATGTACTGAAATTCTAATTCAAATGTGGTGGGTGGCAAGAGTAGCAGGTAAAGCCATCAGGTAGCAGGTCAAGTCTGCTTCAGTGTGCTAATATTTTCCTATAAATAGAGGGCTAAGTTAGAAATGAAAAACACACCAGAAACATAAGCTTTCTCTCTTTCTCTCTCTATATTATCAAGCGTATTTTGTGAGTATTTAGATACTTTGAGAGTTTCTATTCAAAGGTCTGAGGTTCCTTCTGGCTTTACATTCCTATTGGCAAATCTTGCTTTTTTTTGAGGTAAGGGATTTTTAAGGGTTATTATGTTTTTCAGTTTCATAATTTTTTGGACCTTCAAAAATTCTAGAAACATTTGAAATGATAATTTGATGAGTTTCCTTGATTGTGTCCAAAAATGGCGATTTTTGGATGTATAGATTAGGAGTTATGGATTTTATGAGAAAAGACTATTTTAAAAGTAAACCCTTATAACTCCTTATGGTTAACTCCAAAATTGGTGAAATTTTTATTGGGAGTACATCTATATAACATCAGTATATTCTGTAAATTTTGGAATTTTTGGACAAAAGTACAATTTATGATAAATGTCTAAATATTCGGTAGTTTTGGCCTTGTGAAAAATAGTAAATGAATTTTAAAAATTCTGAGAAAAATATATGTTCAATATGGAACTATATTATGCTAAATCCCAGAAAGAAATATTTTTGGAACTGATTTGGTATTTTTCATGAAAATGGACTAGTTATGAATAAATAATTAAATATGTTATGTGAAGTAACAAAATTGAAAAATAGGATTTTATGGCTTGGGAATCCTATATATGGTATATGCAGATTTTTGATGAGGTTGTTGGTTATTGGTGATGAAATCTTATGAGTTTGGCATTTTAGTATGATTAAATGCATTACTTAGTAAAGTGTAAACAATTAAAATAAATTGTTTATAAGTTTAAGAAATGATTACAATATTGTGGTAGTATTAATAATATTAGATTATGAGATTATTAAGTGATTTATAACATTTTGATTAAGGTGTTATGAAATCATTGATTTATGAATCTTACTCGTGAAATTAAATGCATTTGTTGATCGTATTGTTTTTATTATCATATATAACATTTTTATAATCCCGGTGATGAAATTTCTCTTTGACTTAAGTGTAAAGATGGGTAGATTATTGGTATGATCGTGACTATGGGTTCTCTTTGGCCATGAAGCAAAAGATGAATTGTTGGTTGGTATGATCATGACCATTGAATTTATAATTGAATATTTTTAGCTTAAGTGCAAAGGTGAATTGATCAACATGATTATAATTATGGTTTATATAAATTCTGAAATGATTATATATTTCTTTGAGATATGAATATCTTTGACCTGTAGTGCAAAGATGACCTGTTGATGAATATCTTTGGTCCGTAGTGCAAAGATAACCTGTTGTTGAATATCTTTGGCCTGTAGTGCAAAGATGACCTGTTGTTGAATATCTTTGGCCTATAGTGCAAAGATAAACTGTTAATGAATATCTTTGGCCCGTAGTGCAAAGATGAATTTATGATTATGAACAGGAACTGTGATTTGGTATAACCACGATCTTTGATGTTTC
The DNA here is from genome assembly GCA_020205605.1 of Panax ginseng. Taxonomy (NCBI): domain Eukaryota; kingdom Viridiplantae; phylum Streptophyta; class Magnoliopsida; order Apiales; family Araliaceae; genus Panax; species Panax ginseng. The sequence goes on from CM035137.1 coordinate 127,462,043, forward strand.
AGGTCAAGATAGGTGATAAAAATTATCTTTGTTTTGGATGAGAAGGGGAATTTAGAATCACAATTATGATTATGAGTTATTCATAGGATTGTGGACAGTAATTGTTGATTGATGTTACAGGGATAAAACATTGTTGGTGGAGTTTTAACATGGAGAAGATAATAGACTTTATGGTCTATTTGACTCTTCTAATGGATTGCTCATTCCGCTGCAACTATGGTTGAAAAGTTTTATCATCTACCATATGTTCTAAATCTCTGATTTATTACTTATGAAGGCTATTGATAATTTAATTATCTTTAGTCATGATATTCTTTACTAAGCTAGTTGTGCTCACCCTTTTGCTTTACAATTCCTTTCAGGTAATAAGAGTGTAGCAGGGTCGAGCGGGATAACAGAGGGAATAGAATCTGTGGTCTATAGTGCTTGAGGTTCTCCCTAAATAGTATGGAAATAATTTTATTGAGAACTTTAGATAAGTGTGTCGTATTGTATACGTCATTTGATATTTAATTTTGGTGAACCGAATAGGGTGAGGCGAACCCAATTTTGGAAGGGTGTTTTGTCACTATCATACAAGATGTCTAATGACATACAATCTCGTGTTATCATAAGAAAGGGTTGTGCACATCCACTTGCTGAGTATATCTACTAGCACTACCTATATGATCTTGGAGTTTGATTGAAACATAATGTTCAATTGCAGACGGTGGAGATAGTTATATATCAAGATAAGACTCACCATTGGAAGGAACATGATAGTATTCTTCTCATTTTTCTTTGGAGTCTATTGGATCAACCAAGGATAATTCTCTGGACATATGATATCAATCAAAACTTAGATTCTTGGCCTCCTATGTACGAAGGTTTCCTTGAGCATTTCCCAAAGATTTTAATTTTTACAGTTATTAACTGTACCTTTATGTAAGGTATCACTGTGAGGTGCTGTCCATGGTTGGGACACGAGTCACGGTTGGTATATATTTGTATCAAAACTCACAACATATGTGTTGTTATGGTAATAAAGTTGTAGTTGTTTTCTATACCATGTATTTGGCGACTCAGAATAGGTTGGATGGATTGGACCTATATTGGGGGCATCACAAGCTGATTGCATGCACTTGAAACGAGCATTTCTGGAGTTATCGCCAAAACTATAACAACATTCCTTGGGGTTATCTCCAAGGATGAAACTCAGGGTTATCTCAGAGGTTGGAAATGATACTCCCGGTGTGTGTTAAAGTTGAGACCGAACTTAGATAGTATCCTATATGGATGTGTCTTTGTCTTCGGGGTTATCTCTGAAAGACGAATCTGCCTTCCTGCAATGTTAGTAACAGGTATGCAAAAAATTTTGAGTTTCTACAGACGCCCCTCTTTATCATATTCATGCAATGCAAGGCATGTATAGGATAACGAATTCTAGACACTTGATATGCAACAAGATAAACATAATGCTATGTGCAGCAACATGATGCAAATGTATGATGCTTGAATAAGATGATTATCGGTTCCCTGTTAATCCCGTTGGGATGAAAATCAGTGATGTCTTGGACATGCGATCCAAGTCTTCAAGGACGTTGACATTGGGGCTATCACCAAAGTCCTAAATCCTAGACACATACTTTTACTCCATAGAGGTACCTCTTGTGTACAAGAGATCTGTGGGGAGAAAGCTTTATCTGTTTGAGGATATGTATAACATATCCCACCCTCCTGTCGAAGTTACTACCAACATCATGTATTTGTCAGGGTTGCATGACCTTCGCTGATGTGTGTATCACCGGATAGATCCCTATTGGGCAAACTGTCAAGGCTGCTTGACCTTCATTGATGTGTGTATTAATGGTTGCATCACGTTGTGACCCCCATCGGGGATACTTTGTCATAGATAAGTTTCTTTGATGGGTTTACTTGCCACCGGCTGAGATAACGTCAAGGTTGCTTGACCTTTATTGATGTGTGTATCAATGGTTGAGAATGCGTTGTAACCCCCGTCGGGGATACATAGATGTTTGAAATTTTGTGTTGTGACCCCTGTCGAGGATACATTATCAATTTGTAGCTTCTTCGTTGTAACCCCCGCCGGGGATACTTCTTTAATTCATAACTTCGGCGTTGTAAGCCCGTAAATACTTCTTCAGGTTGTGACCACCGATTTGTGACATCAAACTGTGTGAGGTATTCTTGAGCAAGTCGAGGCCACTTATAGTATAACTAATGCAAATGCGTAATACCAATGAGTGAGATATGGAGCGAGTTTGGCCCATGAAAACCGTGGATTTTAAAGCTATTCCGCTCAATCGCGTAGCATTTTTATTCCTGATTTGGCATTTTCAGCTTGTGAGACCTACTTTGCAACTCTAACTAGATCGAGCCAGAGGTGTGGGACCCATATAAGGGTGCCATAGGTACACCTGCAGTAGTCGCAGGTGGACCTGCGGCCAACCGTGGCTATGTAAAGCCTGGAGGTTGCTTTCATAAGTCATTTTCAAGTCAAGGCTTTCTGAAGGAAATCTGAGAGCTCTTCTTGGACACTGCTTAGTTTCGTGAAACTTTCGCATATATTCGCCACCGTATAAGCATTCTTAATCATCCCGTAACATATGCATGTATTCTTTTCTAGTTTCTATCCGTTAGAAAATGACTTATCACATGAAATGCACTTAGACACATAGTAGTGAATATGCATGCTGATATGACTTTACAAAAAATATTCAACACAGTAAATGTTAGTATTAAACCTTGCTGAACATAATGATGTGAAAAAATTTAACTTTTGAAATAGTCAAATTGGCACTTCTTACTGTCATTTCTTATCCTATTTGAGGAAAAATGAGTAAAGGTGGAAAAGTAAAATAATCCTGTTAATTAGATTACACTTACGAATTTTTTACTGTGATGTATTAAATGCATTTAGGATGTATATAACTGTTGGTAGGTGTGCTACTGAATGGCCACCTAGTCATGCCTATGTGCATGTGGATAGTCCCATTTACAAAGGGGGCTATGGAAAAAAATTTCCAAAACGTAGGCATTGGGTAGTCATGCATTTTAAACTCTACTGTATCTGTATGTTAAAACAATGCATGCATACATGTAATCATAAAATGCATTTTAAAAAGCTCCAGGTAAGAATTTACCATACCCTTTCTGAGGTGATTTGGAGACTTGTTGTCCAGATATTATGGATCTGCATCAACTGAGTAGTTCCCGCAGGACCACTTCTGGTGTACGGAGGAGGGCTTCTGAAGTGCCTCAACCTTGTTCTGTTAGACAACCTCATCGTTTAGTGGAGGTGGTGATACGTCATATCCGGGTTAAAGTGCCAGATGTCGAGGACGAGGAGGAGGATGTACCAATTGAGGTTCCTGCTCCTGCTGTACGTGTTCCCCATAGGGATTTACCAGGTATTCAAGTGGCGAACCCAGATCTTCTAGGTGACTTGAGTTGGCATCCTTCAGTGTACTTGCACCCAAACGAGGTATGAAGTTAGATCTTAATCTTCCTTATTTCCTATTGATGAGGAGCAAAGGGTTCTGATTTTGATCTGCATTTGATGTAGGTTCCCGGCTTTACACAGCCTCGAGGGAACTAGTTCAGCATCCACTCTATGTAACATGCTTTGCACGATGACTATAGAGCGATTGTACATGGCTGGGGATTTGGGATGTTCTTTTCCATTCTTCTTGTTGTTGTCCTTGGGGTTACCTCAGGGCATTATCTCGAGCGGCCGGTTTTACTGCACTCGATCCTCCATTCTTTGGATCGTGAGGTGATGATGACGCCGATGGATTGGCGATTTATCACAGGTATGGAGTTTGGAGGGGATCCAGTGCCTTGTACGACGGATATAACCCCTACTACAGTCAAATCCTTGTTGGGAGTTCCGGCGGAGGCGCTCAAGGGTAGGACTGTACGTATAGGTCCTTTGAGTGTAGATGCTATGAGCGGGCTGTTGAGTGAGCCTATACCCGATGATGTGAGAGTCAGGGATCACATTCTCCGGCGATTGTTCCTGATGATCATTAGGGGTTGCTTCATAGCAGATAATTCTTCTATGGTGTCTTTCGCTTTGATCAGCGCCACTCGACACATGGACCGTATAGGAGACTATGATTGGGGTTCCTACACCTTTGCCCACTTGACGCGTGGACCGTATAGGAGACTATGCGATCGCGGGGCTTGACCGAGGCTTGGTTAGGATTCTACCCATTTCTGCTGGTGAGTATTTCTCTTGTCTTTTCCCATGTACAGGTTAAGAGCGTTGACTTACAATAGATGTTTTCCTTTGTGTTGGCAATTTTGGGCCTATGAGAGGCTTCCATGTTTGCATCCTATGAGCATGCTAGGTTTAGACACCTATCCTCGAGGACGGAGATGGCATCATTCCATTTTGGCGGAGGTCCCTGTAGCTGAGGGTTTCACTCATTGCCGCCTACAGCTGGAGTTGTTGACAGTGGATGTCATCACATGGGTTCCCTATTCTGGGGTGCATTTGAGTGTTGGATTTGAGGATGGGTACCCGACTGGGGTTAAGTACGTGATTTCAACCCGTAGGATTCCTCTCTTCACAGATGGTGGATGGGAGCTCTATTTAGGAGAGCGTGCTATCAGGAGCACTACAGGAGAGATTCGCATGCCGATCTTGCCTCCTGACAGGCGTTATTGGCCTGTTTCGCAGTTACCCATCATTGATATCCCATTGTTGGGGGTTGACGATTTCACATTATCAGAGGGTCCATGAACTCAGGATATGTTCCAGCATTGGTGGTTCCCTCGTACCATTGGAGCTCAAACCTGCGCCACACAGTTTATGGGGGATATGGTTCCAGGATCCGTGATGATGATGAATTGGCTAGCCTGTGTCAGAGATCCGACTCATGTGACACAGATTAACAGTTTGACCCGGCAGTTGGATCGGGCACTTTTCTTTATCCGGCACTTGGGTAGAGATCCTTCAGAGGCAGATACTTTTGATCCTTCCATCTCTAGCGCTAGCCCCTCAGGTGACCCATATGGCTTTGCCGATGCAGATCCTCCCTTGTATAGGCCTGACATCCCTATATATAGAGATCCAGTGACTCAAGAGGAGTTACATCAGGTGGACAGGATTAACGATGTAGACATCGATACCATTGACTTCTTCTGATGTATATTCTCGTTATCACTTTTGATAGGCCTCTGTTAGATGTTGGGTAGCTTCGCCCCATTCTCGCTATATCTTTTGATAGGCCTCTATTAGTTGCTGGGTAGCTTCGCCCCATTTTCCTGTATTTTAGCTGTACAGAGATATATTAGATGATGATATACTTAGGAATATATGTACAATTTTCCATTCCCTATGTCATATTTCCATCTATTGTATCATGCATGTTATTATGTTATGCATATGTATGTATGTCCAGAGATATTCAGCATTGGGATGGTCTTATGACACGGCCCATACATATGTCTTCTTCGACAGTTAGCCGTATTGATCATACCCCACCATTTTTGGTGGCATTGGGTATGCGATCGTGGTATGATAACATGTCACCATCAGACAAGGTGCCCGTAGATCATTTGTTGCAGCATACTATGACCTTGTTGATGTTTTAGGTTCCCACAGGATTCGCGGAGGGCATGCTAGAGCACTGGGTATCAGAGAGGCAGGTTTTTCGTTTTGGGGCCCAGGAGTTGACTCCTACTCTGGAGGAGTATGCACGATTGACGATGCTGCCGTTGGGCAACCTTGAGTGCACATGGCGATTAGAGACATGAGTAGGCTGTTTATGACCCTCACCAGATTGAGGCGCATGGTGGTACAGGATGAGATTACATATGGCCACGTGATATCGCAGCATTTTCTGTATGACAAATTAGGCTCTGAGGATAGTTATGCACGGTATTCTGAGGATTTTACCACACCGGAGGATCATTGGCGTTTGGCTAGAGTGGATGTACTACTATTATGCGTACTGTCTTATGTCTTCATGCTACGATATATGGATGAGTTGGACATTGGCGTCATTATGGTAGTGAGAGCTCTCAAGGAGGGTCACACCATCATACAGATGATTATGGCATAGACTCTGAGGTCGGCCATATATTGTTGCACTTATTCGGCAGGGGTGTTCACAAGCAGCTCGATCATGCTATACGTGTGGTTTATGTCACACATGAGACCGATTGGCACTTTCTGACGGAATGGGTATTGTTTCACCCATGATATAGCCATTTCGTACTCCTTTCATCCTGCGGAGGGTACATATGTTGCATCTTGGTCAGCTTTCCTGGCAGGGATTGGAGATCCGTTTGCTATACTGCCGTGTACAGGGCTTAGTTCACCCTACAGCTTCATTACTTATGCTCCGGGCATGGATTATCTTCCTCTAGATAGTTTGAGAGGGATGATCACCTACCACCCACTGGCCATGAATTGTTAGTTTGACCAGTTTAAATATTTCTATCCATTTGAGGGGGCAGTGAGTCAGCGTTTCAATTCACGGCATTTATCAGCAGAGGACAGATCCAGGTTGTATGCCTGTTGAGATCAGCGAGAGCTAGTTGAGTTTTCTGTCAGTCATCTAGGTTATTCTACAGAGTATTCAGCATAGATGGAGACAGAGACTGCATCGACTATGGTAGTATCCACAGTGCAGGATATTGATTCCGACGATGAGGAGCCTATGGACAAGGCTGACGTTCCCATCGATGGGGACTTAACTGCTGGGTTTCCAGCATTTGTGATGGATTCTCCCACTCAAAAGTGCCATCAAGTTATTCAAAGATTCAAAGATGTTTGGGAGCAGAGCCTACATCTGATGACCTATAAGAGAGATTAGGTTAGGACCTCGATGTTGACAACTCTTGATAGGAGAGACGCCGCTCTATTAGAGACGGATGAGGCTAGATCTGTGACAACCCGAGAATTTAGATAATTTATTAAAATCTTAAATGATTGATTTAAGGTCAAATAATAGAACTGCATGTAAAATAAGTGTATGTATTTAACATTTTTAGGAATGAATTTTGTGAATTTAAAACTTTTTTGGTAAAGGTTTACAATGTTAAGAATATCCGTATATGTGGATATGTTAGGTGTATATGGTTATGTATGTGTTCATAATGTGGTTAAGGGTTAAGGGTTGACCAGATAAAACTTATCACTGTCAAATCCTAGGTATATATTAAAGAACGATAACGTTATGTTAGAAAATCCTAACGTCGATAAGAAACCCTAAAAGCTGGTTCAAACTCTAATTCGGAAATTTAAATGATATGAATAAGTTAAACGTCATTAACTATAAATTTATTAGGAAAACCTAATGAATTACTTGAAACCTAAGTGCTTATTAGAAAACCCTATTATCGGCTATGGAAACCCTAATTACGATTTTAGAAATCAGTAACCCTAATTTGGGATATTAAAACCCTAAGTGGGAAGCTTGAAGATAAGTATAAAGTTTCTATGTTATTAAATTGTAAGTGTAATTAGGGATAACCCTAATTGATTAATTGAAAGCCCTAATTTTTAATGTTGGAAACCCTAATATACGATTAGAGAAAACCTAATTATAAATTTATAGTGTTTAATGTTAATTAGGAAACATAAATCCTAATTTTCAAGATATAAGTAATTAGAAAACCCTAATTTCTAAATTAGAAACCTAATTTCTAAATTAGAAAGATTATTTTCTATGTAAAATCCTAATTAGTGGGTTATAAACTCTAGTGACCAATTATGATCCTAATTGCTAAATTAGCAAATTTAATTAGAAATAATAATCCTAATTGGCAAGCTTAATTTATGATTAGGAAATTTTAATATAATTATCAAATCCTAATTATAATTTAGAAATATTAATTTTATATTTTGAAAACTTAAATTGGAAATCCTAGAAATTTATTTTTTTTAAATCCTAAGGGTTCAAACCCTAAACCCTAAAGGCTCAAACCCTAAACCCTAAGGGTTGGAGCATTTGACAATTTAGCCACTAAAAGTACAAACCAAATGACCAAAGTGCCCTTATATTATTTTAATAAGGTGGAGTGTGGATCTAACCCTACTTGTGGTTGGTAACCAACCCTAGGATAGCCATGTGGTCTAGAAAGCTACTTTAATCAATCAACAAATTGATCACATGATCAGCCATTACATATTATCATTATATATATGGATCAAAGAGAGGAAAAGTTATAAAACCAAGCTCAATTGCATCCTTACACTCAACCAAACCTTTCTCTCTTCTTAGCCACGAAAATGTTGAGTAAATCAGTCACTAGTAAGAACATTAGCAAGCCAGAAACAAATCATAAAGATCAGAGTCAAGATCAAAGCATTTTTGAGGTATAAACCCTAATCCTAGAAATCCTATGATTCTATGTTAGATCTTGTTGTTGATTAGTTAATGTGGTGTATTTAGGTGTCATTTAGTGATCTGAGTTGTTAAATCCCAGATCCATAACATCAAAATACTCGAATCTTGCATTTTAGAAATCTTGAAAATGTTGAAATGTTGTCCACGACCTTATGTGTGTGGTCATAGATCTTTGTTTAATCATGATTTTTGTTGTTTGATGTTTTGGATTGGTAGTATGGTAGGAGGTCTTTCATCCGGAAGTGGTATTTTGGCCATTGGATGTCTAGATTACAAGATATACTCGGTTGAAAACTTAGTTATTGACCGGCATATGCCCGGTCAAAAATCTGGGTAACACGAACTGCATGAACATCGTCTGACAACTTTTTACATGGCCCAGATATGTCAAATTTAATGTGTTAGGATGTTGTTGTTGTAGCATACTTGTTGCCTTGTATATGTACTTTAAATTTATATCTTTAGATCCCACTAATAATCAACAGATCGGTGTGATGATGAGTTGGTCAAACCAGTACGACATTTATATTTACGATTTAAGGATTTTCCCAGAAACTCTAAGAACGTTATTTCTGTCAGGCTTTGACTAAGTTTTAGCTAGTGTTTGGGATGTTATTGAACTGTGAATTTAATATGTTGTTGTTCCTTGTCACGAATACTACTAGTTTGAATCATAAAAACATCAAAAGGAAGAATAGAACCTAGATTAAAATGACCTAAAAAGTACCTAGACGAACTGTTGGGTTTCTGGGGAAACCCAGAAACCGTCTGACAAGGTTTTTGATCGCCCGAGATCTTCTTTGTTTTTTGTTGTTGGATAGCCATGATATCTTGATGGATAATAATAGTATTACACTAATACTACAACTATAACAATTTATCTGCCCTGAAAACACAATCATCATGATTATATAGCTGGTCAAACCTACCCTCTTGAGCACTGACACAGTTTTCGGGTTGGGCTCAAGAACACCTATAGCGATAGCTTAAATATTATAGAAGGCCCTTTAATGACGCTTATTTTTTGAAAAATAGATTATTTTAATAAATAAATAGAAATAAATGGTTTTAAATTATTAAAAATACATATTAAATTACGAAAAATTTATTTAAAGCCTTAAAAATAGTTTTAATTATTTGGAGTATATTTCAAAAATATTTATAATTTTTGGAATATAAATGGTATTTATTTATTTAATTATAATATTAGATAAATTATTTAAAAATAGTTTTAATTCATGAAAAATCGTGAAAAATTATATTATGGTATTAAAAAATATTTTAAGTTATCCGGATGACTTTTTATATTTTGTGATGAATTTCATTAATATTTATTATTAATGATAATTAGTTTATTTAATAAATATATTAGATAAATTGTGGAAAAATAGAATTTATGGTTTAAAAATCATATAAAAATGATTTATGCGTTATAAAAATATTTTGAGTTATAAAATATAACTTTTGATATTTTGTTATGAAAATATTAATATTTTAATACTTATAGCAATTATCGGATAATGAATTTGATTGTTTAAAAATCATAGAAATATAATTTTAAGGTATTAAAAATACTTTAATATATTATGAATATATTATAATATTATGTTATGATTTTCATTGATATTTGGTATTAAATAAATATTAATGATTAAAGAATTATGTGGTATTTAATTCATTTAAATACGATATAAGTGATTGAAAAATTATGATAAATGATATTAATTATCCTAAAAAAATTTTGCAAGTTTATGAAAAATGTTTTTTGATGCTATATGATTATCTAATATTATTGTTAATTGTTTAGGTGAGAGTTTAATTGAACTTAAACTTCGATATTGTCCGATTTGACCATCGAGATGATTGAATTGTGTCGGTTTCAACTTAGACTTAAATAGTCTAATTTGATCTTAAGTCTTATGTGTTTATATGGTAGGATGAATTATGTGATAATGTGTTTAGGTTATTTTATCTTTGTGATGATATTATTCTAATATTTGGAGATCGGTATTATCTCATATTAGGTCTTGGATAAAGCTAAGTTATTTTTCATATCGGTAATCAACGGAGCGAAGCAAGTTTGTTTTTCTTAACTCTATTAAGAGTGTTTCATTCAGATATGCTTATGGGTAATCATTACTGATTGCCATGTAGAATTGTACTCTGTACATCTTGTATGTATAAGTCGGTATGAAAGGTTGATCACCTTCATTACCAGTTGGTCCGATATATATATTGTTCATATGTAATACTTGTTCGATCCAAAAGTTTGTTCATGCTAATTTACAACTACATTGTGAATTATAGCCAGCTTATTATTCAGACTCTTTCAATCATGATATATCGTTAAATTGTATTTAAACTTGCTGGGCAACTTTCATGCTCACCCTTGCTATATCATGATAAAACATTGCAGATAAAGACGAATGCTTCGCATCAAGGAAAGTTAAAGATGCCCCGACTTAGAGTTAATATGCGCGATTAGATTTGTAATAGTCTTATATGATGATGATAATATCATGTGTCACATAAGTTATGAAATGTGTATAAGTTATGGTTACTCGACCTTGGGGATAGTGTATAATATTTAATGTATAAACAATTTATGTTTATATCTTCCGCATGGGCGCTTATAGAAATAATGTAACCGGATCATGATTCGGGACCCGGATTGGGCGCTTACAATTAATATCAAAGTCGTTGGTTATAAACCCTAGGTAGAGTTACCTTAGACTAATAACCGCAGTGATAGGATAAGATCTAACTCACAAAGAGTTAGTGTGTCGGTATGATTCAAAGACGAATCTCGGCGAGTTATAAAGATGCAGAGTTCCCTAACTCTGATAAAGAAGTTAAGAATCAAAAAGTTATATTTAAGTATGGTACAATTGTACTCTTTAATAGTTGATGTATGGTATCTGGGCTAAACAATTCCTTCATAGAGCGAAGGTATATACGAACTAGCAACTCGGAGCCTAGTTTGTTGGTTGTTTGTGGGAAACCACTCAGCGTACCATATTGAAACTGTTAGAGACTCGATGTGTACCAAGTATAGAAAGAGGATAGATCGAGTCTAAAAGACTGAAAGTGCAGGGATAGGAGATCGTAAAACAAAACGATTAAGTCATAAAATTGAATCATAATATATACGATGAGATCACCCCGTGATCTGATAAGGTTATGACAACCAGAAAGAATCAATTTGGTGATTGAAAAATCTACAGCAAGATGTTGTTTATCAGTTGTACTATGAAATGGTACTATGAAAACTCATGAAAGAGTTATGGATTATGAATACGAATTAAATGAAATTCGTATGGAAAAGGGGAGTAAATATTAGGTGGGGATTTCAATTGAGGACTCCTGTTAGGAGGTGAGTTGTATGATTCTTTGTTATGGGAGTCGAATTGTACTTGGTGTAACAACCACTTAGTTTTTGGCATTGATAATCATTGAAATGTTTGTGTCGCTATTATTTTCTATATGCATGTTAAGAGGGTGATTCATTTCTCATGTGTATATACAAATAGATAGGTTATAGGTAGAGAATATAAGGTTAAGTACACGAGTTCTTAAAACTCATACTTATGTTACGTTCTTGACTCATGGTTATATAAAATGTTTATGAACCCCTCAAATGAATGGACGCCAAAAGTCCGACTAGGACAAGTTCTTAAACTCATATGATTGTGGCAATTAATGAACTCATAAGTGTGATTTTATGAACTGGGTATAGTTTGTGTGAATGGAGTATTAAGGATTATAGGAGCAGATAGAATGTTTAAGCAAATGATTATTAGTGGAGGCATTAGGTTTTCCTAAACTCCTAGCTATGCTAAACTTTTAAATTTTTGACATCAATCTAAATACGCACTATGTGCCTTTTAAAAAAAAATGTAGACTCGTAATCATTTTTGAAACGGTTTAAAAGTACATCTATCTATGCTACTTATTTTGGCTAGACTCAAATGATTTGAAATATCAAAATTTGTTTTTAATTATCACTCATGTACCATGTAACTTTGAAGCCGAGATGATAAAAATATGATGGAGTTGTAAATACAGAATAATACTTAGTGTGAATTTGACTCAAGTCATTGTTCCACTATTGTATGATGTGTTATGACAAAGTCATACAATGACGGCATCCTCAAACGGACTGTTAATACAGTACGGCATCATGACGTCATTCTCAAAAATGTTTTCAAAAAGTTTAATTTGCCAACGGGGTTTGGCTACACCTAAATAATTCGATTGAATTGAATTATCGATATGAGTCTATGCTATTTGATTCAGATAGACTAATGTTATTAAAACTCTAAATATTCATTGATAGAAATTTCCCGAACCAAATTGTTTTGGTGCGGAATCCTATGATAAGACTGAGGTGAACAATGTTGTTTGGATAAATAATCCAATCTGATAGCGTAAATATTCGCTAAAAATGATTAATACGTTATGCACGACGTAAGAGTACGATAGGCTAATTACCTAAAATACTAGCATGGGTAGTTTACCTTCTTCGTGATTGTAAACATACTATTAACCATTATAAAGGGGTAGATTACCTTTTTCTTAATTGAAATAGGTAGCGGGTAGTAATACCTATAAACCTCAGAAGTTCATCGTCTATATGACCCCTCAGCACAATTTGAAAACTTTTGCTCTTGTGAGTGGTGTATTGGGTAGCATGTGATGTGTATAAATTGGTGTAAGTAGTATGGTGTATGGTGTAAGGTGCACGGTGTAAGGTGAAAGGTGAATTTCGGGGGACTTAAATTCTTATAAGGAGGGTGAATGTGACAACTTGAGAATTTAGACAATTTATTAAAATCTTAAATGATTGATTTAAGGTCAAATAATGAACCTAGATGTAAAATAAGTGTATGTATTTAACATTTTTAGGAATGAATTTTATGAATTTAAAAACTTTTGGTAAAGGTTTACAATGTTAAGAATATCGTATGTGGATATGTTCTATGTATATGGTTATGTATGTGTTCATAATGTGGTTAAGGGTCAAGGTTGACGGATAAAACTTATCACCATCAAATCCTAGGTATATATTAAAGAACGATAACGTTATGTTAGAAAATCCTAACGTCGATAAGAAACCCTAAAAACCTGGTTCAAACTCTAATTCGGAAATTTAAATGCTATGAATAAGTTAAACGTCATTAACTATAAATTTATTAGGAAAACCTAATGAATTACTTGAAACCCTAAGTGCTTATTAGAAAACCCTATTACTGGCTATGGAAACCCTAATTACATTTTTGAGAATCCGTAACCCTAATTCGGGATATTAAAACCCTAAGTGGGAAGCTTGAAGATAAGTATAGAGTTTCTATGTTATTAAATTGTAAGTGTAATTAGGGATAACCCTAATTGATTAATTGGAAAGCCCTAATTTTTAATGTTGGAAACCCTAATGTACGATTAGAGAAAACCTAATTATAAATTTATAGTGTTTAATGTTAATTAGGAAACATAAATCCTAATTTTCAAGATATAAGTAATTAGGAAACCCTAATCTAAATTAGGAAACCTAATTTCTAAATTAGAAAGATTATTTTCTATGTAAAATCCTAATTAGTGGGTTATAAACTCTAGTGACCAATTATGATCCTAATTACTAAATTAGCAAATTTAATTAGGAAATAATAATCCTAATTGGCAAGCTTAATTTATGATTAGGAAATTTTAATATAATTATCAAATCCTAATTATAATTTAGAAATATTAATTTTATATTTTGAAAACTTAAATTGGAAATCCTAGAAATTTATTTTTTTAAATCCTAAGGGTTCAAACCCTAAACCCTAAAGGCTCAAACCCTAAACCCTAGGGTTGGAGCATTTGACAATTTAGCCACTAAAAGTATAAACCAAATGACCAAAGTGCCCTTATATTATTTTAATAAGGTGGAGTGTGGATCTAACCCTACTTGTGGTTGGTAACCAACCCTAGGATAGCCATGTGGTCTAGAAAGCTACTTTAATCAATCAACAAATTGATCACATGATCAGCCATTACATATTATCATTATATATATGGATCAAAGAGAGGAAAAGTTATAAAACCAAGCTCAATTGCATCCTTACACTCAACCAAACCTTTCTCTCTTCTTAGCCACGAAAATGTTGAGTAAATCAGTCACTAGTAAGAACATTAGCAAGCCAGAAACAGATCATAAAGATCAGAGTCAAGATCAAAGCATTTTTGAGGTATAAACCCTAATCCTAGAAATCCTATGATTCTATGTTAGATGTTGTTGTTGATTAGTTAATGTGGTGTATTTAGGTGTCATTTAGTGATCTGGGTTGTTAAATCCCAGATCCATAACATCAAAATACTCGAATCTTGCATTTTTAGAAATCTGGAAAAATGTTGAAATGTTGTCTGACAGCCTTATGTCAGTGGCTGTAGATCTTTGTTTAATCATGATTTTTGTTGTTTGATGTTTTGGATTGGTAGTATGGTAGGAGGTCTTTCATCTGGAAGTGGTATTTTGGCCATTGGATGTCTAGATTACAAGATATACTCGGTCAAAACCCGTTGACCGGGCATGACCGGTCAAAAATCTGGGCAACACGAACTGCATGAACAACGTCTGACAACTTTTTACATGGCCCAAATATGTCAAATTTAATGTGTTAGGATGTTGTTGTTGTAGCATACTTGTAGCCTTGTATATGTACTTTAAATTTATATCTTTAGATCCCACTAATAATCAACAGATCAGGCGTGACAGTTGGTCAAACCAGGCATGACCTTCATATTTACATTTACAGGAATTTCCCGAAACTCTAAAGAACGTTATTTCACGGGGCTTTGACTAAGTTTTAGCTAGTGTTTGGGATGTTATTGAACTGTGAATTTAATATGTTGTTGTTCCTTGTCACGAATACTACCAGTTTGAATCATAAAAACATCAAAAGGAAGAACAGAACCTAGATTAAAATGACCTAAAAAGTACCTAGACGAACTGCTGGGTTTCTGGGGAAACCCAGAAACCGTCTGACAAGGTTTTTGATCGCCCAGATCTTGCTGTTTTGTTGTTGGATAGCCATGATACTGATGGATAATAATAGTATTACACTAATACTACAACTATAACAATTTATTTGCCTCAAAAACACACATCATCATGATTATATAAATTGGTCAAACCTACCCCTTGAGCACCGACACGGGTTTTACAGGGTTGGGCTCAAGAACACCTATATGACAGATTTAAATAAGCTATAGGGCCCTTTAAATGACGCTTATTTTTTTTGAATAGATTATTTTAATAAATAAATAGAAATAAATGGTTTTAAATTATTAAAATACATATTAAATTAAAAAAATTTATTTAAAGCCTTAAAAATAGTTTTTAATTATTTGGAGTATATTTTGAAAATATTTAATATTTTTAGAATATAAATGGTATTTATTTATTTAATTATAATATTAGATAAATTATTTAAAAATAGTTTTAATTCATGAAAAATAGTGAAAAATTATATTATGGTGTTAAAAAATATTTTAAGTTATTCGGATGACTTTTTATATTTTGTGATGAATTTCATTAATATTTATTATTAATGATAATTAGTTTATTTAATAAATATATTAGATAAATTATGGAAAAATAGAATTTATGGTTTAAAAATCATATAAAAATGATTTATGCGTTATAAAAATATTTTGAGTTATAAAATATAACTTTTGATATTTTGTTATGAAAATATTAATATTTTAATACTTATAGCAATTATCGGATAATGGATTTGATTGTTTAAAAATCATAGAAATATAATTTTAAGGTATTAAAAATACTTTAATATATTATGAATATATTATAATATTATGTTATGATTTTCATTGATATTTGGTATTAAATAAATATTAATGATTAAAGAATTATGTGGTATTTAATTCATTTAAATACGATATAAGTGATTGAAAAATTATGATAAATGATATTAATTATCTGAAAATTTTTGCAAGTTTATGAAAAATATTTTGGTGATGCTATGATTATCTAAGATTATTGTTAATTGTTTAGGCGAGTTTTAATTGAACTTAAACTCGATATTATCCGATTCGACCGTCGGGATGATTGAATTGTGTCGGTTTCAACTTAGACTTAAATAGTCGATTTGATGCTTTAAGTCTTATGTGTTGTATGGTAGCGAGGATTATGTGATAATGTGTTTAGGTTATTTTATATTTGTGATGATATTATTCTAATATTTGGAGATTGGTATTATCTGTATTAGGTCTTCGGATAAAGCTAAGTTATTTTTCATATCAGTAATCAACGTTGCAGGCAAGTTTGTTTTTCTTAACTCTATTAAGAGTGTTTCATTCAGATATGCTTATGGTTAATCATTACTGATTGCCATGTAGAATTGTACTCTGTACATCTTGTATGTATAAGTCAGGTATGAAAGGCTGATCACCTTCATTACTAGTTGGTCCAGATATATATTGTTCATATGTAATACTTGTTCAGTCAAAAGTTTGTTCATGCTAATTTACAACTACATTGTGAATTATAGCCAACTTATTATTCAGACTCTTTCAATCATGATATATCCTTAAATTATATTTAAACTTGCTGGGCAACTTTCATGCTCACCCTTGCTATATCATGATAAAACATTGCAGATAAAGACGAATGCTTGGATCTGAGAAAGTTAAAAACAGATTCTAGCTTAGATTTAATATGCGCGATTAGATTTGTAATAGTCTTGTATGATGATAATATCATGTGTCAGATAAGTTATGAAATGTGTATAAGTTATGATCACTCGACCTTGGGGATAGTGTATAATGTTTAATGTATAAACAATTTATGTTTATATCTTCCGCAACAGTTATAGAAATAGCGAACCGGATTTGGGACCCGGATTATTCTGAAGATCGACCGAGGATGCATTGATTGTGTGTATGGATGGCGCCTCTATCTGCTAGGGATGTGGCCATTAAAAGTAACCCATACGACCGGCATCCTTATGAGTGCATATATTGATGAGCATAGCATTTTTTTGTTCTGGTAGGGGTTAGACTAAACCATAAATGGCTGCCTACGTACTCCTATTGAATAGGAGATCAAGTTTGCGTAGTTCGAACCTGGTGTAAGAGGTTCAATGCTGAATGTGAAAGGCTGATGGGTGTAGAAGCTTTATTGATGAAAAAGGGTGTAAAAGTATTTTTGTTGTTTATTGTTTTTGTAGAGAAAGGGAAGAAATTTTTTTTGTTGTTTTTTTTATTGCGACCGGGCCATATAGAATATGGTTGCCTACGTACTCCCGGGTATCAGGGAAATCAGGTCGACGTAGTTCGCCCCTCAGGACGAATTGCAGCCAAAGAGAAGTGTGAATCCCATGTGAAAGATATATTGCGGGGAGAAGAATGTTTGATCCCATGATGGGGACAAACTGCAGGTGTGGAAAAAGTTTGATCCCATCTTCAGGACAAACTGCAAATGTAGAAAAGTTTAATCCCGTCTTTAGGATAAACTGCAGATGTGAAAGGTTTAATCCCGTCTTCAGGATAACCGAAATTGTATGAACTATTTAAAATGAGTTAAAACCAGGCTGCTGGTTTGAAGTGTATGTTTCCCTGAGGGGCAGAAGAGTTTGTCAAAAGAGAGGGTTCAAACTGGAATGACTGATGATTTGATGAATCCATAACCCAGGATGTTTGCTTGATGGTAACTTCATACATAGTACCATTTCACGGTGTCCGAGTTGATAAGCTGTGGAAATTCATCGCCATCCATTCCCTGTAGTCTGAGAGCACCACCTGTCAATACATGCTTGACAACAAACGGGCCTTCCCAGTAAGGAGCGAATTTTCCCTTAGATTGATCTTGGTTGTCAATGATCTTTTTCAAAACCAAGTCATGTTGTTTGAACTTCCGTAGCTGGACTTTTCTGTTGTAGGATCGTGAGATCCTTTGCTAATAAAACTGACCATGGAAGATAGTCGTGGTTCGCCTTTCATCTATTAGAGATAATTGGTGATACCTATCTTGTACCCATTGGTCTTCATCCAATTGAGCATCCATCAACACTCTGAGGGATTCCATTTCCACCTCTATGGGGAGCACTGCTTCCATCCCATAGGCTAATGAGTAGGGGGTTGCCCTAGTGGAAGTACGCATTAAAGTTCTGTAGGCTAATAAAGTCAGAGGCAAGAGGTCAGGCCATCCTTTATGATTGGCGGACATTTTCTGCATGATCTTCTTGATATTCTTATTAACCGCTTCAACAGCACCATTCATCTTTGGACGGTAGATGACGGAGTTAAGGTGTTTGATGTGGAATTTACTGCATAACTCCTCCATCATTTTGTTGTTGAGGTTTTTAGCATTGTCTGACATAATAACCTCTGGTTGTCCATATGGACAGAAGATATTGTTTATGATGAAAGCAATGATGACTTCTTTAGTAACCCTGGGGAAGGAGGCTGCTTCTACCCATTTGGTGAATTAGTCAATCATGGTGAATATGAATCGATGTCCATTACAGGCTTTGGGCTCGATGAGCCCGATCACGTATATTCCCCACATTGAAAAGGGCCATAGCGAACTCATATTGTGGAGTTCCCTTGGAGGGACGTGGATAACATTCCCATGAATTTGGCATTGATAGAATCTTTTGACGTGATCATCACAGTCAGCTTTAAGCGTGAGCCAATAATGCCTTATTTTGAGGATATTCTTGACAAGTAATGGTCTACTCATGTGTGGGCCACATATTCCACCATGGATCTCATCCATGAGCCTCTAAGATTTGTCTTTATCCAGACATTTGAGGAGACCTAAACATGCATTTCTCTTGTAGAGTACATCTCCGCTCAGGTAGAATTTCATAGCAAGTCGATGGATCCGCCTCTTTTCGGTCAGGCTCGCCTCAGCGGGTGTAGATCCATCTCGCAGATACTCCTTGATATGCTGATACCAAGGGTTGTTGATGGGAGGTAACTCATCCGATACTTCTCCAACATAGTTCCCATAAGTTGGGGCCTTTTGCAGGGCAAATATGATGCTTGGCATATTTTCCTTGTCAGGTATGTGAATCAAGGAGGCCAACATTGCTAGCGCATCTGCAAAATCATTCCTATTATGAGGAATTTTAAAAAGGAGATTTCTTCGAACTCCAAAGCCATCTGTAAAACTTGCTGATTGTAAGGCAGCAAATGTAATTCTTTGGTTTGATAGATTCCCGTGGATTGTTTGATTACCAATTTGGATTCCCAAAAGACAGTTAACTGCCTGATGCCCATTGAACGAGAAAGTTTTAACCCCATGATACAGCCTTCATACTTAGGTGTGTTGTTGGTGCTGACAAACTATAATTTGACGGCGATGGGATATTGCTCCCCCGTACCGGATACTAAAACTGCTCCAGCTCCAGAGCCTTTTGTGTTAACAGCTCCATCAAAATACATTTTCCATGTGTGGCATGCATCGTACTGATGGTATTGCTGAACTGTCATTACCCCTTCATCGGGGAAGTATATTTCTAAGGGTTTGTAATCCCCTGCAGGTGCGGTGGCCAGTTGATCTATATTTCCTTGACCTCTGATAGACTTTTGCGTCACATAGATAATGTCAAACTGCTATAGGATCAACTGCCATCTGGACAGTCGACAATTCAGTATGGGCTTAATGAACGCATACTTGAGAGGATCCACGCGGGATATGAGATGGGTTGTGTGACCATGGAGGTAATGTTGTAACCTCATGGAAGCCCATTCTAAAGCACAACAAGTTTTCTCAATCAGAGTGTACTTGTGTTCACTGATGCTGAATCTTTTGCTGAGGTAATTGATAGCTCGTTCTTAGCCTCTATCGTCTTTTTGTCCCAGCATACAGCCCATGGCATTGTCATTAATGGACAAGTACATGAATAGGGGAACATCATCCCTGGGTGGTACCAAAATAGAAACGTTAACCAGCTGCTCTTTAATGGTAAGGAAGGCTTTCTGACACTCATCGTTCCATTTCATGGAGGAGTTCTTCCTTAACAACTTGAAGATGGGCTCACAGGTTGTTGTGAGTTGAGAGATAAACCTGCTAATGAAGTTGATTCTCCCCAAAAATCCACGTATTTCCTTCTAAGTCTGAGGAATGGGCATTTCCTTGATGGCCTGGATTTTGGTGGGATCCAGCTCAATCCCTTTGTGGTTAACTAGGAAACCTAGCAACTTGCCCGATTTGACACCAAAGGCGCACTTGGCTGGATTTAACTTCAAGTTATATTTACGCAACCTGTTGAAAAGCTTTTTGAGATGGTCTAAGAGTTCTTCCTCCTTTCGGTATTTGACGATGATATCATCCACGTAGATCTCTATCACCTTATGTATTAAATCATGGAAAAGAGCCATCATAACTTGCTAATAGGTTGCCCCGACATTGATGAGGCCGAATGACAACCGTCTGTAGGAAAAGGGTCCCCAAGGCGTGATTAAAGTATTTTTCTCACAGTCTTCCTTAGCGACCATAATCTGAGGGTACCCCGCAAAGCAATCTGTAAAGGAGTACATGCCGTATTGAGCAATATTATCAATGAGAATGTGGATAAAGGGTACGAGAAATCTATCTATAAGGCAAGCTTTGTTCAAATCCTGGTAATCCATGCAAACTCGCACCTTTCCTCTTAGTTTAGGCACGAGAACAATGTTGGATATCCACTCTGGATATGTAGACACCATGATAATGAAAGCTTGCAATTGTTTCATAATTTCTTCTTTAACCTTTAAACTCCACTCAGGTTTCAATCACCTGAGTTTTATGTCTGATTAGTTTAAATCCTTCTTTAATGGGAAGGCAATGAAGAACAATGTCAGTGGACAAACCCACCATGTCTTCATGAGACCATGCAAACACATCCTTGAATTGGGTTAATAGTGCAACCATGTCATTCCGTTGGTTTGGGGTGAGGTCTGAACCAAGTGGTTTGGTCAAGGTTGGGTTTAGGCTTGTCTGCGACCCATTCCTTAATCTCCTGAGGTGTTTCAATGTCCTCTAGTATTTCCATCAAGTCTGAGTCCAACTTTGCATCAAAGTTACAATCCTTGTGGAGAGAAGGTGTGACACCCCCAAAACAAGTATACATCACCCATCTTGAGTCGCCAGATACATGGTACAAAAATCAACTACAAACTTAATTATACAACTATCGTGCCAAATATGACAAAATATAGCTGAGAGTTTACATGAATATTGCCTCATAGACAGTATACAAACTCAAATTCAGTCCTCATTACACTTATTATCACACTAAGTAGTGAGGACTGCTATAGCCACCATCTCGGACCATCGCTCCATTCCCCGACTACATACAAATTTATATTCTCATTTCACAAGAGAAAAAGAAAGAAAGAAAGGACTAGCCCAAAGAAGAAATATTATAACTAAGATGATGAAAAATAAATTATCCTTAGCCTTCAACAGTATAACAACTGATAGAATACAATAGACAATAAGTTTTAGATCAACAACTACAGCGGAATAAGCAATCCATTAGAAGAGTCAAGTAGAGCATGATATCTACTATCTTCTATGATTTAAAAGTTTATCATCAATTTTATTCCTATAATACTCATTAATAGTTCTTTATTATACCCAAGACAAATAGAACATTCATCACCTGTCTTCACCTGAACCACCAAAGATGTTAGTTAAATTCACAATTCATGTTTATAATAATGTGAATCAACAATTTCTCCTTGCCACAAAGGCTTAATAGAACATTTACTCAATATCCTTACCCCAAAGGCTAAAGATATTCAAATGTAATAACAATGATCATACCAATCAATTGTCTATCTTTGCACTACTAGCCAAAGATATTCAACTATAAAACCAATGGTCATGATCATACCAATCAATTGCAAGTCAGTGCACTACGGCTAAAGACATTCAACTGTTAACTAATGGTCATGATCCTGTCAATCACATCATCGAATTATCCCTACACTACGACCAAGGATATTCATTAGTATCACAAGTGGTCATGATCATGTCATACACCTATCTATCTTTGCACTACGGGCCAAAGCTATCAATTAACAGTTCATCTTTACACTACGACCAAAGATATCAATCAACAGTTCATCTTAGCACGTAAGCCAAATATATACTACTGTAAACCAATAATCAACAGTCCATCTTTGCACGTAAGACAAAGATATACAACTGTAAAACCAATAATTAACAGTCCATCTATGCACGTAAGCCAAAGATAACTTTCATCACAATATAAGCATGAGGATGATGACAATGATATAAGCATTAATCAAACAAAATCAAGGATAAATATTAAAGACTTTAAATTTATCCAGAGTTTAAAAATATCCAAATTGTCAACATGATACTGCTTTGTGGAGTAAAATTCAAGAATAATATTCATGTACCAAAAATAATTTGGACAAAAAAGAAATATATTTTTCAAGTAAATAGTATCTCGTGAATAGTAATCTCGTGAATAGTAACTCGTGAATAGTAACTCATGAATAGTAACTCGTAAATAGTACTCCATATTCATACATAGTACCGTATACATAAATAATGTCATATACGCAAATAGTTCCATATACATGAATAGTGTCGTATACATGAATAGTAACTCTGGCACAATAAGATAAAGTTTCACAATAAAATCCATATCAATATTTATAACACCTTAATCCAAATGTTATAAATTACTTAATAATCTCATAATCTAATATCATTAATATTACCACAATATTTTAATCATTTCTTAAACTTATAAACAATTTATTTTAATTGTTTACACTTTACTAATTAATGCATTTAATCATCCTAAAATGTCAAACTCATAACATTTCATCACCAATAACCAAAACTCTCATAAAAAATCTGCACATACCTTATATAGGATTCTCAAGCCATAAAATCCTATTTTCCAATTTTCTTACTTCACATAACATATTTAATTCATTTACTCATAACTAGTCCATTTTCATAAAAAAATACCAAATCAGTACAAACAAATTTTTTTTTCTGGGATTTAGCAGAATATAGTCCCATAATGAACATATATTTTTCTCAGAATTTTTAAAATTCATTTACTATTTTTCATATGACTAAAACTACCGAATATTTAGACATTTATCAAAACTTGTACTTTTGTCCAAAAATTCTGAAATTTACAAGGTATACTCCTGTTATATACATGTACTCCCAATAAAAATTTCACCAATTTTGGAGTTAACAACAAGGAGTTATAAGGGTTTACTTTTAAAATAGTCTTTCCCCATAAAATTCATAACTCCTAATCTATACATCCAAAAATTACTATTTTTGGACACAATCTAGAAAACTCAACAAATCATGATTTCCAATTTCTCCAGAATTTTTGAGGGTCGGAAAAATTACGAAACTGCAAATGAATTTTCACCCGCCATGCGGTAATCCACGTAGACAGATCATTTCCACAATTTAATAAAGAATGAATACGAAGGGTACTTCACTATGCATGCGGTAGTCCGCGTAGACAGGTTATTCCAACAGAATAATAAAGAATAAAATAACAGAAGAATTGACCAGGAATGCGATAGACCGCACAGACAGGTTATTCCAACAGAATAATAAAGAATGAAACTAGGTCATGCGTAATCCGCATAGACAAGATATTCCAATAGAATAATAAAGAATAGAATAACAACAGAATTCATCAGGCATGCGATAGACCGCACAGACAAGTTATTCTAACAAAATAATAAAGAATGGAATAATAGAAGAATTTCACCATGTATGTGGTACTTCGCATAGACAGGTTATTCCAACATAATAATAAAGAATGGAATAACAACCCTTACGAGTATTGAAAGTAACTCTCTTCATGAATACGAAAGAATAATACCCTTACCTTAGAAGAAAAGCTGGATAATTTGAATTGTGAGGTAAAGAGATTTCTCTTCTTCTTTCTCTCTATAATAATTGCTCTATAGCTTTACTGAATTGGTGAAAAATGAAGGAAGAATGAGCTTCTATTTATAGGAAAATATAGTTTCAATAATTGCACATTTTGGGGCTCGAAATATTACAGTATAATACCTTCCTCTTTTTCTTCATTTTTACCTCCCCTAATAGTAAATCATGTGAATCAATAGTAAATCATGTGACTCAATAGTTCTAAACATGTGAAAAAATTAATTATAGTATAGTACCTTCAACTATACCTCCATTTTTAATTTAGTCATGCAAGTATTATCAATCTTGCACCAACTCCCCTAATAGTAAATTATGTGAATCAATAGTACACACATGTGAACAAATAATTATAATCATGTGAATTAATAGCAATTAATTGCTCATTTATCTGATTAATTACCCGATAACTTCCAGACATCAATTATTATCGAAATAAATGTTTATTTCCACTAACATTAATAATCCCAACACAATGAAACTATCATTTCATCTTTAATCAACACGAACTTATTCATCATTAATATTATAACTCATAATATTTAACAACCAGGTCGTTCCAAAGAAAGAGGGGGCTTTTCGATAAGGATTTCTCCTTATTGGCGCGCAATTAGGTGACCAAACCTCTCCTTGACAGAACTTCTAGACATTGTCAATATTATAAATAATAATATAAATAACTTTGTCGTTTCAATTATTGATTTAATAATATAAAATATTGTGACAATAATTGAATAAAACTGAGTGACTTCTCACGTAAGCATCAATAATCAAAGATATTCTACAATACCGTGGGCTACTATGCAACCACGCGTATTACTATACTTTTACCACCGATTATTATATGACAACTTGCTTACTTTGAAAAAATTTTACATTTCACCCTTAACTTTAACCTTTTATCAATTTAACCATTTACTAAATAGAATAATTATAAGAAAATTCAATACTTTCATTTCATAAAATTTAGGGTCTCATAGAAGGCACCTCATCAGCAAGTACAGACACATCTCAATTCCGAGTCCTGAAACAAAATATGCTTTCACTTAATATATGAAACTGTTTAATCATACAAAAGTGTTAGCATGTACTGATAACATAACTGCTAATACTGTATAGAAAAGTAAGCAATTAAAGTTATCTACAAGGGCAGAGGGATTTTTTGCCCATTTTACCCTCGTCGACCAATGCATGGAGTGATGCTCTAATTGTCAAGAGCAAAGTCCTGATGGACTGTAGTGATGGAGGGATTGTCATTGTCCACCTTCTCCTAAATGATAACCATGACATCTGGGCAATCATCGTCTGGGGTATATCTGTTTGTATGTTCATTATGGACAATGATGCGTATGCCTGACATCATCACGGCGATGTCGTGTTTACGTTTTCGCTCCCTTTCTTCCACTTCAGGATCAGGAATCAGCACCTCTTTTGCTTTGAATGGTACTGGTTTGGGAAACAACATAGCCATAACATGGGCTGGCACCTTTATTGGAGACTCTATCAGCTTATGTGGTGCAGATGGAAAAAATCATCATGTGGCAGAAGCTTGAGGAACCTGCTTATGCTTATGAGGATTCCTGTAACTGGAACTGGCAGAATAGCCTAGTCCGGTTGTCCTAATTTGACTGGACACTTGAATAGGGTGCTTAATACCCTGCTAATTTTTACCAAGCCTTTGTCCAGGCTGATGACCCAATGACATCATTTCTTGAGTGGCCGATATAACCTCGGCAAAAATCTTGGGTACGGGAAGTGGCGCTCCAATAGGATGGTATTGTATGTTACTCACTTCCAAGGTATGAAAACTGACCAGCTCAACTTCTGAATTGAAGCTGATGATTGGCAGATCTCCTTGTTCAGGACATTCTGGCTCAGCGTTAACAGTGACTAGACTGTTGTTGACAATGTATTTAAGCTGTTGATGTAGTGTGGAGGGAACGGCTCTAGCCATATGTATCCATGGTCTCCCCAATAGCAGGTTGTATCCTGAATATATCCTGAGGACATGAAAGGATACATTGAATGTATTTGGACCAATCTCAATTGGCAGCTCAATCTCTCTTACAGAATTTCGTCGGGATCCATCAAAAACTTTGATAACCGTATGGATTCTTCGAATTCATTTGAGATTTACATTCAACTTTACCAAAGTGGCATAAGGACAGATATTCAGAGACGAACCTCCATCTATCAAAACTACAACTAGAATATATCCGGAGGATAAAACTGTAATGTGAAATGGCTTGCAATGACCGATAAATTCGGGCGGTATGTCATCATCAGTGAAGGATATCACATTGTTGTTGAAAATGTAACAACCATATGTTGAAATTTTTACACACCCACTAATTTCGGTAAGTAGGCTTCTTCCAAAACCTTTAATAAGATCTTCTGGTGATCCTCGGAAGAGAAAACCAAGTCCAGTATTGATATCTGATGTGGAGCTTCTCTTAAGCTTAGAACCACCTTGGCTTCATTATGGTCCATACTGTGGAGGAATTTTTTAATCTTCTCCATGGGAATCTTCCCCTTTGCTTTGATGGCGGGCTTCATCACCCTATGAGAAAGTTACAGTGGATTTTCCTTTGACACTGTAGCAATAGTATGAGACGTGGATCCTTCAGCTTCTCCATAATTCCATGGAACTTTGTGTAAGCTGACAATAGGATATTGTGGTCTGAAAGTTAAAGAAATTGGCTCTGGTGCGACCACTTTCAAAGGATTGTCAGCTCCTTTGAGTTGAATTGCTTGTATGGGAAATGATTTGACAGTCTCATCATCCTCATCGGATATAACTGCTACTGATCCCTTCCATTTGGTAGGACATGTATTCCCACTCTCGAGTTGCATAGTGTCATCTTTTGCCAGCTGCAGGACACCACTATCAATAAGATTCTGAATGAGATGGCGGAGTGCCCAACATTCTTCTGTGCTGTGACCGCGAGAATGTGAATGATATTGACATACTCCATCGAAGTTGAACCGTCTTGAACGGGGATTGATTGGAGGCAGAAGGGAGGTAATTCTTCCTTCATTGATCAGCATTTGAAATATCTCATCCATAGATTGGCCCAGATAGGTGAATTCCCTCTGATTGGCAAAATCCCAACAGGCTTTAGTATTTGCTCTTTTTGAAACCTTATCCTCCATAACTTCACTTTCTGAAGGTGATGGTGGAGCATTCATAACAAAAGGAAGGAGATAGGCATGCTCTGGTCGATTAATTAAGCGTGTGACTTGATCTTTGGTGGGTCACTAGTTACGCGATTGCTCAATTTTCTTGCAAAGAGCTTTCATCTTTTGTTCCATAGCAAATTGAAACTTTACGTAATCCCATCTATCAACACCATATTTGAGGGTCTGGGATGATTCACTGTTAAAACTGGAACCCTGTCCAGTGCTCCAACTAATCATGTTAACCTCTTCTTCTTTGTGTTGAGGAAGAGGATTGTCTTGCACATGAGGTTGATCTGGTTTGGTGACCACGATCTCACCATTGTCTATTAAATCTTGGATCTTGTGTTTCAAGGCCCAACAATCTTGAGTATCATGTCCAGGTGCCCCGGCATGATAAGCACACTTCCGAGTAGCATTGAAACCCCTACCATTAGGGTTGGCTTATGGAAGAAGACGTGTGATTTTATTTTGAGTAGTCAGAAGAGTAAGAATATTCTCGAGTGAGCCCCCTAAGGGTGTGAACGTTCGAGGGAGCTTTGCTTCTCCACTTTTAGGCAATGGAGGGTTTGAAGACTGTTCTTGGGAAGGGGAGTAGTTTTTCCTTTGTATAGGCATGTTCTGATTGCCTTTTTGACCTTGTAGTATCAAGGAAACATCCTCCTCTTTCTTTTTATTAAGATCCGGACTGGATGTGCTCAGTAACTACTTTAAGAGTGGCTAGGTCTTGAATCTTTCCTGACTTCAACCCCATCTCAGCCATATCTCTGTGCTTGATCATTTTAGAGAATAGTTTGTCAATACCAACTAAAACTCTCTCATAGAAAGGAGCATCCTATATGTCTATGAAAGTCATGACCATTTCTGATTCTATCATGGAAGGAATAACTTGAGCAGCAAGGCGCCTCCACCTTTGAGTATACTCTCTGAAAGACTCATTATACTGTTTCTTAACCTTGGTAATCTGGTACCGGTCAGGAGCCATCTGAGATTGAAAACTATATTGAGTGAGGAAGGCATGAGCTAGCTCTTCCCAGCTATGGATTTTTGAGTTGTCTAATCTGGTATACCATGAACGGGCTTCTCTAGTCAGACTCTTATGGAATAGCTGCATTCTGGATCTCCTTTGAGATGGGTGTTTTCAAGGTCTTTATTGGTCGTATCCAACTGAGGTTCTGGAATTATTTTTTCCAAACCTTGAGCTCGTCCTTGTGCAGAGGATTCTGTATGGGTAGGCATCTTTGTACCCTGAGTAGATTGATGTAATTCTTTCAAAAGAACAGCCAAATCTGTGATGTTTTTACTTAATCCGTCAAATTCTTCTCGAGAAATAGGATTAGACTGGTCAGGAGAAGACATGATTAGCTTTAGGCCTGTGGCATTTTTGGATTTTAAGCAGGTAACAGGCCCAATGATTTCCCTACAAAAGACTTGTATAGTTTAGTCTTAGGGATAATGTAAATGCTATTATAATGTGCCCATTTTAGGAATATTGTCCTGCAAAAATGGGTGTTATTTGATAACATATATGCACAAATATTCTTCATATTTTCCATTACATAAAGATGAACATGGAATAAAATTACAAGTAAATGCTTTTACAAGTAATTGAAAATAGAAAGCATGAAGAGACTTTCCTCCGCGTTTGGTTTATCAGAGGTTGACCTATCTTAGGGTTACTCTCGCGGCTTTTTGGCATAAAGGTCCCCAGATCATCTCAATCTACTTGACGGGAAGTTAATCCGGTCTTTCAATTGGAGCAAATCTGGGTGGTGCCTTTCCTGAGCCTCGCTGGAATTAGTCTCCCTACGAGTCTAGTAATCAAACACAGACAGGATAGCCTCCTGGTGGAGGAACCACACAACATACATTCACATACAACGTGTCTCACCGTTTATGAAAATGATGACATGTACAAAGCACTAATATCACAGATAGATATTTAGTAGTGCAGTAAGTAAAATGCATTTGTATACATTCATCATAAATGTAAATGCAACATTCACACACAAGCATATAACAGTTTTGAAAAGCTTGTAGTAACGGCTTAAGCCCTCTTACTGGAGTCCCCAGCAGAGTCGCCACCTGTCGACATCGGGATTTTTAGTTGTCCCTTTTCTTTACTTGTTATTTGGTGTTCTCATTGTTATGTGAGATTTGTTTGAAAAAACAAGTAAAAAAGGTCTTACATGTATAATGTCGACGATGGACTGTTAAAAGTCACCAGTTGGTGTTTTTAACTGGTTGCATCAACGCAACTGAAAAGGTTTGCACATTAACCCAGTTATGTGACACTACTAAACGGGTCTGTGAAACCGAGATTCATTTGGGTTCGGGGGCTTGATTATGTAGAGGGAAGGTGTTAGGCACCCCCTGACATCCGTGTTGCCACGGTGACCTCCACTTTTCAAGAAATTGTTATATGAATATGTGTGTGTGTGTGTGGATCAATTTGCAATTATTTGAAAGTAGTGTGAGACCTCGTTCGCACCTATATACAAAGGGTTTGAATTTATAAAAAAATTCAGTTTTAGGCAAGATATAGCAATGAAGTTTTGTAAAAGAGGTTTTTCAAACCATGTGCTCAATAGGAATTGAGACCTTTTCATACTTCCATTTTTATTATTAAATGTTCGGCTTGTTTGCTTTTATTTTTGAGATGCGAGGCATATTCGAGAAACTAATATACAGCAGTGCCAAACTCTTCATGGGCATGACAGCCATCCACGGAAATTCAGACACCATAAATAATGTACAAGCTGTTTACAGTTGAAAATGTCCATCACAGGAATCGAATCTAGATTCAGTAGACTAAATCTGTGATCACATGATTCCTAGGCTCACATGATACCGCAGTTTATATGAAAAGCAGTATGCAGTTATATATATATAAAAGCTGTATATATATATATATATGGACATGATCAACCACCACGAATCAACTCCATGGGGGATCAGAAAAGTAAATAAAGCAGTGAATACGATCAACCGCCACGAAGTAAACACCAGGCAGGACTAAATGTAAATACAGCAGTAAAAGGCCTCGAAGTAAACTCCAGGCATGACAGAAATATAAATATATATATATATATAAAAGCAAGTAAATGCTCCAGACATAAGTCTAGGCTCAATCGAGGCATAACTCGATAATGTTAGTCCATATATAAATATATACATATATAAGTATATATATATAGAGAGAAATGAAAACCACGGACTGAAGTCCGGGCATACGCACACAACACGACTCTTAGTGTGTAGAATTGTGTGTGCAAAGATGAAGAGAAAGGCTTTATAGAGTGTGAGAAGGCTTACAATGGGCTGCTAATGCAGGCTTCTATGACTCTATATGGATAAACACTCAGCTCCCACCGGTAAAACTATAGCTATATGTGAGTTAACATGTGTTTAAAATCAGGAAACACTCAATATGGGGTGTGTACAGAGCAAATTGGACAGAGCTTCCTCGCCTCCCTCTTTTTTTTCAAATGGCCACCCCAAGCCCTCTATTTATAGAGGGGAGAGCCACAGTGTACTGCAAGGTGACCATGAAGATGCACTGCAATTGTCCCGGGTGCCCCGAGTCCTTGAGTCCCATCGTCTCGAAGTACGTGCACTCGTGCACTATAATGTCTGCTCGAACTTGTAGAACTTCAATCCGAGCATCTGAACGCGGTATATAAGACCTTCTTTGGACCGCTTGTGTCGAGAGTTACACAATGACATGGGATTAGAGGTTGTACGAAGTTAGGAAGAGGGGACCATGCCCATGGTCTTCAAGCTTCAAATTCTATCCGGTGTGCTGCCGCGCATAATAGTCACTCGGGAGTGGAATTCCTTGGTTCTTGTATGACATTTTTGTATGTATGTATGTATGAAATGTTGAGACGACGCGCAATTTTTGAGGTGGCAAGATGACGTTTGACTCCTCACCGGGGTTATCTCCGGTTTGAGTTGAAAGCAGACGTTGCTTAGGGTTACATCTGAGATTGCACTGCTGCAAGTGTTTGAATGTTGCAAGGTTATCTGTAAGTGTGCTTGTCTGCCCGGTGTTAGCTCCGGGTCTAAGGTATGAGTTCCTCGGCAAGAGGTCTAAGATTGAAGCTAATTGCATGCACTTGAAATAAACATTTCTGGAGTTATCGTCGGAACTGTAACAACATTCCTTGGGGTTATCTCCAAGGACGAAACTCGGGGTTATCTCTGAGGTTGGAAATGATACTCCCGGTGTGTGTTCCGGAGTTGAGACTGATACTCCCGGTGTGTGGTCCGGGGTTGGAAATGATACTCCCGGTGCGTGTTCCGGGGTTGAGACTAAACTTACAGTAGTATTCGGTATGGATGTGAGTTGTCTTCTAGGTTTATCTCTGAAAGACGAATCTGCCCTCCTGCAATGTTAGTAACAGGTATGCAGAAAATTTTGAGTGATACACTAGAGGATAAAGTTGCAAAAAAAGCAAGTGCCAAAGCCCATCGGGATTTTGCCAAAAATGGGAATTTACATACCTTGGCCAACCTATGGAGGAGATATTTCAGATGTTGATAAATGAAGGAAGAATTACATCCCTTCTACCTCGAATCAATCCTCGTTCTAGACGGTTCAATTCCACTTGAGTATGCCAATAAAAGTTTTAGAAGAATGTTGGGCACTCCGCCACCTCATTCAAAATTTAATTGACAGTGGTGTCCTGCAAATAGCAGATGATGACACTTTGTTACTCGAGAGTGAGAACACATGTCCTACAAAATGGAATGATGGCGTAGCAGTTATATCCACTGAGGATGATTTGGCTGCTAGACCACTCACAATACAAGCAATTCAACTCAAAGGTGCTGATAATCCGTTGAAAGTGGCTACACCAGAGCTAATTCTCTTTCTGTCTAGGCCACAATATCTTGTTATCGGCTTGAAAAAAGTCCCATGGAATTATGGACAGGCTGAAGAATCTACATCACATACAAGTGCTGCAATTTCGAAGGAGAATCCACTGTATCTTCACCATCCGGTGATGAAACCTACCATCAAGTCAAATGGGAAAGTTCCCATAGAGAAAATTTAAGAGTTCCTCCGTACCATGGGCCATAACGAAGCAAATGTAGTTTTAAGCTTAAGAGAAACTCCACAACAAATTTCCATACTGGACTTGGTTTTCTCTTCTGAATATCATCGAAAGATCTTGCTAAGGGTCTTGGAAGAAGCCCATTTGCCTAAATCATTGGATGTGGAAAAATTCCAACATCTAGTTGATCACATTTTTATCAAAAATGTGATATCTTTCATTGATGGCGACATACCCGCTGAAGGGACTGGTCATTACAAGCCGTTGCACATAGCGATTTTGTCCTCCGAATATATGGTAGGAGAAGTCTTGTTAGATGGACGTTCATCTCTGAATATTTGTCCTTATGTTTGTAACAACCCAATATTTTCTATACAAATAAATTAGAAATTTTGCGTATAGAAATTTTTTAATTTTTTTATTTTAAATATGGGGAATATGTGCTAAGATAATGTGTGTATGTATTTATGTGATATATTTATTACATGAATGATTTTAAATAATTTTATTTTAGAATTATTGATTATTATAAATTATATTCTTATAATAATTAATTTTATAGCAGAAATATTTTTATTAATTATTTTCCATGAAAATATAATCATATATTATTTATATAATATATGAAATAATTTTTAAATTATTATAATAATTACTTTATTATATGAATTTTAGTATGTATTATTAATTAATCATTTTAACTTAATTAATAATATTAAGTATGATAGATAAATCAGATATAGAATCCAAACCCTAATTTTGGATTTTGATCAAGGAATGAGAATAATAATATAATATTATTTATATTTTGATTTTTCAGTGATATAATTATATACTGTAGGTATGTGGACTGACAATGATTGATCAGTTATGATGTATTATGTCAAACCCTAGTTTTACTGTGGAAACCCTAATTTGAAACTCAATTGCGAGTTCAAGACTATTATATAACTGTGTTGTATAATTTTGCGATTAACTAGGTCAACCCTGATTAGCATTTATATATATATATATATATATATATATATATATATATATTAATTTCTTAAAATCCTAATTATTAAGTATAAACCCTAATTGTGATTTGGTTATCCTAATTACCAAAAATTATAAACCCTAATTGCTAAATTAATAAGGATAATTGATAAGTAGGTTTTATACCTACTTATTTGGTATCTATTACTTGAATTAGTTGCTTGAACCTATGTTTATTAGTTACTTTTCATACATTATATTTTATTTTGTAGGCTATGACATGACATGGGCATGAAGAAGCAAGGGAAAGCAATTTGGACATCTTTTGGACTAAAATACGCAAGCAAATGCAAGAAGGGAATATTGAAGGACTTTTAACACCAAGTTAGATGCATGTTCTTGGCTTGGAACTTAGATTTTATGGTAGCTCTACTTCTTAGCTTTCCGGAACATCTCGACTCATCCCAATCGGAGCTCGGATACGAGAGTTATGACCTTTTTATCAACGAAGATCAAAGCTAAGAGTTGTCAAGTTTGTCATTTACATAGCATCTACTTCAAGCCCGATTTCCGCCTTGAACAAATTCGAATTTGTCAAAGCTCAAAGAATGAAAGTTATAGATCTCGTCGATATCTTCGATTTGATAGGTGGAAGGCCCCGTAAATCAAAGTGGATCAAACGTTATGCCTATTTTACCAAAGGACGTCGCAACAGAAACTACGTGTAGCACGGACTGCGCTAGAGGCGCGCTAGGCCACCAAAAACACTGCATGCACAGCGCGGAGAGCGCCAAGAAAGGCTTAGCAGCAGCGCTGAGAGCGCTTGGTGGCGGGAATTGAGTCAAATTGGGTTATTTGATGTCCAAATTAAGCTAGAATAGGATTCTTAGTTGCTTAACTTGCTAGGGTGTCCATTAGAACTCTAAATACTTGAGTTTAACTTGGATTGGGAGGCTAGTTCTAAGACTCCATAAAATTCTTCTTGGGATAGATTTCTATTAACTTATTCTTTACTTTCTTTCTTAGATTAGGAACCCTAGATTAGAAAAGATTGGTAGATTGAAGCAACTTGGACACCATTGAAGATCAAGAGCAGGAGCTTGAAGAAGATGGAGATTTGCTGACAACAGATTTATTCTTTACTCTACTCTTATTTTTATCTTTTAATGTGTATTCAAGTGTGGATTCTTAGTTTTAATTCAATGAACTAATTATTTGTTTGAGATTACAATGGATCTTATTGTGTAGTTTATTTTAATATGCTTCGTTATCAATTATTATGTTCTAATGTGAGGATTGTCTATTGTGATTTGGACTTAATTGTTTAATTGATTGGCCATCAATTACCGTGATAATCTATATGAACTCGAGAGATGAAGTATTGATTTAGATCTAATCATGATAGCATGTGTTCAGGATTTTGTTAGTAACTTAAACTTGATGAGTGTTAAGGTAGAGATATGCTTGACGCCATATGTAATTTTATAGAGAACTTGCTCTTAAACCTTCTTCAATTGTAATTCACATAGAGATATAGTGGGTTAGTTGATTAAGGTGTTTAACAGATTTCTTTCTTAATTGTGGATTGACGTTAATACGATATTAGTGCATCGAGAGGTGGTTAATACTACTTTAGTGTTCTTGATTAACAATTCGGGATAGAGAATAATTGATGAGAAGTGTGTTAACTTAAATGAAGTAATAAGTGAAGTTGTGATCTTAAATCTCCATTATCTTAATTTAACTAGTGGAAGTTAATAGTAGTTTAATTTATATAATTTGAAATTCATTCATTTAAATAAGATTGAGTTGGTTACGGGTTAGTATTTGGTGATTTTTATTAAATAATTCTCTGTGGGAACGATACTTAACTTATCACTTTATTACTTGTTGACCACGTATACTTGCATGTTGTGCGTAACTAGATTTTACCCAACAAATTTTTTGCGTCGTTGCCGGGGAATTAGTTTACTATTTTTTACCAATATTAATTTCAATCAAATTAGTCTTAATTTAAATATTTTTATTTTTATTTTTAATTCTCTTCCTATATTTCTCTCTTGTCAGGTACCATGGATGACTTTTCGTATCAATGGCCATACACGAACATGACTCAACCAAGGGAAACATGGATTGATGGACTTAATGCATTTTTCGTAGAGTCAATACAAATTGAGGCAAATTCGAAGACCTTGGAGGTTATCGCAGCCCAACGGAGGCGAAGGATGGCAGTTATGTGTGACTATTGTGCTGGCATCCATCAAAGTCATCAATGCACCATCAATTTTGAACCGATACAATATAGTGGTGATTACCTCAATAACTATGTTGATCCTAACTATCACCAAGTTTGGGGGTATCACCCGGATTCGTCATGGAGCTATACTTATGAAAACCAATACTATGCTCCAAATCCAACATACATGCCGGAATTCTCATATCAACCTCCATTAAATGAAGAAAAGTCAAAGTTGGAGGAATTACTGTCAAAGGTCATAGCAAACCAAGAGGAGAGGATGATGAGTCAAGAAATATCGAGCCATAATTTTCAGCACCAGATGGAACAACTCATCACCACTTCAACTCATGGTCCTCAATACATGGATTCCAAAATTGAGACAGATAATTCGAGATTGAAGGAATTGTTGTCCAAGTTCATAGAATCAACTGAGGAGAGGAGGATTAATCAAGAGCGGTCAATTCAAAATCAAGAGATAGCAATTCAAAATCTTCAAAATAAGATAGATCAAATGACCAAAGCCGTAAGCAACCTTCCTCCAAACACTTGGCTTTATGATAAGGATGACGAAATTGATGGAGAACCCAAACCGAATCTACGACTGGATGAGCCACAAGATTTAGGAAGTGTGGAGACAATTGGGGATAATGAAATAGAGGTCCACGAAGATCTAAATGGGTCTCCACCAAAGATCAAAGAGTTTGGTCGATTTGCAAAATCATGCCCACTTGGTAGTCATAAATCGCTTCGAAAGCTCTTGATGACAAAAGAGCGAGTACAATTTTGAATCCATGGTGGGACGAGAAAGAGAGGATAGATGGAGAGCCCATTGTGTGTGACAAGCTTCCATGCCCCAAAGTGATCACATATACAATGGAGAAAACACCTAGTTGGGGGACGTTCTTGATTGAGATCATACCAAATTAGAGCATGCTAGGTGACTTTAAAGCAATGGCTATCACAATTGGGAACCTTCCAAAAGCTACATTATTTCCAATGGATGGAGGGTTCCTCAATTTTCGAAGAGGAATTGGGTAGCGTTGACCAGACAAAGTCAGGCTGAAAGACTGTAATTCAAGTGCTAACTGGGAGGCAACCCAGGAATTTTTATATTTATATGCTTTACTAGTTTATTTAGTATATAGGAATTAATTTGCTTATTAAGTTCTCTTACCAATCCATAGTGTTATTCTAATCCATGTTGTCTCTTTTCATTGCAGTTACAACCAAAAGATTATGGAAAGGTTATACAAGTTAAACTCAAGTGTGATGCCCGATTCATTCCAATGTGCTTAACCTATTCTTCAAACTTCGCTGACAAAGAGATAAATTGCTATATGTCAGGGAAGTCCTCTCTTTTAATTTTTCTTATCTTAGTCATTGAGGACAATGTCTATTTTAAGTTTGGGGGTATTTATTATGTTTAGTATTTACTTGGGCAATGTTTTGATGGAATTTGATTTTGGCCAATGATAAGTGGGTGGTTGATATTGTTAACTCTTGGAGAATTGATGAGCATGCTTAGTCTATATTTTAACTAGTTAGTTGGGTTTCCCATTACTTGCAAAATTTTTGAAAATTTTTACACATATCCATTTGTTTAGCCAGTTGGGATTGAAACATTTTTTTGGCTAATTTCTTATAAAAGATACCATTGTAACTTGAGATGTCTTATTTGAGCATCATTCGAAGTGAAAATTACGCACTCCCCATAAACACAGGCACGAGATGGAGCGTAAAACGTACTCGTTTGATGAAAAGTGGAAAGTGAGATGGAGCGTAAAACGCACTTGTTTGATGAAAAGTGGAAAGTGAGATGGAGCGTAAAATGCACTCGTTCAATGAAAAGTGGAAAGTGAGATGGAGCATAAAACGCACTCACTAAATAGAAAAAAGAAAATATGTATGTTTGAAATACTTGGGAAGGGTTCTTACATGCTTAAAAGTTTAAATATCCAGTTGATCCTCAAGAAAAATTTGTGTTATGTCTATATTAGCGGTGATTGATGTGATAAGAAGTTTTGAAAGTCGTTTTTGAAAATCTTTTATGAGTATTGGTTGATTTAATCTAAATCATGACTGGATTGAACATGTGGATGCACACACGCACTTAAAGGATCAAGAGTAGATGTGAGTCTAATGACAGTTGTTGAAATTTTAGACATGACATTGTTTTGAAATTTTCTACGGGTTATTATCTGTTGTAACCTTTGAGGCCATTGATCAAATTCATATTGATTCATTGTTTGGGTGGATCATTGCTAGAGGATGAAATAGTCTAATTTGTGTTTTTGCTTGAGGACAAGCAAAGGTTTAAGTTTGGGGGTATTTGATAAGTAGGTTTTATACCTACTTATTCGGTATCTATTACTTGAATTAGTTGCTTGAACCTATGTTTATTAGTTACTTTTCATACATTTTATGTTATTTTTTATGCTATGACATGACATGGGCATGAAGAAGCAAGGGAAAGCAAATTGGACATCTTTTGGACTAAAATACGCAAGCAAATGCAAGAAGGGAATATTGAAGGACTTTTAACACCAAGTTAGATGCATGTTCTTGGCTTGGAACTTGGATTTTATGGTATCTCTACTTCTTAGCTTTCCAGAACATCTTGAATCATCCCAATCGGAGCTCGGATGCGAGAGTTATGACCTTTTTATCAACGAAGATCAAAACTAAGAGTTGTCAAGTTTGCCATTTACATAGTATCTACTTTAAGCCCGATTTCCACCTTGATAGAATTCGACTTTGACAAAGCTCAAAGAATGAAAGTTATAGATCTCGTCGATATCTTCAATTTGATAGGTGGAAGGCCCCGTAACTCCAAGCGGATCAAAGGTTATGCCTGTTTTACCAAAGGACATCACAACAGAAACTACATGTAGCGCGGACCGCGCTAGAGGCGCGCTAGGCCACCAGAAACACTGCATGCACTACGCGGAGCGCGCCTAGAAAGGCTTAGCAGCAGCGCTGAGTGCACTAGGCGGCGAGAATTGAGTCAAATTGGGTTATTTGATGTCCAAATTGAGCTAAAATAGGATTCTTAGTTGCTTAACTTGCTAGGGTGTCCATTAGAACTCTAAATACTTGAGTTTAACTTGGATTGGGAGGCTAGTTCTAAGACTCCATAAAATCCTTCTTGGGATAGATTTCTATTAACTTATTCTTTACTTTCTTTCTTACATTAGGAACCCTAGATTAGATGATATTGGGAGATTGAAGCAACTTGGACACCATTGAAGATCAAGAGCAGGAGCTTGAGGAAGATGGAGATTTGCTGACAACAGATTTATTCTTTACTCTACTCTTATTTTTATCTTTTAATGTGTATTCAAGTGTGGATTCTTAGTTTTAATTCAATGAACTAATTCTTTGTTTGAGATTACAATGGATCTTATTGTGTAGTTTATTTTAATATGCTTCGTTATCAATTATTATGTTCTATTGTGAGGATTGTCTATTGTGATTTAGACTTAATTGTTTAATTGATTGGCCATCAATTACCGTGATAATCTATATGAACTCGAGAGATGAAGTATTGATTTAGATCTAATCATGATAGCATGTGTTCAGGATTTTGTTAGTAGCTTAAACTTGATGAGTGTTAAGGTAGAGATATGCTTGATGCCATATGTAATTTTATAGAGAACTTGCTCTTAAACCTTGTTCAATTGTAATTCACATAGAGATATAGTGGGTTAGTTGATTAAGGTGTTTAACGGATTTCTTTCTTAATTGTGGATTGACGTTAATACGGTATTAGTGCATCGAGAGATGGTTAATACTACTTTAGTGTTCTTGATTAACAATTCGGGATAGAGAATAATTGATGTGAAGTGTGTTAACTTAAATGAAGCAATAAGTGAAGTTGTGATCTTAAATCTCCGTTATCTTAATTTAACTAGTGGAAGTTAATAGTAGTTTAATTTATATAATTTGAAATTTATTCGTGTAAATAAGATTGAGTTGGTTACGGGTTAGTATTTGGTGATTTTTATTAAATAATTCTCTGTGGGAACGATACTTAACTTATCACTTTATTACTTGTTGACCATGTATACTTGCGTGTTGTGCGTAACTAGATTTTACCCAACAATAATTATAATTATTATATAATAAACCCTAATGTTCATGTATGATTAGAAAACCCTAATTATAAATTTGCAAACTAATTATATTTTTTTTAAACCCTAAATAAATAATTTGGGTAACATATATTAAAATTATTAGACTATGATTATTACATGGCCCAAAACAATTATGGGAGAAGCCCAAAAGAAACCAAATTCAAAGCCCAAACTTAGCCCACATAATTAAGGGTATTTTAGACCTTTGATTTATCTAATTTATGCTTTAAAATAAAAGCTAAATAAAGGAATTAGTGGCATATATATAGCTGGCCACAATAGGCCTTTTAAGGTAACAAATAAAGCTAATCAAGTTCCTTAAAATGGTAACTCTTACATCAAGTACATGTGTGTCAATTTCCCATTGGTTGAAAATCTATTTAGCACCCTTAATCACATTATTAGGCTTAATTGGAAGAGATAAGGAGTTTTGTCTAATGGACAACAAGAGTATGGAGGATAATAGCTAAAACCCACATTTGCTAGACTACTATATATAGATTGGGAGAGAGAAAAAGTGCTCATTTTATCACATTTGTCCAACCTTCACTCCATTAAGACCCTCTCTCTCTAGCTCACGAAATTTCTTTGATAAACCAGTCCCAAACAAAGCCCCACCATTACCTTTAACAAAATCAGAAGCTAGAATCATGATTAAGCCAAGAAAGGTATTCAAGAATCTGTCCATTGATATGTAGTTAGATGTTGTTTTTTTGTGTTAAACATGTTAGATCTAGTGTATAATGATGATCTGGGTTGCTAGATGTTAGATCCATAACATCTAGAGGCTCTGATTTGAAGATTTTAAGAATCTGGAAATTTTAATTTTGAGTCTGACAGTCAAATGTCAGTCATCATAGATCTTTATATGTTATGTGTTTTTGTTGTTTAAGTGTTTGATTTTGTAGTCTAGTATGAGATCTTTCATCTGGTACAAGAATCAAAGTCAGATCTGTTGTATATTTGAAGTTATGATTGGTCAAAACCCGTTGATCGAGCATGACTGGGTGATTTCTGGGCAGCCCATAAATCGTTTTTCAACATTTGACAATATTTTTGAAAGCTTTGATCTGTCAGTTGGTTATGTGTTTTGATGTTGTTATTTCAACCCGTTTATAGTCTGTCATGTGTTCTTCAGTTTCATGTTCCTAGATCACTTTGATAATCAACATACTAACATTAATCTACGGTCAAAGTAGCCTTCTCGATCAGATTTGAAGTTTCTGGAATTTCCAGAAATGGGATGAACACCATTTCTGAGATGGGTTGACCGGGCTCTATCATGTGATTCTAATGTTGTTTACCCGACCTGATGATGCATAGTTTTACTTAGTTATAACTGTAAACTAATAGATCACTATAACATCAACTAGAACCCGTATACATTTAAGTCACAAAGTGCTACTTACTCGGAATCTATCTGGGTTTTAAGGTTACCCGAAAACCCGCAATGCTTCCGACAATGGTTTTAAAGGCCTAGATCTTGTTGTTAACTTGTGGTGTGACCAAAGTGGAAGTTGGTAATTGTAGTACTACATGTTTACTACGATTGAAGTCTTAGATTTCCCGAATAAGCATGAATGTAAAATTACAAATGGTCAAAGTTGACCCTCGAAAGCATCGACTGCATCGGTGTTCTTGAGCTCAAGAACACCTAAGGCGACGCTTGTCTGTCGCCAAAGGCTTTAGCGACAGACTTAGTTATTTTTAATTAATTAATTTCCAAAAATTAATTAAAAATAGAAAAAAATAGTTTTTAATTATGAAAAATACAAAATAAATTCCTAAAAATTATTTTTAAGTCTAAAAATTAGTTTTTAATATATTTCATAAATATTTAATATTTTTGGAATATTAAAGGTATTTAATTTATTTAATTATAATATTAAATAAATTATTTAAAAATGATTTTAATACTTGAAAAATCATTTAAAATTATATTATGTTATAAGAAAATATTTTAAGTTATTTTCTATGACTTTTAATATTTTATGATGAGATTTAAGTAATTAATTAATATTAATGATATTTAAGTTATTTAATAAATGTATTAAATAAATTATGAAAAATAGAATTAATGATTTAAAAATCATTTAAAGTATTATAAAAATATTTTAAGTTATAAAATATAACTTTTGATATTTTGTCATGAAAAATATTAATATTTTAATATTAATGATATTAATTTAATATTAAATGATATTTGATTTATTTAATAATTATATTAAATAAATAGTTTTAAATGGTTTTATTTATTTAAATTTTTTTAAAAGGGATATAAATGAATTAAAAATATTTTAAGTTATAATTAATGACTTTTAATATTTTGATAAATAATGCATTAATATTTTAATATTAATTGTAAATATTTAAAAATGATTTTAAATGTTTTAAAAATCATTTAAGGGTAATATAAATACTTTAAAAGTATTTTCAATTATTATAAATTACTTTAATATTTTGGCAATGGTTTCATTAATAGTTTAATATTAATTAAATATTAATGATAATAGAATTGTTTGATATTTAAATCATTTAATAATGATTCCGGTATTTGAAAATTTATGATAAATTATAATAAATGTTTATTGAGCCATTTACAATGATATGACCGATATTCATAGATATTGAGTTATAGGATAGAGTCTTAGACTCAATAATTACTTCGATAAAGTCAGCTTGCATTATCGGCAAGCATATTTTAGGAATTGATCTGGACTTAGATATTTTGACTGTATTAATGTTTGTTTGTGATGCAAACGATGGTGATGAACATGTGTGATAATGTGATTAGGTTATGTCTTTATCATGCGAAATGCGATGACTATATGTTATAGTATATTGTTCTAATCGAACTAATTATCTCGATTAATGATAGGTCGTGATATAAAAGATAAAACTAAGTTAAGGCTTTGTAAAGCGGCCAAGATCGTGCAAGTATCCTACCTTTGCATTTCCTTTATCTGATGGACATGAGTAAAATGTTTGAAATTATATTATTGCATATGCATTATTAACCCTATATTATATATGCTCATTGATTATCAACATGTTAGTATATGGTAATTCAGATATATTTTCTATTCGTTAAATTCTATAAATGGTTATACAAGTGTCCCCACTTGGATGATCATTGCATTTAATCACATGTTGATACACCTTTGCCAATTACCCGTATATATATATATATATATATTGAATTATAGATTATTGTTGAACAAGATAAAACCTTTGGTTTGGAACCCTAACAAGTATGGACATCCCGTTCACGGGAAAATTTTTATGTGCCCAAGGCAGCCAGAGTGAACGATAATATCGTTCTTGTTATGTAGTATTGATTAATACAGGGTCCATGGGATGTACACCCTCGTGCCCGTAAGTTATGACGGTTTACAGATGAAGTTCTGTTTAACCTTTTCAAAAATGAAAACAACGTTCATAGTATGTCCCCTTAACCCTATTTACAGTCAGTACGTAGCTTCAAAAATTTGGAAGAGGGTTGTTAT
The DNA here is from genome assembly GCA_020205605.1 of Panax ginseng. Taxonomy (NCBI): domain Eukaryota; kingdom Viridiplantae; phylum Streptophyta; class Magnoliopsida; order Apiales; family Araliaceae; genus Panax; species Panax ginseng. The sequence continues at coordinate 127,505,454 of CM035137.1, forward strand.
GTTATTATTATTGGTTCAGAATTACTTCACAACTATTGATTCATTGTAGAAGGGTACTATAAAGAAAACATTTAAATTCTTTCAGCTTATATATATAATTGTTATTACTTGCTGGGCACTCAAATGCTCATCCTTGTTTAATTTAAATGTTTTCAGCTAAGTGTGGTCAAGCAGAAGGTTCGGCTAAAAATAAAGGAAAAGAGAAGGTTGCTGATTGAATTTTTGTGATATGTTATGTAATAGTTTGCTTTATTATGATAAGGATGATATTTATATATATATTATTATTATCATGTAATGAATGTATTAGAGGTTGCGTACTTAGGAATAGACTATGATAATTATGTAAATTAAGTTTAATATTTATATTATTGTTATTATTATTAGTATTATTCCACTCATAGAAATGGTATCGTGAAGCACCGAGTTCGGGTTTCAAGTACCCGAGTTTGGGGGCTTTACAATGTTACCTTAGAGAAGATGAATATTAACCCCAAGAGGATCAAAAGCAGCCATATGGTTATCAAAGCTTTTGATGGGTCCTGACAAAATGCCGTTGGAGTAATTGAACTACCAGTGGAGATTGGTCCACATACATTCAGTGTATCTTTTCATGTGCTCAGAATAAATACAGGATACAATCTGTTGTTGGGAAGACCGTGGATTCATATGGCTGGAGCCGTCCCTTCCACCCTTCATCAGCAACTCAAGCACATTATCAACAATAACCTAATCACTATTAATGCTGAGCCAGAATGTCCTAAACAAGGTGACATACCACTCATCAGCTTCAATTCAGGAGTTGAGCTGGTCAGTTTCTATGCCCTTGAGGTGAGCAACACTTATTACCATCCCATTGGGGCGCCACCTCTCACACCCAAGATTTATGCGAAAGTAATATCGGCCACTCAAGAGATGATATCATTGGGTCATTAACCTGGACAAGGGTTGGACAAAGATCATCACGGTATTAAGCACCCAATTCAAGTTTCTAGTCAAACAGGGACAGCTGGATTAGGCTATTCTGCTAGCTCCAGTCACAGGAATCCTCATAAGCACAAACAGATTCCTTCATCTTCAGCCATACGATGATTATCTCCACCAACCAATCCCGAGCCTATACAGTCTCCTGTAAAGGTTCCAGCCCACGTTATGGCTATACTATTTCCCAAACCGATACCGGTTAAAGCAGAAGAGGTCCTGATTCCTGACCCCAAAATGGAAGAAGAGGAATAGAGCTGTAAACAAGACATCTCCAGGAGATTATCTCATCTACGCATCCATTTTCATGATGAGCACACAAATAGATACACTCAAGATGATGATTGTCCCGACATTATGGTCATCATTCGGGAAAAGGAGGACGATGATTGTCACTTCATTACTGCTGTCCACCAAGACTTCACCCTTGACAATTGGAGCAACACTCCTTGCATTGATTGACAAGGGTAAAAAGGGTAGAATCCTCTCCCTTACGTAGATAGATTTAATCATTACTTTTCTCATACGATATAGCGCTTATTTTGTCAAGATTATGCTAAAACATTATATGATTGAACAGTTTCATATATTAAGTGAAAGCATATTTTGTTTCAGGACTCTGAATTTAGATGTGTCTGTACTTACTGATGAGGTGCCTTTTCTCCACAAGGACTGTAACTGTGATAACCTGAGAATTTATACGATTAATAAAATCTTAATTGATTAAATAAAGGTTGAATAATAAGACCTAGACTGGAAATTAGGAATGGATTTTTAAAAAATTGTGTGAAAGACTTATATGGTTTTGTGTATTGTTATATGGGGGTAAATACACATGAATAATATGTGTTGGTTTTATTTGTTTATTATAAACAAATAAGAGAAGCTAAGGTAACCTAATTATAAATTAGGAACGAAAAAGTGAATAACCTAAGGGTTATGATACGAGAGAATATTAGTATATAAAATATATACTAATTCTAAGAGATTTATTTTATAAATCTCAGTTAATTAATTTTATAACCTAATTATAGCAAGTATAATTGGGTTAATGAAATAAATATGCATGAGTAAGGATTTATGTTATAATTGAGGAAATGAAAACCCTAATTAAATGATTTAGGTTGGATAAGAATTAAAGGTATTGGACTATGTAAATTTTATAGCCCAAGTGTTAGCCCAATGAAATTGGTTAGAGGCCCAAGCAACACATTAAAAGAATGGCCTAATTTTTAACCCAAGTGGGAGAAGACTTTTTGGACATTTAGTAAATCTAAGAAAGCATTAAAATCAAAATAAATATGAGGAGTTAAAGGCCATATGGTTGGCCACTCAGCTGACCACACAAAAGGGAGAGAAAGGGGGAATGAAATGATTTCATTACTTTATTTGGTCACCAACTTTGCTTAGGTGTCAAACCTTGGATGGAGACAAAACCTTTGGTTAAGTTTGTAAGAAACAACTTACATAATGAGAGAGAGAGAGAATACAAATATGCGGTGCGAACGTATAGATATATGCCATATATCTATACCTTTTTTTAGCAAAACAAATATAACTTTTCATCTCATTTTATTTCCTAAGCTAACTATAATGAAAGAAAGAACAAAAGTAACAAAGAGAGAGAAAAAGCCTAGGGAATTCGGAAGCTCCAAGAGGAGAAGGAGAGGTTATTTTGATCTTCATACACCCAAGATCCATCTCATATTTTAGAAGGAGAAGAAGGACAAAGCTAAGGTATAGCAAAATTTCTACCTATGTAGTCTAATTTCCTTTGTGGTTTGATTTGATTTTTGACAATATTAAGTTATGATATTGAGGTTTAAAACCTTAGATCTATGTGTATATAAGTGTTTCATGTTTAGATCTAACCCTTTTGAGGATCAAAAGTTAGATCTAAAGTATGAAATGGAAAATAGGTTTTTCAAAATGTAGAAAATCCTAACTTTCTTAGCCTCGATGGTGTCTAATCTTATTTTTGATGATTGTTTGATGAAATAAATCATGTATCATGGTAGAATCATGAGTATGTGAGGTATTAGTAAGTGTTATAATGAGTTGTGTTGGTTATTATGTGAAAACATGAAAGTTTTCTTAGAAGACACCAAGAGTTAAAAATCAGATTTTTGTGAAAATGAAACACGAAATTCAAATGACCATATCTCCTATTATATTTTGAATTTTTGAGTGTGGTCAAGTCCTAGAGTTAGATCTATGCGTATTCTAACATCTCCAAGTGGAATCACTGGAAAATATGTTTTATACATGTTGACGAATTTTAGCAAAGGAGTCAAAAATTGTTAAAGGAGAAAAAGCTACTGCCCAAACTTTTGTAAGGGCTGTTATGGCCACTTAATTTGTGAGAAAATTTTCGACCTTTGGGTCATGAAAATATATGGTATAAAGTACCTCCTATCAAAAAATGAGCTCATTCCGACTTAAAATGACCAAGTTATGACCATTTCAATTTTTGTGATTTTTCGACGAAAACGGCTATAACTGGAGTTCTATAACTCCAATGGCCACAAAATTTAAACTGGAGGCTCACGTTAACATGTGTAAGATCCCGCCAAGAGTTGGAAATTTCTTCATTTAAACGTGAAGTAGCTAATTTCTTAAGAAATTAACTAAAAATGATTTTTGAAAAATACTAAAAAAAGTTGAAAAATTATGGAAAAATACTTTTTGTGTATGAAATATATGTATATATGTTTGGACAAAGGATAGAAAAATAATAAGTTGATTTGGTATTTTCGATAAAAGGATATGGAATCAAGCTTGCTGGATTGAATAATTTATGAGTCCAGTTTGCTGGATTGAAAAATCTGATAAATCCAGCTTGCTAGATTGAAAAACAGTTTACTGAATTTAAAATATGTTGAATCAAGCTTGCTAGATTGCAATCTAGTTGCTGGATTTGGAATCCAGTTTGCTGGATTGCAGTTTGGTTTGCTGGATTGGCCATCAAGATGCTGGATTTGGAATCCAGTCTGCTAAATTGGCAATTTGGTTGCTATATTTAGAATCCAGGTTGCTGGATTTTTATTTGACTTATTAGATGTTAAAGAATAACTTATGAAGTGAAAAAGTGAGTGTTAAATCATAATGGATATGATATAGTGATTAAATAATTATCTAAGGATGATAATAATACTAATGTTGTAAGGTGTTATCTAATATTTAATTATGTGATTAAGTGTTAGATAATTGATTGATAAAGTAATTGTATTATGATATAGAGTATGATATGCTAATTAAAAGACCAATCTTATTAATGATAGGTCTTATAAAAGAAGTTAACTTAAATTGTGTAGCAGTAGTCAATGAATCAGGCAAGTTTCCTTAACTCAACCTTGAGTTATACTCATTCAATTATTATGGTGCTTAATTATTGTTGATTAGACCACGTCTGAGAATTATTGTTGATTATTCGCAGTTAATGTATGTTTATTAATTCAAATTGAATTATTGATTCTTAAAATATATTTGGAGTGGATATTTACATCCATAGAAGCTATTAGTGATTGCAAATAGTACATATAATTCATGTCTATTGTTGAATCATGTTGAGATATGTCTTAGCTAATTATTCTGTCTAGACGAACATTTGTGAGAACTTGATAGGTTCGAGAAGAGAAGAGAAGATAATTCAATTATTATTGATAGATCGATGCCAATTGTTTCGGCTATATCAAAAAAGAGAACTTGATAAGTTCGAAGAGAGAATAGAAGAGAATTCAATTATTATTGATAAATCGATGCCAATTGTTTCGACTAGATTGAAAAAGAAAACCTGATAGGTTTGAGAAGACAAGAGAAGTGATTAGATATTGAAATCATTGTATTTCGTTGCTAAATTAAATTTTGATTCAAAGACTGAGAAGAACAACCTTTTATGTAAAGGGAACATTTTTGGTCGTATATTCGGCCATTGCGCGCGTTTTAAGTATTATGCATAATATAGGGTATAATAAAGTTGATCACTTTATATACTTACAGAGGGGTATTATTTAATCTGTATGGTTATCTGATACACCTGGGTATATCAAAGTATATCTTTGATAGTTACTCGAGAAGAGAAGTTCAAGATCCTTTGTGATCACTCAGCATAACTCTGGAAAATATTTCCATCTTGTTATTTGGGTATATCAAAGTAAATCTTTGATAGTTACTCGAGAAGATAAGTTCAAGATCGTTAGGGATCACTCAGCATAAATTCTGGAAAAATATTTCCAACTTGTTATTGGGTATATCAAAGTCAATATCTGATAGTTACTCGAAAATAAAATTTCAAGATCCTTTGGGGTCATTTGGTTTAAACTTTAGAAAGTAATTATATCTTGTTATTCAATATAATATCGTAGAAACTTCGAAAGCGTTTTACTCTTTCATTATTGAACTATTGTGTTGCATAGGTTGCGAGAAGATTGGTTAGAGAAGAACAAATTGTTCAGCTATTTCAAAGTTTTTCGAACTATGGTGTCATTTTATCTAAATAGATAATCTGTTGTTTTGATTCTTTTACATTTATTGTATATCTTAACTTGCAGGGCAAATTTGTTGCTCACCCTTGCTAAATAAAATATTTCAGCTAGAGAAGAAATGGCAGGAGGTGCTGTGAAGAACAAGGGCAAAGGTGTTATGCTGGAATAGTTATGAATAACATTATTATTATGTTATGTTTGTAAACCCTTTTTTGTATATTTAAAGGGTATGTTTGTAATATAAAGGTTAGATAATCTGGGATGAATGTATTAACTATATCAGTTAATGTGGTGTAATATTATATTCATCAATGAATGGGTAGTCAGATGTTAATTATATTGTGGATCGTGAGCACCAAACTCGGGGGTCAGGTAACCCAGATTTGGGGACGTCACAGTAACTTTGATGAAAAGTTGGACTCAGACTTGATTAAAATACAAGAGGACATTGAGATACCTCAGAAGATCAAAGAATGTGTCGAAGACAAGCCCACACTAAATCTTGATCAAGCAACCTCATTCAATCTCGAAACCTTAGAAAGCCCTAGGTTGATCAAGATTGGTACAGACCTCACTCCAAACTAAAGGAATGACATGGTTGCACTATTAACCCAATTCCAGGATATGTTTGCATGGTCACACAAAGACATGGTGGGTTTGTCAACAGACATCGTCATCCATTGCCTTCCTATTAAAGAGGGATTCAAGCTAGTCAGGCAGAAGCTCAGGCGATTAAAACCTGAGTGGAGTTTAAAGGTTAAAAAAGAAATTGTGAAATAATTTCAAGCTGGCATCATCATGGTGTCCACATATCCTAAATGGCTATCAAATATAGTCCCCGTGCCTAAACTGGGAGGAAAGGTGCGAGTTTGCGTGAATTACCGGGATCTGAATAAAGCTTGCCTTAAGGAAAACTTACATACTAAGAAACAAGTTAAAGATTAGCAAAACTTTCTCAATATCAAAATGTAAGGTTTAGAAACTTGCACGATATAATTAAAGTTAAGAAACTTGCTCAAAGAAAGTTTAGAGTTAGAAAACTAGCCTTGCGTGTAAGCTAAACCGTAATAATTTGATTCACAATAACTTATACACATGTCATCATGACATAATTATTTACTACATATATTCTATATACAAATAAGTATCTATTTCATGTATGGATTGGTTTTAACCACATAGTCAAGTTACATTAGTAATGTAATAACCAAACTCGTTAATTGTTAATAATATTCTCATTCTCAGTACTATGATATAACAATTAACAAAAATCACATTCTAACAGTCATAATACTACACCGTATCAACAATTATAGACTTTGTGTAAGAAAAAAATAAATTTTTGGCCATTCTGCTAACCAACGTTGTGGCGCCACAGTTTACACTGGGAACAACACTGTGGCGCGGTGCTAGCACTGCGACGCGAGGCACAAGCCTGGCAGTGGCACTCCGATGCTAAGTTTGGTACTGCGGCGTGAGGCTTGGCGCTGTGGCGCTAAGTTTGGCACTGCGGCGCTGAATCACAAAACTGGGCACGAAGAATAGAAACGAAGTTAATCTTAATTTCTAGCACCTAATTTAACACGTATAACTTATAGAGATTTCACATAAACATAACTTAAGGTCTCTAGCATGTTTTTACCCACATAAATAACATAAACATCAAATTTAAAACCTTTCAATTCCATGTTTTATACAAAACTCCATTTTTTTGACATTGTTAACAAAGTTAACACTCTAATCATAATTATACACCAAATGAATTTATTCAAACTACAGTCTCTTCGTTATTTACTGAATTAATATAATCAAAGCTCAACTTACCTATTATTTCACAATCAACTATCAATTTTGGTACTCCTACAAGCCTTGTTCATACACACATGCACTGTAAAACTATTTTCTTATTTTTGAACGTAAAGAAAGTAATTGGTACACTAAATCCTTATCTAGATGTTAGTTCTAACATCACAAATACATATTAATACAATAGTTTAGTTTATAACAATAATTCAAAAAATAGAATTCACAAAACTTAGGAATTATGCCGTAAAACATATATATGTATATATATATATATATAATATTAAGGTTATGTAAAAATACCTTCAATTGCTTGGATAATCTTGGATAAACTCAGAGAATTTCTTGGGAAATCTCAGAAATCTTCTCTCAATTCTCTCTCAACTCTCTCAAACTCTCTCAATATTCTCTGAAATCTTCTTTATTCCTTTCCTTCTTAGGCTTGGGCCAAATGCTTTTTACGTAAAATAAAACTCAAATCAACGCACATCGAAACGTCTAAAACTGACGTTACAATAAATATAATAAAAAGTTATCAGTTACCAAAATTTATTATATATTATTTATATTTTATTTATTTTAATTAAAATTCAAAATTCAAAAGCCATAAGGCTTTGTTTGGCAAAAACTCTTTAAAGATTAAAGACTTAATATCTTTAAGCCTTGATTGATAAAATTAAATTAAACTCCTTTAATTTATTTTTTATAACTCATTTATAGCATAGTTTATTGTCACACTTTTATTATTAAATTAAAAACATTATAATAATTCATTTAATCCATATCAACTCTCTATCGTAATTATTAATTTAAATTAGTACATTATCTCATAATAATTAACTTCCTTCCTTCATTCATTATTTATTTAACAAATAAATAATCAAATCAAATGAACTTAAACAAATATTTATTCAAAAATAAACACATCAATTAAATATTTATATAATTCAATAAATATTTGAAATTACAATTTAAAATTCCGAATTGTAACATCCTTCCCTACTTACAAGGATTCTGTCCCCAGAATCATAACTCAAACAAATCATTCGTCACATTCTTCCCTCCTTACAAAGATTCTGTCCCCAGAATCGAAGACACGGATTAAACAAATAACTTAGGGTAATTTTTCATCCTTTCATCTTCGAGTTCCCACGTAGCCTCTTCGACATTGTGGTTTCTCCATATCACCTTCACAGAAGGTATTACCTTATTCCTGAGCACTTGTTCTTTCTTGTAAACTATCTGGATAGGAACCTCTTCATAAGACAAGTCTTTGTCGAACTTTAATAGTTCGTACTCGATCACATGCTTGTAATCGGGTTTATACTGTCGTAACACCGAAACATAAAAAATATTATGAACCTGTTCCAACTCAAGAGGTAGAGCTACCTCATAAGCCACTTCTCCTACTCTTCGCAACACTTCAAAGGGTCCAATAAACCTCGGGCTAGGCTTTCACTTTTTACCAATATGAATTTTTCCCTTCCAAGGGGAAACTTTTAAGAACATGAAATTTTCGACGTCGAATTCATGATCTTGTCTGTGTTGATCAGCATACTTCTTTTGTCTGTCTTCAGCAGCTACCAATCTTATCCTGATGAGTTTAACAACCTCAGCAGTTTGCTGTACCAGTTCTGGTCCTAATAGTTGATGTTCACCGACTTCATCCCAGCACAGTGGAGTTCTGCACTTCCTTCTGTATAATACTTTGTAAGGCGGCATGTCGATGCTTGCGTGGTAACTGTTGTTGTAGGAGAATTCCACCAATGGTAAATGTTCATCCCAGCTCGCTTTGAAATCCATGATGCATGCTTTAAGCATATCTTCTAACGTCTGGATTATTCGTTCATTTTGGCCATCTATTTGCGGATGGTATGCCATACTCATTCTTAACTATGTTCCCATGCATTCTTGTAGTCTCTTCCAGAAGTTTGGTGTGAATTGCGGATCTCTATCTGACATAATTGACACTGGAACTCCATGCCTCGAAAGATCTCTTTAACGTACAACTTTGCCAGCTAATCAAGATTGAATCTAATCTTTATTGGCAAAAAGTGTGTTGATTTTGTCAATCTATCCACTATCACCCAAATTTCATTGTATCCTTTTTGAGTAGTTGGAAGACCCCCCACAAAATCCATTATGATGTGTTCCCATTTCTATTCCGGTATTTCCAACGGTTGAAGTAATTTGCTTGGTCTTTGATGTTCGGCCTTGACTCTTTGACATGTCAAGCATTTTGTAACACATTCTGCAACATCTCTTTTCATGTTTGGCCACCAAATGTGCCGTCGCAAATCTTGATACATCTTTGTACTTCCCGGATGGATCGAATATCTTGAGCTATGAGCTTCTGTCAAGATTTTGTCTTTAATATCTAGTACTGCTGGAACCCAAATTCTCCCCTCGAATCTTAGAAACCTTTCAGTATCAATCTTGTATTTCACCTCATTACCCTTGACCATACTTTCCTTTATTTTTATGCATTCTTTATCATGTTGTTGAGCATTCTTTACCTTGTCCACCAAATTTGGGTTATCTCCCAACTTGAATAATCTTTCATCGGATTCTTTTGGAAATTTAATTTCCAACTCTAGCCCTGCTATCGCTGAGATAAGTTCCTTCTGTACTGTTAACAACATCAATTTCTCATGACCTTTTCTACTCAAAACATCAACAACTACATTTGCTTTACCCGGATGATAAAAAGATCTCACAATCGTAATCTTTTATTAATTCCAACCATCTCCTTTGACGCATGTTGAGATCCTTCTGTGTGAAAATATACTTCAGACTCCTATGGTCTGTGTAGAACTCATATTTTTCTCCATATAGATAGTGTTTCCATATCTTTAAAGCAAATACAACCCCAACCAACTCTAAATCATGAGTCGGATATCCTTTCTCATAGTCCTTCAGTTGTCTTAATGCATATGCAATGACTTTGCCATTTTACATAAGCACACACCCTAGTTCTTTATGTGATGCATCATTGTACACCACAAAGTTTCCTGTATTATCTGGTAATGACAACACAGGTGCCATACTTAACTTTTTTTTTCAAGTCTTGAAAGTTTTCTACACACTTCTCGATCCAAACAAATTTTACAACTTTCCTTGTCAAATTTATTAACGAAGTTGCGATCCTTTTGGAAATTTAATTTCCAACTCTAGCACTGCTATTGCTGAGATAAGTTCCTTCTATGCTGTTAACAACATCAATTTCTCATGACCTTTTCTACTCAAGGCGTCAACAACTACATTTGCTTTACCCGGATGATAAAAGATCTCACAATCGTAATCTTTTATTAATTCCAACCATCTCCTTTGACGCATGTTGAGATCCTTCTGTGTGAAAATATACTTTAGACTCTTATGGTCTGTGTAGAACTCATATTTTTCTCCATATAAATAGTGTCTCCATATCTTTAAAGCAAATACCACCCCAGCCAACTCTAAATCATAAGTCGGATATCCTTTCTCATAGTCCTTCAGTTGTCTTAATGCATATCCAATGACTTTGCCATTTTGCATAAGCACACACCCTAGTTCTTTATGTGATGCATCATTGTACACCACAAAGTTTCATGTATTATCTAGTAATGACAACATAGGTGCCATACTTAACTTTTTTTTCAAGTGTTGAAAGCTTTCTACAGACTTCTCAGTCTAAACAAATTTTACAGCTTTCCTTGTCAAATTTGTTAACGAAGTTGAGATCCTTTTGGAAATTTAATTTCCAACTCTAGCCCTGCTATCACTGAGATAAGTTCCTTCTGTGCTGTTAATAACATCAATTTCTCACGACCTTTTCTACCCAGGGCGTCAACAACTACATTTGCTTTACCCGGATGATAAAAGATCTCACAATCGTAATCTTTTATAAATTCCAACCATCTCCTTTGACGCATCTTGAGATCCTTCTATGTGAAAATATACTTCAGACTCTTATGGTCTGTGTAGAACTCATATTTTTCTCTATATAGATAGTGTCTCCATATCTTTAGAGCAAATACCACCCCAGCCAACTCTAAATCATGAGTCGGATATCCTTTCTCATAGTCCTTCAGTTGTCTTAATGCATATGCAATGACTTTGTCATTTTGCATAAGCACACACCCTAGTTCTTTATGTGATGCATCATTGTACACCACAAAGTTTCCTATATTATCTGGTATTGACAACACAGGTGCCATACTTAACTTTTTTTTTCAAGTCTTGAAAGATTTCTACACACTTCTCGGTCCAAACAAATTTTACAGCTTTCCTTATCAAATTTGTTAACGAAGTTGAGATCCTTTTGGAAATTTAATTTCCAACTCTAGCCCTGCTATCGCTGAGATAACTTCCTTCTGTGCTGTTAATAACATCAATTTCTCACGACCTTTTCTACTCAGGGCGTCAACAACTACATTTGCTTTACCCGGATGATAAAAGATCTCACAATCGTAATCTTTTATAAATTCCAACCATCTCCTTTAACGCATCTTGAGATCCTTCTGTGTGAAAATATACTTCAGACTCTTATGGTCTGTGTAGAACTCATATTTTTCTCTATATAGATAGTGTCTCCATATCTTTAGAGCAAATACCACCCCAGCCAACTCTAAATCATGAGTCGGATATCCTTTCTCATAGTCCTTCAGTTGTCTTAATACATATGCAATGACTTTGCCATTTTGCATAAGCACACACCCTAGTTCTTTATGTGATGCATCATTGTACACCACAAAGTTTCCTATATTATCTGGTAATGACAACACAGGTGCCATACTTAACTTTTTTTTTCAAGTCTTGAAAGCTTTCTACACACTTCTCGGTCCAAACAAATTTTACAGCTTTCCTTATCAAATTTGTTAACGAAGTTGAGATCCTTTTGGAAATTTAATTTCCAACTCTAGCCCTACTATCGCTGAGATAAGTTCCTTCTGTGCTGTTAACAACATCAATTTCTCATGACCTTTTCTACTCAAGGCGTTAACAACTACATTTGCTTTACCTGGATGATAAAAGATCTTACAATCGTAATCTTTTATTAATTCCAACCATCTCCTTTGACGCATGTTGAGATCATTATGTGTGAAAATATACTTCAAACTCTTATGGTCTGTGTAGAACTCATATTTTTCTCTATATAGATAGTGTCTCCATATCTTTAGAGCAAATACCACCCCAGCCAACTCTAAATCATGGGTCGAATATCCTTTCTCATAGTCCTTCAGTTGTCTTAATGCATATGCAATGACTTTGCCATTTTTGCATAAGCACACACCCTAGTTCTTTATGTGATGCATCATTATACACCACAAAGTTTCTTGTATTATCTGGTAATGACAACACAGGTGCCATACTTAACTCTCTTTTTTTTCAAGTCTTGAAAGCTTTCTACACTTCTCGGTCCAAACAAATTTTACAGCTTTCCTTGTCAAATTTGTTAACGAAGTTGAATCCTTTTGGAAATTTAATTTCCAACTCTAGCCCAGCTATCGCTGAGATAAGTTCCTTTTGTGCTGTTAACAACATCAATTTCTCATGACCTTTTCTACTCAGGGCATCAACAACTATATTTGCTTTACCCGGATGATAAAAGATCTCACAATCGTAATCTTTTATTAATTCCAACCATCTCCTTTGACGCATGTTGAGATCCTTCTGTGTGAAAATATACTTCAGACTCTTATGGTCTGTGTAGAACTCATATTTTTCCCCATATAGATAGTGTCTCCATATCTTTGGAGCAAAAACCACCCCAGCCAACTCTAAATCATGAGTCGGATATCCTTTCTCATAGTCCTTCAGTTGTCTTAATGCATATGCAATGAATTTGCCATTTTGCATAAGCACACACCCTAGTTCTTTATGTGATGCATCATTGTACACCACAAAGTTTCCTGTATTATCTGGTAATAACAACACAGGTGCCATACTTAACTTTTTTTTCAAGTCTTGAAAGCTTTCTACACACTTCTCGGTCCGAACAAATTTTACAGCTTTCCTTGTCAAATTTGTTAACGAAGTTGCAATCTTGGAAAACTCCTGAATAAACCGTCTATAATAGCTTGCCAGTCCCAAGAAACTGCTCACCTCTGAGGGTGTTCTTGGTTGTTCCTAGTTGATTACGATTTCAACTTAGGATGGATCCACTGAAATCCCATCTTTGTCAATCACATGTCCAAGAAATTGTACATGTTCTAGCCAGAATTCACACTTAGAGAATTTCGCGTATAATTTTTCCTTTTTTAGTGTCTCCAACGTCAAACGTTAATGTTCCACATGTTCTTCTTGAGATTTGGATTACACTAGAATATCATCAATGAATACCACCACAAACTTGTCTAAAATGGTTTAAACACCATGTTCATCAAATTCATGAATGATGCAGGGGCATTTGTCAAACCAAAAGACATCACCAAAAACTTATAATGTCCATACCAAGTTCTGAATGTCGTCTTTGGTACATCCTCCTTTCTTACAAGTCATCTATCCTTGGCAATGGATATTTATTCTTAATAGTGACTTTGTTTAATTCCCTATAATCAATGCAAAGACGCATTGACCCATCCTTATTCTTCATGAATAACACCGATGCTCCCCACGATGACACACTCAGTTGAATGTACTTCTTGTCTAACAACTCTTGCAATTGTATCATCAGATCCTTCATCTCTACCGGAGCCATTATGTACGGGGCCTTCGATATCGCAGCGGTTCCTGGCGCTAAGTCGATCACGAACTCAATCTCTCGGTCAGGCGGAAGTCTTGGAAAATCTTCCGGAAACACATCTACAAATTCCCTAACAACTGGTATCTCTTCCAGTTTCACCCCCTTCCTCTGAGTATCGACTATGTAAGCTAAATAACCCACACAGCCTTAACTCAACAACTTCTTAGCCTTTGTAATCGTCAGACATCTCGCATGTCTAAGAGATTTTCTACCATAGAAAACTACCTTTGACAGATTCATAAGGTTTACACATTTCTTTTGGCAATCAATTATCACTCCGTAATTGAACAACCAATTTATTCCCAAAATAACGTCAAACTCTCCAAGTTTTATCAAAATTAACTCTACCATCATGACATTTCCCTTAATATTCACCCTACAATTCTTGTATACTGTGACGCCCTCAAATTCTCTACATATACTATAGCCAATTTGGTGTTCACATAAATATTCTATAAGATAATAACTCCTATAAATCCAAGATTCACAGTACTCATAGTAAATAGTAGTTCTCGTCAGAATAATTATTGTAACTGAGTACCCCTCTGTGCTTCTTCCCACAAATATGACAACCTTCATCTTTTTGACCGGTTCTACTATTTCCCTTTTTCATTGAGTTATTTGAAAAATTAACATCCCTCTTCCTTTTACGATCTCCCTGTTGTTGACACTGTCTTACTGCTTCATTTCTTACTGCTTCATTTCCTGATTTATTGGTTCCCTTCAATTCTGATAGTCTCGCTAATTTAAAGTCTAAGGTAATCCTTAAAGTATCGGGTTCAACTTCTGGTGGATTCCATGACCTCCATTGTGAAGCGTCTAGTAACACATCTACCAACTATTAAGTTGGGTTTGTGTCTAACTGGTTTCCATCAATCTTTGCTGGTGATTTCCCGTGTGATGCCATTTATCTAGAAAAAGAAATTAACTACATATAAGCATAATAATTAATTAATTTGACAAGCAAGGTGTATATATTCAATTTTATATATATATATATATATATATATATATATATATATTCCAAGAAAAATAATTGACCGACTAAATTTTTTAAATATATTTTTACTAGTTCTCCCCCCAACAATTCCTATATTATATTATTACAAACTACTGCTCCTCTACTACTATCGGTTTTCCCCAAACAACTTTCTGCACTAGGAACACCATACTATCACAACTATTGTTCCTCCACTGCCATATATTTTCCTTAACCTCTTATGCTCTTCATTTCCTTTTCTCCTAATTAACTTTGAATTTATCAATCAGCCCTCTTGTGGATATCCACAATTTCCCAAGCATCTACTTAAAATTTAAACAATTTCTTCTCTTCTTAATGTTACTCCAACTTCTTTTACTTGTTCTTTGGTTGTCACTCCTTCTGATCTATATGAGTCTTATAGAAACTTCAATCTCCCTTAACTCTAACTTCGGTACTCTTCATGAGCACTCTCTAAATCCACTATAGATTTGCCTTTCATAACTTTAACTATTTAGTTGTAAACTACTTCCGTTGATACTTCTTCTATCATATCCTTGAAATCATTCCCCCATTACTATGACCTATTATGGTTCAAGTACTATCTCAAGTATAACAATCAGCTTTTCTCTCAGTATATGAATACAGTTAACTCCTTCACTTACCCAAAATATCAATTCAATATCGTTAACTTATATAAACAATCTATTCCTCCAACTTCGGCTGATGAATTTCCTTAATTCATCTCCTACAAATTTATCTTTAGTTTATCTCTTTATTACTTCTCTCTTCCTGATACTAAGTTTATAAATTCTAAACTTCTTACCATATTCATCTTCCAATATCACCCTTCCAGGCCACTTCCTAGATCCATCACTATCTCCTTTCTTACAACCTTAATTGTCTCAATATGTTTAACAAAAACATTTATAATCTCTTCAACCTTATAACTTCTCTTTGTCTATTCTAGACATTCCTAACATCTCTTAAATGTTTCCATGCAATGAGTATCTAACTCATTCCCTAACTCTAAGTTTATCTCTTTATTACCTTCACTACAATCTCTCAAGTCATATCCTAAGGTATTCCTACCCTAGCTCTATAACCTACTGCTTTGATACCAAATTGTGATGCCCCCAAATTCTCTACATCTACTGTAGCCAATTTGGTGCTCACATAAATATTCTATAAGATAATAACTCCTATAAATCCAAGATTCACAGTACTCATAGTAAATAGTAGTTCTCATCAGAATAATTATTGTAACTGAGTACCCTCACTTGGATGTATAGGTTTAGTATCTCATAGATATTTCTTCCATGTCTATAATTCTTATCTGTCGACCTCCATATCCCATTAATATTATGGAGTACTGATTTATAATGAATATCATGAGATCTAAACTTGATCAATTGAGACTAACTAATATTTACTATGAGTACTATTTACTATGAGTACTTTGAATCTTTGATTTATAGGAGTTATTATCTTATAGAATATTTACATGAGCACCAAATTGGCTACAGTAGATGTAGATAAATTGGGGGCTTCACTTATAAGAACTTAACAGAAATTACCTCCATATTCGTAATTTCTATGTTTAAAGGAAAATTCAATTCTTCATTAGGCAATCCGAACCTCTTAGCAAATTCATCAGATATAAACGAGCAAGTAGCATTTGAATCAAATAATACATAAGCATCTATATTATTGATTGGGATAATACCTGACATAACATCTTTTGATTGTACAACATCCTGCACAGTCATGTTGAAGGTTCTGGCTGTGGGTCTATTTGATGATGTTGGTCCATCAATGGTCAATGTGCCTCTACTGCTACCTCCCTTGCTTCCTGTTGTCTATTCAGCTTTCTTCTTAGGACACTCACGAGCAAAATAATCCTTTTACCCGCAAGTGTAGCAAACATTCTTCTTGGGTTGATTGCAATTTGGGGCAATGTGACCCTCTTGGCCACAGTTAAAGCATACACGTTTCCCTCCTTAAGCACACTCACGTGTGAAACTTCCCGAATGTAGCACATGCTTCAAACTTCTTCTTCTGCTGGTTACCTTGCTAGTTTCCAGCACCCACATTTCCATTCGATTTTCTCCTCAGGTTATTCTTACCTTCACCCTCATTCTTCTTCTTTCTTTGTTTTTTATTGTACTTTTTCACAACCTCGCCTCCACCCTCAGCGAGAATTGCCTTCTCAAGCACTGCTGCAAACGTCTTTAACTGAAACAGGGAGACTCTGCTATACAACCAGGGTTTCAGTCCCTGCTCAAACCTTTTAGCCTTGCGCTCATCTGTGTTGACTGGATATGACGCAAACCTCGCCAATTCGTTAACTTTTGCAGCGTACTACGATACCGTAATTGATCCCTGCTTCAGTTTTAGAAATTGTATCTCCATCTGATTCTTCGAACTCTCTAGGAAATAAGTCTCGAATAATATCTCCTTAAACCTATCTCATGTCATCACCCCTTGTCCTCCTCGAGTTTTATTGGCTTGCCACCAACAACTAGCCTCTACTTTCAACATAAATGTTGCAAAAGTAGTCTTCTGATTCTCACCTACTTTAGCTACATCAAACACTTTCTTTATCTCCATGATCCAGGTCTGTGCCTCAACTGGATTCATGGACCCACGGAATTCTGGTGGTCCAACCACCTTGAAGTCCTTAAATGTCACAACTTGATTCTGTGGTTGATTTTTTAATGCACCCATCAGTAACGTCACTAACTGCTGAACGGGGTTAGCTTCAGCGTTGTTATTATTGGTAGATCCCTCAGGGGTTTTTTGTCCTGGTTGACGTCTTCTTGGAGGCATCTTCTGTTAAAATATACTCATTAGATCATTACTCAATTCCTTTAAGAATTTTCTACTTAATTTGTACACCATAAAAGATCATCACATAATACATAACACTTTGAATAAAATAATAACTTTTATTTATTCATAATCTTTTAGAAAACATAAGAACAATAGCATCACTGTTATTTACATTACTTTCCTGAACTACTAAAGTTTCATGATAACATCATCATCATGTCCCATAGGTTACATAACACTTGGGATTTACATATTATTTATCATATTATTAACCACATATCAAGTACATTTATGATGACCTACTACCATACTGCATAGCCTTACGACGCTCTTCTTCCATAATACGGAACATTGTTCGGCGATCTAACATGTACGATGGCAGCGTCTTGAACTGAATTGGATAACCCATGACCCGATCTTGAGCTCGATTAATCATTGTGTTGAAAACACTATTCATCTCTTCCATATTGATCTTCTTCACTTGTACATCTCCCTCTTCTACTCCAGCTCGTTTAGAAGCTTCTTCGTACGCGTCTTCGGCTCTTGCCCTCTTAGTAAATTCTTCCTTGAGCTTGTCCTTCAGTTCTGCGATCTCCTCTGTCAGTTACTCGTTTCCTCCTTCAGTGTGAATCAGCTTCCCTTCGACATTACTCAGACATTCCTCTAGATCCTAGATCTCGTTGTCCTTCTGCGCCATTGAGGTCTGTTGTTCAGCTACTATCTCTCTCAACTCCTCAACGCTATCCTGAAGTTCCACATTGCGATCGTATACTTCATCGTACATACGGGCAGCGATCGAGTTTATTTGAATCTCTTCCTCCTTTTCCTCCTCATCCTCATTCGACTGTGGCAGCTCCTCAGGGTCCTCCTTGTCCATCTCTATCTCATCATCCTCATCAGGTAAACCCTCTTACTCAACCAGTATGACCAACCATGATGTTTCCCGTGGCAGTAGTTGTTCCCAAACCACCTGAATATCTCCAGGCTCCTCATCTCTAGCCTGACTGGATTCTCCTACATTAGTCATCCTGACAACCAAAATTTGAAGTTTTAATTAGTAATTATTATTACTCGACACTCACGAGCACATAGGTTGCAATCACATAAGCACATAAGTTTTTTATTACTTCTTCCTTAAAACTTGATAAGAGTTTATCACCGTTATCTTTTCAAAGGTTACTTCCTAAGGCTTTTCCCCACCTAAGGATCATAACCTAAAGCTTCGATACCAACTTGTGACACCCCCAAATCCGGGTAATTCATTTCCACCAGATTTAGTGTTCACTTGATAAAACATTCACATCTAACTACCCAAACATAATAAAATTTAATAATAAACCTTCCCATTAAAGGATTACATCAATAAGTTCAATAAAATCTCCCAGGTTATCTAACCTTTAAATATAAACATCATGTTCGGAAAATTAACTAAATACATCACAAGATTTAAAATAAAGACTGACAATATAAAAGTCAACAAGTTTAGAAGTCTTCAATACTTGTTCCTCTTCCCTTTCCCTTTACTGGTGGTAGGTTCATCGACCTTCTCAAGTTTAGCTATAATATTTATACAAGCAAGAGTGAGCAAACAATGCTCATTTGAAATGACAATGAATAAAACATTATAACAACTGCCAAACGAATAAGCTCAATATAACTGAATAATGTGCTTTATCAATAATAATAAGGAATAGAATTTGGAATATATATTTGAGGTCAAAAGACCACGAACTATGTCCGTAGTTATAAGTATTCTTTCAACTTAAACTATAACAGTCCTAAGACTATAAGGACTCCTCGTACTTAGGGGGATTAGCCCTTCGTACAATGTATTGTGCACAAACATTTAAACGCTATGCGTAAATTATCCCCTGTAATAGGGTTGTTCATCTTAGTATTTAGAATACAAGTTCGCACCAAAGTAAGTTTGGTTTGGATAAGTTTTAAGGTAATTTAGAGTTTAACGGACATCAACTAAGGCTTAGTTGAATAAGAATGTAATAACAATATGCTATGGAATAAATCATAAATGAATCAACATTGTATATTAAGTTCATGCTTTAGGAATAATCTAAGAGCATAAGCATTGAATAACATAACATACCTTGCTTGAACAATATTAAGCTAAGGTTAGAATCTTGTTTAGAACTGAGTATTGAGCATGCATAATAAATAGTAAATTGAACGATAAAACTTGTTCAACAAAAGTGTATCAGAGTTAGAAAACTTGCATACTAAGAAACAAGTTAAAGATTAACAAAACTTGCTTAATATCAAAAGGTAAGGTTTAGCAACTTTCACAATATAATTAAAGTTAAGAAACTTGCTCAAAGAAAGTTTAGAGTTAGAAAACTTGTCTTGCGTGTAAGCTAAACCGTAATAATTTGATTCACAAAGTCCTATACACATGTCATCATGACATAATTAGTTACTACATATATGTCTTTGGAGATTTCATGTCTAAGATCGCCTGGATTTTTTCTGGATTTGCCTCAACGCCCCTTTTGCTGACCAAATATCCTAGAAATTTTCCTGACCCCAAACCAAAAGTGCATTTAGTCGGGTTCAACCGCAGCTTGTGTCGTTGCACTCTCTCAAAGCAGCTCTCCAAATCCCCCAGGTGTTCCCGGGCTGACATGCTTTTAACAATCATGTCGTCCACGTAAACCTCCATACTTCGGCCTAACTGCTTTCTGAATACGAAGTTCATCATTCACTGATATGTTGCCCCGACGTTCAATAGTCTGAAGGTCATTTTCCGATAAGCGTATATTGCCCGATGTGTAATGAAACTAGTCTTCGGGATGTCTTCCTTACTCATCAAAATCTGATGACTCAACATGACGTACCCTGAAGTGGCGTCAATCAGCTGGTCAATGGATAAAAATCTTTTGGACATGCCTTGTTCAGGTCTGTGTAGTCGATGCATAGCCTCCACTTCCCGTTCTGTTTCTGAACCAACACCACATTAGCCAGCCATTCGGGGTAGTCGATCTCGAAGATGAATTCTACTTCCAGTAGTTTGGCTATTTCTTCATCTATGATCTTCTGTCTTTCTGGAGCAAAAACCCTTCTCTTCTGTATAACTGGTTTCTTTTTTGGGTCTACATGTAGCCGGTGTAATGCCACTGACTCACTTACCCCAGGCATATCACTAGGTTCCCACGCGAAGATGTCGGCGTATACCCGAAGAAGATCTATCAACCCTGTCCGGAATGGTTCTGTCAACCCTGACCCTATCTTGATAATCTTCTCAGTATTCCCTGGGATCAACTCCTTATTCTCTGTCTCTTCGGCTGGTAGGGCCAGCGGTTCGGTGCTACTCTCAATGAATGGCTTTATTTCAATGGTCATTGTCTGTTTCTGCTTGCTGATCCCGACCCCCGAAGAAATCAAAGTATTCCGATAGCACCTTCGGGCAATGTCAAGATCGCCTTTTACTTCCCCGATCCCGTTCGATGTCGAAATTTTGATTTTAAAGTGGGGTATGGATGTTACTGCTTGCAATGCTGATAAAGTCAGGCGTCCTAGAATAGCATTATATGTCGAATCCACCTGTACCACAAAGAACCTGACCATTATTTCTGCCTGCTGGGGTGCTGTGCCGAACTTGACAGGCAGCTCGATGGTTCTTGACATATGCACCGGGTCTCCACTAAAATCGTACAACGGGCCTTCTCTACCCAACTCCACTTTCTTTCCTTCTAGATCCATCCTTTGATAGGCGTGCGTATACAGTATTTCAACCAAGGACCCGTTGTCAATCATCATCCTTTTCATGTCCACTGGCCCGATTTGAGCAGTTATTACCAATGCCCCATCGTGTGGTTCTATGAGATCCGTAGGGTAATTTTCGTCTGAGAAAGAGATGGATATTCCCAGGTAGGCCTGCTACCGACAACACGGCCTCGAGGTGTTCGCTTCTCTTCTTCCCGGTTACACGTCCTACCGAACCGCCCAAAATTACATCAATCACATCTCGGGGTTGTGGGTTCGGTTTCGACTGTGTTTCACGAGTCGGCCCTCTATTTTCCTCTCGAGGCACCTCTGAACCTTCCTGACCAACCACATACTGTACTAGCTGCCCATTCTGAACATTCTTCTCTATTAAATCCTTCAGATCATTACACATCTCCGTAGTATGTCCGCGACTTTGATGGTATTCACAGTATTTGTCCCGACCTCTCTTCCCAGGCTTCGGATGCGTCAAACACGGCTCGAAAAAGGGTTTGTTCCGCATCTCCTCCAATATCTTTGCCTGATCTGTATTGAGGGCGGTGTAGACTTTGTTGACATTTCTGCTTGGGAAGGGTGGTCGGTCACTTTCCGAACCTCCACCATTATGGTTTTTTCTTCCATAATTATCCGACCTCCCCTGATTGTCTGACCGTTGATAGCTTTTCTTGTCTTGATCCTTAGACTTCTCGTAAGACTGGGAGTGCGGTTTAAAATTTCCCATAGCCTCCTCTATCGCAATAAATCCCTCAGCTCTATGGAAGGCTTCGGTCAAATCCGCTGGAGGGTTGATCACCAGATCCTTCATCAGTTTTTTCGACTTTCCTATGTCCAGACTAGTCGTGAAAAATCCCAAGGCCTGAGGAGAATTTAACTCTACTACCGAACCCATAGCCTTCCGAAATCTCTTAACGTACTAGCCAAGGCTTTCATCTGACTTTTGTCTAACCTGCATGAGGGAAGCAATGATCTTTCCTCGTCTTCTGTTACTCCCGAACCGAGCATGAAACGTCTCTCGAAGGTCGTTCCATGAATTAATCGACCCAGCTGCCAATGTCCCGATCCATTCTCGGGCGCTCTTCTTCAAAGTTGTCGCGAACATATGACACTTAGCAGCGTCCGAATGTCCGTAGTATGTCATCAACCTGTCGTACCCATCTGAATGATCATAGGGATCCCCCATCCCGTCATACGTCTCCATCGGGGGCATCTTCTTCTTAGGGTCGGCCGTGACGTGGTTGATTTCTGATGAAAAGGGTGATCCTATGCAGGTCGAGGGCGTTCTTATCGAACTTTTCACCGCGAGCAGTTTCTCCAACTCCGCCACTCTTCGGGCAACGGGGTCGGATTCCTCTTTATGAGGGGACGTTCTATGTCTGTCCCTCTCATATTCGGGAGAGGCGACCCTCCTCCTCTGTCCCGATCTGCCCTGATGTTCTGATTGTCGGTCTGCCGAACGACTCCTCCTTCGGCTTTTGCCTTCCCGAGAGCGACTCCTAGGTGCTCCGCTCCTTTCCTTCCCCTCCTTGGAGTAGAGGAGGTGACGGATCGGCCATTGCTTTCGCCTCTTCAAAGAGGCTTCCTGCTCTCCTGCCATCTTTGCCATCTGCTCCTCAAGCTCCTCCTGCTGAAGACGCAGTGCCATCATGGCGTCTTTGTTTTGCTGCATTTTCTTTTTCAGAATAAACTCCCTCTGGTCTCGGCTGCCTTCACCTCGGTCTTTTCCTTGCCCCTCATGTGCCCGAGAATGGTTCTCATCGGCATGACTGACTTGATTGGGCGTGTGTTGGCTGTCGTGGAAGAGTTTACGCCGGAGTGAAAGGGCCAGTTCCTCTTGATCCCCATGAATTTTGGAACCCAGTCTATCTTTGACCGACCCTCTCACCTGGGTGGTCTGGTGTGTTTTTGCCTTTTCCTGGTTAGAAGCACCCGTATCCCTGCTCTCCATGGTCTTTAACCGAAAAAGTTTACTGTGATTGCCGAAAGCACTAAAAGCCCTCCTTCTAGCGCCAATGTTAACACCAAGTTTCGCTGGCGCCTCCAATCACCAAGTCCACGCTCTGAATCCTGCACAATAACAGATCACACGAAGTTTGACGGCTTGTGCCGCCAGGGGATAGCTCTAGTGTGAGAATAAGTATAGGCCGTTCACAAGGTTTAACAACGGAGGCTTTAGTATTTAGTGCTCAAAGAAAGTATTACCTGTTAATTGAAACCCAAGCCTTGTATTTATAATGCTCTCACTGCCTTCGAATCCTTCTCCGAGTCGGTTTAGGACTCCTAAATATGGCAGTTACCATTATTTGGGTCCAACGCAATCACCTTAAAAGGTGCAAGTGGAATCCAATTCCAACATTATCTTTGGAATTACCATGGTTAGGACTAGAATCCATAACCATTCACACTCCATATTACTCTGGACTCCATATGTGGGCTACCCCACTGTACAGGACCAATCCCACCAAGCTCACAATCTGGTCTGGGCTTCGGCCCAAAGGACTCGAAGGCCCGATCCCGAACACCATACGCCAGAATAGGGTTCCGGCCCAAGGGACTCAGATACCTGAACCCAAACATCACAAATCTGGATAGGGATCCGGCCCAGAGGACTCGGACGCCCGAACCCGAAACGCTTCAACCTCATCGAGGGCTTCGACCCATTAGACTTATAAACCCTTTCTAGTATCAGGTCTTCGGCCCACATAGAGGTTAGTAAAACGCTCCCGAACAGGCAGCCTCATATATCTCATTTTTTCTATGCAATCTACATTGTAATGATATTGCTGCTTATTATTTTTATATATCTATTTTCTAGTATAAAAAATGCTCTTTCATTCACTACAATTATGGAATACTATATGGATAATAATTATTCTTTGAAGGTCAAAGTTAGGGTCTCGAATAAGAGAATTAAATTGTAACACCCCCTTCCCGAAAAGGAAAGGGAGGTCGCGTGCAAAGCACAACAAACCTCAAAATAAATAAACGGAGCACTAATGACTTTAAATATATAATAATGATATCCACCAATAAAGTACTAAATACAATTCTCCAAATAGAGTCAAAATAATCAAAATTTAAAATCTAATCAACTTAGATGGTCAAAGGCAACTCTCTCATCACACTAGCCCTGAATCACCCCTACAAACCTGCCGCAAGAAAAACACAACATGAGCCAATTGCCCAGTACGGATACAGATAATACAAAGATGTATAACTAAAATACGAAAAACAACTGAAGCAACATACTTAACAAAGCCTCAAGCTTAAAGACCGACGAAAATATGATATCCAAAGTCTGAATAGAATATATCCAAATCAACAGATTTAACGAAACCAATGGAAGAGTAAAGAAATAATGAACTGAAGTAACTAACTCCATGAATTGAACTGAACAAAAACAAACAAAACTAATACAATGAAATAATAGACTGAATCAAATGGTTGGGTGTTATTCCATACCGAATGAGCTCAAAAATATACATTGCCACACAGGCAAGTCAAAACAATGCCACACAGGCACATCAAAACAATGCCACACAGGCAAGTAAAAATAATGCCACACAGGCACATCAAAACAATGCCACACAGGCAACCAAAATAATGCCACACAGACAAATCATACATTGGACCGCGAATCCAAATGTATGAAAATCAGATATGTGTGTTTGGCACAACATCACAAATCCGCAGAACAGAAAACTAGGGTTAATCCATACGCCTCCCACAACTAAACACTGTATGGCCCACTTCCTCCAGAGCCCAAACGAAGACGCCGTGGACTAATCACACCGCCACGGAGAGTGTCATGTCTCTCGTGCCAAGACGACATGCCTGTGGTACCCCCACATGTAGTTATAGCTTAGGTATACCCAACGGTATATTCTAACAAAAATACCATGTCACAACACATGCGACATAATACCAACAAAAGGGTTCTATATGTACATGTTGAACCAAATCAAATTATAGTCACAAGGTCTCAAAAAAAAAAAGTAGCAACATGTACCGCTTTATAATTATCAAAAATAAATAGTACTAAACATGATAACCTAATTCAAAGAGTACAAATACGAGTCATATGTATCAACTTCAAAATGAAATTAATATATTTAATTCACAGGAAATAATTATGTGAAATCATAACAGAATTCGAAATAAGGAAACAAACGAACAAATCAAATTTAACAAGAGTATCGCTGAAAGAGTACGGAATCAGTACCTTAATATAGTACCAAAATAATTTACCGAAGCCAAAAATCATCCGCTAGACCTTCCCAATCCGATCTATATAATTATCAAAATAATACGAGACCATTAATTAAATTACTAAATTATAAATTTTTACATTTTTCTCTTTATAATTTTAACAGTTTTAATGTGAGATCCTGAATTTTATGAAATAAAAGTATTCAATTTATCTATTTTGGTAAATATTTAAATTGATAAAAGTTTAAAGCTAAGGGTCATATTTGAATTTTTTTTTCAAAGTAAGCAAGTTGTCATAAAATAACCGGTAGTAAAAGTACAGTAATACGCGTGGTTGCATAGTAGCACACGGTATTGATTATTGATACTTACGTGAGAAGTCACTCAGTTATACTCAATTATTGCTACAGTAATTGCTGCATCATATCTCTCATATTATTGATTCAATTATTGTCACAGTATCATCTTCATAATATTTTATATATTATTAAATCAATATTTGAGACGACAAAATTATTCATATTATTATTTGCAATATTGACAATGTCTAGAAGTTCTGTCAAGGAGAGGTTTGGTCACCTAATTGCGCGTTAATAAGAAGAAATCCTTATCGGAAAGCCCCCTCTTTCCTGGGAACGACCTGGTTGTTAAATATTGCGAATTATAATAATAATGAATAAATGTTATTAAAAATTGAATTTGAGTTCGGAGTTGAATTTGGAGACGCGGACGTGATATTTGAGTCCGGAACGATGAAATTAGTGAAAATAGACTATAAGCACAAAATTTTTCGGGGTTGACTTTTTGGTCAAAAAGTCAATAGTTGACTTTTTCAAAATAAGTCAAACTTCGAAATTTCAAAAATAATTTTTTTGATAAAAATAGTTCCATTGTGTTGGGATTATTAGTGTTAGTGGAAATCGACATTTATTTCGATATTAATTGATGTCTTAAAGTTATATTGACCAATCAGATAATTAACCGGATAAATGAACATTTAATTGCTATTAATTTACATGCTTGTAACTATATGTTCACATGTGTGTACTATTGATTCACATTCTTGTACTATTAGGGGAGTTGGTGCAAGATTGATAATACTTGCATGACTAAGTTAAAAATGGAGGTATAGATGGAGGTATTATACTGTAATTCGTATTTTCACATGATTATAACTATTGATTCACATGATTGTACTATTAATTCACATGATTTAATATTAGGGAAGGTGGTGAAAGTTTGATAATACTTGCAGGACTAAATTAAAAATGAAAGAAAAGTTGAAGGTATTGTATTGTAATATTTTGAGCTCCAAAACGTGCAATTATTGAAACTATATTTTCCTATAAATAGAAGCTCATTCTTCCTTCATTTCTCACCAATTCACTAAAGCTATAGAGCAATTATTATAGAGAAATTATAGAGAGAAAGAAGAAGAGAAGTCTGCTACCTCACTATTCCAGTATCCAGTCTTCTTTTGAGGTAAGGGATATTATTATTATAGTAAGGGGTATTATTTCTTTCGTATTCATAAAGAGAGCTATTGTTATTCCATTCCTTATTATTCTGTTGGAATAACCTGTCTATGCGAAGTACCGCATACATAGTGAAATTATTCTATTATTCCATTCTTTATTATTCTGTTGGAATAACCTGTATATGAGAAGTACTGCATACATGGTGAAATTTTTTTGTTATTCCATTCCTTATTATTATGTTGGAATAACCTGTCTATGCGAAGTACCGCATACATGGTGAAATTCTTCTATTATTTCATTCTTTATTATTCTGTTGGAATATCGTGTCTGTGTGTATTACGCATGACCTGGTTCCATTATTTATTATTCTGTTGGAATAACATGTCTGTGCGGTCTATCGCATACCTGGTGAATTCTGTTGTTATTCCATTCTTTATTATTCTGTTGGAATATCCTGTTTGTGCGGATTACGCATGACCTGGTTCCATTCTTTATTATTCTGTTAGAATATCCTGTCTATGCGGATTACGCATGATCTAGTTCCATTCTTTATTATTCTGTTGGGAATAACCTGTCTGTGCGGTCTACTGCATGCATGGTGAATTCTTCTGTTATTCCATTCTTTATTATTATGTTGAATAACTCGCCTCTGCTGAAATCTGTACCGCATACATGGTGAAATTCTTCTATTATTCCATTCTTTATTATTACGTTGGAATATCACATGCATGCGTATTACATGCATGACTTCGGTTCTATTATTTATTATTCTCATTGGAATAACTTTTATGCATGCGGTTTATCGCATGCATGGTGAATTCTGTTGTTATTCCATTCTTTATTATTCATTGAAATATCACCGTGCATGCAAGCGGATTACGCATGACTGGTTCCATTCTTTATTATTCTGTTGGAATAACCTGTCTATGTGGACTATCGCATGCATGGTGAATGATTCTTCGTATTCATTGCTTATTTAATTGTAGAAATGATTTGTCTACGTGGATTATAGCATGGCGGGTGAAAATCCATTTGCAGTTTCGTAATTTTTCTAACCCTCAAAAATTCTGGAAAAATTTAAAATGATAATTTGATGAGTTTTCTATATTGTGTCCAAAGATGGCGATTTTTGGATATATAGATTAAGAGTTATGGATTTTATGGGAAAAGACTATTTTAAAAGTAGACCCTTATAACTCCTTGTGGTTAACTCCAAAATTGGTGAATTTTTTATTGGGAGTACATGTATATAACAGAAGTATACCCTGTAAATTTTGAAATTTTTGGACAAAAGTACAATTTATGATAAATGTCTAAATATTCGGCAGTTTTGGCCATATGAAAAATAGTAAGTGAATTTTAAAAATTCTAAGAAAAATATATGTTAAATATGGGACTATATTCTGTTAAATCCTAGAAAAAAAATATTTTTGGGATTGATTTCGTATTTTTCATGAAAATAAACTAGTTATGAGTAAATGAATTAAATATGTTATGTGAAGTAACAAAATTAGAAAAATAGGATTTTATGGCTTGGGAATCCTATATAGGGTATATCCAGATTTTTGATGTGGAATTTGATCATTGGTGATGAAATCGTATGAGTATGACATTTTTGAATGATTAAATGTATTATTTGGTAATGTGTAAACAATTGAAATAAATTATTTATAAGTTTAAGAAGTGATTAAAATATTGTTATAATATTAATAATATTAGATTATGAGTTTATTAAGTGATTGATAATATTTGGATAAATTTAAAGTCTTTAATATTTATCCTTGTTTTCGTTTGATTAATGCTTATATCATTGTCATCATCCTCATGCTTATATTATGATGAAAGTCATTTTTGGCTTACGTGCAAAGATGGACTGTTGATTATTGGTTTTACAGTTGTATATTTTGGCTTACGTGCAAAGATGGACTGTTGATTATTGGTTTTATAGTTGTATATCTTTGGCTTACGTGCAAAGAGAACTATTGATTGATGAGTATCTTTGACTTATGTGCATAGATGAACTGTTTATTGGTATGATTATGACCAGGGATCATTCGGTATAATTATGACCCGTATTGTTATAGATGATGTGGTAAAAGCCCTCATTGGCCCGTAGTGCATTAATTGACAGTTATTGGTATGATTATAACCAGGGATTATTCGGTATAATCATGACCATTGATGATTACATGAATATCCTTGGCCATAGTGCAGGGATGATTCGATGATGTGGATTATTTATTTAGTTGAGTCTCAGCGATAAAATATTGATTATACACTTTTAATTCGTAAAAGATAGTAGATATCATGCTCTACTTGACTCTTCTAAAATATAATTGTATGTCTTTGGCCTGTAGTGCAAAGATGAATTGTTAATGAATATCTTTGGCCGTAGTGCAAAGATGAATTTATTAGTATGATTGTGAGCAGGAATTGTGATTTGGTATAACCATAATTTTTGATGTTTCAGGTGAAGATAGGTGATGAAAATTATCTTCGTCCTGGGTGCGAAGAGGAATTTAGAATCACATTTATGATTATGAGTTATTCATATGATTGTAGACAGAAATTTTTGATTGATGTTACAGGGATAAAATATTATTGGAGGACTTTTAACATGGAGAAGATAATAGACCTGATGGTCTTTTTGACTCTTCTAATGGATTGCTCGTTTCGCTCCAACTATGGTTGAAAAGTTTTATCATCTACCATATGTTCTAAATCTCTGATTTATTATTGACGAAGGCTATTGATAATTTAATTATCATTAGTCATGATATTCTTTATTGGGTTATTTGTGCTCACCCTTTACTTCACAATTCCTTTCAGGTAATAAGAGTGTAGCTGGGTTGAGCGGAGATAACAGAGAAATAGTGTGATGTTCCGAGACTGTCAAAGTTTTTCAATACATTATAAAACGGCATGACATGCAACAGATAATTGTATTGAGGACCTAAGATGTGTGTCGTATTTTATACGTCACTTAATAATTGATTTTGGCGAACAACAATAGGGTGATGAGAACCCGACTTTGAAAGCGTCAAAAGTGCACCTCACTAGAATGAATATGATAGTAATCTTCTCATTCTTCTTTGGGGTCTTAAAATATTTGCTGCTGTATTTTATATGGCATTGTAATAATTTGAGTTTGGATACTGTCTACGAGACAATATTGTATTAAAACTCATAGCTTATGTGTTGTCGTACTCTGCACGACAGTTCAACAGTTGTATAAATAAAGTTTGTATGTGATTTTTATAGTATGATATCTGGTGACTCAGAATGGGTCGTGTGGACCTATTTTGGGGGTGTCACATTTAATATTAGCTCATGCATTCCCTCTGGAGTTAGGAATATGTTCAATACATTTTGTAATACAAAATATCATTTTAATTTAATATAGTTGGTGGTTTGGTGCTATAATAATATAAATGTAGTTTACTAATTCATAAAACCCCTTTACATTAATATCACATTTATTATTCAAAATTTCCTTTCTCTCCATTCCGTTTAGTCATTTTTTAATCAATTCTTTGAATTTGTTGCACCAGTAGGAGTCTCTTTTAAATGATAGCAATATGTATGAGATTTTATACGGGACAATCTAAAAGTTACTAATATATGCCACAAAATTAAAACATATTTTCAAAAACTATGATGAAATAGAAGATTCATGAGAAGCATATTCATTCTCCTCATAATACTAAGCAAGTCTAATTATTGTAATATTATCTCAAAACTGTAATTATACGAACATTTTTTTTAAATAGCCATGACATTGATTATTTGTATTATTGCATTTGAATTACCAACTAACTACTAAGATCAAGAAATTCATTGACTATAAAGATTCATGCTATCAATTTGTAAAGCAATACAAAAACAGGAAGCCTCCCATTAAATTTTGCCCACGAACCGTAAGCATATATATATTATTTAGGCATCAAGCCTCCAATAACCATTAATTTTTTTATCTCATATACCATATATCCGAATTATAAACTAAAATTGTATTAACAAATCTGATTAATCCAATGGCAAAATAAATTTTTAAGACAAATTGTAAGCAGAACAATAAAAATAGATTGTAATTACAATAACACAATAATTATTTTTTATAAAAAAAATCCAATAATTACCTTTTAGAAGAAGAGTATGATGAATAAAGTCTTAATAATCTTATTCTCAAATCCTTTTAATTTCAGCCTCCTTCTATCTCTCTCCGTCCACTTTTTCTTTCTTCGTTTACTACAGTACCAATCTTAGGGAAACCCTAACTTAATATATTAAATTTAGGTTTATTATAATTTTTATTCATAAATCCAACCATTAAAATTGGGCTCAACAAGTTTGACAACCCAAACTTAAATACTTAGAAATTAGTTTGACCCAATTAGTTTAAATGCCCAACTTAATGCAACCACATACTTATAATAGTCAACATAAATTAAATACAATTTGACCAAAACTGCCAAACATAAGAAACTTTCAATTTTACTATGTTAATTATTCATTACTTATTAATATTTATTAGCCCAAATTAATTAAATAACAAGTTTGACTCAAATAAAAGACAAAAGTCTAAACAATATGTTTGAAGAATATAATTTTTTTTTTGGGTATTACATTACCTCCCCCTTAAAAAGGATTCCGTCCCAGGAATCAAAAGAGTAACAAAGATTTACTTGACATTAAAGATGTGAGGATACTCTTGTCAAATAGTCTTTTACGCCTCCCAAGTATCTTCGCGCTTCTAATAATTTAAAAAAAATAAAAATTAATATTTAATTATTAACAAAAATTCGAATTATTATATAAATCATAGAGGAATTTATAAAGGAAATAGATTATTAGTGTTGAAAGGGAAGAAAATACGTAAAATAAAACATTACTGAAAATAATTATTAGTTCTTTGGTCTGGCTTGAATATGTAAGGGTCGTTTGAGAGGTCAAGCTCTTCTCTAGAAATCTGAGTTTCTTATTTTTGGTTATAATGCAGGTTCTCAATCGATTCTTATTTTTAATAATAAAAGTGACGTCTTAATGTCTTTATTTTTTAAAATCTTATGGATAACATATAGTGATGGACAACATATAGCGACGGACCGAACCTATAGCGACGGACCGAATCGTCGTCATGTCCGTCGCTAAAGGGTGTATACAAGGTATGTTAGATAAGGGATAAACTTAATATCCGGACCATATATATATATATATATTTATATATATATATATAAGACTTATCTTGTATAATAAACTAGAGTTGTAATGTGACGCCCCCAAAATAGGTATACAACACCCATTCTGAGTCGCCAAAATACATGGTATAGAAAGCTAACTACAACTTTGACAATACAGATGTCGTGTAGAATACGACAATACAACTGTGAGTTTGAATACAAATATTGTCTTCTAGACAATATACACACCCAAATAAGTCCTCATTAATTATTCATACACTATTTTACTGAAAATAGTAAGACAACCTAAAACATCTTCCTAGAACCATCACTCCATACCCCCACTCGATCCTGCTTACATGTTCTCACCTCCCGAGAAGAAAAATGGAACAAAAAGGAAAATGGTGAGCTCAACTAGCCCAGTAAAGAATATTATGACTAAGATAATATACAACAAATTATCGTTAGTCTTCAACAGGGGAAAAATCTAACGAATACAATAGACAACAAGTTTTAGATCAACAAATGCAATGTGAAAGCAACAATCCATTAGAAGAGTAACGTAGAGAAAGAATTCTCTACTGCCTTCTAAGGTTTAAAAGTCCATCATCAATAGTTTATCCACTCGTAATAACAATCAATATACATCTTTAATCATCTTTGCACTATAGGCCAAAGATATTCATTTGTATTACCGAGTTGGTCATGTTCATCTCAACACTGTTCATCTTTGCACTACAGAATGAAAGATATTCATCGATTAATCGTTCATCTTTGCACTACAAAGCCAAAGATATTCATTTATATCACCATTTAGGGTATCGAGGATGATGAAAAACATTTTTAAAGAAAAGCGAATCCAAAGTGAAACAAAATGACAAGGATTAAGGATTAAGGATTAGTACTTTGTTTTACCCATGTCCAAAAATACTTCAAAATAATCATATTGGTGTAAAATTCAAGAATGATCAAAACATGGATACAATCAAAGCTAGTATCCGAATAGATATTTTAGACAAAAGAAAATTTTTTATTTTTCTTGAATAAATAGTCGTATTCGTGAATAGTGTCGTATCGTGAATAGTGCCGTATCGTGAATAGTAACCAAACACAACAAGTTCCAAATTTGATAAAAAAGTTCACCAATACTTGGCATAATGATATTGAAGAAAAAAATATCATTTAAGAAGAAAATAATACCCTTACCTCAAAATACCCGTATTTCGACTAAATTTCGGTATAGTCTTGTGAAATCCGCATACCAGATAGCAAACACTTAAAGTATACTCACAAGAATACGCTCGATAATTTAGAGAGAAAAGAGAGAAAACTTAGTTTAAATTGTGATTTTCAATTCTAACTTAGCCCTCTATTTATAGGAAAATGTTAGAACGCCTAAAGGAGACTAAATTAATAAATTATTATTATTTACCAAATATTCAAGCCCACCACCAAGGAATCTGATTTTAGCCACCAACCACATGTTAAAGATGCTCACCAACCTTTGAAAAACGTTTTTCTTGAAAATAATAATTAAAATTTCCAAAATCAATTATTTGAACTCAAAACATCAATAATTCACAATAAATATCCTTTTATCGGAAAAATTCAAATCTCGCGATTTTTTATAGAATTTCAATTCTCTACAACTTTGCGTGAAGAAATTTTTCCAAATTCCAAACATAAATTATCCAAAATCCACAAACGAGAAATTTTACGATCTATAATAAATTTTCGGTCGAATTGTGTCCAATCGCACACACAAAAACATATATTAAACATTTAATGCCACAAAATACTCTACCTCCTCATATACTCATATATCCCACATTCATTATAAAAATATCACTTTGTTAATATATTATTAAAATAATATATTTAAATGAATTATTTTATCGAAAAAGATAAAATATTAATTTTTAACAATTGTCACATTAAAATTTTCTCCATATATATCCACATAAAATAAATATTTTCTTTATCATAATAATCAATAATTAATTATTTTAAAATAATATTACGTAATCACAAGATCGATGACCGTGTAGTTCTCGGGAAGAGGGGCTTTCCAATAAGGATTTCTCCTTCTTGGCGCCGCAATTAGGTCCAAACCTCTCCTTAGAGAAACTTTCTAGACATTGCCAATAATGTTATCGATAA
The DNA here is from genome assembly GCA_020205605.1 of Panax ginseng. Taxonomy (NCBI): domain Eukaryota; kingdom Viridiplantae; phylum Streptophyta; class Magnoliopsida; order Apiales; family Araliaceae; genus Panax; species Panax ginseng. The sequence goes on from CM035137.1 coordinate 127,540,019, forward strand.
TATTATTCAAATAATATGAATTATTGATTTGATAATGGAAAATCTTGTGTAATGACAATTATTGAAACAACAATGATACAAAATATCAACGCAAAGAATTATTGAATCAATATAATATTGAGCGAATCTCTTTGTAACAATTATTGAGTAGTGCCTTCTTACGTAAGGATAAATAATTCAATAATCTTCATGCAATACTGTAATGCTCTACATGCGCAACCACGCCAGACATCATTTTAACCACCGGAGTAACCCAACAAAGGTGTTATTGGTAACAATTTACGTCGTTATTTATAAAACTCAATCTTTGTCGTTTTCCTTCATCCAACCGTTTTTCCGTTATGGGGCCCACCAATGATCATAGCTATTGCGTCGGAGATTCCCGACAAAAAGAATATTTCACGACCAAACGAATATTCCCCGACAATAATGAATATTTTATAACCACTTGCTTATTTTGTAAACTTTGCACATTTCACCCATAACCAAAGAATTATATCAAATTAACCCTTATTAATTTAGAATAATGAATAAAGGAAAATTCAATTTTATTTATAATAAGTTGGGGTCTTACATGTAACGAAGTAATTAAGGCTAGTAGTTGGTTTTATGCTCTGAACTCTCAAAAAATGACTATGAATTACTTATGAAAATATGAAGACTTTAATGATTGAGAATGCTTGACTGCTTGTGCATTGAATGAATCAAAAGACTGCTCCTAGGCTATTTATAGGAGAGTTTAGTGACCCATCAGATGTGACAACCTCTTGAAAAGACACGTTTAGTAAAAAAACCACATAGTTTTTAGGTTTGATAGAAAAGGCGCGTCTGTTCGGCAAAAAAAATACATAATTTTAGGCTTGCCAAAAAGGGCACTTCTGTTCGGGCAAACGCTTCCCAAAACGTCGCAGTATTAGCACTTCCGTTCAGGCAAATGATGCTTCCCAAAACGACGTAGTATGATAAAAAATAATGTTTCTCAAAACGACACAGTTTTAATAATAGAACTAAATAAAACAAAATTTTAAATAAATTTTACCCAAAAAATATATACAATGACCCAAACCTTTGAGTTCGGCTAAATTGATTGGCGTCGCATACGTGATTTTTAGTAAAAAAACCACATAGTTTTTAGGTTTGATAGAAAAGGCGCGTCTGTTCGGCAAAAGAAATACATAATTTTAGGCTTGCCAAAAAGGGCACTTCTGTTCGGGCAAACGCTTCCCAAAACGTCGCAATATTAGCACTTCCGTTCGGGCAAATGATGCTTCTCAAAACGACGTAGTATGATAAAAAATAATGTTTCTCAAAACGACACAGTTTTGATAAGAGAACTAAATAAAATAAAATTTTAAATAAATTTTATCCAAAAAATATATACAATGATCCAACCTTTGAGTTCGGCTAAATTGATTGGCGTCGCATACGTGGTTTTTAGTAAAAAAACCACATAGTTTTTAGGTTTGATAGAAAAGGCGCGTCTGTTTGGCAAAAAAAATACATAATTTTAGGCTTGCCAAAAAGGGCACTTTTGTTCGGGCAAACGCTTCCCAAAACGTCGCAGTATTAGCACTTCCGTTCGGGCAAATGATGCTTCCCAAAACGACGTAGTATGATAAAAAATAATGTTTCTCAAAACGACACAGTTTTGATAATAGAATTAAATAAAACAAAATTTTAAATAAATTTTACCCAAAAAATATATACAATGACCCAAACCTTTGAGTTCGGCTAAATTGATTGGCGTCGCATACGTGTGGGTTCAAACCAAGACTTGATTAAGCTTCCACTAAAGTGAGTGTCACTTGGGACCCAAACCCAAGAGCAAATTAATTGTATATAAACTCATTCAAACTTTAGTTCTTAACCGATATGGGATTTAACTTCTCACATATATTTATTATTATTTTCAAGGGTGATATTTAGGAGTTAATTTCTTATTTATTACCATATGAATTTGAATTTTCAAATACTTAATTTTAATTTATTTATCGAGAAAAACACATTGATATGTGAATTTATTTCAAAAGACTAATGAAATTCACTTTAAATTTGACTAAAATTCTAACATGTCATTTTAAGAGTGGCTCACGTACCTTAGTTGTAACACCCCCTTCCCAAAAAGGAAAGGGAGGTCACGTGCAAAGCACAACAAATCTCAAAATAAATAAGCGAGCCTATAACAACCTCAAAATATTAATATTGGTGATTCATTAATAAAGTAATAAAGTACATTCCCCAAAGCTGAGTCAAAATAATCAAAACTTAAAATTGAATCAACCTAAATGGTTGAAGGCAAAAATCTCATCACCTTGCCTGAATCACCCCTGCAAACTTGCTTTGGAAGAAAAACCTGACATGAGCGAATTGCCCGATCACGGATCTGAGATATAGAAAAGATATCTGGTGATATAAGAAAATAAGCGAGACAAAATCTTTGAACAAAACCTCAAGTGCAAATCTGACGAAAATATAATATCCAAAGATTTGAATGGAATATATTTGAATCAACGTAATGAATATATCTGAATCAACGTAATTGTGAAACCAATAAAGAATAAAGAAATAACGATTTGAAAGTAACTAACTTCGATGACTTAAAGCTGAGCGAAGCTTGACCAAAACTAATCGATAAAATAATAAAATTTGAAACAAATGGTTTGGAGTTATTTTATCTGAATGAGCTCGAAATACACATTGCTACAGGCAAGTCAAAATAATGCCATCTGAAACCAAAATAATGCCACAGAATGAAATCACACATTGAATGGCGAATTCAAATGTATCTGCAAATCGGATAAGGTGTGTTTGGCACAACATCCTAAATCCATGAGCGAAAAACTAGGGTTAACCCATCGCCTCCCACAACAAAACACCAAATGGCCCACTTCCTCGGAGCCCAAAATGGAACACAGTGGACTAATCACCTGCATGCGAAAAGTGTCCGTCTTTACGTGCGAGGCAAGTGCACAGCGATCTTGTGATTGGTCACGGTGTCTCCATTTTGAAATTCACATGACTCAATGTTAACTGATTAATGAGTGATTAAATGTTATGATTTGAATTTGGAAGAAATAAGATATGTCGGAGCTTAGGTTCTTTCTTGTAGAAAATCTATTTAGGTTTGACATGTGAGTTGTGGGTAAATCACTAGGTAGACATAGGAGTTTGAATTGATTTTCTTCTACATTTTGTTGGTCTTATTACGACCAAGTGTTTTTAGTTCTTTGAGTTATAATTGATTTGAGAAAGGCGAGATAATTTGTTAAGATTATTATTGTTATGCGTTGGAACAATAATATTAGTTAAGGATTGTGATTGGATTATTAAGGAGAATAATATCATATTTTGTTCGGTTAAGAAATGATTATCTGATTATGATATGAGCATTTGTATCGTAACAAGTTTTGATATGGGAGAATTATTTGTTAAGAGTTATTTCGTAATTACAAATTATTATGATTTTGGAATTGAGGATTTTATTTGGGTTAGATTCTGATTTTTATTAAGTTGTGAATAATTTGAGGTATGTGAATCGGTGGGATAATATGATAAAGTGAAAACTATTAAGTACAAAAGGATCTCTTGTAATTTTGAGTTGTTGTAAAGATTCGAGGTAATTAGATTAATTTTTTGGAGTAAATGAATTTTGCGATTATTTCCTAGTAGAATATTGGAGTTATCTTATATGAAATTTTGAGTGATAGTATGAGGAGATTTTGGAATTTGTTGGGTTAAGGTTTGCACTAAGAGAATGATTGATTTATTAAATGATTAGATATTAAGTGATGAATCTTGAAGAGATTTTGAAAGCTATCATTTGTTTATTCAGATAGTAGGATATATGATTTGGAGTTTGGTATGGTGATGGAGAGATCTTAGTAGTAGTATATTTTTGGTGTAATAATATTTGAGAACTAATTTGATTGGAAGTTATGATATTTTGAACTCTTAAGGACTTAGGAAAGTTGGTGATAAAGAGATATTAGTAGTATATTCTTTGGTGTAATATTATTTGGTGAATAGTTCAAATTAAGGATGAGATATTTGAAGCTCTTGAGGACTTGGGGAGAGTTGGTAATATGGTTTGCATAGTTGTTTTGGTTATCTGATGTCTTTAGAGTTTTGCGTGAATTTATGTAAAATTAAATAAAAATAATTTGTTAGATCTTTGTCATGTGTGGAATATAAACATTTTAACGAGTTAAAAATAATTTTAAATATTTTGGTTATTTGAATCGTATTTAGATGAAGAAAAATGTTTGTGATTTCGAATTATGTTCCGAAGAGTACGTACGCTTGAAAGAATGAAACTCAAAGATATTAACGGGGGGCCCGCACCAACAGTGGATAATGTGATTTAACGCGAAGAACCTTACCAAGACTTGACACGGTAGCTGACGAATCTTTTACAAGTACATTGATAATTACGTGGACCGATGACTTATCCACGTTGATCGTTACAAATGGTGACGCTACGTCGTAACTAAATTTATTTATTTTTTTTGTAGCTTATTTGAATTCCGAGGACGGAATTATTTTTAAGGGGTGAAAAATGTAATAACCTATTTTTTTATATATAATTAAATATTAATTAATTTTATCTTATACAATTGTGTTTAAATGGGAAAAGGTAAATAATTTTGTTTTCTTCTTTTCTTCCTTGTTTTGTTTAGAAAATTAAATTCTTTTAGTAGATAATTAAATAACTGATTAAATTAAAATTTGAGGAAGATAATTCCTTTTGTTAAAGTCTTGTGGTAAAATTATTCGGAGCGGGAAGCTACTTGGGAGATAGAGGAGTCTATTCGAGCGGAGTATCTGCATCTTTTTGATAATTAGGTATTTTTCATTCTTTTGATTCCGGGGACGGAATCCTTTTTAAGGGGGAGATAATGTAATATCCAGAAAAAAATAATAAAATAATATTAAATTTATATTCTTAAAACATATTATTTGGAACTTGTCATTTTTTTGGGTCAAACTAGTTATTTAAATTATGTGGGCTAATAAATATTAATAAGTGATAGATAATATTATGTGGTTAAAATTTTGGCCTTAATATTAATTTAACCCAAATAGAAGTTTATTAGGGCAAACCTAATTAATAAATAGCTAAACCTAATATTACTTCATTATACAAACTGAATAAAAAGAGGTGGCTACTTTGGAGATAATTGAGGAATTTGACTACAAAAGGGGCTCAGGTGAAGAAAGACTAGAGATTTTGATCACTAGTGGGGAAATTTCATCAGTAATAAGTAAGTATATTATACATTATATAAAGTGGGGATAAATCACGTGGTTCCATATTAAATTATTAAATTTAGTATGTTATTTTTTTCATCATGAGCAAGTACTTTTGTAATTCAAGAACTAAGAGCGATCTTTAAAGATGGGAGAGTTTATTTATTAAGTAATACTTATACATATGTACTTATTATTATTATCACTTTATTCCAATCAGATTGAACGGAGGGAGTAGTCTATGATTGATTTTGGAGATCCTAAAATAATAAATTGATGATTTTTTTAAATAAAAATATATATATAGTAGTAGTAATTAAAGTTTACGAAAACTTGCATAATTTGCAAGAGATGTTATACAAATAAATATGTAAGATTATATGGAATGAATTAAATCTTAATATTATAAGTAATTATATTTTATAGTCGTACAAAATAGAAGTGTTCATATTTTTATAAATGTACTTACATTTAGTATTATTAATTTGTGTAATTAGTTCAGACGGAAGGAACTTAAAGAGTTATATTTGGAATATAAATTTTGGAGTATTAATAATTGATATAAGACGATGATTGAATGCATATTAAATAGATTATGAATTATTTTGGAATTATTGAATTGGATTATATTTAATTTGAGGTGAATATGTTTAGGTGATGAATAACGTTTCGTATTTGATATCGTTGGCATTTGAGGGTAAGATTTTGTGGAGTGTGCTATAAATGGTTTGGAAGTATCAGGTACGGATTCCGTACTCTTTCTGCGATACTCTTGTTAAATTTGATTTGTTCGTTTTGTCGCTTGTTCGAATTTCGTTATTATTTCACATAATTGTTTCCTGTGAAATAAATATATTGGTTTCATTTTGGAGTTGATACATATAACTCATATTTGTACTCTTTGAATTAGGTTATCATGTTTAATATTTATTTTTGATAATTGTAGAGCGGTACATGTTGTTACCTTCTTTTGAGACCTTGCGACCATAATTTGATTTGGTTCCCTTTTGTTAGTATTATGTTGCATGTGTTGTGACATGGTATCCTTGTTAGAATATACCGTAGAGTATACCTGAGTTATAACCACCTGTGGGGGTATCACAGGCACTTCGTCTTGGCACGAAAGACGTGACACTTTTCGCGGCGGTGTGATTAGTACACGGTGTCTCCATTTTGGGCTCCGGAGGAAGTGAGCCATTTGGTGTTTTGTTATGGGAGGCGTATGGGTTAACCCTAGTTTTCTGTTCTGCGGATTTGTGATGTTGTGCCAAACACACCTATCCGATTTGCATACATTTGGATTCGCGGTCCAATGTGTGATTTGCCTGTGTGGCATTATTTTGACTTGCATGTGTGGCAATGTGTATTTCTGAGCTCATTCGATATAAAATAACTCCAGCCATTTGTTTTGACCTTATTATTTTATTGGATTAGTTTTGGTCGCTTTACATTCAGTTCAAGTCATTGAGTTAGTTACTTGATTCGTTATTTCTTTATTCTTTTATTGGTTTCAAATCAATTCGTTGATTCGAGATATATTCATTACGTTGATTCAAATATATTCCATTCAAATATTTGGATATTATATTTTCGTTCAGATTTGCACTTGAGGTTTTGTTCAAGATTTTGTCTCGATTATTTTCTTATATCGATTTGTATATCTTTTCTATATCTCATGTCCGTCTTTGGGCAATTGGCTCATGTCATTGTTTTTCTTCCAAGAGTTTGCGAGGGGTGATTCGAGGCTAGTGTGATGAGATTTTTGCCTTTGACCATTTAGGTTGATTCGAATTTTAAATTTTGATTATTTTGACTCAGTTTGGAGAATTGTACTTATTACTTTATTAATGAATCACCAATATTAATATTTTGAGGTCGTTAGTGCTCTGTTTATTTATTTTGAGATTTGTTGTGCTTTGCACGTGACCTCCCTTTCCTTTTTGGGAAGAGGGTGTTACATTAGTTCAATGAAATTTTAGGTCACTATTTTTTTGGGGAGTGATAAGTGAAAGATGATCATGTAACAGTGGAAATTCTAGCCTAAATCAAATCCATCCAAAAGGGTCATGGCTGTTGCTAGTTGTAATAGTAGAGTTAAAACCTTAACACACTATTAAACTCACATATTTTGATGTGAGATTAGGTTATTACAATCTCACTTGCTTAAATTTTTAACATTGACTTTAATTTGTAACATCTTCATCAGGTTCAATCTATTTACTCATGTCAAAAAAAATTTCTCTAATTATTCTGGGAAAAATTTAGCGGCTTTCGTGTCATTTTTAACATTTCTAGTCTTTATGCGATAATATCGCATTTTTACCGTTACCTCCAGCAACTCGATTAAATTATCCAATTCGAATTTTCTAATCAAAATAATGCTCCATTCATTGTCTCGGTAACAAATATTTGGGTAATCTTGACCACCTAAAAAAGTTGTATAAATGTTGTTATTGTTGATAATAAAGTTTTTTTTTGAGGTCTCATTTTTTGGAATCATAATTAAATACATAATTCACACCGATGATCATTTGGTATGACTCATTTATATTGATATAGAGGTTGAGGGTTCGACTCTTATTGACAGAAGATTGAAGACAAGATAACCCCCAGGTTATTATAAATTATTATAATAAATTAAAACATTTAAAAAAAATACATTATTCACTATTAGAACCATCAAATCTCACTAGAAGAAGAGAAAGAAGTATTTAAGGTGACGTTGATAGTTAAGTCAACTCTTTTACACGAATAAAATTCACATGTTCCAATGCTGAAACTAAAGTAACACTGATTTAAATCATTTAATTATGAAATGCACACTTGCGCAGTGATTGATTGTATTCCCTATTAGGAGATTTAGAAATCTCAAAGCTAACAATGCTATCATAAAGTGTGCTTATAACAAATGATTTAAAAACAGTAAAATTAACCTTAAAGACCATGTTCTTAAAAAAAACTTTTAAGAGACCCACCATTAACCGACCATTTATAATTTGATTAGACTAATTTAATTTCGTGTTTAAGATGTGACACGAAAAGAGTTATATGTCAGGATTCGATATAATTTAAGTTTTGATATTTATGGATAATTTAAATATTTAATATATTTTTACTTACTAATTAGTAGTAAGGTAGTTTTAATTATTATTAATTTTAAGAAGTTTTTCAATTCTATTGTAATTAGGAATTTTTTAGGTAGATTTTGATTTCAAATCAATTTGTTATTTCCTTTTAGGATTAGGATTCCTTTTAGTAGTATAAATATTGTGCAAGGCTAATGTAGTTAGGGACAACTCTTATATTATTATTCTGGTTTATGAAATACTTGACTATTTAGTCAATTTATCTCAAACTTTGTGAATTCCTGTGATTGCAAAGTACATAAATTCAATTTTCGTGATTGTTTCTATTCACTTTATCGTATTTTGCTGTGCCAGTTGGTATCAAAGCAAGGACTCAAGCCTGTGAATTAATGGCGGCTGAACGTGTGCGAGACAACCCATCTACTTATAACGACGAGGGGATGACAGTCATCTGGACTACGTTGCAGAATCTAAAGGCCACAACTGAGACTCTAATCGGTAGACTCAATAGGTAGGACGTTAGTTGCGGAGATTTAGCCGTGACGTTCAACGCAGTTCGACAGGATCGAAAGGGCACTATTCGGTAAGGTCGACATGCGCCAAGGTGATGATCGTGGTATTGGCGGAGATAACAGGCTACGTAATCATCGGGGGCATGAACATGAACGAGTGGACAGAGAATCAATCCAAATCTGTGTATCGAAAATGTCTAAAGCTACAAAGGCACAAATTGAACAAGTATGTGATTATATTAACTTCCTTAAGAGTGAATGTGATTGATTCGATTATCAGATTTATGTTCGTCATCGTAAAAACTTGTTGCCCCAGTATGATTGTAACGACCCAGAAATTCGGATCGTCCAGAATTTAAGTTTAAAGAATTAGTTATTAATAAAATGAATTTTTATTAATAATATTACGCGCTATGTGTTTATTAATCGTTCTAGAACCTAGGATGATTATAAGTCGAGAGGATTCTGACTACGAGCTAGACTGAACGAGTAATAATTTTCAAGACAAAAATGAAAATTTTTCGGGAATAAAAATATTTTTGAGAAAAAAGACGAATAGACACTATTCACCCGACGAAACCTAAGGGTTAGGGTTTGAATAACCTAAGCCTTTCTGAGAGTTCGGTATGTCGAAATGACATTCCGTCAAAAGATTTGACGATAATATATCTTGAAAAGTTAAGTAAGTAGATAAAAGTTTTTCTCGGCGACGCGAAATCGAGACGAAATAAAAATGACGAAAAGTATTGTTATGTACTTTTTATTCATTTAGCTATGTTAAGGTAAAACGTGAAGGAAAACGCTTAACGCCAAAAAGTGTTTTTCAGTTTTTCAGAAATCCGAAGAATACGTAAAAGTTAATCGGTAAAGAAAAGAAAGAAAATATCCAAAATATTTGGATTAGAATAGCGCTTTTTAAAATCGTTAAACGAAACTCAAAAGACGGAACTACGAAACTTAAGGGCTAAGCAAACTTGAGGGCTAAGTTAACTTAGTCCTTAAGCCTTGAATAGTAAGGAGGTTAGGGAGGGCGAAATGACTAAAATGCCCGAGCCTTGGTTTTCTATATAAACAAGCCTTAAGCTAATTTGTTTGGATTCTTGAAAATCCAACACTTTGAGAGAGAGAGAGAGAGAGAGAGAGAGAGAGAGAGAGAGAGAGGATGGGAGGAAAAAGAGAAAAGGAAGAGAAAAAGTTGGCTCGTGATCAAACTTTGTCCGACGAAAGGAGATCAAAGGAGAAAGGTAATCCGAAATCTAGTCTCTTAGAAATTTTCTTTAAGTTTCTATGTTCAAAAATATAGATTAATGAGAATAATGAGTAAAAGATATTAAGAATGATTTTATTTGGTTGAAATCATAAGAAAAGAAGAAATAAGAAATTAGAAGTTTAGTTTGTAAATTTCTTAAGGAAGTGTTCGATTCGTAATGAATTAGAACGATCCAAGTGGATTATATAAATGAGTAGATGAAATAAGTAAGGAATGATGTTCTATAACATCAAATTCCAATAAAAAGTGAAATCGTAATCCAAAATATCGATTAAAATGAAGAATGAACGAAGAACACGAAGAACACGCGAAGAATACGAAGAATGTTGTTGATGGACAAATTTAAAACCATCGTATGATAATTGTTGTTGATGGACAAGTTTAAAACCATCACGTATAAGTTAGTTGCTTATTGCTTGGTTAGGAACGGTAGAAACGTTCATGAAGAACGAATTAAAACTTAGCTATAACGAAGTTATGGAGAAAATTTCGTAGAAGACAAACGAGAATTAGAAAGTTAGTAAATGAACCCGAACGTGTAGGGTTTCATAAGAATGTAAGAGAATGTAGAAAATGTGAGTCGTGGATTCAAGAACGAATGAATTCTGAGTTCGGATGACCGAATTACGGACGAACAAATAAAGAGCGTTAAAACCGTAAAATGAACAAAGGGTGAAGATCAAGCCAATCGAATGGCATGCTAATGGATTCAGAACGAAGTTCTGTCTGGGGGGTATTGAAGTACGTAAGATAAGGAAGAGAATGGCTTTGGAACAACCTCGTTCCGAGTTATAACGAATAAGTTATGGAAGCGGGAAGTAAGCGTCTCAGAACGATCAAAGACTTAGAGAAATTTTCTAGGGTTAGGGCTTGGCGCGCAGGCTGACCATGCTTGTAAGGTGGCACTGCAAATACCAAACCGAGGAGCCGGAGATGCGCAAACTTCGCACCTCGGTGCGAGAGATAAAAAAGGAGAGTGAATAGCGCGCGGCCAGTTATAGAAAAAAGCCAGAGAAGAGCTTTTAACTGCTCAACTCTTGGGGGAAACGTATGGGAAGATAAAGAACATAATGTTCAACTAATGTAACACTTAAGCAAGTAATTTAAACCTTAAATGAAGGTTGAACGGAAAGATTAAATGAGATTAAAAGACAAAGAATTTAAACACGAGTTACATAACCGATGTCCGTGGACCGTAGTCGCGATAAACGAACGTGAGGGATTGCTATGATTGTGATTCATTAGACGTTGAGTGACGAGGGTAATGAATAACATTTCATTGTTATGCCATAGTAATGCGAGATGAATGTAAAGCGTATAGACACTGTGAACGCAATGTTGTTGCAATGAACGATCGGTCTTAGCATACAACAATCGGTATGGCTTCGACATTAAGAAAGAATAAAGAACATGGGGTTCATGGGATGGATAACGATCAAAAGCGATTAAAACCTTGAGTAAAGGTTGAATGAGAGATTAAGAGACGAGCAACGTGAACGTTGAATACGTAAACGATCCTCGTGAATTGTATTTGCGTTGTACGAACGTTCTAAGTATACCCTGGTTGTATGACGTAGACGTTGACGAAGGTAGTAAGTAAGATATGAATTATCGAGAAAGCCGTAATGAACGGTAATAAGAGTATTGAAAGCCGAATGTGAGTCGAATAAGAACGAATCCTGAGGTATGACATTTAGTTGCCAGAAAGCCGTAAGGAATAAGAAATTAACTTAACGAACATTATAATTAATGGTTAAGATAAGTTACGATAAGTTTAGGTTGTGGTGCAATTGTAACCTTTGATGGTTGACATATGGAGCTGGGCTAAACAATTCCTTCAGAGAGCGAAGGTATATACAAAACTGGCAACCGATCTAACTCACTGTTATGGGCAGTGTAGATGAGACGGGAACTTGTTTGTTGGTTGTTTGTGGGAAACCACTCAGAGTACCATATGGACTACTAGTAGAGAAACGATGTGTGCTGAGTCCTAAAGAAGTTATAAGAAGAAGATAAAAATGTAAAACATCAAAGATAATGAACGTATAAATAAGACATCTTCGTATGTCATGAAGTCGTAGAACGGTAATGAAAGTGGTCACGTAAACTTAGGTTACAAGAACGCGAACCCTAAGAAGTAAAGTTAAGCAAATCAATGCATAAGTCAAATATATATGACTAATTAGTGTATGTGTTGTTTTTCTTATGTGCTACATAGGAACTGGAATGAGCAGTTCAGTGTAAGCTGTAGTTATGCGTAAGGCAAGTTTCCTAACTTTATTCATATTTCAAATGAATGCTAGTTTCTTAAACTTCTCAGATGTTGAACTTGATAAGTTCTGTCTATGTGCTAAGGTGCGATATTTGTGTAAAGTGGTAGAACATATGAGGCCTTGTGCCACAATGTGAACACTTCGGTGTTTCTATGAGGTGAACTATTCTGTGATTTAACTGTTCAATAAGAGAATGCTTTGTTCATACATGATTCGTTATTGTTAAGTCTGTGCTAATGATTCTAGCCAGACAGAATGTGTATGAAAAAGGTAGAAGAATAAAAGTATTTTAAAATTAAAGTGAATATTGTTTTAAAATGATAGGAATCGAGATTATTCCTATTATTCAAGCTGCTTCATAGCCTTTGTTCGGTTATTGAAGTCTTAAAAGAATTTTTGAATTCTTGAAGATGTTTGTTCAACTGTTATGACTTGCTGGGCAATTGAATGCTCACACTTGCTTTAAATGAAAAACATTTTCAGCAAACGATGTTAGAAGAACTTAAGGATTCCGTAAAGATCAAGCTGACGATATCCAGATGAAGTGCCATTCAGAATGTGGATGAGCGAGAAGATCGAATGAAGATTTGTAATATAAAATAAGTTAAATAAACTTTAGAATAGTTTAATGAACGGTGATGTATCCTTGGTGGCGGATAAAAGTCACTCTTGTAAAAGATAAAGAATAATGTAATTATCGTTATTTGTAATGAAAATGGGTTATAAGGTTTTAGAACTTGGGTTTTGAGGATGTATGTTGTTATATTTAGTTATATAATGATGTATGTTTGGAAGAAGATGAGATCGTGACGTACGGAATTTGGATGTGAAAATAGACCGGATTTCGGGGCATTACAATGATGATCTTTTGGAGGAAATAGAAGAATCACATTATAGACTTGCCAGATTGAAACATCAGTATCAAGTTGAGGAAAGAAGAGGTAGAGAAGTGCGTCAAAACGATATTTTTTTAATGATGTTGGAAGGTATTGGAAGAATATTATAGCCAACAGGAAAAATCCCTAAGAAAGTTTTAATGTCATCAATCCTATTTCTAATAGAAAGTGTGATTTGTCTGTTCCATGGGATTTGTTCGTTATTATAGAGAGTGTGGAAGACATGTGACGCCCCCAAATCCGTGTATCTTCCAACCCGACAGATGGTGCTACACGGTACTCATAACTGTACATTCATTCTATTGAAATAACATCGAAATGTGTGTATCAACGACATTATTATTACATTAATAATATTACATCCCGATCCCAGGTTCTAAAAGCATTACATTCTTTGTTCGTCATACTATGATATACGCAACTTACTAGTTTATTACAAGGTAAACTAATCATTCATCTTCGTCTTACCTTTATTCTTGTCGGATCCCTTGGTTCGTTCGGTCTTAGCTGCATTCATATGGTTCAAGCAAGAGTGAGCATAACAAGCTCAGCAAGTACAACAATTTCTTTTAAACAACATGCTTGAAACATAGGAATTGTATATCTTCAATAACTGGATAATAGTTATGAAGTACTATCAATAATTTAAAATAGCACTTCTTTTCCTTCAAAACGTTTTACAATAACAATATTCAGCAAAACATCAATTCTGGCTCAAGACCATGAGCATTTCATAATTTCTTTGAAAAGGACAACCCGACACTAAGTCCGTAAGTCCGGTATATCTTACGAGCACTTCTGGGTGATCCGCCCATAGTACTCTATGTTGATCAACACTACATCCTTTAAATTTATGTACGTTTAAGTTTTGGTAACCTCGCGTGCCCATCGAATAATCGATGAAAAATACATTTGTTTATTCATACTAAGGCTTACCTTGAATCCGTACCAAACAATTGGCGTAGGATAGCGTTATCAATTCTATATTGAAAGACTTGTAAATAAATCAATCAATCTTAAAGATTAGTCTAGCCGAGATAAAACTGGCATCAAACCTTTAGTAAAACAGTTCATGCATCTCATAACATGAATCACAGAAAACTTGGCTAACACGAAGGTTAGACAAGCGTTTAAGAAAAACTTGCCTTCAACGTCTGCTACAATAAAATTACTTTTCCTTTGAGTCTTTACAGTCTTTACAACACATAACCACATAACATACCACATTAGGCCATGAATGAACATACATGGTTCCTAATGAATCTTAACCTTCTTCTCAATCTAATCCTGTATTAGATTTGTTATTATTGGTTCTGGCTTATCGTTATAACTTACATCATTCTTACTAACTTCTTTCTCTTCTATGTCTTACTTGGATTTACTTTATTAATACAACTCGTTTCTAGTTAATCATCCTTCTTCACAGCTTACTAACGTTATCACGTTTATTAATCAAAACTCGATCGTTAAGTACACGTATTGCATACCGTTCACGTTCACATTTAATTGTCTTATCTCTAACTTTTAGTATTATACTTAAGGTTTATAACATCTTTTAATGATGTTACATTAGGTTTAGCATTGATATGATTCCTTATCATTAACTTGTTTCTCCTTTATATTCAAAACCTTTCCTCTCTGGGCTTTCCCTAATCTTTGGCCAATTACGCAGCACATTCCATTTATCTATGTGTCACGCCATGGCGTGACTTAACAATGTATGGTCCGGACTGGTATTGCAACATGAGTCTCCTTTGATATGGGCTCATTGCCATTACGCTGATTAGCGATGTACCTGTCTCTCCCTACCTCATACCGTGTGCGGGCCTTTATGCCGAGAGTCGTGACTGCAGCCATGGACTTTAATGCCTCGAGAAAATTTTGACGATTTTGAAATTTTGTGAAACTCCTGGACGATAACTTCTTCGTTATAAAGTCCGAATTGGCTCGCTTAAGAGCCTACGGTTCACAAATTACATACTCTATAATGTTCATGCAAGAATTTTATCTATTTGACTTCGTTTGCTAAAATTTCACCTATTAGTTCATTTTTAACGAAAACAATAAATGTTCGTGAATGTTCAACGCTCGTTTCTTCGTTCTAAGTCAGAATCTGGTCATTTTCGAGTCCACAACTCTATAATGCCAAATAAGACTTGTCTCCATTGAAAACCAATGTTTCCAAGCTCAATATCAAAATTTGACTTCCATTCCGAGAATTTCACGAATTCGACGATTATTGTCCAAACTCGTAAATTTCGCCTTAACTTCATTTCTTATGATTTGTTCATCACTTTAAATGGATTCAATCCATCATACTAACATCTTGACATACATACTTCATTAACTTATAACAATGATAACTTATTACTTGTTCTTTGTGAGTTTATAACTTATAAAAGTATAAACTACTTATGACTTCCTTTCTCATAACTTATTATAGATTAAGTCTTTTAACCACAATTCTTGTTTCTTATTATCATACAATCTTATTAAGTTACACATATGAGTATTTCATATAAGCTCTTCATAAATTCATAACTTAATTAAGTTTGAATTACTTATTCATGACTTATACGGCTTAAGTCCATTGATTAATCATTCTTATCATTCCTTAGCATACATGTTTTACCACTACCCACTTCTCTAACAATGGAAGAGAAAGAGAATCATGGTTTAAGATTGCTTACCCTTGAATATCACTTGGTTAATCTTTAATCTTCTTCTTGCTTCTTGAATTCTCAAAGGCTAACTTGTTCTAGCTTTTCTAGCTTATTCTCACTTATTCTCTCTAACCAATAAGCTATAAGTTATTGGATGAAAATCTAACAACTAACAAATGAACTAACAAGCCTCCTATTTATAGAAATCTCAAAGTGAGGGTATAATGGTCATAAAGCCACTCCACCTCCTTACTATTCCTTTACTTAATTATCAAGTTAACTTGCTCACCACATATACTTGGCCACCACACTTACTTATCCATTAAGTTAACTTGTTAATCACATAGCATATCCTTTGCTTGTTCATCACATAAAAGCACTTTTCTTGCTCATCACCTATAAGCACTTTACTTAGCCTTTAAGTTACTGAACTTATCCTTTGCTTAACCCTTAAGTCTACTTGCTCATCACACAAAGTTCTTGATCACCAATTCACCCATGGGTTGCCCGGATCAAGCTTTACCCATTGGATCTTATCTTGGGCTTTTCATTCAATTAGCTTAATTAACTTATCTTATACATTGGGCTTGTTCAATAATTTACATTGGACTTAACATTACAAATATTTGGGCTTGAACATTAATTCTTATTAGGCTTTATTATTATTATCCCAATTGGACATTACAATCTCCTACACATTCCTACAAATTCAATACATTTGGCTTAAAGTCTTATAACTTATAATCTACGTATAATTCTCATATTCCAACTCGTATACTTATTCATGTACATCATACCATCATTCATGCATACTCGTATAATACTTCATATCATACTCGTATTCATTACTTCGTATAATACCTACATATTATACGATCATTGCTTTAATTCATTATACGCATTTAAATTCCTTCTCGGAACTCACTTTCCCTAACCGTTAGATTTTAAGTCCATGAGCAAAAAAAAGCTGCTTTGCCATAATCAAATATTATTGGATATTCTATCTCACCTCGATATTCTATCATTACGTATTTCTCGGAAGTTAAAAAATAATTCCCGAGCAGAAATGCGTGAATAGTATTTTTCAAAAAATTTCTCGGAAAGCTTTTATTTTTGTCTTGGAAATTCAAACACTTTAATTCTACCATGTAGCCCAAATACTATGACATTCCGACATGTCTAGGTCATAGAACGACCTTCAAATAGCTTACTCCCATAATTAATTAATTAAATTCTTTTAATCCACATAATCAAATAAAAATTTGATTCTCAAAAATCCGATTTTTCTGGGGAATTACAAGACACGAAGGAGGAATTTGAGGAAGAAATTATAGTTAAAGATGAATCAAGTTTAGTGATTGAGAATGTTCATGATTTGGGATTATTGCGACATAATGATATGGATATCGTAGAAATTGAGAACGATTATGAGATTGTTCAAAATCCTATGTTCGACAACTTGGAAAATTTTGATTTTATCTTTTCTAATCATTTGTTGCAAGTGCAAGTTAATACGAAGGATTTGATTATTCAAACTTATTTCCAAACTTTTTCTTTGAGAAACAACATCGTGGTACAAAGAAGATTGTGAATGTCTAGCGGTTGGGGCTTGATATTACTTCATTTTAAAATTCGAGATCAAATTTTCTCAAAGAAAAGGGAATGACACGGGAAGAGTTATCTGCCAAGATTCGATATAATTTATGTTTTGGTATTTATGGACAATTTAAATATTTGATGTATTTTTACTTATTAATTAGTAGTAAAGTAGTTTTAATTATTATTAATTTTAGGAAGTTTTTCAATTCTATTGTAATTAGGAATCTTTTTAGGTAGATTTTGATTCCAAATCAATTTGTTATTTCCTTTTAGGATTAGGATTCCTTTTAGTTGTATAAATATGGTGCAAGGCTGATGTAATTAGGGAAAACTCTCATTATTATTATTTTGGTTTATGAAATACTTGGCTATTTACTCAATTTATCCAAAACTTTGTGAATTCCTGTGATTGTAAAGTACATAGATTCAATTCCTGTGATTGTTTCAATTCTCTTTATCGTCTTTCGCCGTGTCAGTTGGTATCAAAGTAAGAACTCAAGCCTGTGAATTGATGGCGGCTGAACGTGTGCGAGACAACCCACTTACTTGTAATGATGAGGGGATGGAGGTCATATGGACTGCATTGCAGAATCTAGAGGCCACAACTGAGAATCTAATCGATAGACTCAATAGGTTGGACGTTAGTTGCAGAGATTTAGAAGTGACGTTTAACGAGCAGTTTGACAGGATCGAAAGGGTACTGTTCGGTAGGGTCGACATGCGTTAAGGTGATGATCTAGTACTGGCAGAGATAACAGGCTATGTAACCATCGAAGGCATGGACAGGAATGAGTGGACAAAGAATCAATCCAGATATGTGTATCAAAAATGTCTAAAGCTACAAAGGCACATATTGAACAAGTATGTGATTATATTGACTTCCTTAAGAGTGAGTGTGATTGTTTCGATTATGAGATTTATGTTCGTCATCGTAAAAACTTGTTGCCCCAATATGATGATCTTTTGGAGGAATTAGAAGAATCACATTATAGAGTTGTCAGATTGAAACATCAGTATCAAGTTGAGAAAGGAAGAGCTAGAGAAGTGCATCAAAATGATATTTTTTTAATGAAGCTGGAAGGTGTTGCAAGAATATTATAGCCAATAGGAAAAATCCCCAAGAAAGTTGTAATGTCATCAATCTTATTTCTAATAGAAAGTGTGATTTGTCTGTTCCATGGGATTTGTTCGTTATTATAGAGAGTGTGGAAGACACGAAGGAGGAATTTGAGGAAGAGATTATAGTTAAAGACGAATCAAGTTTAGTGATTGAGAATGTTCATGATTTGGGATTATCGCGACATAATGATATGGATATCGTAGAAATTGAGATTGATAATGAGATTGTTCAAAATTCTATGTTCGACAACTTGGAAAATTTTGATTTTATCTTTCCTAATCATTTGTTGCAAGTGCAGGTTAATACGAAGGCTTTTAATACTTCAAGAGTATTTCCAAATTTTTTCTTTGAGAAACAACATCGTGAATACATGGTACAAAGAAGATTGGGAATGTCTAGCGGTTGGGGTTTGATATTACTTCATTTTAAAATTCGAGGTCAAATTTTCTCAAAGGAAAGGGGAATGACATGTGAAGAGTTATCTGCCAAGATTCGATATAATTTATGTTTTGGTATTTATGGACAATTTAAATATTTGATATATTTTTACTTATTAATTAGTAGTAAAGTAGTTTTAATTATTATTAATTTTAGGAAGTTTTTCAATTCTATTGTAATTAGGAATCTTTTTAGGTAGATTTTGATTCCAAATCAATTTGTTATTTCCTTTTAGGACTAGGATTCCTTTTAGTAGTATAAATATGGTGCAAGGTTGATATAATTAGGGACAACTCTCATTATTATTATTATTATTATTATTCTGGTTTATGAAATACTTGGCTATTTAGTCAATTTATCCCAAATTTTGTAAATTTCTGTGATTAAGTACATAGATTCAATTCCTACGATTTTTTCTATTCTCTTTATCGTCTTTCGCTGTGTCAAGATGCCAATAGATGTCCCTAATGGGGCACAAAATTGTAGCCACCTTTTCTCCACTTCATTGAGAAAAAGGAGGAAAACATAAAAACAAAGGATAAATACATTCCACTCATAATTTCCCCTCGAATTCTGTAGATTAGAGGAAAAAAATAATAATTTCCCTTCATAAACTTCCTTTTCATTGATACCTGTTAACATCAAAAAAATTTTGCTCGTCGAATCACCAAACAGTAAATTTAAAAAGAAAAATAATTTCCCTTCAAAAACTTCCTTTTCATTAATTCCTGTTAACACCAAATTTTATCTGCTCGTCGAATCACCAAACAGTAAGTTTAACCTACACAGGGAACAAACGATCACACCAAAAAGCTTGACGGCAGGGGCCGCTTGGGGATAAATCTAGTGTTAAACTAAGTATAGGCTAGAAAACGTCAACAATGAAGGTTTGCAATTATTTTAGTGCAGACAAAGTGTCATTACCTGAAACCTGAATTATGATTGTTTTTTATAGCTTAACCACACCTCCCCTAATTAGACTAGGAGTCCTACGTAAAGATAACTATAAATCCCCCGACTGAATAAAATTTGACTTCCTTAGAAATAGGAAGTCAAATAGGACACGGGACTCATAAGTCAATTTCGATTGTAAACCCTCTAGAATGTCAAATACTCTATTGTGATATTTTGCCATGTGGCATGGGTCCCCTCGAATATCCCAGACCCATTAAAACACACTCCAACATTGCACCCCACTATCTTATTATAAGAAATTTAAAATAAGAGAGTTCAAAAACTAGTCAACAAATAACATATTGCTGCTACAGAAGTCCAACCATTACCCCCGTTCGCCACATGCCTCACCGAGTCCCAACATTTTCACCATCACGGTGTAAATAAAGAAACGTGCATGTATAGTTTATCCCTTAAAACTTACTCTCCAAACATTCGAACCGTCACTTCTCACCCACAAATTCAAACTCCCTTGCAAACTCAGGCGATTGCTCCACCCCTTACATCGATCGATAATCATATTTGACCAATTTTCTTCCATTAAATCATAGCATTCACTGGCCATATTTAGTCAACCATGTCTCGCGAAAACCCTAACAAATTCATCCTCCTCGCTAACCAAACCATTGTTGCAATCACCTCTATCATCCCATCAACCTAAAATACACACACAAACAAATCATGTTTGATTATAAAACATATACTTTGTAACAATCTTATTCATTTATTAATAAAAGAATTGTTTAATTAAAGGCTTTTAATTTATCTACATGGTGTTGTTTTATAATATGTGATAAACTCATAGTTTTGAGCAATGCTTTTAGAATCATGATGATGATCATGCTAATGAGATCTAAATTCTCAAATAGTTCACAAACTAAAATTGTTCCCAATCGTTGGATTACTAAAAAGGGGATTAGTGAATCCAAATAAATTAGTACATACGTTACTTGCTCCTTGGATGAGGATCGTAACAATCGAGAAATTTGTAATTTAATTTAAATAATTATTGAATTAAATAAATATTTTAAATAATTTATTTATTGAGTAAAATAATAATTGATGAATTGTGGTGAATTAAATTAGTAACTAAATTGATTATTGATAATTAAATTGAGTGTTGATGATTTTATCTGGCGATTTAATTTAAGGAAAATAATTAAATTAAATCAATTGCTTAATATTTAAGAAAATAATTAAGCTAAATAAATTGTTTAATTTAAAGGAAATAAATAAATTAAATAAAGTGATGTGTCTAATTAAATTAGATATATAATTATTTATTATTCGTAACTGTAATTATAATAGAAATTATTTTAATTACCATTACAAGTTATTTAAATTAACTAAACTAAGGTTATTTAAATTAACTAAATTAAGGTGTGACACAAAGTAACTATATAATATAAATAATATAAAAATAATCTAGTTGGGGGTTTTGGGGTATGGCCAAATAAGGCCTTATGGCCTTTGGTCTAACTTAATGGATGAAGGAGCATTGTTTTTTAACTGATAGACAACGTGGGTGAGTTAAGCCATATCAGTTTATTTTCTTTTGCATCTTATTTCTTTTTCTCCTAATGCTGTAAGACAGAGTTAAGAGAAAAGAGGGAGAGCATAGGAATTGAGATAGAAGAAGGTTTACAGAGGACTTGAGAGATTAAGTGAAAACCTAAGCAATTTTAGTGGTTAGCAAGGGATTATTAAGCATATTGAAGGTACTCTATCTAACCCTTGTATTATATATATATATATATATATATATATATATATATATATATATATATATATATATACATACATACATATATGAATTTACGGCGAATTTGTTATGTTCTATGAATTATAATTCTTTTAAAATTGTTGTTATGTAACTAAGTTATGGTGGTTATACATGCTTATAATGATTAGATATTATGTTTAAACAATAACCGCATGCTAATTTCGGTTTACAGTAGAAGAAAATTTCGACAGTGTATGTTTGTATATATTTTTTTCATATGGTTCATGGAAAAGTATTAATTTTAGTGGTCAATTTGTATGTGAAACTGTAAATTAACGCTTGTATATGGTAGTTCATTGAGATACGAACATAATGTATTTTGAATGGAATGATTTGGTTAAGTAATGAGTTCACAGTAATGATTTTTAGGATGAATGTCAAAAAACATGAAAATTGAGAAATCAAAATAGTTTTAGTTATTTTTAAATTGTGCTAAGTGGTTGAATATGTTAGCAATCATGTTTATGATAGTTGTATATTTATTTTACATGTTGTTATCGCCGTTTGATGGGTGAAATTGGTGTTTGTTGGGATAAAGTCGGCTACTGTTCATTAGCCTTCTCTATATTTGTTAGAACACAGTAGCAATTGCCACGAATACCAAGATAAAAAGCAATAGCAATTGCTGCTTGGTCCCAGAACCTTTGTATGGCGTATGTCGCTGCTACATACCTTGTCTCGAAGACGATTGAAGTCTGCTTATTTGCAGGTCATGTGTAGTGGGCTTATGTTAGCTAAGCAAGTATGTTAGTGATGTTAAGGCATAATAGGAACTATAATAACAAATTTCAATGTGTTGTAATGAAAAGTGTAAAGATTTTAAATAATTATTTAAATAAGTTGTAAAATGAAACTAAATGTGATGTTTTCAAAGATTAGAGATGAACGGTTAGGTTATGTTGGCTTGTAATGAGATTTCAGATTCGTTAAGTATATTAACCTACGTGGTTAGATGCTAGGTTAGGGTTATAACCTAAATGATGGTTTAAACCCTAAAGCTAATATTCGTACAACTAATTGTTTTTGCGATTTTAATGATGTATGTAGGGTAATTTCAGATTATTTTACATTTGTGTAGCTTACAATCAAGGCAAGATTCTAAACCTTATCTCCTTACAATTGAGCAAGCTTTCTAACTTCATTCTTTTCATATTGAATGCAAGTTTCCATTCCTATAATATTATTGTGCAAGTTTTTAAAATTGAGCAAGCCTAATCTATCTGAATATGTTTGTATAAGCTCTTGTGACCTATTTCGTTACATCGAATGAGTTTCACATTTCTGTTTCTTATTATCGTTATTCAGAATTTGTGATGCTTTAATTCATTGCTTCAAATTAGATTGTTCTAACTCATTTGAATGTAGCACTTTGCATGAATTCCATGTTTACCCAAATTTATACTATTGTTATTAATCTTTGATCTAAATAGCCTTGTTCAGTTATAAATTCTTGAATCAAACCTTTACTAATGTAAATCGAATAGTGTTCTAAAATTCTAGAAACACTGATAAGCTAGTTCCAAACTAAACTTACTTTAGTGCGGAAATTCTAAATTCATACTGAGACGAACAACCCTATTATAGGGGATTTTGTACGTGTAACGTTTAGATGTTTGTGCACAATACATGGTACAAAGGGCTGATCCCCCTAAGTATGTTAAGAAGGGTCCGTATAGTCTAATGACTATTAAGGTTGGGTAATAATACCTAAGTATCGGGGACATAGTTCGTGGTCTTAAGACCCTCAGATAATTAAAGTTCAAACTTGTTTTCTATTTTGATTTGTAAAACAAGTTCCTTGTTGTTCAGCTGTCGTTGTTCACTCTCATGTTGCTATCATTACTATTTTCTATATCAGTGAGCATTTGTTTTGTCACTCTTGCAATTAACACTGCAGCTAAAGTGGAGAAAGTTGATGAGCCGTCTACTAGCGAAGGAAAGGGCAAGATGTCCAAATGTTGAAGACTTATGATAATTTTATTTTAATGAATTATGTTAATGACTTGTTTTAATATGTGATGTATTCTACAAACTTATGTAATAATTTTAAGGTTAGATTACCTGGGATTTAATTTGAGATTATGATGTAACCCTTTAATGGGAAGGATTAATGTTTAACTTATTTAAATTATGTCTTTATCCTTTGATTATGGGTAGTTAGATGTAATATTTTGGTTAGTGAACACCAAATCCGATGGAAATAGAGTACCTGGATTTGAGGGTGTCATAGGTTGGTATCAAAGCCTTAGGTTATGAACCTTAGGTGGGGAAACCTTAGGAAGTAACCTTTAAGGAAATAGAAAACATAGAGGTGTTCAACTCTTATCGAGTTTTAAGGAATGGATTAAGGTATCCATTGAAGCTAAATAATAAAAGACATTATGTGCTATGTGTTAATAATTTATGTGCTCGCGAGTATCGAAAAATGTTAAGTAAAACTTCAAATATTTTGTTGTCAGGATGTCTAACAAAGGAGGATCCAGTCCAGCTAGGGAAGTGATACCTCAGATACCTAGAGATGATGAACCCCGGGATATTCACGTAGTACAGGAGCAGTTGATCTAGGAGGATGTGCCTGTGACCGATCCCGAGGAGGATAGTTCTGAGGAGATAGAGGAGGAGGATGAGGAAGAGGATCCTGAGGAGTTTCCACCAAACTCCATATCAGCCGAGATGTATGATGCTTTGTATGACCGTAACATAGAGTTACAGGACTAGGTTGAGGAGCTGAAGGAGATGGTTGAGATGCATCATGCTTCGATAGAGCAGAAGGATGCAGAGATTCAGGAACTTGATTCAAAACTTGGAAACATGGAGTGGGACCTAGTTCATACCAAGGGTCAGCATGAAGACCTGTTGGCAGTAAACGAGAAGATGAAGACTGACATGGAAAAATTAAAAGATGACTTCAAAGAGGAATCAGCTAAACGTACACAAGCAGAGGATGCTTGGATGAAGGAGACTCAACGTGCAGTCCATGCTAAGGCTAAGGTCCAATGAAGAAAGCCAAGATGCAGGAGATGGATTATGCTTTTAATTCGGCGATTGATAGGGCCCAGGATCGAGTCTATTATTACCCACCTCAATTTGAGAATTCACCGTGGTTCATGATGGATCGCAGAACGGCATATCGTATCATGGAGGAAGAGCATCGGGAAGCCCTACGACGTCTTAATATGTCTAGATATAATAAGATAGATAATAATGTGTGGTTAATTATGGGAATAAATAAACTATGAATCCCTTATTTTGAGATAAATAAAGGGATAATATGAGTATGTAATGCTGAAACTTGTTTAGTTCAGGAAAGTGAATGTTAATAGCGGTTATGCTATCTTTAACATGTTTTAAAACGTTATGAATGAATAAAATATCAAAGTTTATTTGAAATGTTATGTGTTAAAGCTTTAATCTTGGAATGTTTAAGTTAAACTTTAAATACCCAAGAAGTTGAGTAATGAGCTAATAAACGTATATTTTAACAAAAAATGCCTCCTAGAAGAAGAAAACCACGTCAGCAAGCACCTCCTGAGGGGTCTACTAATAATAACAACGAGACCAACGCTAATCCGGTTCAGTAGTTGGTAGCTCTGTTGACGGGTGCACTTGCGAATCAACCGCAAGCTCAAGTCACGACCTTTAAGGAATTCAAAGCGGTTGGACCGCCAGAGTTTCAAGGGTCTATGAATCCAGTGGAAGCCCAAACCTGGATCATGGAAATGGAGAAGGTGTTCGATGTTGCTAGAGTTAACGAAGCGTTCGCAACGTTCATACTGAAGTCTGAAGCTAGCTACTGGTGGCAGGCAAATAAGGTTCATGGAGGACAAGGAGTGATAGCGTGGGATAGATTTAAGGAGATGTTTTTCAAAATGTACTTTCTAGCGAGTTCTCGGAATCAGTTGGAAGTGCAATTTCTGGAGTTGAAGCAAGGAACTATGACGGTGCCAGAATATGCTGCAAAATTTAACGAATTGGCAAGGTTTGCCACTTATCAAGTCAACACTGATGAAAGTAAAGCGAGAAGATTCGAACAAGGATTGAAGCCCTAGCTTTACAGCAAGATCTCAATGTTTCAGCTAAACACATTTGCGGCTGTACTGGAGAAGGCAATTATTGCGGAAGGTGGAAGCGATGCCTTGACCAAGTACAACCAAGAACAAAAGAAGAATGAGAATAAGAATAAGGCTGGTGGTAGTAATACTGGAAGTAACAATCAAAAGACGAAATGGAGCGAGAATTCGACTGCGGGAGGACAGCAAGGAAATCAACATAAGAAAAAGTTTGAGGCTTGTGCAACGTGCGAGAAGAACCATACTAGTGTATGTTTTAAGGGAAAGAGAGTTTGTTTCAACTGTGGTCAGGAGGGACACATTGCACCGAATTGTTTTAGTCCGAAGAAAGGAGCATGTTTTACCTGCGGTTCAAAGGATCACATAGCCCGTGATTTCCCTAAGAAGCCAGCGGGAAGTGAAAGTGGTGGAAAAGGAAACAACAACAGTGGTGGTGCATTAACTATCATTGGACCAGCTCAGTCAAGTCGACTTACTGCGAGGACTTTCAATATGACCGTGCAGTATGTTGTACAGTCCAAGGATGTGGTGTCAGTTATCATTCCGATTAATGGTATTAATGCTTATGTACTATTTGATTCGGGTGCTACTTGTTCATTTATATCCGATGAATTTTCTCAGAACTTAGACTTGCCTAAGGAAGAATTAGAATTTCCCTTAAGCATTGAGATTGCGAATAGAGAAGTGATTCATATTAGATTTGTATATAGGAATTGTAGAGTGGTTATAAAGGGTCACGAGATGATGGTAGATTTGATACCAATAAGACTTGGTGAATTCTATGTTATACTGGGAATGGATTGGTTATTCAATTACGGAGCAGTAATTGACTGCCAAAGGAAGTGTGTTAACCTTATGACTCCGTCAAAGGTTGTGTTCTTTGGCAGCAAATCACCTCGACAAGCAAGTTGTCTGATGGTGATGCAAGCCAAGAAGTTGTTGAGACAAGAATGTGTAGGATACTTAGCCTACATCGTCGATACACAGAAGAAGAGTGCGAAGCTAGAAGAGATACCAATTATAAGAGATTTTGCAGAAATATTTACAGGTGATTTGCCGGGTCTTCCGCTGGATCGACAAATCGAGTTCGTGATTGACTTACTACCAGGAACGGCCCCGATATCTAAGGCACCATACAGAATGGCCCCGATAGAGATGAAGGAGTTGATGGTGCAATTGCAAGAATTGCTCGATAAAATGTATATTCAGCCGAGTGTTTCGCCATGGGGAGCACCGGTGTTGTTTGTTAAGAAGAAAGACGGATCGATGCGGCTCTGCATTGATTACAGAGAATTGAATAAGGTCACGATTAAAAATAAGTATCCATTACCTAGAATCGATGACCTGTTCGATCAGTTGAAGGGAGCAAGGTATTTTTCTAAGATAGACTTGAGGAGTGATTATCATCAGTTGAAGGTGAGGCCAGAGGATGTACCAAAAACAGCGTTCAGAACTCGGTATGGTCATTACAAGTTTCTGGTTATGTCTTTTGGTTTAACCAACGCACCTGCAACATTTATGGATTTGATGAACAAGGTGTTTAAACCATTCTTAGACAAGTTTGTGGTGGTGTTTATTGATGATATATTGGTATATTCTAAGACCAAGGAGGAGCATGTGGAACATTTAAGAGTGACATTGGAAACGTTAAGAAAAGAGAAGTTGTACGCAAAATTTTCAAAATGTGAATTTTGGTTGGAACGTGTACAGTTTCTCGGAGACGTTATTGATAGGGACAGAATTTTGGTAGATCCGTCAAAAGTTAAAGCTGTAATAAACTGGGATCAGCTGAAGACACCGTCAGAAGTGAGGAGTTTCTTAGGATTGGCAAGTTACTACAGGCGTTTTATTCAAGACTTTTCCAAGATCGCCACTCCATTGACGAACTTAATTAGGAAAGCGGTTAAATTTGTTTGGACAGAGAAGTGTGAGTAAAGTTTTTGAGAGTTAAAGAAGAGGATGAGCTCTGCACCTGTGTTGTCATTGCCTGATGATATAGGAAATTTTGTGATATATAGTGATGCATCGCATAAAGGACTAGGCTGTGTGCTTATGCAAAATGACAGAGTTATTGCGTATGCATCATGTCAGTTGAAAGATTATGAGAAAGGGTATCCGACACATGACTTAGAGTTTACAGTGGTGGTATTTGACCTAAAAATTTGGAGATATTATCTTTATGGAGAGAGGTATGAGATATATACTGACCATAAAAGTCTGAAGTATATCTTTACACAAAAAGACTTGAAGATGCGACAAAGAAGATGGTTAGAGCTGATCAAAGACTATGACTGCGAGATCTTCTATCATCCCGAAAAGGTGAATGTTGTAGCTGATGCCTTAAGTAGAAAGGGACGGGAGAAGTTAATGTTGTTAACTGCTCAGGAGAAGCTAGTGTCGGGAATGGCAAAGATGGAGTTGGAAATTAAATATCCAACAACATCCGATGAAAAGTTGTTCCAAATGGGAAATAGTTCAACGTTAGTAGATAAGGTGAAGAATGCACAACTTCAGGATGAAGACTGTGAAAAGATGAAACAGAAAGTATCTAAAGGTGAGGAAAACAAATTCAAAATTGATTCGGAAGGGTTACTTTGATTCGAAGGGAGAATTTGGGTTCCACCAGTACCAGAAGTTAAAGAGGAAATTCTGGATGAAGATCATAACTCAAGATATTCGATTCACCCTGGGAGTACAAAGATGTACCAGGATCTTAGACATCATTTTTGGTTGCTGAACATGAAGAGGGATGTGGCTGAATGCGTGGCAAAATATTTAACGTGTCAGAAAGTCAAAGCTGAACATCAAAGGCCAAGCGGATTGTTACAACCGTTGGAGATACCAGAATGGAAATGGGAGCACATCACAATGGATTTTGTGGTAGGTCTTCCAATAACTCAGCAAGGTTATGACGCCATTTGGGTGATTGTCGATCGACTGATGAACTCGGCACACTTTTTGCCAATCAAGATTCGATTTACACTAGATCGGTTAGCAAAGCTGTACGTGAAGGAAACAATCTCAAGGCACGATGTACCTGTGTCCATTGTATCAGACAGAGATCCACGTTTCACATCTAATTTCTGGAAACGATTACAAGAATGGTTGGGAACATAGCTGAGAATGAGCACAGCGTACCATCCTCAGACCGACGAACAGAGTGAGAGGACCATCCAAACACTAGAAGATATTCTCAGAGCATGTATCATGGATTTCAAGGGATGACCATCTACCATTGATGGAATTTGCTTATAATAATGGTTATCACGCGAGTATTGGCATGCCACCTTATGAAGCGTTATACGGCAGGAAATGCAGAACTCCGTTATGCTGGGACAAAGTAGGTGAACGTCAGCTATTGGGTCCAGAATTGGTTCAACAGACTGTCGAAATCATCAAAATAATTCGAGCGAGATTGATAGCTGCACAGGATAGACAGAAGAAATATACCGATCAACATCGACAAAATCAAGAATTCGATGTTGGTAGTTATGTTTTCTTGAAAGTGTCTCCCTAGAAGGGGAAAATTCGGTTTGGCAAGAAGGGGAAATTAAGCCCTAGGTTTATAGGACCTTTTGAAGTGCTCCGACGAGTTGGCGAAGTGGCGTACGAGGTAGCTTTATCTCTGGAGTTGGAACATATTCATAATGTTTTCCATGTGTTAGTATTGAGGCCATATAAGCCTGACTATAAACATGTTATCGAATATGAGCCCTTACAGTTCGAGAAAGATTTGTCATATGAAGAGGTCCCTGTGCAAATTGTTGATGAGAAAAAGCAAAGCAATCTTGAGGAATAAGGTGATACCTTCTGTTAAGGTAATCTGGAGGAACCACAATGCTGAGGAAGCTACGTGGGAACTTGAAGGTGTTATGATGAAGAATTATCTTTAGTTGTTTGCTTGATTTTGTATAGCCATTTTGGGGACAGAATCTTGTTAAGGAGGGAAGAATGTAATGAATAATTTTTTTTTTCGAGTTGTGATTTTGGGGACAGAATCCTTTTAAGGAGGGATGAATGTAACAATCGAGAAATTTATAATTTAATTTAAATATTTATTGTATTAAATGAATATTTTAAATAATTTATTTATTGAGAAAAATAATAATTGATGAATTGTGGTGAATTAATTTAGTAACTAAATTGATTATTGATAATTAAAGTGAGTGTTGATGATTTTATCTGAAGGATTTAATTTAAGGAAAATAATTAAATTAAATCAATTACTTAATATTTAAGAAAATAATTAAGCTAATTAAATTGTTTAATTTAAAGAAAATAAAAAAATTAAATAAAGTGATGTGTCTAATTAAATTAGATATATAATTATTTATTATTAAGAATCGTAATTATAATAGAAATTATTTTAATTACCATTAAAAGTTATTTAAATTAACTAAATTAAGGTTATTTAAATTAACTAAATTAAGGTGTGACACAAAGTAACTATATAATATAAATAATATAAAAATAATCTAGTTGGGGGTTTTGGGGTATGGCCAAACAAGGCCTTATGGCCTTTGGTCTAACTTAATGGATGAAGGCGCATTGTTTTTTAACTGATAGACAACGTGGGTGAGTTAAGCCATATCAATTTATTTTCTTTTGCGTCTTATTTCTTTTTCTCCTAATGCTATAAGACAAAGTTGAGAGAAAAGAGGGAGAGCGTAGGAATTGAGAGAGAAGAAGGTTTGATTAAGTGAAAACCTAAGCAATTTTAGTGGTTAGCAAGAGATTATTAAGCATATTGAAGGTATTCTATCTAACCCTTGTATTATATATATATATATATATATATATATATATATATATATATATATATATATATATATATATGAATTTACGACAAATTTGTTATGTTCTATGAATTATAATTCTTTCAAAATTGTTGTTATGTAACTAAGTTATGGTGGTTATACATGCTTATAATGATTAGATATTATGTTTAAACAATAATTGCATGCTAATTTTTGTTTACAATAGAAGAAAATTTCGACAGTGTATGTTTGTATGTATTTTTTCATATGGTTCATGGAAAAGTATCAATTTTAGTGGTCAATTTGTATGTGAAACTATAAATTGACGCTTGTATATGGTAGTTCATTGAGATACGAACATAAATTAATTTGAATGGAATGATTTGGTCAAGTAATGAGTTCACAGTGATGATTTTTAGGATGAATGTCAAAAAAATTGAGTTTTTCATGAAAACATAAAAATTGAGAAATTAAAATAGTTTTAGTTGTTGTTAAATTGTGCTAAGTGGTTGAATATGTTAGCAATCATGTTTATGATAGTTGTATATTTATTTTACATGTTGTTATCGCCGTTTGATGGGTGAAATTGGTATTTGTTGGGCTAAAGTCGGCTACTGTTCATTAGCCTTCTCTATATTTGTTAGAACACCAAATAAGAAAAGGCCAAGGTTAAGAGCAAAAAATGGCGCTTGTTGCCACGGTCCCAAGCTTTGTATGGGCGAATCGCTACCATACCCTGGTCTGAGACAGTGAAGTCTTCTTATTTGCAGGTCACGTGTAGTGGGCTTATGTTAGCTAAGGAAGTATGTTAGTGATGTTAAGGCATAATAGGAACTATAATAACAGATTTCAATACATGGTACAAAGGGCTGATCCCCTTAAGTACGTTAAGAAGGGTCTGTATAGTCTAAATGACTGTTAAGGTCGGATAATAATACCTAAGTACCGGGGACATAGTTCGTGGTCTTAAGACCCTCAGATAATTAAAGTTCAAACTTGTCTTCTATTTTGATTTGTAAAACAAGTTCCTTGTTGTTCAGCTTTCGTTGTTCACTCTCATGTTGCTATCATTACTATTTTCTATATCAGTGAGCATTTGATTTCTCACTCTTGCCATTAACACTATAGCTAAAGTGGAGAAAGTTGATCAGCCATCTACTAGCGAAGGAAAGGGCAAGATGACCAAATGTTGAAGACTTATGAGAATTTTATTTTAATGAATTATGTTAAAAACTTGTTTTAATATGTGATGTATTCCGCAAACTTATGTAATAATTTTAAGGTTAGATTACCTGAGATTTAATTTGAGATTATGATGTAACCCTTTAATGGGAAGGATTAATGTTTAAGTTATTTAAATTATGTCTTTATCCTTTGATTATGGGTAGTTAGATGTAATGTTTTGGTTAGTGAACACCAAATTCAGTGGAAATGGAGTACCTAAATTTGGGGGTGTTACAAGGATGATTGATCTCATGATCATTTGTGTGGAGATACTAAAGTAAGTATGTAGGTACTTATTGGAGAATACATTCACTAAATTTTGTTTGCTAAGGAATACCTAATGTAGTTTTACTTGTCTGTCAATAGGAATTCCTGTAGTGATAGTAGTACACGTGATCCTTAGACTTGAGATCATCATAGTATCTTGTGTATGATGCGTTTGACTTTGACATGTCCCTTAAGACCCTTAGGGTATATCAAAGGGTATGCTTGGATGTAATAAGTTGTACATAGATATTATGAATGATCAACAAAAAATCTACCGCTTCTAGTAAAAGAAGAGAATGTCCTATGTGATTCGATAAATGACAATCTAGGAATCCTTGGCCAAGGTGAAATGAAATTAGAAAGGAGTTTCTAATTTGTATTATTTGGAGTTGTGCATTTGAGAATTGAAATACATATGATTAAATAAAATAAGACTTGACAGTAATTCCATGTCTTATATTTAATTGGGATATTGTATGGTGAAAGGATTGAATTGTACGGTAACTATTTTCATAAGGGTTCTTTTATGATTATTATTGAAATCTATATTATCTAGAAAGTCGTTGATCGCTAAAGAGTCTTATCCTTATTATAGAATAAATGTTATTTATTTTAATAAATTAATAGCTTAATTTATTTATTTAAGTAAGATTAAAATTGTTCTAATTGATTTATTCACAACCGATTTAATATGGAGAACCTAAAGGGTCACACCATAAAAGAAAAAATATTTATTTAAGAAGCAAATGACATAATCGTAATAATAAGTTAAGTGTATTTAATTTAATCTATGGTGATAGAATAAATTAAATAGC
Organism: Panax ginseng; assembly: GCA_020205605.1. NCBI lineage: Eukaryota > Viridiplantae > Streptophyta > Magnoliopsida > Apiales > Araliaceae > Panax > Panax ginseng. The sequence continues at coordinate 127,572,993 of CM035137.1, forward strand.
TTAATATTTATTATTTAATATTTTGGAAATATTAAATAGAAATTAATAAGATGAGTCTTATTATTATTATTATTATTTAATTCTTAAACGAGTTTGGGAATTAATTAATATAAGTACTCTCATATATTCCTAATAATATTAGGAAATTAATTAATTAAAAGAGTTTAATTAATTATTCCTAATAAGATTAGAAAGCCTAATTAATTAAATGAGTTTAATTAATTAAAATAAAAACTTATTCCTAAATTGTTTAGGAGGGTTGCCTATATCTATAAATAAGAGGAGTCTTATTTTGATTTAAAAAATATGATACTTTCAAGAGTTGGGAAAGTACACATAATTCTATAAAGATAGATTCTAGGGTTATGTCAAACACCTATCTTTTTAAATAATTGTTCTTTCTTGGTGGATCACCTCTAGAGGCCAAATGCTTGGGTGACTAACATTGATCAATAGAAGAATCAAACCCGATGGATTCAAGTTGAACGTGAAAAGGAATTAGAGGTGAACTCGTACCCGAGGAAGCTTATTTCTACAAGGGTATGAATCTAATCTCCATCTCTTTTCATCTAATTAATAATTTCGCATAAAAGATGATCCGAGTGTATGGTTTGTAAAATTTTAAAACTCTTATTTTTCACGCTTCTGCTCCATGTATGTAATTTGTTACATGTTCATGGATATTACAAACCTAACACAACCTCCCCCATTGATCAACCTAACACGACGATTCTAGTCACCACCGTTACCATCATTGGTTCCACCCTTCCGATCTCCCCTTCACCCACAACAAAAAAATCCTCTTTCCTTGAGATGAGCGAGACCAAAATCAGAGAAATGAAGATTTGGTAACAATAACAATCGAAAAAAGCATACTCCCACATTAACATGAGATCTTTCGTATCAGAATGCCTCCTCCTCACCTCCGATCCCAATACCAGATACCCAACCAGTATGAACTGTGAGTGCCCAACCTATTGAAGAGAATGCACTAGCACCCGAGGGGTGAATGTGTCACCGTCCCCATATATGCCCTAAAGTATGGAGTGCGATTCCCTCTCCACGATTTTATTTCTTCATTCTTGTGTTTTATTGGGATCAGATTCGCACAATTGGTGCCAAACTCTTACATTCACCTCATCTACTTCATTACCTTCTGTCAAGAGTGTGGGGTTGAACCCTCCTTGGGCTTCTTCTTCGATATGTTTACCTTGGGCTGATCAAAGGAACAAGGGTACCGACAACTAAGCAAACATCTCGGCCGACACGTATGGATGAAAACCACCTCCAGCAACATAGGGTGAAATTAATAATGGGTCTTCATCAAGGGCCCCAACACCCACTTGCTCCCGAAATGTGAAGAACCCTCGAAGACCACATTCGGGTTTGACTCTGTCCCTCAGGATCAGGAAGAAGAATTTAAAGACTTCTACTCCAAAATGCCAAAGACAGGCTGGTCTCTAGACCTATTATCCGACCAGACCTGACACTTTAACCACAAATGTAAATCATAAATCCAATAAGATATATTAGATACAAAACTCATTAAACCCTGATTATTACTAATCTTTACTTGTTTGCAGTAACCATTTTCAAACCATAACCAATCGCCCAGATCGAATCAAAACCACTGTCCGACGCCGCACCTATAATATCCTAGATATTTATCTCAAGAATATCAATGAAGGGTGAATTTAAACCTTAATGTATTCAAGTTATGAATTAAAGTTACTTACTAAAAGTACTAGAAAGGAAAGAAAAGAAATGATATTGTGCATGAAAATGTAAATAAAGGAACTATACAGTTTAAAACTCGAATTTGAGTTCAGGATGATATTTTGGAAAATGGACTTTGCCGTTGAGTGTAGAACATCGAAGATGGCAGGCAAGGACTGTAAACATGATATGGTCTCAAGGTTGACTTTTGGTCAAAGTTAATAGCTGACTTTTAAGGTAAAAGTCAAATTTGGAGTTCGAGGTTGAATTTGAAGAAATAGACATTGGCATGACATTGAGGACATCGATTTTAGTAGGAAGAACTGTAAATACAATGGTGCGTCGGGGTTGATTTTTTGGCCAAAAGTCAACAATTTGACTTTTATGGGAAAAAGTCAAACTTTGAGTTCGGAGATGAATTTGGATAAGTGGGTGATACCATGATGATCAGAACGACGACTTTAGTAAGAATTGACTATAATCTTGAAAAGAGTCGAAAAAGTTAATTTTTAAATGTAAAAATGGTGAAATGGACAATTAAATGAATAATTGAGTTTTTGGAGGGGTGTGGTACCCCCATGTGCGTTTGATAAGAATTGGCAAGGAGCGTCATTGGCTAAATATGTATGTGGGAATTGTAAGTCAAAAGTAGGAGGAAAGGTGGTGCAATAGAAATTTTCTAACTAGACCTTGCTGGCCTTATTTTATTTTGGTCTATTTGGTAAGCAAAGGAAAAGAGGGTGATGTGGCCAATTCTTAATTAACCAACTCACAAAGCTACTTATATATATATATATATATATATATATAAACAAATGCTATAAAAAATAAGCAAAAAAGATGCCATATTCCCCTCATGCTGGGAAGATACCTACAAGAGAGGAGTGAGAGAGAGTTTTCATGGGAGCAAAGAAGAGAAAGGAGAAGAAGAGAGGAAATAAATGAAAATCTAGCAAAGGTAATACCTAAACCTTTCTTATGTGTGCAATTTTCTTGAGAAATAACTTGGATTATGGTAGTAAACATGTATTATACTCATATACATCTAAATATGTTAGAGCATGGTGATAAATAACTTAGATGATGGTGATAAGTGCATGATATTCATGATGTTTGATTCCTTTATTTTGGTTTTATTACATGTTTTATGTTGTAAATGGACTTATTAGGGTGTTTACTATTTCCAGGATGAAATGGAGCTTAAGTGATGAAATGGGACGATTCGGAGCTGATTAGAAGCAAAAAGAAGTAAAATCCAAGAATTGGAATGTCAGCCCCGGCATACATTTTGGCTTAGAAAACCTTGCCCCGGTAAGGATCTCTCTGTTGAAGCCCTGCCCCAGCGAGCACTGAATGCTCCCCGACCAATTTCTCTCTGTCAACACCCACCCCGACAGGCTTAGCTAGAAGAAAATACCTGCCCCGGTGGGCATCACAGTTCAACAAGAAAAGGAACATCCGCCCCAGCAGAGTTTCAAAGAAGGAAAAGCCTGCCCTGGCGGGGGTCAGCGAGAAAAGATGGAATCATGGATTTTTCTAAAAGTAGATTTTGGAAAACTTCTACACAGATTTGGGTTTATACTTAAAACAGATTTAGGATTATGTTAGATGGATATTTAATTTCTGTAAGAACCGTGAAATTCATGAATAAATATTATTTTAGTTTAATATATTGTGATAAATATCGATGTGTTGTGAAATGAATAATTTAATTAATTTAAATTGAATTTATAAGAATGTGGATTGTGATGAGAATTGTGAAAATACCTTGTGTGGCATGAGAATGGAGATTTAAGGAATTAATTTATTAAGAAGTGAATGATTAATTAATTATTATTGTGAATTAAGTAAATTATATAATTAGAAGTATATCATTTAGTTGATGTATGTAAAATATGTGTTAACATATAGTTCCCACATTGAAAAAAAAATGTAGTGTGACACTTTAATATAACTATGTAATATATAGAAAACTATATCGTAAAGTGTAGGGAATTATAAGTTACATAAATAATTGCTTGTGTGACAGTATAGATGTGTGGAAACATTAAAAGATGTACTATGTCAAAGAATTATAAATTATTCCAATAAGTGAGTCTAACCGGAATAATAAAGTTTTAAAGAGATATTGAATTATTAGTGGCAATTAAAATGGAGTCCATACATGCTATAAATATTAATTAGTCTGAACTAATGTACATGGATTATATAATGTGAGTACATAAATAATCCCTAACATTCCGTTGTGTAGTAGTATTAACACATTAAAATTACATTTTGGGAGTATAAGAGAACAAACTAAAAATTATAAACACGTTGCTGGGATTTAAAATCTGTGTCCCATATTAAATGTCCCAACAGTGCTCAAATAGTAGCCTATGTCTTCATTGCGTGAAATCAAGCAGCTACAAATCCATGGTGATGATGGCTATGGAATGGTGGTTGGCCAACTCTCTTCTACCCATTGTTCTCTTTCATTTTCCATTGAATCAAACCTTGGTGTAAAGAAATTGACTGGGTATGCATTTCTCTATATAAGTAACTTCATTCTTCAATTCTCTGTTGCTTGAAATTTGTCTGCTAAGTTTGAACTGAGAGTGTGAGTTGCTGAGCAACTGAAGAAGTATAATCATTGTGTTGAGGGATTCAATTAAGCTTAAAGGAGGTATAAATTCTACTTTTGTGTTCTTGAGCTTGAGTTTTGTCAAATTCTAGAAATTGTTGAAATTCTCTGTTGATTGATATAGGATGGCATAACATTGTGTTGTCTGAGTTGGTATATATGCTTAGAAGCATTGTAGTTGGTTTGGTTACAGATTTAGCATGGTTTGTGTTGAGGCTCTGCAAATGCATAGCCATTATTTTTTATTCTACTTGAAGTGGCGTGGTAATATTACTTCTAAAGTACATTAATGGCCATGCTATGTACTTGCCACCGCCAAATATGTACTAATTTTGTGATCTTGTCCCATTCTGAACATGTTTCTTTGGTTAGAATATGCCTATAAACAACCTTAACTTGTAGACTGAATTTTGCTATGTATATAGAAGCCATGTTAGTTGTTTTAGTACAAACGTTCAAAGAAAACTTTAAGATTTGGAAAACTAGAGATTGTGAACATGAAGTAATATAATTTCTGATCTTCTGAACTTGTGTAGGAAACCTAGATTTATACATAAACAAGTCTAATCTAGGGCATACGTTTGCTTTGTGTAGAATAAGTTTTGCTAACTTGGTTTTAAAGGATCTTCTAAAGGAAAACTTGGAGCTTTACAAAACAAAGTATGATGAATAATATGCCTTTAATTTCTGATCTTTCTAGCTTATGAAAATAACTTGAGTATGTGCACAAATGAGTATGAAAGCATGATTTAGACGATGTGGACTTATCTTGCATACATAAATGAGTTTTATTAATGGAGACTTAAAGTTTTGAAAATGAACTTGATAAACTATATATAATTTGAGTTAAAAACTTGTGAGTATGCTTATGAGGTCTAACATGTATATATGAGAGTATGATGTATGGTAGGTAAAGTGGCTTTGCATGATTGGTAGCTTAATATGATGTTTTCAAAGGAAACCTTGAAGATTAGTTGTCAATAACTACATTACAAGTATTCTAGGATCTAATATCATGATTAGGTGTGTCATGCACATAGACATGATTGACAAGCATGCTAGCTAGTCATATGTATTGTAAAATAGTTGAGCATGGAATACGATAAGTCAAAGTGATGACTTCATATTTGAAATACATGATGTAACTAACATAAGCATGTATAGTTGAGACCTATTGACCACGTAGCATATGTTTAACGACTAAACATAAGAGAATTGGTGAATTGAACCCTTAAAGTCTTGATTTAATGAGAATGGATAATGACCTATGTCAAAGGTAGAATGTAGGGTAAAACTTAGTTATCCATACACTGACATATGTGTTTTGCATGATTATTCGTATATGTGCAAGTCGGTGTACAATCGGCTTTTACAGAGGAGCGAGGCATGTCTTGGTTTGCACTGCAGGAAGCGCCAAATCATGCCACCTCAAGATAAACCAAGGCGCGCCATCTACCGCATGAGGAGGTCTATTTTTTGCTAATAATTTGAGAGTTGATGCATGCATGTACTGTTACTTTAATCAGTAATACTTGTCAAGTATAGTATACAGGTGTGAATAAGTATGATAATAGGAGAATACTATAACTATACCCTTAAATCAAAGTGTGAAGGCAAGCTATGGTGACATAGTGTATTTGGAACATATTTTCGTGTTATGTGATGACATATGTATGGGATCATGTGACTAAGAGGAAACTAACACTATATGTTTAGTATTGACGAGTTATACTAGTGTATCATGGTAAATTAAGATAAATAGGTGTACATGTTGAACTTGTATAACTAATATGATTATACATGAATAAGATATCATAGTGCACTGGATTGATATTAAGCTATACTTTGGTAAACTACGCTTGAGGCAAGTACTCGAACCTTACTCTTTATTGAGCATTACTTGAACTTGTGCTATTATTGATCGTACAAGTAGTACTTTGAAGAAATAATACTTCGTAATGAAATTTCAAACATTGATTCGAACGATAATTGTTCATATATATATATATTGTGAAAGAAATTGTCTAAGCCATTGATTCGGCTAGACAATTGATATTTGATCAAAAGCTATCCAAACCAAATTAACTTGGTGCGGACTCTTATAACTGAGAAGAACAACCCTCTTGGTAGGGGAGTTATATATTATCGGGGAACCGACGTGCACACATGAGAAAGACTAAATGTTATGCATGACATAGGGTACTTAAGGCTGATCACCTGTTGTACTCATTTTTGTAGAGTTATCTGTTTATTACTGTAATTCTAGGAGAAGTTCATAGTCCTTAGTGACTGCTCAGTATTTATTGCTTTGAAATCTTGAATTAATTTAATCGTTAAATATGACTGATATTTCTGTCCATAGCAATTATTGTTTGTAATCATCTATACTTTTTGCTATCTTGAACTATCATTATTGATATACCCTTGAGAAATTTAAAACCCTATTGATTTCCTTTTAGCTATATTACTTGCTGGGCAAAATTGTTGCTCATCCTTGCTTTCCATAAAACTTTCAGTGAAGGCAGAACGTGGTGAATCCTCTGGCAAAGACAAAGGTAAAGAGAAAGCTTTGGAGTAGTTATTTCTATAATGCTTGGAATGTAATATTATGTGGTAGTAGAAGAGTTTATTTTAATTAAGTTATGTTTAGTTTAAGATGTATTGTATTAGTCACGGTTGCGAAACTTTGGGACAAGGATAATTATATTATATCAATATAATTTATTCTATTATTCCGCTATGTGAGATATTGATTTATTATTTGAGTTAGTACGTGACAACCAAATTTGAGACAAGTGTGGTCTAAATTTGGGGGCGTCACAGGTTGGTATCAAAGTTGTAGTTATAAACCTTAGGAGCGAGAGTCCTTAGATTATAACTTAGGGGAACTTAGAAGATAGAGAGGGATGGAACTCATGTAAAGTTTTCCTAGAGAGAGACTTAGTGTGTTATGAAATATAATTTCATTATATACAATGAACTTATGTTTATTTAACATTCTGATGGAGTTGTTGTTTTTGTTGTTGTTTATTATAGGATGACTAACATGGGAGGACCTAGACGAGTAGTAGAGGAGGAGCCACATGACATACACGTGGTATTTGAGGCACCATTGATAGTGGAGCCTATATCAGCAGTGGCCCCTATCGATGATGATGATGATGAGGAGGAGATGGAGTCATTACTTGAGGATTTTGATCTAGAGGAGGAGCCTATGGAGGAGGAGCCTGAGCCCATGGAGGACTCTGACGAGGCTACTTTCGAGGATATGATGTTGGGGGAGTATGAGGAGCAGATCTTGGAGTTAGGATATAGAGTGGAAGAGTTAGAGGCTGAGGCTAGGGAGAGGGAATCTGAGTTCCAGAAACTGAGGGACGAGGACCATCAGAGGAAATTAGTGATGTAGGAGATAGAGGTGGAGATCGCTCACTAAAAGGAGGCAGGGATCCATATGGGGACTTTGTTTCACCGATCGGTGGCTAGGAATGTAGAGTTGGCAGGGAGGTTGGAAGAAATGGAGCATAAAGAGTTGAGAGAGAGGATGGAGAATGAGGCTCTCCGTACTCAGTTAGAGATGAAGGTGATGGATAGGATTCATTTCGAGGAGAAGTGGGAGGAAGCCAATGATAGGGCAAATGACCTAAAAGATGAGGTGCGGTGCAAGAGAAGGAAGATGAACAAGATGGGCTATGCTGTGCGCACGACCATTTAGAGATTGATCGATGGGGGTGAATCACTACTCGGCAGAGCAGGGACAACCCCGGCACACCATAAGTCGAGATTTGGTGGTGCACATCACTCAGAAGGAGTACTAGAGCGCCGTGGAGCGTGGAATGATAGATTAAATCTAGGGTTAGAATTTAGTGGTGGTAGTATTATATTTATTTATGTGCTGTTTAACTTGTTGTTAAATCTCAGTCTTTGTGTAAGATGTGAGATAGTTGTAAACCCCCAAGCTTTTGAAAAATGTTAGAGGGGTAATATGTGGGTGTTGTCTCCGTCTTTTGTATGAGAGGGGATATGTTATTGTCATTTATAGAAGTATGCTAGGAAGGATCATGTAATTATTTGGCATATGAATATAAATGATCTTATTTTAGACACGTGTTATAAAATTCTATTCCTTTTTATTTGAGAAATGTTTAGGTAATATAATTAGATAAAATGAAAATTTTATGATGCAAAAAAATGCCGCCCAGATGTAGAATAACTGCACTGGAAGAGTCGGTTAATGATGAGAGAGGACCATTAGATCCGATACAGAGGCTTGTAGATTTTTTAGGGGAAGCTCTTAGGGGAAGAAATAAACCAGTACCATCCGTTCCCCAAGTGGTTCAAGTTACAAACTTTAAGGATTTTAGGAGTTTAGGACCTCCAGAATTCGTAGGCACTACCGATCTGATCGTGGCACATACATGGATCAATGAGATGGAGAAGGCTTTCACCATCGCTCGTGTGGGTGAAGAATAGAAGACGGCTTTTGCAACCTACATGATGAAAGGCAAAGAGAACTACTAGTGGGAGGCGAATCAGCAGAGAGCGGGAGAAGGGATAGTCACTTGGGAGAGATTCAAGATTCTGTTCATCGAGAATTATTTCCTAAAGAGCATGAAGAATAAGATGGAGGTAAAGTTCTTAGAACTTAAGCAAGGAGATATGACGGTGGCGCAATACGCGGCTAAGTTCAATGAACTAACCCAATTTGCTGAACACCAGGTGGTAGATGAAGAGAGGAAAGCTAGGCATTTCAAACAAGGACTAAAGCCTTGGTTGTTTAAGAAGGTGTCAGTTCTTCAGATTGATTCTTTTATGAAATTGCTAGAGAAGGCCTTTATTGCCGAGGGAGGAAGTGAATCATTGAGTTTGTATAACAAAGAGAAAAAGGGAAAGAGCACCGGAGGAGAGAACCAAGGAGGAAGTAGCAGTGAAGGTAGAAATTTAGGTAAAAGAAAGTGGGAGAACAACAACAAGAATCTCAACAATCAAGTGGCAAAGTTTCGAGGAGATTTTAAGAAGAAGGAGAAGGATGTCAGAAGTGTGGGTGGTATCACCAGGGCGAGTGTTAGAAAGGGCGCCGTGTATGTTACAACTGTGGCCAAGAGGGGCATATATTGCCCAACTGCCCAAAGCCGGAGAAGATCAAAGGATGTCTCGCTTGTGGTTCGGTGGACCATCTGATCAAAGATTTCCCAAAGAAAGGAAGTAGCGGAGGAAGCGACCAACAGTGAGGGAGTAGTAAACTGATGATTGGCGGACTGACGCCATCCAACTGTCGAACTGCTAGAATGTTTAATATGACTGTCTAGGACGCAGTAGATGCAAAGGATGTTGTGTCAGGTATCATCCTGATCAATGATATAAATGCCTATGTATTATTTAATTCGAGTGCCACCTGTTCTTTTGTATCTGAGGAATTTGCTAGTCAACTTAATTTACCCCGAGAACGATTAATAAATCCCTTGAACATAGAAGTTGTTAATAAGGAAGTAATCCCTGTAGAGTATATTTATCAAAATTGTCGAGTAAATATTAGAAATCATGAACTAAGCATAGACTTGATCCCGATAAGATTAGGAGAATTTGACATAATATTAGGAATGGATTGGTTGTATAACCATGCCGCGATAATTGATTGCCAGAATAAAAGTGTAAACCTTCAGATTTTGAATAAGTCTAAGGTGGTGTTTTATGGTAGCTCATCGCTTAAGCAATCATGCTGTCTTACGATGATGCAAGCCAAGAAATTGATAAGAAAATGATGTGTAGGTAATTTAGCATACATTGTTGACACTCGGAGAAATGGAGTAGAAATTAAGGATATATCCATGGTAAGAGAATTTCAAGATGTATTTCCGAACGATCTGCCTAGTCTTTCGCCAAACAGAGAAATAGAATTCATAATAGACTGAACGACACCGATTTTAAAAGCCCCATACCGTATGATGCCAGTAGAAATAAAGGAATTAATGATACAATTGCAAGAGTTGCTAGATAAGGGTTATATATGACCGAGTGTCTCCTTGGGGAGCACCAATGTTGTTTGTAAAGAAGAAGGATGGATCGATGAGGCTCTGTATCGATTATCGAGAATTAAACAGAGTGACGATTAATAATAGATATCCGTTACCAAGGATAGACGATCTTTTTGACCAAATAAAGGGAGCCAAGTGTTTTTTGAAGATAGATTTGCGAACGGGTTATCACCAGTTGAAGGTGCGGGAAGAGAATATATCAAAGACGACGTTTTGAACTCGTTACGGACATTACGAATTTTTGGTAATGTCACTCGGGCTGACGAATGCTCCGGCAGTGTTTATGGACTTGATGAACTAAGTTTTTAAGCCATTCTTAGATAAATTCGTTGTAGTTTTCATCGACAATATCTTAATCTACTCAAAAATGGAAGAAGAACACGTCGAACATTTGAAGATGCTTTTGGAGGCGCTAAGGAAGGAGAAGCTTTATGAGAAAATTTTTAAGTGTGAATTTTGGATGGAAAAAGTTCAATTCTTAGGACACGTGGTGGATAAGGATGGAATTTCAGTAGACCCTGCGAAAGTAGAAGCAGTGAGTAATTGGGAGCAACCGAAGACGCCCACTGAAGTAAGAAGTTTCTTAGGTTTAGCTGGGTACTATCGAAGATTTATCCAATATTTTTCTAAGATAGATACCCCGTTGACCAATTTAACAAGGAAGACGGTGAAATTCGTATGGATGGACAAGTGCGAGGAGAGTTGCCAAGAACTGAAAAAGAAATTGAACGAGGCTCCTGTATTATCACTACCAGATGATACGGGGGGATTTGTGGTGTATAGTGATGCGTCGCATAGAGGAGTGGGCTGTGTGCTAATGCAACATGGCAAGGTCATTGCGTATGCGTCACGACAATTGAAGGATTATGAAAAACGATACCCTACTCATGACTTAGATTTAGCGGCAGTAGTTTTTGCGTTAAAGATTTTGAGGTATTATTTGTACGAAGAAAAATGTGAGATATACATGTACTACAAGAGTCTGAAATATATCTTCACACAGAAGGAGTTGAACATGTGTCAAAGAAGGTGGTTAGAATTAATCAAGGATTATGACTGCGATATTCTTTATCACCCGGGAAAGGCAAACGTTGTGGCCGACGCGCTGAGTAGGAAAGAAAGGGAGAAGTTATTCTAATTGACAACTCAGGAGAAGTTAAGAAGGGATATGGAAAAATTGGAGATAGAAGTAAAGGGATTGGAGAAGACTGAAGAGAGATTGCTTGCAGTAGAAGCTCGTCTGACCTTGTTGGATAGAATAAAGGAATCACAAGAAAAGGATGAAGAATGCGAGAAAATCAGGAAGAGGATCACGAAAAATGAGGAAGAAAAATTCAAGATGGATAGAGATGGTATTTTGAGATTCGAAAGGAGAGTGTGGGTGCCAGCGATAAGCGAGTTTAGAGAAAAATTATGCATGAGGCACACAACACGACGTATTTCGTTCATCCAGGAGGCACGAAGATGTACCGGGATTTGAAGAAACATTTTTGGTGGCCAAATCTGAAACGAGAAATCACGGAGTATGTTAGTAGATGTCTTACTTGTCAATGGCTCAAAGCAAAGCAACAGAGGCCGAGTGGTCTACTACAACCGTTGGAGATACCAGAGTGGAAATGGGAGAATATTACGATGGATTTCGTGGTAGGACTTCCAGTCATGTAGAAAGGTTTTGACGCCATTTGGGTTATCATAGATCGACTAACAAAGACGGCTCATTTTCTACCGATCAAGATCAATATAGTTTGAATCAGTTAGCAAATCTGCACGTAAAGGAAATTGTTTTACGACATGGAGTGCCGATATCGATTATCTCAGACCAAGATCCGCGCTTCATGTACATGGATTATGTGATTTGAGTACATAAATAATCCATAACTTTCCATTGTGTAGTAGCATTAACACATTAAAATTACATTTTGGGAGTATAAGAGAACAAACTAAACATTATAAACACGCTGTTAGGATTTAAAATCTGTGTCCCATATTAAGTGTCCCAACACTGCTCAAATAGTAGCCTATATCTTCATTGCATGAAATCAAGCAGCTATAAATCCATGGTGATGATGGCTATGGAATGGTGGTTGGACAAATCTCTTCTACCCATTGTTCTCTTTCATTTTCCATTGAATCAAACCTTGGTGTAAAGCAATTGACTGGGTATGCATTTCTCTATATAAGTAACTTCATTCTTCAATTCTCTGTTGCTTGAAATTTGTCTGCTAAGTGTGAACTGAGAGTGTGAGCTACTGAGCAATTGAGGGAGTATAATCATCGTGTTGAGGGATTCAATTAAGCTTTAAGGAGGTATAAATTCTACTTTTGTGTTCTTGAGCTTGAGTTTTGTCAAATTCTAGAAATTGTTGAAATTCTTTGTTGATTGATATAGGATAGCATAACATTGTGCTGTCTGAGTTGGTATATATGCTTAGAAGCACTGTAGTCGGTTTGGTTACAGATTTAGCATGGTTTATGTTGAGGCTCTGCAAATGCAGAGCCATTATTTTTCATTCTGCTCGAAGTGGCGCGGCCGCGTCACTTCTATAGTACATGATCGCACAGTTAATTAAACTTGATGACCAAGTAAACTTGATGGCCAAGGGATGAATAGTAAGGAGGTTAATTAGGGAGGTGGGATTGATTAATGACCAAACTACCCTAATCTAGGATTTTCTATATATAGAAGACTTGCTAGATCATTGTTCACTTGTTAAATTTCCACGAACATTATAAGTGCTTATTTGTTAGAGAGAAAAAGCAAAGAAAAGTTAGTCTTTCATAATTCAAGGAAGAACATGGAAGAACAAAGTTTGATCTTCAAGGGTAAGATCCTATACCCTTAATCTTCCATCTCTTTAATTATAGGTTGATAGAGAATTGTTGATTGGTAGAACTTGTATGCTAAGAAGTGATGAGAATGACTAATCAAAGGACTTGAGCCTTAATAAGTCATGTTATAAGATAAACACAATAATGGAAGTTATGAACTCATGACGAACATGTAAGTGTTAGGTTTGTAATATTTATGAACGCAATCAAATTGCACAATTAAGCTGAAACGTGGAAAATCAGAGTTTTAAAAATTTTACAAATCATATACCCGAATCATCCTTTATGCACAATTATTAATTAAACGAAAAGATAAAGAACAAGAATTATACCCTTGAAGATTCGAGCTTCCTCAGGTACAAGTTCACCTCCAAATCCTTTCGCGTTCAACTTGAATCTATCGGGTTTGGTTCCTTCCTTTGATCAACGTTAGCCACCCAAGTGTTTGGCCTCTAGAGGTGATCCACCAAGGAAGAAGAAAAATTCAAGAAGATGGGTATTTGGCAAAATCCTAGTTTTTCTATCTCTCATAGAAAAGAGTGTACTCTCCCAACTATTGGAATTACGTATTCTATGAAAACGTCAACAACCACCTCACCCATAATAAGACTCCTCTTATTTATAGATGTAGGCAACTCTCCTTAACAATTAAGGAATTGGGTTTTATTTTAATTAATTAAACTCCTTTAATTAATTAGGCTCCTATCTTATTAGGAATAATTAATTAAAATCTTTTAATTAATTTACCTCCTAATCTTATTCGGGAATATATGAGAGTACTTTTATTAATTAATTCCCAAACTCCTTTAGGAATTATATAATAATAATAGTAATAATAATAATAAGACTCCTCTTATTAATTTATATTTAATATTTCTAAAATATTAAACTATTTAATTTATTCTATCACCATAGATTAAATTAAATATACTTAACTTATTATTATGATTATGCCATTAACTTCTTAAATAATTATTCTTTCTTTTATGGTGTGACCCTTTAGGTTCTCCATATTAAACCGATTGTGAATAAATCAATTAGAACAATTCTAATCTTATTTAAATAAATAAATTAAATTATTAATTTATTTAAATAAATAATATTTATTCTACAATAGGGATAAGCCTCCCTATCGATCAACGACTTTCTAGATAATATAGATTTCAACATTAATCATAAAAGAACTTTTGAGTAAATAGTTACCGTACAATTCAATCCTTCCACCATACAATGTCCCAATTAAATATAAGACATGGAATTACTGTCAAGTGTTAGTTTATTTAATTATATGTATTTTGACTCTTAAATGCACAACTCCAAATAATGTAAATTAGAAACTCCTTTCTAATTTCATTCTGCCTTGGACAAGGACTACTGAGTTATCATTTATTGAATCACATAGGACATTTCTCTTCTTTTACTAGAAGTGGTAGATTCTTTATTGATCATACATTATCTCCATGTACAACTTATTATACTCAAGCATACCCTTTGATATACCCTAAGGGTCTTAAGGAATAAGTCAAAGTATAACTCATCATACACAACATACTATGATGATCTCAAGTCCAAGGATCACTTGTACTACTATCACTACAGGAATTCCTATTGACAGGCAAGTAAAACTCCATTAGGTATTCCTTAGCGAGTAACGCTCAATGAACTTATTCTCTAATAAGCACCTACATACTTGCTTTAGTGTCTCCACACAAATAATCATGAGATCAATCATCCTCATCCAATGAGCAAGCTACGTATGTACCAATCTATATGGATTTACTAATCCCCAATTTAGTAATCCAATGATTGAGAACTATTTTAGTTTTAAGCTTTCTAAGAATTTAGATCTCATTAGAATGATCATCATCATTATTCTAAAAGCATTGCTTAAAACTATGGGTTTATCACATATTATAAAACAACATCATGTAGATAATTAAAAGCCTTTAATAAATTAATACTTTTTATTAATAAATGAATAAGATTGTTACAAAGTATATGCTTTATCATCAAACATGATTGGCTTGTGTGCATACTAATTTCAGTAAGAACTTATCATGTATAAGTTATTGAAATATGTTTGGTTAGGATGTTAGTATGATGGAATGAATCCATTTGAAATGATGTAAAAATCTCAAGTAATGAAGTTATAACGAAATTTACAAGATTAGACGTTAATCGTCGAAATAGTGAAATTCTCAGAATGGAAGTCAAATTTTGACATTGAACTCAGAAATGTTGGTTTTCGATGAGGATGAGTCTCAATTAGAATTCTAGAGTTGCGGACTCAAAATGACCAAATTCTGACTTAGAACGAAGAAACGAGCGTTGAATGTTCACAAACGTTTATCGTTTTTGTTAAAATGAATTAAAAGGTGAATTCTAAGTTAAAAGATTCAAAAATGTAAAATTTTTACATGAACACTTAGAGTATGTGATTTGTGAACTAATGGCTTTTGAACGAGCTAATTCGGACTTAAAATGAACAATTTAGGAGTTCGGGAAGTTCATCAAAGTAACAAAACTTTCATCACTATCTGGTACACAGAGTTGGAGCCGTAGCGCCAACCAAGGCTCTGTCCTTGGCGTCATGCATGCCGACTCGACCATCGACCATCAGAAGTCACATCACAGGCGTGGCGATTAGCAAAGGACTTGCACCGCAAAATGTGAGTTCGGACCATAGACACTGAAGAGTGGCGCCATAGAGACTTTCTACAGAGAGAGAAAGAGTGGCGTTTTGTAGCGCTATGATCAAGCAACCCTCTCGAAACTCAAACCAGCATGGTATGAGTTATAGAACAAAAAATCAAGCGTCATGGCAAACACTAGGAAGAACATAGAGAAGAAAGATTTTAAATGCAAAAAGAATGAGAGTTGATTGAAGATGAATTAAATCTTTAATAGACTTAAAGTAACATCAATTAAGATGTTGAGAACCTTAAGTAATACAACTAAAGGTTGAAGAAAGAGTACTCAAATGTGAATGTAAAACATAAACTTGAACTAATGTTAAACAATCTAATATACAATTAGATTGAGAAGAAGGGTAAGATACATTAGGAACCATGCATGTTTGTTTATGACCTAATGTGGTATGTTATGTGGTTATGTATTATAGAGACCTTAAAGACTCAAAGGAAAAGTATATTAACCATAGCAGATGCTAAAGGAAAGTGTTCTAACCCTTGTCTATGTTCATTATAGACAAGCTTTGTGATTCATGTTTCTTACGCATGAATTAATATATGATGAAGTCAAAGCTAATTCCTTTGGCTAGACTTAAGATGTTTTATGGATTTCTTATAATCTATCAAAATGCTGTGAATTTTTGCCAAACTATGTTGGTATGGTTTTCAAATGAAGACTGAGTATGCTAAACAAATGTTTTGTCGTCAAACGACAGACACGTGTGGTTGCCACAACTTAAACGTACATACATTTAAAGAAATTAGTGTTGTACAACATAGAGTACTATAGGCTGATCACCTAGACATGCTCATAAGTAATACCGGACTTACAGACTTAGTGCCGGGTTTTCCTGTTCAACGAAAGTATGAAATGCTCAAGGTCTTGGACCGGAATTGATGTTTTACTGAATATTGTTCATCGTAAAACGTTTTAAAGAAAAGAGAAGCGCTATTTTGACTTATCAATAGTACTTCATAACTATTGTTCAGTTATTGAAGATATACAATTTGTATGTTTCAAGCATGTTATTTAAATGGAATTATCATATTTGCTGAGCTAGTTATGCTCACTTTTGCTTGAACCATATGAATGCAGCTAAGATCGAATGGACTAAAGGATCCGGAAAAGATAAAGGGAATGCTAAGACGAACCTATAGATTACCTTTGTAATAGTATAGGTGAATGTTGTTATTATTTGATATTATGACAAGAACAAATATAATGGTTATTAAGAACCTGGGGAATGGTAATATTGTTTGGAATATATATAAGACATATTCGTTCTTTTGAGGCATTTAAATTGAATGTATGTGTGAACTGTAGCACCGTGTAGCACCATATGTCGGGTTGGAAGATACCCAAATTTGGGGGCGTCACAGGTTGGTATCAGAGTTATAAGCGCAATACATGAAGAACCCCAAGCCTTTTACTGGTGACGTCCCTATAAGGGAATGCACCGAAGCCAAACTTTCCGTAGGGGACTCCGAGCAAGTTGGTGGAAAATTGATAGGTACCCTTGTGAGGTGCTATGGTTGAAAGTACCATTAGCGTCACAAGTTGGTATCAGAGCATTAGGTTATAAAACTTAAGGGGGGAATTAGAAACTTAAGTCATAACCTTAAGAAGAGTCAAAGAAGTAAAAGATGAAATTAACCCTAAAAATGCATTATATATGATATGTGTTTTTATTATTATACTGACGTGTACTAATCAAACTAAATTGTTTTGTTATAGATTTCAGGAGAAAATGAAATGTATAGGGATATACATGTAGTAAGCGAGGAGTCGATGAATTAAATAGAGATCCTACCGAACCCTATAGCAGAAGAGCCAGAAGTAGTAGTTATTGAGTCTGGAGGCTCGGAGAACCTAGACCTCATGTCTGTGTTCGATGACATGTCTGAGGAAGAGGTGGATGTGGTGTTATTTAACACCATAGCACCTGAGGAAAAGATGACTCCGGGGGAGTCAATGAGAGCACTATTCATGACAGTATTGGATAGAAACATCCAGTATTCTAAGGAGGTAAAGGAGTTAAAGGAGGAGCTTCACGCTGTCTTGGAAGAAAATACAAGTATGGAGACTATGTGGGAGGAGGAGCATGATGAATGAGTTTTGGCAAAGGACAAGGTCCACGACCTGAAACAAGAGGTCTTTGAGCTCAGGAAGGAGCTAAAGACAAAGAAGCAAAAGATTGGGAGGATTATATACATAGGAGTTCTCATGTGGATTTCCAGCAGCAAGTAGTTGGGTATCCGATAGAAGTAGGGCAGACTCGGCATACTATCAGCCGAGATGTTATAGCTGGTCTTACCAATGCGGATTTTGAGAATGCCATACGGCAGATGTAACCTAGTATTAGCTAGAGTAGAGTTAGATATATAAATATGATGTATCTAGTAGTGATGTAAAACCCTCTTTTGTATATCAAAGGGTAGTCTTTTGTAAATCACAATTTTTGGAAAGCAATTGCGGGATAGTAATGTAATCAGCTTAGGCTGTGTAATGTGAATGATGTAGTATTATACTACAAGAAGTAAATCAATATAAGCCTTTTTATGGAACATATTGTGTAATAAGTTGAAGTTATTGTTTAATCATAAACAATAACTAAGTAACAAGAAGAAAGTAATAATGATGTGTTGTTTATCTTAACAGCAAAATGCCGCCAAGAAGGAGACAACGAAATCAAGATACTAATGTTAATCAACCAGAAGGAGGTCCGATTAACCGAATACAAGAGTTCGTTAACTTGTTAACGACCGCTTTTAATAGAAATGGGGCTAATATCCCTATAAATCCTACAGTAGTACGAGCTCCTACTTTTAAGGATTTTAAGAGTGTCGGTCCGCCGGAGTTCAAAGGAACTACGGACCCCAGAGAAGCCCAAACTTGGGTGAAAGAAATAGAGAAGGCATTTGTCATTGCAAATATCGAGGAGGGGCAAAATGTGACGCCCCCAAAATAGGTATACATCACCCATCTTGGGTCACGAAAAACATGGTACTGAATACAAATACAAACTTAATTATACAACATGTACTGAGAGTTTTTACACGAATATTGTCTTCTAGACAGTATTCAAACTCAAATGGAGTCCTCATTATATTTATTATCACACTATTTAACAAAATAATGAGGACCACTAATGCTATCATCTGGACCGTCACTCCGTTCCCCGACTAGTCCCAGCTATATTCTCATTTCCTGAAGAGAACAATGAAAGAAAATGGTGAGCTTAACTAGCCCAGTAAGAAATATTATGACTAAGATAATGCAGAATAAATTATCATTAGCCTTCAACAGTGTTAAACTGATAAAATATAATAAACATCAAGTTTAACTGCAGCAGAACAAGCAATCCATTAGAAGAGTCAAGTAGAGCATGTTATCTACTATCTTCTATGATTTAAAAAGATTTTCATCAACTTTATCGCTGAGACTCAGCTTAATAAATAAACCACATCATCGAATCATCCCTGCACCACATCCAAGGATGTTTATGTAATCATCAATGGTCACGACTATACCGAATAATCCCTGGTCATAATCATACCAACAACTGTCCATCAATGAACTACAGGCAAATGAGGACTTTTACCACATCATTTGTAACATTACGGGTCATGATTATATCGAATGATCCCTGGTCATAATCATACCAATCAACAGTTCATCTATTCACATAAGCCAAAGATGACTTTCATCACAATATAAGCACGAGGATGATGACAATGATATAAGAATTTAATAAAACAAGTTCAAGGATAAATTTTAAAGACTTTAATAATTTAATTTATCCAGAATTTAATAATGTTCAAATTGCCAACATGATACTGCTTTGTGGGGTAAAATTCAAGAATGATATTGTATCAAAAATGATTTGGACCGAAACGAAATCAATTTTTGTCATGAATAGCACTCAGGGTGAATAGTACCCGGGTGAATAGTACCCTATGAATAGTACTTATGAATAGTAATTTATGAATAGTACTTTGTGAATAGTACCCGTGAATAGTACTTTTTGAATAGTACCGTATAAATGAATAGTACTCATGGACAGTACTCCGGCATGAAAAGCTTAAAATTTAACAAGAATGTGTAGAAAATATCCTTGTGAAACGATACTAGATGAAGCGCAAATTTTAAGGATATTCTACTAATTTCACGGAGTATAGAAGCAATACTTTAACAGAATGAGGGTATAATCAGGAATACGAGACGAAATAATATTACTCACATACTACAGAGTATGGAAAAAAATATTATTCCTTATGAATACTGAACAAAAATAATATCCCTTACCTCAGAAGAATACTGAATACTTGAATAGTGAGGTAGCAAACTTCTCTTCTTCTTTCTCTCTATAGATTCTCTCTCTATAACTTCTCTCTCTATAATTGCTCTTGTGAGACTTAGTGAATTGGTGAGAATGAAGGAAGAATGAGCTTCTATTTATAGGAAAATATAGTTTCGATAATTGCACATTTTGGAGCTTGAAATATTATAGTATGATACCTTTATCTTTTCCTTCATTTTTAATTTAGTCATGCAAGTATTATCAAACTTGCACCACCTCCCCTAATAGTACATCATGTGAATTAATAGTTCAATCATGTGAATCAATAGTTCTATACATGTGAAAATATAAATTACAGTATAATACCTCCATCTATACCTCCATTTTTAACTTAGTCATGCAAGTATTATCAATCTTGCACCACCTCCCCTAATAATACATGAATGCGAATCAATTGTACACACATGTGAAAAAATAGTTATAAACATTTGAATTAATAGCAATTAATTGCTCATTTATCCGATTAATTACCCGATTGGTCAGTATAACTTCCAGATATCAATTATTATCGAAATAAATGTCGATTTCCACTAACACTAATAATCCCAACACAATGGAACTATCAATTTAATCTTTAATCAACACAAACTTATTCATCATTAATATTATAACTCACAATATTTAACAACCAGGCCGTTCCCAAGAAAGAGGGGGCTTTTCGATAAGGATTTCTCCTTATTGGCGCGCAATTAGGTGACCAAACCTCTCCTTGACAGAACTTCTAGACATTGTCAATATTGCAAATAATAATATGAATAAATTTGTTGTCTCAATTATTGATTTAATAATATAAAATATTATGCAGATGATACTGTGACAATAGTTGAATCAATAATATGAGAGATATAATGTAACAATTACTGTAGCAATAATTGAGTATAACTGAGTGACTTCTCACGTAAGCATCAATAATCAATACAGTGTGCTACTATGCAACCACGCGTATTATAGTACTTTTACTACCGGGTAGTTCAACAGTTTAATAGTAAAACTTTCGCTGTTATTTTTATAAAAAGATAATTCTGTCGTTTTCTAACTACGACAATACTTCCATTGTGTGGTCCACCAATGATTGTGTCGTCGTACGAATATTCCTTGTTAAAACGAATATTCTCCGACTAATCGAATATTATATAACCACTTGCTTACTTTGCAAAACTTGTAAATATTACCCACAACTATAACATTATATCATATCCACACCCTAATATTCAAAAATATATTTTGAGAGAAATTTAATCTTTATTCATAAAAGTTGGGGTCTTACAACCTCCCCTTCTTATGAAATTTCGTCCTCAAAATTAGGGTGCGTACCTGGTATGTCGAAGAGGTGAGGATACCTTGACTTCATTTCAGATTCTAACTCCCAGGTCATTTCTTCCACATCGTGGTTTCTCCACAAAACTTTGACTTGAGGTATAACCATGGAGCGTAGAATATGATCTTTCTTATCCAAGATTTTAACAGGTAACTCTTCATATGTTAAATCTTCCTCTATCTCGGCTGGTTCTAATTCAATAATGTGGTTCGGGTCTTTCAAATATTTATGTAACATAGATATGTGGAAAACGTTATGAACACGAGACATACTTGGCGGTAAGGCGAGTCTATAGGCCACAGTTCCTACTCATTCGAGGATTATAAATGGGCCAATGAATCGAGGATTGAGCTTTCCTCTCTTTCCAAATCTCGTAACTCCTTTCCATGGAGCAACACATAACAACACATGATCTCCAATATTGAATTCCACGTCTTTTCGATGAAGATCAGCATAACTCTTTTGTCGATCTTGTGAGGTTTTTATACGTTGCCGGATGGTTTGAATCTTTTCCGTAGTCATACGTACCAACTCCGGTCCCAACAATGTTGCTTCACCCACCTCATCCCAACATATCGGAGAACGACACTTTCTTCCATACAACGCCTCAAATGGAGCCATGCCAATACTTGCATGATAACTATTGTTGTAGGAAAACTCCACCAATGGTAAGAATTTGTCCTAACTTCCCGTGAAGTTAAGGACACAGAGTCTTAATAAATCTTCAAGAGTTTGAAAAGTCCTTTCCGACTGCCCGTCCGTTTGAGGATGATATGCCGAACTAAATCATAAATCCGTGCCCATAGCTTTTTGCAAACTAACCCAAAATCTTGAAGTGAATCTTGGGTCTCAATCAGAAACTATGGATACTGGCATACCATGCAATCTTACAATCTCGTTTATGTACATACTAGCAAGATGTTCAAGTGTTTAAGTTTCTCGTATCGGTAAGAAATGAGTAGACTTGGTCAATCTATCAACAATGACCCAAATCACATCTATTCCTTGAGAAACCTTGGGAAGACCAGTAACGAAATCCATGGTAATGTGCTCCCACTTCCAATCTAGAATTTCAAGTGGTTATAATGGAGCTTTTGGCACTTTATGCTTTGCCTTGACTCGTTGACAAGTTAGACACCTTGGGATAAACCCCACTATCTCTCTCTTCATATTTCTCCACCAAAATGTATGTCAAAGATCACGATACATTTTGGTACTCTCAGTATGGATTGCAAACGGTGTGTTGTGCGCCTCCATCATGATTTTATACTTCAAGTTGGAATCGTTAGGAACACAAAGTCTAGAGTTAACTTGAAGTATTCCTTCTTCATCGATTCTTGCTTCTGGAATAGCACCTTCTTGCACTTTCTTCCTCATACGCATCAGCTCCAGGTCTGTAGCTTGAGCAGCTTTAACTTTATCGATTAAAGTCAATTCTACTCGTATATTCGCCATCACATGGGTCCCTGGAGTCTTTAACTCTATCTCCATCCATTGTAAGTCATACAAAATGGGCCTTTGCGTTGACAATATCGCACTCATACCCGCATATGATCTATTACTCAATGCGTCAGCTACTATGTTCGCTTTTCCAGGATGGTATTGAATGGTATGATCGTAATCTTTCAACAACTCAAGCCATCGTCGTTGTCGCATGTTGAGTTCCTTTTGAGTGAAAAAATATTTGAGGCTTTTATGATCCGTATAGATCTCCACCTTCTCTCCACACAGGTAATGCTTCCAAATCTTGAGCGCAAAAGCGACAACGGCCAACTCTAGATCATGAGTAGGATAATTCCTCTCATATTCTTTGAGTTGTCGTGAGTCATAGGCTATGACTTTCCCATGTTGCATGAGAACACATCCTAACCCTTTGCCTGAAGCATCACTGTAGATGAAAAATCCCTCCGAGCTAGATGGTATTGTTAGAACAGGTGCTGAAATGAGTCTCCTCTTGAGTTCTTGAAAACTCTTCTCACATTCCTCACTCCATCCGAATTTTGTATCTTTTTGAGTCAGCTGAGTTAATGGAGTAGCGATTCGAGAAAACCCTTCTACGAATCTCCGATAATAACTAGCTAAGCCGAGAAAGCTACGTACTTCGGTCACTGACTTAGGTTGCTCCCAGCTTTGAATTGCTTCAATCTTTGCCTGGTCAACAAATATTCCATGATTTGATATCACGTGCCCAAGGAATGACACTTCCTCAAGCCAGAACTCACATTTCTTCTACTTGGAATATAGCTTCTTTTCACGAAGCTTTTGGAGTATCAGCCTCAAGTGTTGCTCATGGTCTTCACGGGTTTTAGAGTATATGAGGATGTCATCAATAAAGACGACCACAAAGTGATCCAAATATTCCTTGAATGCTCGGTTAATCATATCCATGAAGGAAGCAGGAGCATTAGTCAATCCAAAAGACATGACTAAGAATTCATAATGTCCGTACCGAGTTTTGAAAGAAGTCTTTGGAATGTCATCAGTTTTAATCTTCAACTGATGATATCCAGAATGAAGATCAATCTTTGAAAAGAATTTAGCGCCTTGCAACTGGTCAAACAGATCATCAATACAAGGTAACGAGTATGTATTTTTGATGGTGACATGATTCAACTCCCGATAATCAATACAAAGTCTCATACTTCCATCTTTCTTCTTCACAAATAGAACAGGAGCACCCCAAGGAGACGTACTAGGACGAATGAAACCGATGTCTAACAATTCATGTAGTTGGGTTTTTAACTCGTGAAGTTCAATATGAGCCATTCGATATGGGGCTTTGGAAATGGGTTTTGTACCAGATTCAAGGTCGATACAAAATTCAATTTCATGCTCTGGGGGTAGGCCATGAAGTTCTTCAGGGAATACGTATGGAAATTTATTAACAATAGAAATATCATTCAAATCTGACGTATTTTTATTTAAATCCGTGACATGGGCTAAGAAAGCTTGACATCTGTTTTTCAATAAATGAATAGCTTTATGGCTTGATATGACAGTGATTGACTTTAGTGGTTTGGTTGCTTGAATTCGTATAATAGGTTGGTGAAGAATATGAAAGCTAACCACCTTACAAAAACAATCAATTTTAGCATGATGAGTAGTTAACCAATCAATCCCTAAAATCACATCAAATGCAAGTATTTTCAAAGAGATAAGATCGACAGGTAATGTACGGTTACCAATTTGAATCAAACAAGACTTATAAATAGTGGATGTGATGAAGGTTTCTCCTAACAGAGTTTCAACAGATAAATATAAGTCTAATTTCTCCGGAGTTAAATTTAAACGTTGAGCGCAAGTAGGAGAAATAAAAGAATGGGTAGAACCGGTATCAAATAAAGTTTAAACTTTGCTAGAGTTTATGATTAGCTTACCAGTGATCACCTCATTCGGATTCCTCACTTTTTGGGAGGTTACAACAAATGCTCTCCCTTGAACTACCGGTTTTGTCTTGTCTGGGACACCCTTTGATGCCTCCATCCCAGCTGGACTTGAATTTGGTGCACGACAAAATCGGGCTAGGTGAACTTCTTTTCCACAATTATAACACGCTTTGGATCGCATCATGCGATTTTGGACCGATGATGTGTCCTTCCCTTCCACATTTGTAACATACTACCGGCGGTCGTTCTCCTTCCTTAACAACAAAATCTTTGGTCTTTGATATCTTTCCATCATTATTGAATCTCCTCTTCTTGAAATTTCCATTTCTATTATCTTGGCCATGATTACCACCGAAGTGGTTACCATTTCTGGCATGTTGATTCCCTCCACGTTTGTTGTCACCGCTTTGATGACTGCTACCACTGGTATTATCGACTTGCCGGCTGCTCTCTCTTGGTTGGGTTGACTCATTATCGCGTTCCAATAACTAAGCCCTATTTATAACATCCGAATACAAACACAGTTTTTGAGAGATAAGGTATTGATGTATCTCAGGTTTCAAACATCTTAGAAGCATCCGCGTCATTCTCTCCTCATTATCAACCAAGTGTGACGTAAACCGGGACAACTCGGCAAACTTGGCTTCGTACTGCGACACGATCATATTGTTTTGTTCCAGTTTGATGAACTCTACCTCTTTCATGTGACGAATACTTTCGGGAAAGTACTTGTCGTTGAACAGTTCTTGGAACTTCTCCCAAGACATCTTCAGTGCGGTAGGTTGAGTACACTTTACGGATTCCCACCAGTAATCTGCCTCTGCTTGCAACATGAAGGTGGCAAAGGGAACCTTTTGCTCCTCGGAGCATCCCAAGACATTAAATATCTTGGTGATCTGCTTTATCCACGTCTCTGCCTTAAGTGGTTTTGGCTCTCCAAAAAACTCCGGTGGTCCTAGCTCCTTGAACTTTTTAGCGGTGACCGTCCGAGATTTGCCAGTGTTTCCACTAGCATTTTGAACAAGAGCCGCTCTCGCCTGATGTTGCATGAATTGCATAAAGCCTCTAAACATCCCATCGTTCACCATTTCATCGATGTTATTGTTTACCTGAGGATTATTGTCTTCCTGTTGCACATTATCCTAGGTATTAATCGTTGGTGACTCAACGGTCTCATGTGCTTCATTGCTTATCTCAACATTTTTGGATGCCATTTTCAAATACTGCCACAAAACAAGGGTTAATTGACATATCACATATTATCCCTATACTATGACCGACCAATTAAATACCAAATAAACTTAGGTAGGTCATACTAGCGAAGGAATTCGCCGTCTCTCGCCTCCTAGTTCTTGTCTCACATCTCAGCCAGGGATCATATCCCTAAGCTTTGATACCAACTGTGACGCCCCCAAAATAGGTATACATCACCCATCTTGGGTTGCCAAATACATGGTACTGAATACAAATACAAACTTAATTATACAACATGTGCTGAGAGTTTTTACACGAATATTGTCTTCTAGACAATATTCAAACTCAAATGGAGTCCTCATTACATTTATTATCACACTATTTAACAGAATAGTGAGGACTACTAATGCTATCATCTGGACCGTCACTCCGTTCCCCGACTAGTCCCAACTATATTCTCATTTCCTGAAGAGAACAATAAAAGCAAAGGGTGAGCTCAACTAGCCCAGTAAGAAATATTATGACTAAGATAATGCAGAATAAATTATCATTAGCCTTCAACAATGTTAAACTGATAAAATATAATAAACATCAAGTTTAACTGCAGCGGAACAAGCAATCCATTAGAAGTGTCAAGTAGAGCATGTTATCTACTATCTTCTATGATTTAAAAAGATTTTCATCAACTTTATCGCTGAGACTCAACTTAATAAATAAACCACATCATCGAATCATCCCTGCACCACGGCCAAGGATATTCATGTAATCCTCAATGGTCATGACTATACCGAATAATCCCTGGTCATAATCATACCAACAACTGTCCATCAATGAACAACAGGCCAACGAGGACTTTTACCACATCATTTGTAACATTACAGGTCATGATTATACCGAATGATCCTTGGTCATAATCATACCAATCAACAGTTCATCTATGCACGTAAGACAAAGATGACTTTCATCACAATATAAGCATGAGGATGATGACAATGATATAAGAATTCAATAAAACAAGTTCAAGGATAAATTTTAAAGACTTTAATAATTTAATTTATCTAGAATTCAATAATGTTCAAATTGCCAACATGATACTGCTTTGTGGAGTAAAATTCAAGAATGATATTGTATCAAAAATGATTTGGACTGAAAAGAAATCAATTTTTGTCATGAATAGTACTCGGGGTGAATAGTACCCAGGTGAATAGTACCCCATGAATAGTACCCCATGAATAGTACTCATGAATAGTACTTTATGAATAGTACTTTGTGAATAGTATTTGTGAATAGTACTTTTATGAATAGTACAGTATAAATGAATAGTACTCATATACAGTACTCCGACATGAAAAGCTTAAAATTTAACAAGAATGTGTAGAAAATATCTTTGTGAAACGATACTAGATGAAGCGCAAATTTCAAGGATATTCTACTAATTTCACGGAGTATAGAAGCAATAGTTTAACAGAATGAGGGTATAATCAGGAATACGAGAT
This sequence comes from Panax ginseng, assembly GCA_020205605.1. Lineage (NCBI taxonomy): Eukaryota > Viridiplantae > Streptophyta > Magnoliopsida > Apiales > Araliaceae > Panax > Panax ginseng. Next base: position 127,600,638 of record CM035137.1, read on the forward strand.
GAAATAATATTACTCACATACTACAGAGTATGGAAGAAAATATTATTCCTTATGAATACTGAACAAAAATAATATCCCTTACCTCAGAAGAAGACTGAATACTGGAATAGTGAGGTAGCAAACTTCTCTTCTTATTTCTTTCTATAGATTCTCTCTCTATAATTGCTCTTGTGAGACTTAGTGAATTGGTGAGAATGAAGGAAGAATGAGCTTCTATTTATAGGAAAATATAGTTTCGATAATTGTACGTTTTGGAGCTCAAAATATTACAGTAAAATACCTTTATCTTTTCCTTCATTTTTAATTTAGTCATGCAAGTATTATCAAACTTGCACCACCTCCCCTAATAGTACATCATGTGAATTAATAGTTCAATCATGTGAATCAATAGTTCTATACATGTGAAAATATAAATTACAGTATAGTACCTCCATCTATACCTCCATTTTTAACTTAGTCATGCAAGTATTATCAATCTTGCACCACCTACCCTAATAGTACTTGAATGTGAATCAATAGTACACACATGTGAATAAATAGTTATAAGCATGTGAATTAATAGCAATTAATTACTCATTTATCCGATTAATTACCCGATTGGTCAGTATAACTTCCAGATATCAATTATTATCGAAATAAATATCGATTTCCACTAACACTAATAATCCCAACACAATGGAACTATCAATTTCATCTTTAATCAACACGAACTTATTCATCATTAATATTATAACTCACAATATTTAACAACCAGGCCGTTCCCAAGAAAGAGGAGGCTTTTCGATAAGGATTTCTCCTTATTGGCGCGCAATTAGGTGACCAAACCTCTCCTTGACAGAACTTCTAGACATTGTCAATATTGCAAATAATAATATGAATAACTTTGTCGTCTCAATTATTGATTTAATAATATAAAGTATTATGCAGATGATACTGTGACAATAGTTGAATCAATAATATGAGAGATATAATGCAACAATTACTGTAGCTATAATTAAGTATAACTGAGTGACTTCTCATGTAAGTATCAATAATCAATCCCGTGTGCTACTATGCAACCACGCGTATTACAGTACTTTTACTACCGGGTAGTTCAACAGTTTAACGGTAAAACTTTTGTTGTTATTTTTATAAAAAGATAATTCTGTCGTTTTCTAAGTACAACAATACTTCGTTGTGTGGTCCACCAATGATTGTGCCGTCGTACGAATATTCCCTGTTAAAACGAATATTCTCCGACCAATCTAATATTATATAACCACTTGCTTACTTTGCAAAATTTATAAATATTACCCACAACTATAACATTATATCATATCCACACCATAATATTCAATAACATATTTCGAGAGAAATTTAATCTTTATTCATAAAAGTTGGGGTCTTACACAAAAGGTTGCTTTTGAAACATATATGATGAAGGGTGAGGCCAACTTTTGGTGGGAGGCAAACTAGGCTAGGGCTGGTATAGAGAATCTTACGTGGACGCGGTTCAAGGAGATTTTCTTCGAGAACTACTTTCCCACAAGTATGCAAGGGAGGATGGAAATGCGGTTTCTAGAGTTAAAACAAGGGGAGATAACGGTTCCCCAATATGCTGCCAAGTTTAATGAACTAGCGAGGTTTGCTCCACATCAAGTGGACACGGAGGTGAGAAATGCTAGAAGGTTCGAGTAGGGTTTGAAACTCTGGCTCTATAGCTGAATATTTGTGTTCTAAAGTATTTCTTTTGGGACCATACTAGAAAAGGCGATAATCGCCAAAGGTGGGAATGAGGCTTTAAGCCAGTACCACAAGGATAAGAAGAATAAGAATAAAGTGGATGGGGGAGTGAAGATCGAAGGAGCTAGCGGGAGTGGAAACAGACATAAGAGGAAGAGGTTTAACTCTGGGAATATCGGAGTGAAGCAAGGAGATCCTAAGAGGAGGATGGAGGCATGCAAGACCTGTGGGAAGACTCATTTAGGAGTCTGTCTCAAGGGAAAGACAATATGCTACAACTGTGGATAGGAGGGGTACATTTTGCCTAACTGTCTAAGTCCGAAGAAGAACTATAGATGCTTTGTATGTGGATTAACTGACCACATAGCAAAGAATTACCAGAAGAAGGGGACGGACGGGAATAAGGGCGGTAATAGCGGTAAGTTAGCTATTAGTGGTCCAGCTCAGCTGGGTAGGCCGATGGACCGCACCTTTAACATGATAGTCCAAGATGCAGTTGCATCCGAGGATGTAGTTGCAGGTATTATCCCGATCAACGATATAAATGCTTATGTGCTATTTGATTCAGGTGCTACTTGTTCGTTTATAGCATGTGATTTGCTAGATGATTAGGATTACTTCCCGTAAAGTTGCCTGTACCTTTGAATATTAAGGTAGCAAACGAAGAAATAATTCCTGTTGAAGATATTTATAGGAGTTGTTGTGGAGATATACGAGGTTGTAAATTATCGGTAGATTTGATACCGATAAAGGTTGGAGAATTCGATGTAATTCTCGGAATGGATTGGTTGTTTAACCATGGTGCAATTATAGATTGTTAAAAGATATGTGTAAACATTAGGACGTTAAGATGGCCTAATATAGTATTTTATAGTAATAGATCGTCGGGACGTTCGTGTTGTCTTACTATGACACAAACTAGGAAATTATTGAGGAAGGGATATGTAGGTTATTTGTGCCATGTTGTTGATACCCAGAGAGTAGGAGAAACCATGGAACAAATACCTATAGTTAAAGAATTCATGGATGTATTTCCAAGTGAATTGTCGGGTCTTCCACCAGATAGGGAGACCGAATTCATAATAGACATTGTGCCAGGAGCGACACTAGTTTCCAGGGCACCGTATCGTATGGCGCCAGTGGAGATGAAGGAGCTAATGGTTCAGTTACAAGAACTACTGGATAGAAAATACATTCAACTGAGTATTTCACCGTGGGGAGCACCTATACTGTTTGTCAAGAAGAAGGCGGATCGTTAATGTGACGCCCCCAAATTCGGGTATCTTCCAACCTGACTTATGGTGCTACACTGTACTCATGACCATACAATCATTCCATTGAAATACAAAAAAATGAATGTAATTACTATCTTCTTATTACAATCAAAGTATAATCCTTCCCAGGTTCATAAACCGATTACATCGTTCGTTGTTCATAATGTATAATACATACAAACATACTAGTCTATTACACGATGGTTAACTATCCATCTTTGCCTTGCCTTTATCTCTCTTGGCATTCTCAGTACGTTCATCCTTAACTGCAGTCATATAATTCACGTAAGAAGTGAGCATAACAAGCTCAACAAGTTTTAACAAAGGATAACAGTAATACCACATTCGTGAATTATATAACAATTCATACATAACTGAACAAATAGTTATGAAGTATAATGAAACAATAATACTTTAACATTTCATATCATCAATTCCCAAATTATATAGTAGATTAGGAATTCTGAACCGGTCGATAGACCATGAACAATAACTTTCTGCTTTCATACTTGAAAAGGATATCACAACACTAAGGCTGTACATCCGCATTAATTACGAGCACTTCTAGGTGATCAGCCTATAGTACTCTATGTTGATCAACACTCATTCATTAAACGTATTTACGTTTAATATTTGGCAAACTCACGTGCCCATCGAATAATCGATGAAAAATACTTTTGTTTGTTCATAGACAAACCTTACCTTCACATCCGTACCAATTACTTGGCATAGGATAGCGTTAACATTTCTATATAGAAAGATATGAATACAAATCAATCTATATAGTACGAGTAGTCTAGCCGAGTTAAATCTGGCATCGACCCTTTCTTTAAAACCAGTCGTGCAATTTGGTTCAATGAATCACATAAAACTTGGCTAACTTGAAAGTTAGACAAGCGTTAAGAAAACTTGCTTTTCAGTGACTTCAAATAACTTAATCGACTGACCACAACCTTTACAGAATCTACATGATATATTCATATAGCATACTGTAATTAGCTATTAAACAAATGTTCACATTGTTTCTACCAACTTCTTTCTCTTCTATGTCTTAGTTAACTTAATATTAATAATAAAGTCAACTCGACTTATTACCCTTCATCCCGGCTTATTAACCAACTGACGTTTTTAATCGGACTCAAACATCGTTAATAAAGTACTGACTTTGTTCATCATTTATAACTTATTAACATACATCAAATTCCTAAGTTCAATACCATATATCTTAATATAGGTAGTGTAGGATTAGTTTTAATACACTTATGAAGTGTACAAACATTACCCTTATAGATCTATGAACAATTGAAGTTTAAAACCTAAGTTCTCTATCAAAATCCCTGCACTCGCGCCTCGGCGTGGGCTTCTTAGTACTAGATTGGCGCTGCGACGCCAGATTAGCGATGTCTGAGTTCCTATTCTCGGCGTACAACTGAACGTGAGACTTTACTCTAACGATGGCTATTGCTGCCATTTCATTTAGCGATAACAAATTATCTGTGCTTGGTATTGCTGCGATGCGGCATTTAACACTATGTCTAGCTATTGCGGCTGGACCTCGATGCGAAAAACTTCAATGATTAAAAATTTTTATTAAATTCTCGGGGCCATAACTCCTTCGTTATAAGCCCGATTTGGTCCTTTCAAAATCCTACACGTCATAAATGATATACTCTACGTGTTCATATATGAATTCAACACTTTTGAATCCGATAACTCAAAATTCACTATTGAGTTCAATTTCTAAGTGTTCATAAATGTTAATGAGCGTTCAATGCTCGTTTTCTTCGTTTTAAGTCGGAATCCAACGATTCTCGAACCCATAACTCTTAAATACCCTATCCCACGTGTTGACATTGAAAAACAACGTTTTCAAGTCTCATGACAACTTTTGACTTTCTATCCAGAATTTTAACGTTTTCGACGTTCCTCGTCTATTTCCGTGAAATTCGTTATAACTTCGTTACTAATGTTCTCTAAGATAAATCACATGGAATACTCCATAGATTTCATATCTACATCCTAACCAAGCAAGATGCATATATTAACGTATTGATGGAGTTCAATCGTTTATCAGCAATCGATCTCAATAATCAATATTTCCATGATTTAAAACTATATCGAACCTCATGATTCTTATGATCTCATGACTTATAGAGATTGAATCTATTCTAAGTCATCTTTAATCCACTATACAAGACACATACCACCTATATATGATTCTCCATGATAAAAGAAAATTAAAAGAGATGAAAATGAGAAACAAGGAGTATTACCTCAAGAACTCTTATGAAATCTCTTGGAAAACTCTAAGTCAAAGCTTCCAAAGTGTATGATTTGTTGAGTCTAGATCTCTTTCTCTCTCAAATAATCTAGGTTGGGCAATTGAAAACTCCCAAATGACCAACCTTGGCTTCCTATTTATAGAAAATGAAATGGAGGGCAATCTAGATAATAAACAACCCACCTCCTTACTATTCACACTTGGTCACCAAGTAAAATGCTTGATGACCAAGCATCAATCTTGGCTTGCACACCAAGGGCTGACCCACCCTTGCCCATGGGTTATCCTCATGGGTTGCCCCATGGGTTTTACCCATTCGGTGACCCACCGGTTCGATCCATGGTTCAGTTTTCTTGCATTGGGCTTAACCAATCTAATATTGGGCCTTGAATTGGACTTAACCTAATAATCCCTTGGGCTTGCTCATTCAATTAATTGGACTAATTATAATCCAACCCAAATGAATTGACATTAAGTCTTAACTTAATTCTATACTACGAATCGTATCCTATACGTACAATTCACGTATTCTCTCCGTATAATACTCGTACGATAATCGTATTGTACTTCGTATTTACTCACCGTATTATACATAGATACTAAATAACATCATACTTGTATAACACAAGCTCTAAAAATAACAAAATTCTTCTACACATTTCATTTCCTTCTCGGAAATCAATATACTCAACCCCTAGGTTTTAAGTCCGCAGGCGAAAACTCTGTTTGCCATAAATGAAATATTATCAGATATTTCATCTTATCTTGATATTCTATCATTACGCATTTCTCGGAATTTCAAAATAATTCCCCGAACAAAAATGGATGAATAGTGTTTTTACGAATTTTTTTTGAAAAATATTTATTTTCGTCTTGGAAATTCTAAACAATTAATTCTATCACATAGCCAGATTACTAACCACATTAGCACATTCTAGGTCATAGAACGACCTTCACATAACTTACTCACATAATAAATCAATTAAATTCATTTAATTCACATAATCAAATAAAAATTTAATTGTCATAAAAATCGATTTTTTCTCGGGCATTCTTCTCCCTTAAAGGATTCTCATCCCCGAGAATCTTAGCTTATAATTACATGAACAAATGATGAAAATCTTCCTTCATTTTACTCTCGAGCTCCCACGTTGCTTCGTCAGCATTGTGGTTTCTCCATAACACCTTCACTGAAGGTATGACCTTATTTCTTAAAACTTGTTCCTTCCTATCAATAATTTGAATTGGAAGTTCCTCATAGGATAAATCTTTCTCTATCTGGATAGATTCATACTCTATTACGTGTTTATAGTCCGGTTTATAAGGACACAACACAGACACATGAAACACATTATAAATGCGTTCCATTTCTGGAGGTAAGGCTACTTCATAAGCCACCTCTCCTACCCTTCTTAAAATCTTGAAAGGTCCTTCAAACCTTGGACTTAACTTCCCTTTCTTCCCAAAATGTATCTTCCCCTTCCAAGGCGATACTTTCAGAAATACAAAAGACCCTACATCAAATTCCCTCTTCTCGCTGTGAGGATCTGCATACTTCTTCTGCCTATCTTGAGCAGCAACTAATCAAGTACGTATTATCTTCACCATGTCCATCGTTTGCTGTACCATTTCAGGTCCAACATCCGACGTTTACCCACCTCATCCCAACACAATGGAGTTCGGCACTTCCTTCCATACAATGCTTCGTAAGGCGACATGCCTATACTAGCGTGAAAACTATTGTTGTACGAGAATTCCACCAACGGTAGATATTCATCCCAACTCCGTTTGAAATCCATAACGCAAGATCTTAACATATCTTCAAGCGTTTGAATGTTCACTCTGACCATCCGTCTGAGGATGATACGCCATACTCATTCTTAACTGCGTTCCCATTTGCTCTTGCAAACTCCTCCAAAAGTTCGATGTGAATCGTGGATTACGATCTGACACAATCAAAACAGGTAATCCATGTCTGGAAATAATTTCCTTGACATACAACTTAGCTAACTGGTCTAGGTTATACCTAACTCCTATTGGTAGAAAATGAGCCGATTTCGTCAATCGATCCACTATCACCCAAATAGCATCGTATCCTTTTCTTGTTGTTGGAAGTCACACCACAAAGTCCATTGTGATATGCTCCCATTTCCACTTTGAAATTTCTAACGGTTGCAACAACCCGCTAGGTCGTTGGTGTTCAGCCTTAACTTTTTGACAAGTTAAGAACATACTAACGTATTCTGCTATCTCCCTCTTCATATTCGGCCACCAAAAGTTCTGACGAAGGTCTTGATACATCTTCGTACTACCGGGACGTATTGAGTACCTCAAACTATGAGCCTCCATCATTATTTCCTCCTTTAATTCAGAATCATTCGGAACCCAAATTCTTCCTTCAAAATGAAGTACTCTCTCCTTATCGAGGTTATACCTAGTCTTTTCTTCATCTTCTATCCTCTTCTTTATCTGCTCGCATTCCTCGTTACTCAATTGTACTCCCTTAACCAGTTCTGCTATGGTCGGTTGGGTTTTCATTGAAAATAACATTTCCACCGCTTCCTCCGGTAACTTAACTTCTAGCTCCATTCTTTCCATCGCGGTTACCAACTCATTCTGAGTTGTTAACATTGATAGTTTCTCTCTACCCTTCCTACTTAGCGCATCGGCTACTACATTTTCTTTCCCCGGATGATATCAGCTCCTATCAGCTCTAACCATCTTCTTTGTCTCATGTTCAACTCCTTCTGTGTGAAGATATATTTCAGACTTTTGTGGTCCGTGTATATTTCACACTTCTCACCATATAGATAATGCCTCCATATCTTCAAGGCAAAAACTACAGCTGCCAATTCCAGATCATGAGTAGGATAGACCTTCTCATAATCTTTCAATTGACATAGACGATCTGTGAATGACCTTGCCATCTTTGCATGAGCACGCAACCCAGTTCTTTATGCGAAGCATCGCTATACACTACAAAATTCCCTGTATCGTCTGGTAAAGACAATACAGGTGCCTCACTTAACCTCTTTTTCAGCTCCTGAAAACTATTCTCACATTTTTCAGTCCACACATACTTCACCGACTTTCTTGTCAGATTTGTCAATGGAGTAGCTATTTTAGAAAAGTCCTAAATGAACCTTCTATAGTATCCCACCAATCCCAGAAAACTCCGAACCTCGGTTGGCATTTTCGGTTGCTCCCATTCATTAACTGCTTCTACTTTTGCTGAATCCACGGAAAAGCCATCTTTATCAATAACATGTCCTAGAAACTGCACTCTTTCAAGCCAAAATTCACACTTTGTGAATTTCGCATTCAACTTCTCCTTCCTTAGTGTTTCCAACACTATCCTTAAATGTTCTGCATGATCTTCTGACGTCTTTGAATAGACTAGAATATCATCAATGAACACTATGACGAACTTGTCCAAATATTGTTTGAACACTCTGTTCATTATATCCATAAATGCGACTGGCGCATTTGTCAACCCAAACGACATTACCTGAAACTCGTAATGACCATAAAGAGTTCTGAATGCCGTCTTAGGTACATCTTCCTTCCTCACCTTTAACTGATGATACCACGTGCGCAAATCTATCTTAGAAAAATACTTTACCGTTTTCAATTGATCAAATAGATCATCTATCCTGGGTAACGGGTATTTATTCTTAATCGTTAACTTGTTCAAGTCTCGATAGTCGATACAAAGTCTTAACGACCCATCCTTTTTCTTGACAAACAACACCAGTGCTCTCCAAGGAGACACACTCGGTTGAATGTACTTTCTATTTAATAGTTTTTGCAACTGAACCATTAACTCCTTCATCTCAACTGGCGCCATCCGATATGGTTCCCTTGAAGCGGTGCCGTTCGATGAATGAATCAATCACAAACTCAACTTCCCCGTCCGGGTGGAATGCCGGTAGTAACTCCTCCTAAATATATCCGCGAACTCTTGCACTATAGGTATCTGGTCCAAGGATGTTCCCACTCTTTGGGTATCCACAACATGGCACAGATAACCTACACACCCTTTTCTCAACATCTTCCCAGCTTGTGTCATCGACAGACAACAAGAGCGACTCGGTAATTTACTACCGAAGAACACCACCTTTGTTTTCTTAGAAAGTCGAAGGTTTACACTTTTCCTATGGAAATCTATTATCGCCTTATGGTTAATCAACCAATCCATACCAAGAATTACATTGAATTCTTTTAACCTTATCGGTACCAAATCTACCGATAACTTATTCCCTCTAATATCTACGCAACAATCCTTATGAATATGTTCAATGGGAATTATCTCTTCGTTAGCTACCTTAACGTCTAAAGGTATTGGTAACTTTTCAAGGATTAAACCTAATTGCTTAGCAAATTCACATGTTATAAAAGAACAAGTAACACCCGAGTCAAATAGCACATAAGCATTTATCTTATTGACCGGAATGATACCTGCTACCACATCTATTGATGCAACCGCATGTTGGACAGTCATATTAAACGTCTGGTGAGGGGTCTACCCATCGATCTTTGTTGGTCCAATGAATGGCTAACTTACCACTACCAGAACCCTTATTTCCCTCAAAACCCTTCTTCGGGCAATTTCTTACCATGTGGTCCAATGACCCATGATAAAACACCCACTGATTGTTCTTAAGGTTTAGGGCGGTTGGGTGACAAATTCCCCTCACCAGCGGTTGTAGCACTGCGATTTCCCTTTAAGCAGACTCCCATGTGAGTCTTTTCGCATGTCTTACATGCTTCCGTCCTTCGTTTAGGATCTCCCTACTTTACCCCAGTATTCCCAGGGTTAAAACTCTTCCTCTTAGGTAAGTTGTTGCTTCCGCTATCAACTTCAGCCTTACTCACTCCCTCTAACTTACTCTTGTTCTTTCACTCTTTGTGGTACTGAGAAAATGCCTCACCACCACCTTCTGCTATTATCGCCTTTTCCAGAATGGTCTCGTAGGAAGCACTCTGAAAAATCGATATTCTACTATAGAGCCAGGGTTTCAAGCCCTCCTTTCGAACATCTTAGCCTTCCTCTCCTCAAGTAGCCACAGGTGTGGAGCAAACCTTGTCAATTCATTGAACTTGGCAGCATATTGGGGAACTTTCATATTCCCCTACTTAAGTTCTAAAAACTTAATCTCCATCCTACCTTGCATGCTAGTAGGGAAGTAGTTTTCGAAGAAAACCTTCTTAAACTATTCCCATCTGACTTGGTTTCTAGCCCCACCACGGTGAGCCTCCCACCAAAGAGTTGGCTTCCCCTTTATCATGTAAGTCGCAAAAAAAGTCTTACATGCCTCACCTCGTTTGTTATCACAAATGCCTTTTCAATTTCTTTTACCCATATACGGGCTTCTAGTGGGTCCGTCGTTCCTCAAAACTCAGGAGGACCCACACTCTTAAATTCCTTGAAGGTAGTTGTTCTTGCTACCCTAGGAGCTACATGAATCCCTCCCCCCACTCGGGTAAATGCAGCCATTAATAAATTAACGAACTCTTGCAAAGGGTAATTAGGACCCCCCTGATTCTCATTATGAGACTCGGCCTCTTGGTTACGTTGTCTCCTTCTTGGCGGCATAATTCTGATTAAATAAATAAAGTTTTGTTATTATCTACTTAACTACTTGGTTATCATTCTCAAACAACAACAACCACTCATACCACCACAAGCACATTAAATAAAAACTTCATTATATAAATATGCTTTCATAGTCAAAACTATTTACATCATGTTTCCTTAGCCAAAAAGCTATTACATACTATCCCGCGATTGCCTTCAACAAAAAATTGGGATATACAAAAAGACTACCCTTTAATTATACAAAAGAGGGTTTTACGTCACTACCATATACACAAAAGATCTAACGATCTACTAACACTGTCGAACAACATTCTCATATTTTTGATTTGCCAATATCGACATAATATCTCGATTTATGGTATGTCGAGTCTGCCCGGACTCAATGGAATAACAAGCCATTTACATCTTGAAATCCTCATGGGCACATTCGTGGATGTATGACATCCTAGCTATCTTCTGGTCTTTCTCAACTAGTTTCTTTCAAAGCTCTACGGCCTCTTCCTTATAGTCACGTGCCTTATCTGTCATAAGCACTTTCTCGTCGTGCTCTGACTCAAAATCTGCTTCTGCAGATTCCTTCGCCTCATATAGGGCAGTTATTTCCTCGTTTTGTGTCTACACTACAGTGCCCAGTTGCACATTCCTATCCAACACAGCCAGATACAATGATCTCATTGCATCCGGAGCTGTTGGCTCCTGAGTAGGTACCACCGTATTAATCGATGTTACCTCCATTTCCTCCTCCACATCAAGCATCTCATTAAGATATAATGCTAACCCCATCATCTCCTCAGAGTATTCCTCCTCAGAGATGTACTCCTCAATGTCTGAGTCCTCTAGTACAACTAACGGTACCTCCGCCAATGGCATTGGTACAATTTCAACTTGGTTCACTGACTCTTCACTCACAACGTGAATGTCTCTATACATCATGCTATCAATTAACATCTACAATAGCACATAACAAGTTGATTAGTCCATAATACACAATAGAATAAGCACAAATCACATTTAATTTATTTAAGGTTACTTTTCATCTTTTAAATCTTTCAGTACTGAGTTTTCCTCAATACCTTATTAATTCAATGGACTTGAATTTCATTCTTCGGACTTTACCTTCCTTACGAGGTTATTAGCCTAAGGTTCTTTCCCCCTTAAGTTTTATAACCTAAAGCTTTGATACCAACCTGTGACGCCCCCAAATTCAGGTATCTTCCAACCCGACATATGGTGCTACACATTACTCATAACCATACAATCATTCCATTGAAATACAACAAAATGAATGTAATTACTATCTTCTTATTACAATCAAAGTATAATCCTTCCCAGGTTCATAAACCGATTACATCGTTCGTTGTTCATAATGTATAATACATACAAACATACTAGTCTATTACACGATGGTTAAGTATCCATCTTAGCCTTGCCCTTATCTCTCTTGGCATTCTCAGTACGTTCATCCTTAACTGCATTCATATAATTCACGCAAGAAGTGAGCATAACAAGATCAACAAGTTTTAACAAAGGATAATAGTAATACCACATTCGTGAATTATATAACAATTCATACATAACTGAACAAATAGTTATGAAGTATTATGAAACAATAATACTTTAACATTTCATATCATCAATTCCCAAAGTATAGAGTAGATTAGGAATTCTGAACCGGTCGATAGACCATGAACAGTAACTTTCTGTTTGAATAAACTTATGAAGTGTACAAACATTATCCTTATAGATCTATGAACAATTGAAGTTCAAAACCTAAGTTCTCTATCAAAAGCCACACTTTTCATGGCATGCATGGCATGGAAGCTTTTAGTACTAAATCTGGCGTACGACGCCTTGGTTTAGTCGTCTAATTAATTACAATGAATCACATAAAACTTGGCTAACTTGAAAGTTAGACAAGCGTTAAGAAAAACTTGCCTTTTCGAAAGAACTTTAAATAACTTAATCGATCGACCCACGGCCTTTCTGAATCTACATGATATATTCACATAGCTTTGCGTAATTAGCTATTAAACAAATGTTCACATTGTTTCTACCAACTTCTTTCTCTTCTATGTCTTAGTTAACTTAATATTAATAATAAAGTCAACTCAACTTATTACCCTTCATCCCGGCTTATTAACCAACTGACATTTTTAATTGGACTCGAACATCGTTGATAAAGTACCGACTTTGTTCATCATTCATAACTTATTAACATACATCAAATTCCTAAGTTCAATACCATATATCTTAGTATAGGTAGTATAAGATTAGTTTCAATACACTTATGAAGTGTACAAACATTACCCTTATAGATTTATGAACAATTGAAGTTCAAAACCTAAGTTCTCTATCAAAAGCCCTACACTCACGCCGCGGTGTGGGCTTCTTAGTACTAAACAGGCGCTGCGACACCAGTTAGCAGTGTTTAGGATCCGGTCTCAGCGCTGCGGCGCGAGACTTTACTCTAACAGTGGCGTTGCGGCGCCATTTAGCGATAACAAATTATCTCATCTAAGGCGCTTGGTACGACATTTATTTACTATGTATGTACGGCTTATTTCTGAACCTCAATCTGAAAAACTTCAACAGTTAAAAAATTTTGTGAAATTCTCGGGGCCATAACTCCTTCGTTATAAGCCCGATTTTGTCCGTTCAAAAGCCTACACATCATAAATGACATACTTTACGCGTTCATATATGAATTCAACACTTTTGAATCTGATAACTCAAAATTCACTATTGAATTCAATTTCTAAGCGTTCGTAAACGTTAATGAGCGTTAAATGCTCGTTTTCTTCGTTTTAAGCCGGAATCCAACGATTCTCAAACCCACAACTCTTAAATACCCTATCTCACATGTTGACATTGAAAAACAACATTTTCAAGTCTCTTGACAACTTTCGACTATCAATCCAGAATTTCAACATTTTCGACGTTCCTCGTCTATTTTTGTGAAATTTGCCATAACTTCGTTACTAATGTTCTCTAAGCCAAATCACATGGAATACTCCATGGATTTCATATCTACATCCTAACCAAGCAAGATGCATATATTAACGTATTGATGGAGTTCAATCATTTATCAACAATCGGTCTCAACAATCAATATTTCCATGATTTAAAACTATATCGAACCTCACGATTCTTATGATCTCATGACTTATAGAGATTGAATCTATACTAAGTCATCTTTAATCCACTATACAAGACACATACCACCTATTTATGATTCTCCATGATAAAAGAAAATCAAAAAAGATGAAAATGAGAAACAAGGAGTATTACCTCAAGAACTCTTATGAAAAAAAAATGTGAATTTTGATTGGAAAGGGTAAAATTTTTAGGTCATGTTATTGACCATGAGGGGATTTCAGTAGATCCAGCGAAGGTAGAAGCCGTGATAAATTTGGAACAACCTAAAATGCCGACTGAGGTGCGGAGTTTCCTCGGGTTCGCGAGATACTATTGAAGATTTATCCAAGATTTTTCTAAGATAGCTACTCCGTTGACTAACTTGACAAGAAAGACGATGAAGTACGTATGGACTGAGAAATGCAAAGACAGTTTTCAAGAACTGAAGAAAAGATTAAGTGAAGCACCTGTATTATCATTACCCGATGATACAGGAAATTTTGTTGTTTATAGCGATGCTTCGCATAGAGGACTTGGTTGCGTGCTCATACAACATGGTAAGGTCATTGTGTATGCATCACGGCAGTTGAAGGATTATGAGAAAGTTTACCCTACTCATGATCTGGAACTGGCCGCAGTAGTATTTGCCTTAAAGATATGGAGACATTATCGTTATGGAGAGAAATTTGAGATATACACGGACCATAAGAGTCTAAAATATATCTTTACATAGAAGGAGTTGAATATGAGACAAAGGAGATGGATGGAGTTGATAAAGGATTATGACTATGAAATCCTGTATCACCGTGGAAAAGCTGAAGTAGTTGCCGATGCCTTAAGTAGGAAGGGTCGAGAGAAGTTGTCTATGTTAACGGCTCAAACTGAGTTAATAACAGAGATGGATATGAAGGAGATAGAGGTGAAGTTGTCGAGTGAATTGGGACATAGACTATTTACGACGGAGATTCAATCCACCATCGCAGAGAGAGTCAAGGAGATGAAAAAGATTTAAAGTATATTCTTGATACCGAGGGGTTATTATGATTTGAAGGAAGAATTTGGGTTCCAAATGAGACAGAATTAAAGGAGCAAGTGTTACAAGAGGCTCATAGTTCGAGGTACTCAATTCATCTTGGTAGTACTAAGATGTATCAAGACCTTCGACAGAGTTTTTGGTGGCCGAAAATGAAGAGAGAGATAGCCGAGTATTTGAGTAGGTGCTTGACTTGTCAAAAAGTTAAGGCCAAACATCAACGACCAAGTGGCTTGTTACAATCATTGGAGATTCCAGAATGGAAGTGGGAGCATATCACGATGGATTTTGTGGTGGGACTTCCAATTACTCAGAAGGGGTATGATGCGATTTGGGTAGTAGTGGACCGGTTGACGAAGTCGGCTCACTTTTTGCCAATATGGCTTAAGTATAACTTTGACTAGTTAGCTAAACTTTATGTTAAGGAAGTTATTTCTAGACATGGAGTACCAGTTTCAATTGTGTCAGATCGTGATCCATGATTCACATCAAACTTTTGGAGGAGTCTGCAAGAACATATGGGAACGCAGTTGAAGTTGAGTACGGCTTATCATCCACAAACTGATGGCCAGAGCGAGAGAACAATTTAGACGTTAGAAGATATGTTGAGATCTTGCGTCATGGATTTTAAGGGTAGTTGGGATGATCATCTACCATTGGTAGAGTTTGCGTATAACAATAGTTATCATGCAAGCATAGGCATGCCGCCTTACGTAGCCTTATACGGAAGGAAGTGTAGAACACCATTGTGTTGGGATGAAGTGGGAGAACGCCGAATGCTAGGGCCAGAATTATTGCAGCAGACAGCAGATGTAGTGAAGTTGATCTGAATCGTCTATTGGCGATTCAAGACAGGATAAAAGTAAGTAGACTCAACTTCGCCTTTGAGTAAATAGAGAGTTTGAAGTAGGCTCCTATGTGTTTCTAAAGGTATCTCCCTAGAATGGAAAGATACACTTTGGAAAGAAGGGAAAGTTAAGTCAAAGGTTTATAGGACCTTTTGAGGTTTTAAAACTAGTAGGAGAGGTAGCTTATATGGTAGCATTACCTCCCGACTTAGAACGAATACATAATGTATTTCATGTATCTGTGTTACGTCCTTATAAGCCGGATTATAAGAATGTAATAGAGTATGAACCTATTCATATCGAGAAAGGACTTAACGTATGAAGAGATGCCGATTCAAATCATTGATATAAAAGAGCAAGTTTTGCGGAACAAAGTTATACCTTTCAGTAAAGGTGTTATGGAAGAACCACGATGCCGAAGAAGCAACGTGGGAACTTGAAGAAAAGATGAAAAATGATTACCCTCAATTATTTTTTTAATGAAAGACGAGATTCTGGGGATAGAATCTTTATAAGGGGGAAGAATGTAACGACCGAGAAATTCGGATTTATTGTAAAATAATTTTATTTAATTAAATAATGAATAAAATTATATTATATATTATTATTATGTGTTAATAAGATGAAGGTTGTTCTATAACCTAGATATGTCGGAATGTCGTAGTATTTTGGCTACGTGGTAGAATTAAAGTGTTTGAATTTCCAAGACAAAAATAAAAGTTTTCCGAGAAATATTCCTAAAAACACTATTCACTGATTTTTGTTGGAGAATTATTTTTGAACTTCCGAGAAATACGTAACGATAGAATATCAAGGGAAGATGGATTATGTAATAATAATTCAGGTATGGCAAACGCAGTTTTTCGCCTGCGGACTAAATTTGAGAATGTTAGGAAAAGTAAAGCGTTAATGAATTAAATGAGGATCGTATGATGCGTATGTATTATACGAGGGAATGAATACGAGTATGATACGAAGCATTATACGAGTATGTATGAATGATGGTATGTCGTATATGATGAATAAGTATACAAGTTAGTATACGAGAATAATACGTAGATTATATGTTACAAGGCTTTAAGCCAAGTGTATTGGACTTGTAGGAGTTGTAGGAATTATACAAGCCCAAGTGTAGGAAATGTTAATCCCAATGTGGATTAATGGAAGCCCAAAGCATAATTTAAATTAATTAAACTTAAAGCCCAAATTAAGAACCAAATTCGTGGATCGATCTAATGGGTAAGGATGACCTATGGGGCAACCCATGTGGGCCCCATGAGCACATGGATGATCTTGGTGACCAAGTAAACTTGATGGCCAAGGGATGAATAGTAAGGAGGTTAATTAAGGAGGTGGGATTGATTAATGACCAAACTACCCTAATCTAGGATTTTCTATATATAGAAGACTTGCTAGATCATTGTTTACTTGTTAAATTTCCACCAACATTATAAGTGCTTATTTGTTAGAGAGAAAAAGCAAGAAAAGTTAGTCTTTCATAATTCAAGGAAGAACAAGGAAGAATAAAGTTTGATCTTCAAGGGTAAGATCCTATACCCTTAATCTTCCATCTATTCAATTATAGGTTAATAGAGAAGTGTTGATTGGTATAACATGTATGCTAAGAAGTGATGATAATGACTAATCAAAGGACTTAAGCCTTAATAAGTCATGTTGTAAGATAAACACAATAATAGAAGTTATGAACTCATGAAGAACATGTAAGAACTTATCATGTATAAGTTATTGAAATATATTTTGTTAGGATGTTAGTATGATGGAATGAATCCATTTGAAACGATGTAAAAATCTCAAGTAACGAAGTTATGAATTTTTTTACAAGATTAGACGTTAATCGTCGAAATCGTGAAATTCTAGAAATGGAATTCAAATATTGACATTGAACTCGAAAACATTAGTTTTTGATGGGGATGAGTCTTAATTGGCATTCTAGAGTTGTGGACTCAAAAATGACCAAATTCTGACTTAGAACGAAGAAACGAGCGTTGAACGTTCACGAATGTTTATCGTTTTTGTTAAAATGAACTAAAAGGTGAATTCTGGGTTAAAAGATTCAAAAATATAAAATTTTTACATGAACACTTAGAGTATGTGATTTGTGAGCTAATGGCTTTTGAACGAGCCAATTCGGACTTAAAATGAAAAATTTAGGAGTCCGGGAAGTTCATCAAAGTAACAAAACTGTCATCACTATTTGGTGCACAGAGTTGGCGCCGCAGCGCCAACCAAGGCACTGTCCTTGGCGCCGTAGCGCCAGACTCGAGCATTAGCTACTACTGAGTCACACCGCGGCGTGGCAGTTAGCAAAGGGACTCGCGCCGCAGCGTCGAGTCCGGAGCATAGACATTGAAGAGTGGCGCCGCATAGCCAGCAATAATGAGGAAAGAGTGGTCTTTGCGCTAAGATTTGAAGCAACCCTACTACTAGAAACTCGTGTCAGAGTAGCTCGAGTTATAGAACAAAAGTTGGTAGACAGTGGCATGACACACTAGAGGAAGAATATAGAGAAGAAAGATTTTGAATGCAAAGAGAATGAGAGTTGATTGAAAATGAATTAAATCTTTAATAGACATAAAGTAATATCAATAAAGATGTTGAGAACCTTAAGTAATACAACTAAAGGTTGAAGAAAGAGTACTCGAATGTGAATGTAAAACATAAACTTGAACTAATGTTAAACAATCTAAAGAATAATTAGATTGAGAAGAAAAGGTAAGATACATTAGGAACCATGCATGTTTGTTCATGGGCTAATGTGGTATGTTATGTGGTTATGTTTGTAGAGACCTTAAAGACTCAAAGGAAAAGTATATTAACCATAGAAGACGCTAAAGGCAAGTGTTCTAAGCCTTCTCTATATTCATTCTAGACAAGCTTTGTGATTCATGTTTCTTATGCATGAATTGATGTATGATGAAGTCGAAGCCAATTCCTTCGGCTAGACTTAAGATGTTTTATGGATTTCTTATAATCTATCGAAATGTTGTCAAGTTTTTCCAAACTATGTTGGTATGGTTTTCAAATGAAGACTGAGTATGCTAAACATATGTTTTGTCATCAAATAACAGGCACGTGAGGTTGCCACAACTTAAACGTACATACGTTTAAAGAAAGTAGTGTTGTACAACATAGAGTACTATAGACTGATCACCTAGATGTACTCGTAAGTAATACCGGACTTACAAAGTAGTACCGGGTTGTCCTGTTCAAAGAAAGTATAAAATGCTCAAGGTCTTGGATCGGAATTGATGTTTTACTGAATATTGTTCATCGTAAAACATTTTAAAGAAAAGAGATGTACTATTTTGACTTATCGATAGTACTTCATAACTAGTGTTCAGTTATTGAAGATATACGATTTGTATGTTTCAAGCATGTTGTTTAAATGGAATTGTCATACTTGCTGAGCTAGTTATGCTCACTCTTGCTTGAACCATATGAATGCAGCTAAGACCGAACGGACCGAAGGATCCAGAAAAGATAAAGGGAAGGCTAAGGCGAACCTATATATTACCTTTGTAATAGTATATGTGAATGTTGTTATTATTTGATATTATGACAAGAACAAATGTAATGATTATTAAGAACCTGGGGAATTATAATATTGTTTGGAATATATATAAGACATATTCGTTCTTTTGAGGCATTTCAATTGAATGTATGTGTGAATTATAGCACCGTGTAGCACCATATGTCGGGTTGGAAGATACCCAGATTTGGCGGCGTCACAAACATGATTAACAAGCATGCTAGCTAGTCATATGTATTGTAAAATAGTTGAGCACGAAATACGATAAGTCAAAGTGATGACTTCATATTTGAAATACATGATGTAACTAACATAAGCATGTATAGTTGAGACCTATTGACCACGTAGCATATGTTTAATGACTAAATGTAAGAGAATTGGTGAATTGAACCCTTAAAGTCTTGATTTAATGAGAATGGATAATAACCTATGTCAAAGGTAGAATGTAGGGTCAAACTTAGTTATCCACACACTGACATATGTGTTTTGCATGATTATTTGTATATGTGCAAGTCCGGTTTACACTGGCTTTCTGCAGGAAAAGCCATGTCTTGGTTTGCACTAGGAGCAACGTGGCTGCGCCACTCCTCGATCTAAACCTAAGCGGTGCCGCCATATCTCATAGTGAGGTCTATTTTACTCGCTAATAATTTGAGAGTCGATGCATGCATGCATCACATTACTTTAATCAGTAGTACTTGTCAAGTATAGTATACAGGTGTGAATAAGTATGATAATAGGAGAATACTATAACAATACCCTTAAATCAAAGTGTGAAGGCAAGTTATGGTGACATAGTGTATTAGGAATGGATTTTCATGTTATGTGATGACATATGTATGGGAGCATGCGACTAAGAGGAAACTAACACTATATGTTTAGTATTGATGAGTTATACTTGTGTTTCATGGTAAATTAAGATAAATAGGTGTACATATTAAACTTGTATAACTAATGTGATTATACATGAATAGGATATCATAGTGCATTGGATTGATATTAAGCTATACTTTGGTAAACTATGCTTGAGGCAAGTACTCGAACCTTACTCTTTATTGAGCATTACTTGAACTTGTGCTATTATTGATCGTAAAAGTAGAACTTTGAAGAAACAATACTTCATAATGAAATTTCAAACTTTGATTCGAACGTTAATTGTTCATATATATATATATATATATATATATTGTGAAAGAAACTGTCTAAGCCATTGATTCGGCTAGACTATTGATATTTGATCAAAAGCTATCCAAACCAAATTAACTTGGTGCGGACTATTATAACTGAGAAGAACAACCTTCTTGGTAGGGGAATTATATATTATCGGGGAACCGACGTGTGCACATGAGAAAGACTAAATGGTATGTATGGCATAGGGTACTTAAGGCTGATCACCTGTTGTACTCGTTTTTGTAGAGTTATCAGTTTATTACTGTTAATTCTAGGAGAAGTTCATAGTCCTTAGTGACTGCTCAGTATTTATTGCTTCAAAATCTTGAATTAATTTAATCGTTAAATATTACTGATATTCATGTCCATAGCGATTATTGTTGGTAATCATCGATACTTTTTGCTATCTTTAACTATCATTATTGATATATTCTTGAGAAATTTAAAACCATATTGATTTCCCTTTTGCTATATTACTTGCTGGGAAAATTTGTTGCTCATCCTTGCTTTCCATAAAACTTTCAGTGAAGGCAGAACGTGGTGAACCCTCTGGCAAGGACAAGGGTAAAGAGAAAGCTTTGGAGTAGTTATTTCTATAACGCTAGGAATGTAATATTATGTAGTAGTAGAAGAGCTTATTTGTATTAAGTTATGTTTAGTTTAAGATGTATTGTATTAGTCACGTTTGTGAGACTTTGGGACAATGATAATTATATTATATCAATGTAATTTATTCTATTATTCCGCTATGTGAGATATTGATTTATTATTTGAGTTATTACGTGACAACCAAATTTGAGACAAGTGTGGTCTGAATTTGGGGGCATCACAATTTCTATATTAGATTTTATTTCTTTAGGGAAACTAGTTATAAATTATAATTCCTTTTAGGATTTGGATTTCTAGTTTTCATAGGAATTAGGACATGATCTAGCACTATAAATAGAGGATGATAGTCAGGGTTTTATTCATTCAATCATTATCCCTCCTCTATATCATTAAAGTGCATATCCAGAAGCATGTCAGGCAAGATTTCTCTATTCAGTTCTAAAGGGAGGTGGAACTTTGTTTACAAGTAATTTATTAATTAAGTTATATTATTTATTCCTTCTCACATTAGATTTATTCTGATAATCTATTTGAACTTCTTGTATACTATTCTATCTGATTAATTTGATGTGGCCAGTTAGATTAGTTTGATAAATATCATCAACTAGATTAAGATATATATTAAGCGAACGAAGTATGTCTAATCATAAGTAGCGATTAGTGATATTTGATTGTGGAAGCTTTTGGGTATTATTAAGATTTTTAGAAGACAAGTTAAATAATTCCTGATTGTGTAATTGTTGCTTGGAATAACTTAATTCTCATTCTTTAAGCTTCTATTATATTAAATCTAGACTGATAGTTCTACGTTGTATGATAGTTAGGATCTCTTGTTGGCAATCGTCACATTAGATTACACTTAAGGAGAATTTCGAATAATTTGCAATCGCGGTTATCTTGGGTTATTAATCTAATTGAAGGATAAATAATAACAACTTGATTGTTTGCTCTAACTTAGTGAAAATGAAACGCAGAATTGAAGTTTTTACATCCTTGGTTAATTTCATCATTTAATTTTGTTCTTCTTAGTTTAAAAACAAATTTCAAAAAACCCCACCTTTTTTTCTGTTTAAATAGTATAATAATTCTGAAACAAACTTACTTTCTGTGGGATCGATCCTTTCTTAATATTGTGCTAATTATTTGAATTTAAGAAGTGAAAGCGAGGTTAATTTTGGCGTGTTAACGACAACTCCTAAATTTTGGCGCTATTGATGGGGAGTAATTGCTTTTTGTTTTATTTCTATTATTTATTTATTTTTGTTTATGCCTCGATCCTCTCACTCTCTTGATTTGAAATTTGATCAAGAAATAGAGAGAATCACACGCAGGCTAAGGAAGGAAGCTTGGAAATCCCAACATAAAATTGCAAATTTCGACGAAGCTCCATCCCAGGCCTCCACATAGCTTTGGAGCTACTTTCCAACAAATCATCCACCGAATCTGATAATGAAGAAGAGATGGTGATTCGAAATAACACTCGAACTCTCAAGGAGTTGGCAACTCCTAATTTAAATCAACAACCTTTGTGCATTGAATATCCTGATTTAGATGCTGCATTTGAACTTAAATTGGGACTAATCCATTTACTGCCTACTTTTTGTAGTCTTATTGGTGAGGACTTTTACAAATATTTGAAGGAATTCCATGTGGTGTGCTCCACTATAAAACCACATGGGATCACATAAGAGCAGATCAAGCTTAGTTCCTTTCCCTTCTCAGTAGCAGATTTGGCAAAAGATTGGCTATACTACTTGCCCTTAGGTTCAATATAGTATTGGACTTACATGAAACAACTGTTCTTGGAGAAATACTTCCCAGCCTTAAGAGTAGCTAACACCAGGAAGAAGATCTATGGGATTAGACAATTCAGTGGAGAGACACTATATGAGTATTGAGAGAGATTCAAAAAGCTCTTTTCTAGCTGTCCACTGCATCAAATAGATGAACAACACCTGATTCAGCATTTCTACGAAGGGTTGGTACCAATGGATAGAAACAAGATCGATGTAGCTAGTGGAGGAGAGCTAGTTGATATGACCCCATAGGCTGCGAAGAATTTGATTGCGAATATGGCTGCAAACTCACAACAATATGGTACTAGACTAAATCAAGCACCAGTAAAGGCAAATGAGGTGAGCACTTGTGATCATGGTCAGCAAATTTCTGAACTAACGTCTATGTTTAGAGAACTAGCTATAGGTCAAATACCAACTACAAAGGTTTGTGGGATCTATGTACAACCCAATCATAATACTGATGAATGTCCAACATTGCAAGAGGATGACACTACCCAACAAGCCAATGCCATGGGAAACTACCAAGCACCACAACAAAAGAAGTATGATCCCTACTCAAACACATACAATCCAGGCTGGAGAGATCATCCGAACCTCAGTTATGGAGGGAATAAACCACCAACATAAGGAGCTTTCCCACCTAGACAACCAGGGTTCCAACCGGCTTAACCTCAGTACCAACCAAGACAAGAAGCTCCTGCGAATAGTGGACAGTCCATGGAGGATATGTTCAAGGCATTTATGGGTCAATCACAACAATTCATGACTCAAACACAATAGTTTATGAATCAGACACAACAATTTCATCAAGAGACAAAAGCTTCATTTCAAGATTTGAGGAACCAAATGGGACAACTGGCTACAACTGTGGGGATATTAGAATCCAAAAGCTTAGGAAAATTATGTTAGGTTTGTATATAACGTGATAATGCAATCAAATTACATAAAAGGTACGAAAGCACGATGAAATAGATTTTAAATTTTTTTTATACAAACCATCATCATGATCATACTTTGTGCATAATTATCAATCAATAGAACGAAGAAGTAGATTAGTTTCATACCCATGTAGAAAATAGCTTGCTGATCAGGTATAAGTCACTTGCAATTCTTTTTCACGTTCAACTTGAATCCAATGGGTTTGATTCCTTCCTTTGATCAACGCTAGCCACCCAAGTGTTTGGCCTCTAAAGGTGATCCACTAAGGAAGAACAAGTATTCAAGAAGATGTGTGTTTGGAAAAACCCTAGATTCTATATCTATAGAATTATGTGTATTCTCCCAACTCTTGAAATTGTCATTAACCCTAAATCAAAATAAAACCCCTCTTATTTATAGATGTGGGCAACCCTCCTAAATAATTTAGGAATTGAGTTTTATTTTAATTAATTAAACTCCTTTAATTAATTAGGTTCCAAATCTTATTAGGAATAATTAATTAAACTCTTTTAATTAATTAGCCTCCTAATCTTATTAGGAATATATGAGAGTACCTTTTATTAATTAATTCCCAAACTCCTTTAGGAATTAAATAATAATAGTAATAATAATAAGACTTCTCTTATTAATTTATATTTAATATTTCTCAAATATTAAATAATAAATATTAAGCTATTTAATTTATTTTATCACCATAGATTAAATTAAATACACTTAACTTATTATTATGATTATGCCATTAACTTCTTAAATAAATATTTTTTCTTTTATGGTGTGACCCTTTAAGTTCTCCATATTAAACCGGTTGTGAATAAATCAATTAGAAGAATTCTAAAATTATTTAAATAAATAAATTTAACTATTAATTTATTTAAATAAATAACATTTATTCTACAATAAGGATAAGTCTCCTTAGCGATCAACGACTTTCCAGATAATATAGATTTCAACATTAATCATAAAAGAACCTTTGAGTAAATAGTTACCGTATAATTCAATCCTTACACCATACAATGTTTCAATTAAATAAAAGATATGAAATTACTGTCAAGTCTTATTTTATTTAATTATATATATTGCGATTCTTAAATGCACAACTCCAAATAATGCAAATTAGATTACTGGGTTGTCATTTATCGAATCACATATGACATTCTCTTCTTTTACTATAACTGGTAGATTCTTGGTTGATCATTCATTATCTCCATGTACAACTTATTAGACCCGAGCATACCCCTTGATATACCCTAAGGGTCTTAAGGGACATGTCAAAGTATAACTCATTAAACACAAGATACTATGATGATCTCAAGTCTAAGGATCACTTGTACTACTAACACTACAGGAATTCCTATTGACAGGCAAGTAAAACTAATTAGGTATTCTTTAGCAAGCCACATTCAGTAAACTTATTCTCCAATAAGCACCTACATACTTGCTTTAGTGTCTCCACACAAATGATCATGAGATCAATCATCCTCATCTAATGAGCAAGCAACGTATGTACCAATCTATCCGAATTCACTAATCCTTTTTTAGTAATCCAACGATTGTGAACAATTTTAGTTTATGAGAATTTAGATCTCATTAGCATGATTATCATCATGATTCTAAAATCATTGCTCAAAAATATGGGTTTATCACATATTATAAAATAACACTATATAGATAAATTAAAAGCCTTTAATTAAATAATTGTTTTATTAATAAAGAATAAGATTATTACAAAGTATATGCTTTATCATCGAACATGATTAGCTTGTGTGCATACTACTTTCAATCTCCCACTTGCACTAAAGCCAATCGTCATGGTATCTCATACCCTTCTTCTCTAAGTGGCAATCATCCTGCTATTGGATAAGCTTCAGTAAATGGATATGTAATGTTGTTCTTGAGAGTCCACTATCTCTATAATGACTTCTCCTCTTTCAACGATTCTCTAATCAAATGAAAGTGCCGCAACATATGTTTAGATCCAAGATTAGATTTAGGAACTATTCCTAGTTTTGTAATGAAATTTTCATCCAAATAATTAACTTGTAGCTTCATTTATAGCTTTATACTTTGTCTTTATCACAAAACCATTAACTCTTTCCTGTTTGGAACTTTTGCAATTCACTGCACCACCATTCAAGATAACGATTTACCCTAAAGTGAATTTGTTATCATCTTGGTCAGTCTTAAAAAACTTGAGTCTGTTAAGCCCTCTAGTTTTAATTCAGACCCACCATGAATATGATCATATCCTTAGTGTCAGTTAACTACTTTAAGATGTTTTCACTTTCTTATAGTGATCTTCTCCAGAATATGACTGATTATCATCAGGTCTCATACATTTCATTGCATACATGATGCTTACTCATGCGATCTCTCTTTTAAGGAGTCTATGGGGACTTTTCAGAGAGATACACTCCATGACTCATCATCATGAGACATCTCTTGGAGTTTGCCATGCTAAATGACTTTAGAATCAAATGAATATATGTTCCTTGGGTTAAGCTGAGCATTCTTTTAAATCTATCTATATTAATTTGTATCCTCAATTAAGATACTCTTCCCAAATCATTCATGGAGGAATGTTTAGACAACTTTATCTTTACTGATTGTAGCATTGGTATGTCATTCCTTACCCGTAGTATATCAATATATAATACTAGGAATATCATGGCGCTCCCACTGACCCTTTTGTACACACTAGTTTCATTCTTGTTTTTGATAAAATCAAACTCTTTTGATTGTCTCATCAAAATGAATGTTCCATTTTTGAGAAACTTGCTTCAATTCATTTCTCTGAGTGTCTACAACTCGTACCTCATCATATGTAACTGGATCATCATCTTCTATGGTGCTTACCTCATCATTATCATCCATGATGAATTCATACCTCCTAGGTATCTTCGGTACTATTCTAGATTTATGATTCGGTTGTGGTACAATAGGTCTATCTACAGGTTCCCCTATTTGACTTATAGTGCTTTGTGGTTCTTGAACTCTTCAAGATCTATTATCCTCCCACTAGCCCCTTCAATGAAAAGCACTTTTATCTTAGAAGGCAACATGTTTCGCAATAAACACCTTTTGCTAAGTAGGATTATAGAATAAATACCTTAAACTTATTTTAGGATGTCCCACAAATCTGCACTTGTCAAATCTTGTCCCAAACTTATCCTTTTGAAACTTTTTCACATAAGATGGACAACCCCTTATCTTAACATACTTAAGATTAGGAATCCTCCATGTCCATAACTCTTATGGAGTCATGGGGCGGGATTTTGAGGTTACCTTTTCGTAGATATGTAGCCATTTCTAGAGCATTACCCCAGAAGGATACTAGAATGTCGGTAAAATCATTATCGTTCGCACCATATCCAACAAGATACGATTTTTCCTTTCAGGTGAATTAATTAATTATTGCGTATCATGAGGCATCCATCGTGAGAAAACCATTTGAGATAATCTAGAAACTCATTGCAAAAGTATTCCTTCCTCAATCTAATCAAAGAATCTTAATCCTTTACCAATTTGTTTCACTTCTGAATTCTTTGAACCTTTCAAATGATTCAGACTTATATTTCATCAAATACACATATTACTCTAGAAGAGACATGCTCCACCAATTCATACTTCTCTACAAAAAATAAATAGAAAATGATTGAAGACTAAGGTTTACGTATTATTACCTTAACGTTCTTCGTGTTCTTGAATAAAACTTGAATGTTTTGCTTTGGATGCTCTTGATTACTTGTTAATGCTCTTATATATATATATATATATATATATATATATATTGGTTAGTTTTGGTGAAAAACACAAATGAACCAACATAGCTTTCTTTATATAGAAAATCCAATGGAGGGAAAATTGGTCAATAGGTCTACCTCTTTACTATTCATGCCTTAGCCACCAAGTAAATCACTTTACTTGGCCACCAAGTAGCCGGCCCATATGGCCTTTTGGGTCCCACATGGGTTGCCCCCATGGGTTTTACCCATGTGGTGATCCATCAATTCGATCCGCTGTTCGGTTTCTTGGTTCGAACTTATCTTTGGGCTTGATTTAACCTAACATTGGGCTTTGATATAACTCATTCTTGGGATTCAATCATTTACTAATTGGGTTTTAAGAGATTAAAAAGATAGTGGTGATAAACTCATATTGAGTTTTAAGAATGAAATAATAAAACACCTTATGTGCTTATGCGGTTGCAACCTATGTGCTCGTGAGTGACGAGTAGTGATGATTAGTAATTAAAACTTAAAATTTTGTTGTCAGGATGGCTAATGTGGGAGAATCCAATCAGGCTAGGGAGAAGGGACCTCATATGATTAGAGATGATGAGCCATGAGATATTAAGGTTTGACACCCCCAAATCCGGGTACTTCAATCCCACAGATTTGGCGTTCACTGTCCAATTAAATCATAACTAACTACCCATAAACAAAGGATATAATTAAACTCAAAAGTTTAAACAATAAATCTCCCATTATAGGGTTACATAATCTCAAATAAAGCCCAGATCATCTAACCTTTATTATTACAATTATCAGTGGAATATTAAAACATAATCATAATCAAGTCTATTACACAAGCTTCATAAATAAAAGATAAATTAAATGTCGTCTAATCAAGCACTTTTCCCTTGCCCTTGCTTGTAGAAAGCTCTTCAAACATCTTAACTTCATCTGCATTATTTTGTGCAAGAGTGAGTAAACAATTGCCCACAAGAAGGATAGTATACAATAACATTTTATGAATGACAATTAACTGAACTTTCAATGGTAAAGTACTCTTTTCGGAATAATAATCTTTAATTCAAAAGCTATGAGTTCAAAGGAATAATGAACGTTTAAGTTAACAACATATATCAACATCAAAGGAATACATTGAAGTTCACAAGACCACGGACTATGTTTTAGGTTGTCAAGTATTTCTACTTTAACCTTTAACAGTCTAAAAGACCATAACCATCTTCTATGTCCTAGGTTAACAGGTGTTTCTTCTGTAACCTTTAACAGTCTAAACGACTATGTGGACCATCATCTCGTACTCTAGGTGATCAACCCTTTGTACTATGTATTGCACAAACATTTTAACGCTACTGCATAGCTCTAAAATAATCCCCTGATATAGGGTTGTTCATCTTAGCTTAGATCATTAGGTTCCGTACCAAAGGAAGTTTGGTTTGGAATTAACTTCAAAGGAATTCCAGATCTTTAGAATGCTCATCAACCACGTACTGGTTGAATCAGCTAGGGACCAATAACTATTCAAGAGTTTGATTACAATATCTACATGAACAAGGTATATCGATGAATCAATAAAAGATACAGTATTAACGGTTTCTAAATTGAACAAGTGTTAATCATCGACTACATGCTTTCAAATTGTGTGGGTACATAAGCAAACCAAAGAAAGTTTGGTTTGGATTGACTTCAATGGGAATTTAGAGTTTAAAGCATTCATCAAATAAGGATTAGTTGAATCAGTAAAGAATCACTAGTCAACTTAGAGTTTGGTACAATAATGTAAGATAGTACAATGACATTGGTGATCAGAGATCAAACAATAATTATTAGTAGCTGAATAAACACATTGCTTACAATAAAATTATAGACTTTGAATAACCAAAGTAATCTCGTTTGGAATGAAGAAACAAAGATTAATGAACTTATGCAACAATAAATTAGGGTTAAAGAACTTGCATAAAAATAACAAGTTATGAAAAAGGAACTTGCATAATGAAAGATTAGGGTTAGAAAACTTGCTCAATTGAATAATAGATTCAAGAAACTTGCATAACGTAAAGTAAGGTTAGGAAACTTGCGTAATAATAATAACTTAACTGCTCAATAAGAGATTAGAGATAGAGAACTTGCATAAGTATAATATGACAGCGAAAAGTAAACCTTGCTGAATAATAAAGTAGCAAAGGTTAGGGAACTTGCCTCTTGCGTAAGCTATACAATTACAACTCACTTACTCCAATATCCTACACATATCATTAGGATTATCACATCAATTAGTTACATATACATTATCCTCATAGATTTAATTCTCATCATAGTTAAGTTATAACCTTTAGCTTAAGGTTTAACCATATTAATCAACCACATAACACGAATATAACATAAAACTTTTAGCTTCCAAATCACATTCTCAACTCTTACAACGTTGAGTTTCAATCTAATATAACTTATTAATCAATTATATATTTCTTCTTAGTCATACTCGAAATTCATTTAAGTGTTTAAGTCTTATGAGGACTCCTTATTAGTTTTATATTAACCCCATTTCATATCTTATAATGTTCACTTCAATTGAATTGAAACACTTTTTAAGTTCATTGACACTTATCATGGTGTTTCGACGTTCATTCGTCACTTACCCGAATCGTCTCTCTTGTGTATGCTTACACAACTTATCTAATACATCATTTATTAATGTTAAGCATCATTATTTTTACTAATGCTCATGTATTATAACTTATAACAACATCTTTTATCGTCAGAAGCACTACACTTGCATACGTGTATGCTCGACACCCTCCGATTGCCTCCGAGTGCACAATAGTCCTAAAGATGGCCATTTTGACACCTACTAACAACATCAAATTGAAACACTTAAAGAACGAAAATTGTAGGTCTACTCGTCCTCGTTCCGGATCATCTTGAATCGCATATATCGGAGTTCGTATGAAAATATTATGCCCATTTTAGTAAAATATGTCTGGTTAGATTTTCTCAACATTTATAAGTCAGACAACCCCGGTCGGGACAGGGGTTTTGCACTATAGTAGCCCGTCGAGGCGGGGGTACCTTTTGAAATTCACAAATGAACACTGCAGAAAGCCAAATTAGGCCTAAAAGCTCCTTTCTAAAAACCATTCCAACTTACTCAAGTTGTAATAAGTTTACAGAAACATAAACTATTGTTTTTAACACGTTTTTAACCATATAAACAACATAAACATCAAAATTAAAACCTCTAAATTCACTACTTTTACTATTTCTTCACTTTTTGACAATCGTAGCGAAATTAATCACTGTGAACTCGTTTTACAACCAAAACCGTCCGTTTAAATCATATTATTTTTATTTCTTCATGTATTTTCACAATCATAAAATAATTACTATTTTATTACATGAATTGAGCATCAATTTTAACTCTAAAATAAGCCATATTCATACATATATCACTGTAATTCAATTTCTTCATAATTATCATGTTTTCATGGAGTAGTTAACAATAAAGGACATAAAAATAATTTATATACATAATCTAACATATACAAACTCATATTTTCAACAATTATCCAGAAACATCAATTACAAAGAACTTTTTAGAAAATTAAAATAAAACTTTAAAACTAAGAATCCTACCTTAATCCTTCCTTGATTATGCTCTGTTAGATTATGAGAATTGTTTTGACCCCTTCTTCTCCTCAAAACATAGCTTCAAAATCACATAGAATACTTTTCTCTCTCTCAAACTCTCTAGAGCTCTCCCTCTCTTTTTTTCTTTCTTCTTCCTTCTCTCTATTTTGTTTTCTTTAGAATTAGGCTTAGGCATACAAACTTAACGTAAAACTTTAACTGATATATACTTAATGCAATATAATACGTATACTTAATATTTATCAGTTATAGGATTTTGAAAATAAAAAGCCACTAAGGCTTGTTTGGCAAAACCAATTAAAAATAAGAACTTAAAATCCTTATGCCTTATTTGGTAAAACAAAATTAAAACTTCATTTAGTTTATTTTAATAACTCACTTATAGTTTAATGTCACACTCTATTTAATTAAATTCTAATATTTAAATTCAATTAAATTAAAACTAACAACAACTTATCACATTAACAAATCACGTTATCAAATTACCACAAAAATTATAATTTTATTATAATTTTATTTAATAACTTAGTACATCAGTTGAATTAATAAATTAAATTAAAATCATATTATAACAATTCCTTTAATCCTTATCATCTCTCTAATTTAATTATTAAATTAGAGTATTATCTCGTAATAATTAATTCATCTCTCTTTTATTTAAATTAATTTCACAATACCAAATTACGAATTATCACTTAATAAACAAATTAAGCTAATTCCCTCAACTCATAAATTATTTATTTAATAAATAAATAATCAAATCAAATAAATATTTATTCAACAATAAACATAACAATTAAAATATTTATATAATTTAATAAATATTTAAAATTTCAATTTAAAATTCAGGATTGTTACAGGTTTGGGAACAACTACTGCCACGGGAGTCATCTCTGTTTGTTACAGTGGTTGAGCAGGAGGAATTGCTTGATGAGGACAATGTGGTAGAAACGGACGAGGAGGAAGACCCCGTTGAGTAGCCACAGTCGGATGAGGATGAGGAGGAGGAAGAGTTTCCACCAAACTCTATCGCAGCTTATATGTACGACGAAGTATAGGATTGCAATATCGAGCTTCAGGATAGAGTCGAGGAGTTGGAAGAGATAGTAGCTGAACGTCAGACTTTGATGGTTCAAAAGGACAATGAGATCCGGGATCTAGACGAGCGTCTGAGTAATGTCAAATAGAAGCTGATTCATACTGAAGTAGAGAATGAGCAGTTGGCAGAGGAGATTGCGGAGCTGAAGAAAAAAATTGAAAGAAGAATCCACCAAGAGACCAAAAGTCGAAGACCTGTACGAGAAAGCTTCTCAGTGTGCCGAGGTAGCAGAGACAGAAGTGCATGCAAAGAAGATCAAGATGGAAGAGATGAATGGCTTTTTCAACACCGTGATAAACCGAGCTCAAGACCGAGTCATGTATTATCCAATTCAGTTCGAGACGCTGCCATGGTACATGTTAGATCGTCGAACAATGTTTTGTATTATGGAAGAGGAACGTCGTAAGGCTATGCAGCATTTTAGTAGGTCATCATAAATAATGTAATTATTGTGTGATTAATTAGTAATAAATAAGATTTAAATCTCAGGTATTATATAACTAATGGGATATGATGATGATGTTATCCTGAAACTCTTGTAGTTCATGAAGGTGGTGTGTAGACACTCGAAATTTTCTGCACACCTGTTACTAACATTGCAGGAGGGCAGATTCATCTTTAAGAGATAACTCTGGAAGATAGCTCATATCCATTCCAGATACCACCTAAAGTTCAGTCTCAACCCTGGAACACACACCAGGAGTTTCAGTTCCAACCTCGGAGATAACCCTGAGTTTCATCCTTGGAGATAACCCCAAGGAATGCCATTGCAGTTTCGGCGATAACCCCAGAAATGCTTGTTTCAAATGCATGCAATAAGTGTCAACCTCAGAACTCCCACCGAGGCACTCATTCCAAACACCCGGAGATAACACCGGGAAGGCAAGCACACTTAAAGATGACCTTAAGGAATTTAAACACTTGCAGCATTCTAATGTTAGAGATAACCCTGAGCAACGTCTGCTTTATTAACGCAAATCGGAGATAACTCCGCTGAGGGGCAAAATCATCATCTTTCCACCTCAACCCTACATTATACTGTCTCAACATCTCATACATACATTTCTACACAACAATGTCCCACAAGAGCCAAGGAGTTCCAATATTACGCAGGGCAGCACACCGAATAGAATTTGAAGCTTGAAGACAATGGGCATGATCCCCTCTTCCCGACTTCATACAACCTCTAATCCCATGTCATTGCGTAACTCTCAACAACAATGGTCCAAAAAAGGTCTTGTACACCTCAATCGGATGCTCAGATTGAAGTTCTGCAAGGTCGAGCGGACATCATAGTGCATGAGTGCACGTACTTTGAGCCAGGAGGACCCGCAAAGCCCGAGGCACCCCAGGCAGCTGCAGGTACACCTGCGGCCACCAACTCTATAAATATAGAGCTTGGGGTGGCCATTTTTAAAATAAACGGCGAGGAAGCCCTGTCAAATTTGCTTTGTACACACCCTATATCGAGTGTTTTCTCATTTTAAACACCTGTTAGCTCACATATAGCTATATTTTTACCAGCGGGAGCCGAGTATTCATCAACTTAGAGTCATAGAAGTCTTCTTTGGCAGCCCATTGTAAGCCTTCTTACACACTATAAAGCCATTCTCTTCATCTTTGCACACATTATTCTTCACATTAAGAGTCGCGTTGTGTGTGTATGCCTAGACTTCGGTCCGTGGTTTTCATTTGTAACGCCCCAAAATCTGGTCTATTTTCACATCCAGATTCCGTACGTCATGATCCCATCTTCTTCCAAACATACATCATTATATAGCTAAGTATAACAATATACATCCTCAAATCCCATGTTCTAAAACCTTATAACCTTTTCCATTACAAATAATGATAATTACATTATTCTTTACATCTTGTATAAGTGACTTTTATCCACCACCAAGGATACATAATCGTTCATTAAACTATTCTATAGTTTAATTCTACCATTCTATATTACAAGTCTTAACTTGATCTTCACGCTCATTCATATAATGAATGGTACTTCTTCTGGATACCGATCAACTTGATCTTTACGGGATCCTTAAGTTCTTTCTAGCATCATTCGTTGAAAATGTTTTTATTTAAAGCAAGTGTATGCATTCAATTGCCCAGCAAGTCATAATAGTTGAACTAACAACTTTAAGAATTCAAACATTCTTTTAAGACCTCAATAACCGAACAAAGGTTATGAAGCAGCTTGAATAATAGGAATAATCTCGATTCCTATCATTTTTAAAATATTAGACACATTCACTTTGAAATACTTTCATTCTCTACTCTCTTTCATACACATTTTGTCTGGCTAGAATCAATAGCACAAACTTAACAATAACGGTTCATGTATAAACAGAACATTCTTTTATTGAACAGTTCAATCACAGAACAATTCATCTCATAGAAACAACAAAGTGTTCAAATTATGGCACAAGGCCTTATACGTTCTACCACCTTGCACAAATATCACACATTTGCACATAGACAGAACTTCTCAAGTTCAACATCTAAGAAGTTTAAGAAACTAGCATTCATTTAAAATATGAATGAAGTTAGGAAACTTGCCTTACACACAACTACAACTTATAGTTTACGCTGAACTGCTCATTCCAATTCCTATGTAGCACATAAAGAAATAACACATACACCAATTAGTCATATACTTGACTTTACGTATTGGTTTACTTAACTTTACTTCTTAGGGTTCGTGTTCTTACAAACTAAGTTTATGCGACCAACTTCTTTTACCGGTTAACGGCTTCATGACATACGGAGATGTCTTACTCAATACGGTCATCATCTTTGATGATTTACACTCTTATCTTCTTCTTATAACTTCTCTAGGACTCAGCACACATCATTTCTTTGGTAGTAGTCCATACGGTACTCTGAGTGGTTTCCCACAAACAACCAACAAATAAGTTCCCGTTTCATTTACACTTCCCACATAGTGAGTTAGATCGGTTGCCAATTTTGTTTATACCTTCTCTCTCTGAAGGAATTATTTATCCCAGCTCCCATATGTCAACCATCAAAGGTTACAAATGTAATACAACCTAACTTATCTTCACTTATCCGAACAATTAAATTATAATGTTCATTAAGTCAAATTCTTATTCCTTATGGCTTTCTAGCAACTAAATGCCATACCTCATGATTTATTCTTATCGTCCAAGTTATACAGTCCTTTGTATACTCAGAACGATCATTCCATATTTATTCTATACATTTATAGCGTTAACTATTTTACATTACCTTATTCTTAACTTACAACGTCCGATTAATTCGACTTGGAACGTCATCCAAGTTATAAACATTAACTCGACTTATTTTATGTTATACGTACTTGTGTTTAATTCAGCTTCTTCACAGTTCACAGGTTTAATCATTGATTTTCATTACCTTACGGTCAAACCATAAACGGGGTGTAGGTTCTACCCGTTTAATATTCGCGTACACTTAACCTTCACGTTGTTTCAAGTGTTCAATGCTTACATTTCATTCTTACATTCTCCATCCTACTCACATTTGACTTTCATTAATCTTCTTACCCTTCGCTACGGATTTCTTGATAATTTATATCTTACTTACTACTTTTGTCAACATCTAAGTCATACAACCAATGTATACTTAGAACGTTCGCCCGACGTGAATACGATTCACGAGAATTGTTTATGTATTCAACGTTTACATTGTTCATCTCTTAATCTCTCATTCAACCTTTATCTATGGTTTTAATTGCTTTCATTCATTACTATCACTTGAACCCTATGTTCATTATTCTTTCTAAATGTCGAAGCCATACGATTCGCTGTATGCTAAGACCGATCGCTCATCGCAACAACGTTGCATTCACAACGTTTATACGCTATACATTAACTCGCATTACCATGACATAACATCGAAATGTCATTCATTACCCTCGTCACTCAATGTCTAAGGAATCATAATTATAGTAATTCCCCACGTTCATTTATCGCGACTACGGTACCTGGACATCGGTTTCATAACACGCACCTACAATCTTTGTCTTTTAATCTTTATGTTCAACCTTTACTAAAGATTTAAAACACTTGATTAAGTGTTACATTAGGTTAACTACATGTTCATATTTATTTCTTGCACATCCCCCAGTAATTGAGCACTTAAAAGCTCATCACTGGTTTTTCCTTGTCTGCATTGTGTTGTGGCCAGTGTCCCTTCCTTTTTACTTCACGCGCAAAGACCACTCTATAGTGTCAAGCTGCTTTGATTGAAATTTGGCTATATTTCCTCTCTCTTTTCAAATTCTTGCTTGTGACGCCACTCAACGATGGTGATGGCGGGCCTTGCATTGCGATCAGCCTCCATGGCTTGGCTTGGTGACATGCTGCGCTTTGTTAGCTAAAACCTAGAAATTTTTTCTAAGTCTTAGAAATTGCTTAGACGATTACTTCCCGATTTCATAACTTATTCGTTATAACTAAGAACGAGGTCATTCCAAATACATTCTCTTCCTTATCTTACGTACATCGATTACCCACAGACAGAACTTTGTTCTAAATCCATTAATATGCCATTCAATTGGCTTAATCTTCGCCTTTCGTTTGTTTTACGTTTTCAACGTTCTTCATTCGTTCGTCCGTAATTCGGTCATCCGAACTCGGAACTCGTTCGTTCTTGAGTCCATGACTCACATTTTCTACGTTTTCTTATATTCTTATGAAACCCTACACATTCGGCTTCATTTACATACTTTCTATTTCTCGTTCTTCTTTTACAAAATTTTCGCCATTACTTCGTTATAGCTCAGTTTTAATCCATTCTTCATGAACGTTTCTAACGTTCCTAATCAAGAAATAAGAAACTAACTTATACGCGATGGTTTTAAACTTATCCATCAACAACAATTATCCTACGATGGTTTTAAATTTGTCCATCAACAACGTTCTTCGCGTTCTTCGCGTGTTCTTCGCGTTCTTCGTTCATTCTTCATTTTTAATCGATATTTTGATTACGATTTCACTTTTTCTTGGAATTTGATGTTATAAAACACCATTCCTTACTTATTTCACCGAATCGTTCATATAATTCATTCGGATCGTTCAAATTCATTACGAATCTTATACTTCCTTAAGAAATTTTTAAATAAACTTCAATTTTCTTATTTCTTCTTTTCTCATGATTTCAACCATATGAAATCATTCCTAACATCTTTTACTTCTTATTCTCATTAAGCTATGTTTTTAACATATAAACTTAAAGAAAATTATCTAGAAGTTAGGTTTTCGGATTACCTTTCTTTTTTAATCTTCCTCCGTTGGATAAATCGTGCACTCGGGCAAGCTTTTCCTCTTCTTCCCCATCCAAAATCTCTCTCT
Organism: Panax ginseng; assembly: GCA_020205605.1. Lineage (NCBI taxonomy): Eukaryota > Viridiplantae > Streptophyta > Magnoliopsida > Apiales > Araliaceae > Panax > Panax ginseng. Next base: position 127,638,447 of record CM035137.1, read on the forward strand.
CTCTCAAAAGTTGTAGAATTTTCAAAATCCCAAAACAATGAAGTTAGCTTCCTATTTCTAGAAAACTAAGGCTAGGGGTATTTTAGTTATTTTGCCCAACCTCCTTACTATTCATTACTTAAGCACTAAGTTTACTTACTCATTAAGTTTAATTAGCCCTTAAGTTTATTTAACCCTTAAGTTTATTATTTCCACCTCCTTACTATTCACGAAACTTAGCATGTAAGTTTCGTGGTTCCGTCTTTAGGGTTTTGTCCGACAGTTTTAAAAACTGCGATTCTCGGAATCCAAATATTTTTGGATATTTCGTCTTTCCTTTACCGATTAACTTTTACGTATTCTTTGGATTTCCAAAAAACTAAAAAACACTTTTTGGTGTCAAGCGTTTTCCTTCACGTTTCCCCTAACGCAGCTAAATGAATGAAAAGTACATAATAGTACTTTTCGTCATTTTTATTTCGTCCGATTTCTGCACGTTTTTTGAGAAAAACTTTTATCGGTTTACTTAACTTTTCACGATATATTATTGTCAAATCTTTCGACGGAATGTCATTTCGACATATCGAACTCTAGGAAAGGCTTAGGTTATTTAAATCCTAACTCTTAGGGTTTCATCGGGTGAATAGTGTTTATTTCGTCTTTTTCCCCAGAAATATTTTGTTCCCAAAAATTTTTTTTTTTGTCTTGAAAATTCTTACTCGTTCAGTCTAGCTCGTAGCCAGAATCCTCCCGATTAATAATCATTCTAGGTTCTAGAACGATTAATAAACCTATAGCACAGAATAGTATTAATAAAAATTTATTTTATTAATAACTAATTCTTTAAATCTTAAATTATGGAAAATCCAAATTTTTGGGTTGTCACATTCTTCCCTCCTTATAAAAATTTCGTCCTCAGAATTTCTAAAACCACACCCATACCCGGGTGCCTACAACCTTTAACAAAGGTTTAATCTCTATTCCCCCTTCTCACAACGATCATTTGTTGACATAATCATCATTTGTTAAACCTCACGCTTAACTATACTTTCAATATTTCGGGTCCTCACATTCATCCCTTCTTTACAGAATTTTGTCCTCGAAATTTTAGCTTAACCTTCTTCTCAACTTCTCCTCAAAGAAGTTCTTATTCAAACATTTCCTACCCTTCATAACTTATCAAGAATCCTGAAGTGAAAGGTATAACTAGGAATATAAAGATTCCTTTAAAACGTTTCATTCTTTTGCTGAGGGGTTAAATTGACCATGAACTCTTACTAGGTTTAACAACATTTCACCGTAAACCCTTCTTCCACTGTAAGTTTACAATCACAAAGAAGGTAAACTACCTCTTCCATACATAGGTGATCAACCCATCATATAACCCCATTTCGGGATATGTTCACCTCAGACTTAATCATTAGATTCCGCACCAAAACAATTTGGTTTGTTATAACTCTTCAAAGAAAGCTCGATTTTTTTTTAATCATGACATTCCATTTGTCTTAGCCAAATCAAGTAGCTTAGACCATACTAATAAATTGGACATCAATTTGAAACTTTCGTCTAGTCAAATCAATTGACATCGACTACTTCTTTAAATTCCTTTTGCAATACATCAAAATGTTTTATGACGTCATGATACCGCACTTTTCACAGTACATGAGGACTTTGTCAGTTTATGACTTCTTCATTATACATCATACCATAGCGGGTTATTGATCATAAGATCAAATCCAACACTAGGTTTAATTACATTAATAACTCCATCATTTTACCATCCTTGCATCAAATGCATTAATGATATAAAATTTATTTTGATATTTCAAATCAACTTCTGTCTAGCCGAAAGAATTAGCATAGACATACCAAGAATAATTCTTTTCAAAATCCATTGGTTCCAAAAGTCGAACCAATTCTTTCATTTTCAAAACGCGCACACATAAACACGATTTCAATAAACTTCAAAATCTAGCATAGTTAGATGACTAGGAATATCCTATTCTCCATCTTCTTTCATTGTCTTACTACGACAATACTTAATTTTCTCTAGCACCTTCATTGCTAAGTCTACTAAAAACAATGTGTTTTCAGTCTAAACAATCCTATACCTTAGTACCGTCCATCAACTTACCACACATTATGAGTTCAAGAACTTTCCATAATAATATGAGTTTAAGAACTATCCCAGATAGACCATAGGGGTCCATTCACTGAAAACTTCAAAAACATACCATATGATTATGAGTCACGAACTTACCATAAGTATGAGTTTCAAGAACTCGTACCTACCTTATTGTTCTCTACCTATCAAGTATATACATGAGAAAAGATTCACTTTCTCGTCACATACATAGTGATAGCGTGACCAATTCCAATGATTATCACTGTAATAAACTGAGTGGTTGTTACACCCAGCACAAACCTCTACCATACAAAGGTTCATACAACTCAGCCGTCACATGAGTCCTCAATTGAAATCTTACAACTTCTAACTTTTTCTTTTCTTAAAACGAATTTTCTTTAATTCGTACGCTATCCTTTATAACTCAATCTGAGTTCTTCTTCCCGTACTACTTCGTAGTACCATTCATTCATTGCATTAGCTACAAATCATCCATCGTTTAACATGTGATAGCCCCAAATTCGGGACCTAAATCACCTCGGATCTGGTATAATTATTCTATAACTATTGCGGAAGATATAAATATAAATTGTTTATTCATTAAACTTTACACACTATTCCCCAAGGTCGAGTAACCTTAACTTATACACAATTCATAACTTGTCTAACATATAATATTATTATCATACAATACTATTACAAATCTAGTTGCATACATTAACTTAAAGCTGGAACTGTCTTTAACCTTTCCTTGTATCCGACGTATTCGCCTTAATCTGCAATGTTTATCATGATATAGCAAGGGTGAGCATATGTTTGCCCAGCAAGTATAAATTTATTTGACGATATATCATGACTGAAAGAGTCTGAATAATAAGCTGGCTATAATTCAACAATATAGTTGTGAATTAGCATGAACACACTTCTGACTGAACAAGTATTTAACATGAACAAATATATCTAGACTGAATGGTAATGAAGGTGATCAACCTTTCATACCTGATACATGCAGTAGGCACAGAGTGCAATTTAATAATTCTTAGACATGGCAATCAAAAATGATTAACCACAAGCATATTTGAATGAAACAACTCGAGAACGAGTTAAGGAAAACTTGTCTATTCGGTCGATTATTGTTACGCAATTTATTAAGCTTTGTCTGAAGACCTAATATATAAATAATATCGATATACAAATTAAAATAATATCATCACAATATAATACTATTATATATATATATATATATATATATATATATATATATATATATATATATATATAACCTAAATACATAACACATAACCCTATCAGTCTACAACACACATAAGACTTAGTATCAGGTCAAACTATTACAATCCGAGTTGAATTCGGTATAATTCTAAAATCCCAACGGTCTAGTCTGACAAATATCGAGTTTAAGTTCAATTAAACTCTGCCTAAACACTTAACAATTATCTTAGATAATTTTATTATCATTCAAAATATTTTCATAGGCTTGTAATAATTTTTAGATAATTATTACCATTTATCATAATTTTTCAATCACTTATATCGTATTTATATTATATAAATACCACATTATTCTATTATCATTAATATTTATTTAATACTAAATATTAATAAAAATCATAACATAATATTATAATATATTTATAATATCACAAAGTATTTTAATACCTTAAAATCATATTTATATGATTTTAAACAAATTAAATTCACTATCCGATAATTGTTATTAATATTAAAATATTAATATTTTTATGACAAAATATCAAAAGTTATATTTTATAACTTAAAATATTTTTCCAACCCTTAAATCATTTTTATATGATTTTTAAATCATTAATTCTATTTTTCTATAATTTATTTAATATATTCATTAAATAAATTAATCACCATTAATATAAATTTATTAGTGAAAATCATCACAAAATATCAAAAGTTATTAAAACAACTTAAAATATTTTCTTATACCATAATATCCTTTTAAATGATTTTTCAAGTATTAAAATTATTTTTAAATAATTTACTTAATATTATAATTAAATAAATTAAATACCACTACTATTCCAAAAATATTAAATATTATTGAAATATATTCAAAATAATTAAAAATTCTTTTTGGACTTTAAAATAATTTTTAGGAATTTGTTATGTATTTTTAATAATTAAAATCTATTTTTCTCTAATTTTTAAATAAAATAATTATTTTTAGAAATTATCTGTCAGTAAAGGGCCCTATAGCGACAAAACTGTCACTATAGGTGTTCTTGAGCTGTTCTTGAACCTGCCCAGAAATGCTTGTCAGTTAACAAGATAGGTGGCTTGATCTTCATTTTATCATAGCTCTTAGTGTTTTTTGGGCAGTGTATGACATCAAATATATAGTACATATGTAATACTACTACTAATACAAATTGATTGCATGACCAAACAATAACTTAATTGAGAGATCTCAGCTCTCAAAATACTTGTCAGAAGCTGTTCTTCATTCCTGGGTTTATATTGTGGTGAAACAATAACTTATTCCTCATGTTTATATTGTGATGAAAGTCATCTTTGGCTTACGTGCATAGATGGACTTGGTATGATTATGATCAGGGATTATTCGGTATAATCATGACCGTAATGTAACGAATGATGTGGTAAAAGTCCTCATTGGCCTGTAGTTCATTGATGGACAATTGTTGGTATGATTATGACCAGAGATTATTTAGTATAATCATTACCATTGATGATTACATGAATATCCTTGGCCATGGTTCAGGGATGATTCGATGATGTGGTTTATTTATTAAGCTGAGTCTCAGCGATAAAGTTGATGAAAATCTTTTTAAATCATAGAAGATTGTAGATTTTATGCTCTACTTGACTCTTCTAATGGATTGCTTATTTCACTGCAGTTGTTGATCTAAAATTTGTTGTCTATTGAATTCCATCAGTTGTTATACTATTGAAGGCTAAGGATAATTTATTCTACATTATCTTAGTCATAATATTTCTTACTGGGCTAGTTGAGCTCACCCTTTGCTTTCATTGTTCTCTTCAGGAAATGAGAATATAGCTGAGACTAGTCGGGGAACGGAGTGAAGGTCCAGATGATAGCATTAGTAGTCCTCACTATTCTGTTAAATAGTGTGAAAATAAATGTAATGAGGACTCCATTTGAGTTTGAATACTGTCTAGAAGACAATATTTGTATTAAAACTCTCAGTTTATGTTTTTGTAAGTATTTTACCACGCAGTTTATTATTAAGTTGTATTTGAATTTTGTACCATGTATTTGGCGACTCAAGATGGGTGATGTATACCTATTTTGGGGGCGTCACATCTCCGCTCTCAAAATACTTGTCAGAAGCTGTTCTTCATTTCTTGGTTTTCCAGAAATGAAAAACAATCTGAGTTGTCCACTTATGATCTTAATAACTTGTATCCTGAGTTTGCTTTGTACGATATATAGGTTCAATCATGAAGTAGAGATGTCAAAGTACATGTATACAACCTTAAACCAGTTTATCATCAACGTATTAAAGAGATCTAGGGTGGTCAAAGTCTGACAAAAAAACGGTCTATGAACAATCTGGGTTTTCCAGATTGTTCTTTCGGCTGATGGTCAATGCTATTTTGACAAACCATATCTTTGATCCTGCACAAGATCTATTTGTTCTAAGGACTTTAATGTATAGCCTACATACCAGTCTACAATATCTAACTAACAAGAAGGCCAAAACATATAAAAGTAGCAAGATCAAGCGCCTGCAAAATGGTTGTCAGACCAAACTGGAAATTCTAGGTTTTCCAGATTCTAAGTTTCTTGCTCGGTCAACGCACCTTGACCAATCATATCTTACAATCTATACATGATCTGAGCTTGATTCAAGTCTTAGATTAAAGCCATAACATCAAAGAACAGATCTATAACATAACATACACCAAAACTCAAACACACACAGATATAAGGCCTCTGACATATGGCTGTCAGGCCATTTTTCAAACTTTTCCCAGATTTCTAAAAATGCTAGTTTTGAGCACTTTGATGTTATGCATCTGGGATTTAACAACCCAGATCACTAAAGGACATCTTATTACACAACTTTAACTAACAAATTATAACATATAACATAAGATCATATGCTTTCTAAAAATTAGGGTTTATACCTCTTCTAGCTTTAATTCTTGAACTGGTCCTTGATGATCTGATCTTTGAGAGTTAAGACATGATCATGGCTTAACCCCTCACTCTCTCACACTCCCCATTCCCGAAATTTTAGAGAGAGAAGGTCTTGGCTAACTTTGGAAAGTAAAGTAAGTAACCTTACTTACTTTCTAAGTTATAAAACTTTGATTCATTGTATCTAAGGTTGCTAGGTGGCACAAGTTGGCTGATTTGTTAGATATAGAGCACATGGGAAATATTTAGTTGGTGAACCACCAAGATCTTGGCAAGATTTGCAAGTTAACTGATAAAGAATGTGACATAAGGGCATTCTAGTCATTTTCTTCCAATTTTAATGGTTAACTTGTCTTAAATGAAACCTTTAGGGTTTAACCCTTAGGGTTAAAACCTAAGGTTTCCATAATTCAATTTTCTAGGATTTCCAAATTCCGATTTTCAAAATAAAAAATTAATATTTCTAAATTATAATTAGGATTCTCTAATTATATTAAAATTTCTAAATCATAATTCAAGCTTGCTAATTAGGATTAACATTACCTAATTAAAATTGCTAATTTTAGCAGATAAATCCATAATTGTACCTTAGGGTTTCAAACGGAATAATTAGGGTTTCTATTAACTAGGTTTTCTTATTATTAGGGTTTCAAGTAAATCATTAGGGTTTTTTTCCTAATTAGGTTATAATTAATAACATTAAACCTTATACTAGCATTTGAATTCCCAAATTAGGGTTTTGAATTCCCAAAAACTGAAATTCGGGTTTTCAGAACCGGTTTTTAGGGTTTCTTATAAATCGCTATGATTTTCTAACTGAACGTTGACGTTTTAAATATATACTTAAGGTTTGTCACATATATAGTTTATCTGGTCAACCTTTGACCCTTAACCACATATTGTACACATATAATACCATATTCATAGAACATATACACATATACACTTATATACTTAATCCTGAATAAATCAACAAAATCCTTCACAAAATTTTGAAATCCTCAAAATTCCTTCCCAAAAATATCAAACACATACACTTATTTTATGTCTAGGTATATTATTTGACCTTAAATCCATCAGTTAAGATTTTAATAAATTGTCTAATTTCTCAGGTTGTCACATTCACATCTTCTTCTAAGAATTTTGTCCCCGAAATTCACCTTACACGTTGCACCATACTGCTTACACCATTCACACATATCATCACATGCTACCCAATACACCACTCACAAGAGTAAAAATTTTCAAATTGTGCTGAGGAGTCATATAAACTATTTTCTATCATTTTCGCAAAGGTTTTTTGGAAATTCATCTGCAAACCGTCATAATTTACGAACATAGTGGGTGATTACCCGGTTATGCCTGTCTTGATCAATCTTCTTTGGTGGGACCATTTTCTTGTTCCTCTTATCCGCCTTAGGCGCATAAAATTTTCTTACCTCAGTCTTATTGGATTCCGTACCAAAATAATTTTTTTGGGGGGAAATTTCTTTCAATGAACACTTAGAGTTTTCATAAACATTAGTCTAGCTTAATCGAATAGCATAGACTCATATCAATAATTCAATTCAATCGAATTATTTAGGTGTCGCCAAACCCCGTTGGCAAATTAAAATTTTTGAAAATATTTTTGAGAATGACGTCATGATGTCGTACTGTATTAATAGTCCGTTTGAGGATGCCGTCATTGTATGACTTTGTCATAACACATCATACAATAGTGGAACAACGACTTTAGATCAAATTCACACTAAGTATTTTTGTATTTACAACTCCATCAACTTTTTATCATCTCTGCACCAGGTTACATGGTACATGAGTGATAAATAAAAATATATTTTGATATTTCAAATCATTTGCGTCTAGCCAAAATAAGTAGCATAGAGTATACTTTAAACCATTTCAAAAATTATTACGAGTCTATATATATATATATATATATATATATATATATATATATATATATATTCAAAAACACATAGTTCATTTTTAGCTTGATGTCAAAATTTCGAAGTCTAGCATAGCTAGGAGTTTTGGAAAACTTAATGTCTCCGCTAATAATCATTTACGTAAACAGTCTATCTATTCCTATTATCCTCAATTCTCTATTCACACATAACTATTCCAAGTTCGTCAAACCACACTTATGAGTTCAAGAAATTTCCACAATCATATGAGTTTAAGAACTTACCATAGTCAGACCTTTGGCGTCCATTCGCTGAGGGGTTCATAAACATTTCATATAACTATGAGTCACGAACGTAACATAAGTTTGAGTTTTAAGAACTCGTACTTAACCTTATATTCTCAACTTATAACCTATCTATCTGTTATATACATGAGAAAGGAATCACCCTCTTAACATGCATATAGCAAATAGTGCGACACAAACATTTCAATGATTATCAGTACTAGAAATTAAGTGGTTTTTTATACCAATACAATTCCCCGCCCATACAAGGAATCATACAACTCAGCTGCTGACATGAGTCCTTAATTAAAATTCGCACCTAATCTTAACTCCCTTCTCAGTACGAATTTCATTCAACTAGTATTCATAATCCTTTCCTGATTCTGTACCAATTCACACAACAATCTTGCTGTTAACTTTCCAATCATCAGATTGATTCTTTTCCCAATTATGTCCTTATTAGATCACGGGGTGATCTCATCGTATATATTACGATTCATTTCTATACTATGATCGTTTTGTTTTATGATCTCTTATCCCTGTACTTTTAGTCTTTTAAACTCTATCTATTCACCACTACTGTTCACCTTTATTATCAGAGTTAGGGAACTCCGTATCTTTACAACTCGCCGAGATTCGTCTTTGAATCGTATCGACCGACTAACTCTATGTGAGTTAGATCTTATCCTAATCACTGCGGTTATTGGTCTCAGGTATTCCTACCTAAGCTTCATAACCAACAACTTTGATACCAACTGTGATAGCCCCAAATCCGGGTCCTAAATCACCACAGATATGGTACAATCATTCTATAACTATTGCGAAAGATATAAACATAAATTGTTTAATTTATACATTAAACTTTACACACTATTCCCCAAGGTCGAGTAACCTTAACTTATACACAATTCATAATTTATCTAACATATAACATTATTATCATACAATACTATTACAAATCTAGTTGCATACATTAACTTAAAGCTGGAACTGTCTTTAACCATTCCTTGTATCCGACGTATTCGCCTTAATCTGCAATGTTTATCATGATATAGCAAGGGTGAACATATGTTTACCCAGCAGGTATAAATTTATTTGAGGATATATCATGATTGAAAGAGTCTGAATAATAAGCTGGTTATAATTTAACAATATAGTTGTGAATTAGCACGAACAAACTTCTGACTGAATAAGTATTTAACATAAATAAATATATCTGGACCGAATGGTAATGAAGGTGATCAGCCTTTCATACCTGATACATGCAGTAGGCACAAAGTGCAATTTAATAATTCTTAGACATGGCAATCAGAAATGATTAACCGAAAGCATATTTGAATTAAACAACTCGAGAACGAGTTAAGGAAAACTTGTTTGTTCGGTCAATTATTGTTACGCAATTTATTAAGCTTTGTCTGAAGACCTAATATATAAATAATATCGATATACAAATTAGAATAATATCATCACAATATAATACTATTATATATATATATATATACATAGAATAATCTAAACACATAACACATAACCCTATCAGTCTACAACACACATAAGACTTAGTATTAGGTTAAACTATTACAGTCCGAGTTGAATTCAGTATAATTCTAACATCCCAACAGTCTAGTCGGACAAATATCGAGTTTAAGTTCAATTAAACTTTGCCTAAACACTTAACAATTATCTTAGATAATTTTATTATTAGTCAAAATATTTTCATAGGCTCGTAATGATTTTCAGATAATTATTACCATTTATCATAATTTTTCAATCACTTATATTGTATTTATATTATATAAAACCACATTATTCTATCATCATTAATATTTATTTAATACTAAATAATAATAAAAATCATAACATAATATTATAATATATTTATAATATCACAAAGTATTTTAATACCTTAAAATCATATTTATATGATTTTTAAACAATTAAATTCATTATCCGATAATTGTTATTAATATTAAAATATTAATATTTTTATGACAAAATATTAAAAGTTATATTTTATAACTTAAAATATTTTTCTAACCCTTAAATCATTTTTATATGATTTTTTTAAATCATTAATTCTATTTTTCTATAATTTATTTAATATATTCATTAAATAAATTAATCACCATTAATATAAATTTATTAATGAAAATCATCACAAAATATCAAAAGTTATAAAACATAACTTAAAATATTTTCTTATACCATAATATACTTTTAAATGATTTTTCAAGTATTAAAATTATTTTTAAATTATTTATTTAATATTATAATTAAATAAATTAAATACCATTACTATTCCAAAAATATTAAATATTATTGAAATATATTCAAAATAATTAAAAATCCATTTTTGGATTTTAAAATAATTTTAAAGAATTTATTATGTATTTTTAATAATTAAAATCTATTTTTCTCTAATTTTTAAATAAAATAATTATTTGTAGAAATTATCTGTCGCTAAAGGGCCCTATAGCGACGAAACTGTTGCTATATGTGTTCTTGAGCTGTTCTTGAACCTGCCCAGAAATGCATGTCAGTTAACAAGATAGGTTGTTGGACATTCATTTGATCTTAGCTCTTAGTGTTTTCTGGGCAGTCTATGACATCAAATATATAGTACATATGTAATACTACTACTACAAACTGATTGCATGACCAAACAATAACTTAACTGAGAGATCTCATGTAAGACCCCGAATTTTATGAAATGAAAGTATTCGATTTTCTTATAGTTATTATTTTATTTCGTAAATGGTTAAATTTATAAAGGTTAAAGTTAAGGGTAATATGTGAAAATTTTGCAAAGTATACAAGTTGTCATAAAATATTCTTTTTGTCAGGGAATATCCGTACGACGGCACAATCATTGGTGGACCCCACAACAGAAGTTTGTCGTAGTTAGAAAACGACAAAATTATCTTTTTATAAAAATAACGACGAAAGTGTTACCGTTAAAACTGTTGAACTACCCTTTAATAAAGTAATACGATGTCTGGCGTGGTTGCATAGTAGCACACCAGTATTGATTATTGATGCTTACGTGAAGTCACTCGGTTATACTCAATTATTGCTACAATAATTGCTGCATCATATCTCTCATATTATTGATTCAATTATTGTCATAGTATCATCTATATAATATGTTATATTATTAAATCAATAATTGAGATGACAAAGTTATTCATATTATTATTTGCAATATTGACAATGTCTAGAAGTTACATCGAGGAGAGGTTAGATAATCTAATTCAATGCTATGATAGGAGAAATCCTTATCGGAAAGTCCCTCTTTCACAGGAGCGACTTGATTGTTAAATATTGTGAGTTATAATATTAATGATGAATAAGTTCGTGTTGATTAAAGATGAAATTGATAGTTCCATTGTGCGGGAATTATTAGTGTTAATGGACATTGACATTTATTTCGATAAAAATTGATGCCGGGAGGTTATATTGACCAATCAGATAATTAACCAGATAAATGAGCAATTGAATGCTATTAATTCATATGCTTATAACTATGTGTTCACATGTGTGTACTATTGATTCACATGATTTACTATTAGGGGAGTTGGTGCAAGATTGATAATACTTGCATGACTAAATTAAAAATGGAGGTATAGATGAAGGTACTATACTATAATTAGTTTTTTCCACATGATTATACTATTGAGTCACATGAATGAACTATTAATTCACATGATTTTCTATTAGGGGAGTTGATGCAAGTTTGATAATACTTGCAGGATAAAATTGAAAATGAAGGAAAAGAGGAATGTATTATACTGTAATATTTTGAGCCCCAAAATGTGCAATTCTTGAAACTGTATTTTCCTATAAATAGAAGCTCATTCTTCCTTCATTTCTCACCAATTCACTAAGTTTCACAAGAGAAATTATTATAGAGAGAAATTATAGAGAGAAATAAGAAAAGAAGTCTGCTACCTCACTATTCCAGTATCCAGTTTTCTTCTAAGGTAAGAGGTATTATTTATTTCATATTATGAAGAGATATTATTTTTCTTATTCGTATGGATATTATTTTCGTTTAATATTCGTAAGGAATATCATCTTCGTTCAATATTCGTAGGAATATTATTTTTCGTTCAACAGTCGTAAGGGGTATTATTTCTTTCGTATTCATGAAGAGAGTTATTTTCTTTCAATACTCGTAAGGGTTGTAATTTCATTCTTTATTATTCTGTTGGAATAACCTGTCTACGCGGACTACCGCATGCATGGTGAATTCTTCTGTTATTCCATTCTTTAATATTACATTGCGAATAACTTTGTCTCGCGGACTACTGCGTGTGATGAGTGGGATTTATACCCTGAATCGGATACTTTATGACTTAAATAATTGCACTCAATTAGTAGTCTTTATGTAGTTTTATATAAATATAGTGTTATTAAGCTTAATCGTTGCATTGCAGAGCTTTACAGTGATTTTCCAGCTTTAAAGGGGCAAAACAGGCAAATTACATAAGCCGCATGCACGACGAAAAGCAACCTTAAAGCCACTTGACCATGGCGCCAAAGGCTAACTTAAAGCCAGCGTCACAACACCACCTCCCCGTCTCTCTTAGCGATGTAAGCTCTACGTAGTAGTAGCGCCACCATTCCTTCTTTGTCTCATGTGCATGTTGACTCAAATGTCCATGGCACTAATGTAATATTTCTGCCATTTCATCTGAAACTTAGTGACCATGCCATGGCATTTCACCTCCGGTTCCCAGACAGCCAGTGCCTTTGTTAGACCTAGCAAAAGGAAGGAAGCAATATATAAAAGGAAAGAGGGAGGCTTGCAATGAAGATATGGGGTGATATAAAAATAACACATATGATATAGATAGAGAGAGAAGGGAGATAGAGAGGAGATCTAGGGAATTAGCTTAGATTTCTTCTGTAATTTCTTTTGCTTTATCTTAGATAAATGTTTATAAATATAGATTAGCTAGATTAAGGACAAGTTTGGGTATCTTTGGAGCATCAAGAGCAATGAGCTACACGGACTGGAGAGCTTGATTTGAGCAGAATGCTTAGAGATTGAAGGGCCTTGACAGAGTTTCTTCTTATCTATTTATTTTCTCTGATTTTGTAATCCATAAATGTTGTCTTTATTTCTACTTGTATTTTATTCAATAGCTATGAACTGAATATTTGCTCTAAGGTTATAATGGAACCATTTGTTATTTAAATTGACTGTCTTATCTCTTTGGTTGGCACCATATGATTTGGTTCGATATATTGATGCTTAATGATTCTCACTAAGACATTAGTGATGATTTTGGTAATTTACATGATATCGACAGAAGAATTGTAGATTTACACCTGAATATATTGACATGTGATTGTGGGTTTCGACTATACAAGTTGTGCGTAGAATAGACATATATTTGTGCACCACGTGCGACCTAATAGAGAGCTTAAGCTTAAATCCTTGTTCTGATCAATTCGCATAGACATATGTAGGATTGTATCTAGCTTGGGAGTTCTTTTTTGTTCTGTTCCCTATCGGGTGGAACTGGAAAAGACATGTTCGTACATATCTCGATAGAGGTGTATGAGCACTTGTGTGCTCTCGATCGACAAATTGTCATGACCTTTAAGACCAAAGAGAGAAGGGTAGCTAGTTTGATGAAGCATAGCACACCAGGTGTTCGACAGAATGCTTGAGTGGGGTGAAGTTGTAACCTTAGCTTGTTATTCCTTAGATTACCATTCGTTATCAATTTACTTGCTTTGATAATTAGTTATGCTAGCGATGCAAAGTCGGTATTTGGTAAATATTAGTGACAGTTCCTCGTGGGTACGACACTTTACTTATCACTGTATTACTTGTTAGACCGCGTATACTTGCGCGCGTTTAGTGATCGGTTATTCGACCAACAACATGCCTGGTGAATTCTTTTGTTATTCCATTCTTTAATATTCTGTTAGAATAACCTGTCTACGCGGACTACTGCATGAATGGTGAATTCTTCTGTTATTCCATTCTTTATTATTCTATTGAATAACTCATGTCTAAGCGACTACTGCATGCATGGTGAATTCTTCCATTATTCCATTCTTTATTATTACATTGGAATAACTTTGTGCTCACGCGACTATCGCATGTATGGTGAATGACCCTTCGTATTCACTCCTTATTAAATTGTGGAAATGATCTGTTTACGTGGATTACCGCATGGCGGGTGAAAATCCATTTGCAGTTCATATATTCTATTATACTCAGTTGGTTAAAGTTTTGGCTTCTATATTCCATGAAATTAGTAGAATATCCTTGATATTTGCGCTTCATCCAGTATCTTTTCATGAAAATATTCGTCTGAGCATTCTTGAATTTTACTCCACAAAGCAGTATCATGTTGACAATTTGAACGTTATTGAATTCTGGATAAATTAAATTATAAATCTTTAAAATTTATCCTTGAACTTGTTTTATTAAATTATTATGTCATTGTCATCATCCTCATGTTTATATTGTGATGAAAGTCATCTTTGACTTACGTGCATAGATGGACTTGGTATGATTATGACAAGGGATTATTTGGTATAATCATGACCGTAATGTAACGAATGATGTGGTAAAAGTCCTCATTGGCCTGTAGTTCATTGATGGACAATTGTTGGTATGATTATGACCATAGATTATTCGGTATAATCATGACCATTGATGATTACATGAATATTCTTGGCCGTGGTGCAGGGATGATTCGATGATGTAGTTTATTTATTAAGCTGAGTCTCAGCGATAAAGTTGATGAAAATCTTTTTAGATCATAGAAGATAGTAGATTTTATGCTCTACCTGACTCTTCTAATGGATTGCTTATTTCGCTGCAGTTGTTGATCTAAAATTTGTTGTCTATTGTATTCTATCAGTTGTTATACTATTGAAGGCTAAGGATAATTTATTCTGCATTATCTTAGTCATAATATTTCTTACTGGGCTAGTTGAGCTCAATCTTTGCTTTCATTGTTCTCTTCAGGAAATGAGAATATAGCTAAGAATAGTCGGGGAACGGAGTGAAGGTCCAGATGATAGCATTAGTAGTCCTCACTATTCTGTTAAATAGTGTGACAATAAATGTAATGAGGACTCCATTTGAGTTTGAATACTGTCTAGAAGACAATATTCGTATTAAATCTCTCAGTTTATGTTTTGTCGTATTTTACACGACAGTTGTATTATTAAGTTGTATTTGAATTTTGTACCATGTATTTGGTGACTCAAGATGGGTGATGTTGTATAATTAAGTTTGTATTTGTATTCAGTACCATGTATTTGGCGACCCAAGATGGGTGATTTATACCTATTTTGGGGGCGTCAAAGTTTGTATCAATGCTTAGGGATATGATCCCTGGCTGAGATGTGAGACAAGAACTAAGAGGGGAGAGACTGGGAATTCCTTCGCTAGTATGACCTACCTAAGTTTTTTGGTATTTAATTGGTCGGTCAGAGTATAGGGATAATATGTGATATGTCAATTAACCCTTATTTTGTGGCAGTGTTTGATAATGGTATCTGAAATTGTCGAGATAAGCAATGAAGCACATGAGACCGTTGAGTCACCAACGATCAATACCCAGGATAATGTGCAACAGGAAGACAATAATCCTTAGGTAAACAACAACACCGATCAGATGATGAACGATGGGATGATCAAAGGCTTTATGCAATTCATGCAACATCAGGCGAGAGAGACTCCTGTTCAAAATGCAGGTGGAAACACTGGGAACTCTCGGATGGTCACTGCTAAGCAGTTCAAGGAGCTGGGAGGACCGAAGTTTTTGGGAAAGCCAGAACCACTTAAGGCGGAGACGTGGTTAAAGTAGATCACCAAGATATTTGATGTCTTGGGATGCTCGAGAGCAAAAGGTTCCCTTTGCCACCTTTATGTTGTGTAAAGAGGCGGGAGTTCTTGGTGAGAATCTATAAACGCATACTCACTGGCCGCACTCAAGATGTCTTGGGAGAAGTTCCAAGAGTCATTCAACGATAAGTACTTTCCCGAAAGTATTCGTCACATGAAGGAGGTGTAGTTTATCAAGTTGGAGCAAAAAAAATATGGCCGGTGTCGCGAATACGAGGCTAAATTTGCGGGAACATTCAATACATTCATTCAATTGAAATGGTGCTATATCCTCATTTAAATTCATTCAAAAAGCGAAAAGATCTCTCTTATATATTATCAAAATAATATTTACATTGTCCCAAGTTCTAAACCCATTATAAAGGTTCTTTGTCATAATATCAATTACATTATAACATTAAGCCTATACTATTACATAGGCGACAACGATCCGCCTTAGCTTTTCCTTTATCCTTATTCGATCCTTCGGGACGTTCAGTCTTAGTTGCATTCATATGGTTCAAGCAAGAGTGAGCATAACTAGCTCAGCAAGTATGACAATTTCAATAAACAACATGCTTGACACACAAGAATCGTATATCTTCAATAACTGAACAATAGTTATGAAGTACTATTGATAATTCAAAATAGCACTTCATCTTCCTTTCAAAATATTTTACAATAATAACAATATCCAGTAAAACATTCACTCCGGTCAGAGACCTTGAGCATTTCATTCTTCTTTGAAAAGGACAACCGGAACTAAGTCCAGTAAAAGCTTGGGGTATTACTTACGAGCACTTCTAAGTGATCAACCTATTGTACTCTATGTTGATCAATACTACATTCATTAAACGTATGTACGTTTAATTGTGGCAACCTCACGTGCCTATCGTTTACCAATAAAACATTTGTTTAACATTTTAGTCTTCTTTTGAAAACCATAACAAGTAGTTGACAAAAGATAACAACATTTGATAACAGATGAATAGATTATCAATAATCCACTCAATATATCAAGTCTAGCCAAAAGAATTGGCTTTAACTTCATTGTACATCAATTCATGCGTGAGGATACATGAACTTCAAAACTTGTTGAGATTGAATTAGAGACAAGAGTTAGAATACTTGCCTTTAGTATACTGCTATGGTATAATTACTTTATGATTGAATCTTTCAAGTCTCTACAACACATGATCACATAATGCCTCATATTAGGTCATATATAATCAAGTATGTATATGACTATCTTTACCTTCATCTCAATCTAATTGTGTATTAGATTCATTTACTATCTGTTCCAAACTTATCATTATACTTGCATTTATATTTGACTAGGTTATCTCAACCTTTATACAACATCCTTAAGGTTTAACAAAGTTTTAAACAATGTTACTTTATGTCCCTTAAGTTGTGTTTAAATCAATTAACTTTCTTTCTTTGTAATTAAAAACATTCATCACTATCCTTGTTACGAAATTTGGTGACTGCGGCCTTACTTTATCTTACATCTCATCACTGCTGTGTGAGTTAATGATGGAGAGGTCCGGACTTGGCTTTGCTGTGCGAGTCCTTACTCGATGGGCATGCTTGCATGGCCTTCTACTGCGAAAGTGTTGTCTTGTGCATGGCGTGCTGCGACACCATGATTTACACTATGGTTACGTTTTGCTGGTGCGAGTTTCGATTGTGCGAGTTTTATTGGCTCTTCTGGCGCCACTCAAATAGCCTAGGGTTGGCGCTGCATGGCTGACTGACTCTGCACCGAAAAAATTTACAAACTTTAAATTTTGTGAACTTCCGGGACGCATAACTTCTTACGTTATAAGTCCGATTTGGCTCGTTCAAAAAAGCCTACGGTTCACAAATTACGTAATCTCTACGCGTTCATGTAAAATTTTATCTATTTGACTTCATTTGCTAAAAATTTACCTATTGGTTCATTTTTAACGAAAAGCGATAAGCGTTAAATGAGCGTTCGGCGCTCGTTCTTCGTTATAAGTCGAATTCGATCATTTTGAGTCCACAACTCTAGAATGCCAAATATGACTTGTCTCCATTGGAAAACCAACATTTCTAGTTCAAACACAAAATTTGACTTCTAATCAAGAATTTCACGAATTGACGTTTAACGTCGATTGTGAAATTTAAGCAAATCTTCATTACTTATGATTTGTTCATTACTTCAAATGAATTCAATTCATCATATGAACATCTCAACATACCTAATACACCAATTTATTTTCATGTTGGATTTTAACTTATTCTTTCATGAGCTTATAACCTATTTAAATTATAAACTACTTTAGATTCATTGTTCATAACTTATGAAAGTTAAGGTCTTTTAATCATCATACTTATATATTCTTAACATATAATACCATTCATGTTTACATGATACAAATTCATATAAACCCTTAACTTTTCATACTAACATTAAAGGTTAACTTATAATAAGTTCATAACTTTTATAAGTTCAAATGACTTATTTCCAACTTATGTGGCTTAAGTTCATTGCTTACTCATTCTTCTTACTTCTTAACATTCATGTTAATTAATCCAACTTTTCTTATCAACCTATCATGAATAGAGATAGAAGATAATTAGAGAAGGAGTATTATATTTGAAGTCCTTGTAAAGTAGTTTCTTCTTCTTCTTCTTCTTAATGAAAGTGACTTATTTGTAACTTAAGCTCCCTAACAATTAAGCACTTTATATGAGTTGGATTGTTTGAACAAGTAACAAATAACTTGCAAACCTTCTCTATTTATAGAACTCAAAAGATTAGGGTAATTTAGTCGATAAACCAATCCACCTCCTTAAGTCACCTCCTTCTTATTCATTAATTGGCTAGCACAAATCCTATCCTTTGCTTGGCCATTACTTCTTTTTTCTTGGTCATTACATTACTTGATCACCACATTATCTTGGTCATTACTTCTAACACTTGGTCACCACTCATATAACTTGGTTACCACACATTAACCATATCAATATGGTTTGCCCCATGGGTCAATCAACTCATGGATTCTAGCTTGGCTTAATTAACTTAACCTTTGGGCTTGCTTTAACAAACACTCACTTGCTTATTAATTAACATTGGGCCTTACCATTTAATTTACTTGGGCTTGTACCAATTGTTAACCAATCTTCCAAGTCCATTAACATTGCTTAATACATATACATATTGTCTATGTATTATTCTCGTATTATAATTCGTATACAAATTCATTATATACGATATTCCATCCTTCATACAAACTCGTATAATACTTCGTATTATACTCGTTTTCATTATCTTGTATAATACCTAAGTATCATACAATTATAACTTACTTACTAATATTTAAGCTTTCCTTAATAATCTCAAATTAAGTCCATGGCGAAATATTATTTTCCATAACTAGATTATTATTACATAATCATCTTACCTTGATATTCTATCATTACGTATTTCTCGAAATTTCAAAAAATGATTCCGAGCAAATATCGATGAATAGTGTTTTTTTCGAAAAATTTCTTGAAAAACTTTTATTTTAAATTTAGAAATTCAAACACTTTAATTCCTTCACGTAGCTCAAAATACTATAACATTCCAACATCAATAGGTTATAAAATGACAACCATCTTGATATCACATAGAATATGATTTTATTATTATTTAATTTAATAAAATCATTTTACAATAAAATTCAAATTTCTCGGTCGTTACATCCTTCCCCCCTTATAAAGATTCTGTCCCCCGAATCTCTCATCTTACTTTAATCAAATAGATGAGGAAAATTTTTCTTCATCTTTTCTTCTAATTCCCACGTTGCTTCTTGACATCGTGGTTCTTCCATAATACCTTTACTGATGGTATTACTTTGTTCCATGAAACTTGCTCTTTTCTTATCAATGATTTGAATCGGCGATTCTTCATATGTTAAGTCCTTCTCGATATAGAATCGGCTCATATTCGATTACGTGCTTATAATCTAACTTATAAGGGCGTAATCGAATGATCGTGAAACACGTTATGTATTCTTTCTAGATGCGGAGGTAATGCTATCATATAAGCTACCTCTCCCACCCTTTTAATACCTCAAAAGGTCCTATAAACCTTGGACTTAACTTTCCTTTCTTTCCAAAGTGTATCTTTCCTTTCCAGGGAGATACCTCTAAAAATACATACGAGCCTACTTCAAACTCTCGATTTAACCTATGCGAGTCTGCATACTTCTTATGTCTGTCCTGAGCGGTAACAAGATGCATACGAATTAACTTTATTACATCCGCTGTCTGCTGCACCAATTTTGGTCCTAGCATCTGGCGTTCTCCCACTTCATCCCAATACAATGGTGTTCTGCACCTTCTTCCGTACAAAGCTTCATAAGGCGGCATGCCTATGCTTGCATGATAACTATTGTTATACGCAAACTCTACAAGTGATAGGTGATCATCCCAACTACCCTTATCCATGACGCAAGACCTCAACATGTCTTCTAACGTCTGAATTGTCCTCTCGCTCTGCCCATCATTTTGTGGATGATACGTTGTACTTAACTTCAACTGTGTTCCCAACTATTCTTGCAAACTTCTCCAAAAGTTCGATGTGAATCGTGGATCACGATCTGACACAATCGATACTGGTACTCCATGTCTAGAAATAATTTCCTTAACATAGATTTTAGCTAACTGGTCTAAGTTATACTTGACCCTAATTGGTAAGAAGTGAGCTGATTTCATCAACTGGTCTACTATTACCCAAATCGAATCATACCCTTTTGATGTTGTTAGAAGTCCCACCACGAAGTCCATCGTGATATGCCCCCACTTCCATTCTGGAATCTCTAATGACTGTAACAAGCCACTTGGTCTTTGATGTTCAGCTTTAACTTTTTGACAAGTTAAGCATCTACTCACGTATTTTCGATATTTCTCTCTTCATGTTCGTACACCAAAAACTCTGTCAAAGGTCTTGATACATCTTAGTGCTACCAGGATGTATCGAGTACCTCGAACTATGAGCTTCTTGTAACACTTGCTTCTTTAATTCCGTCTCATTCGGAACCCAAATTCTTCCTTCAAATCTTAATAATCCTTCATTATCAAGACTATACTTAGTATCTTCCTTATCGATTAACCGCTTCTTCACTTGGTTACACTCATCAATCTTTAGTTGTACCTCCTTGACTCTCTCTACGATGGTAGATTGCATCTCCGTTGTAAAAAGTATCTGCCTCGAGTCACTTGGCATCTTCACTTTTATTTCCATCCTGACCATCTCTGTTATTAACTCATCTTGAGTCGTTAACCTAGATAACCTTTCCCGATCCTTCCTACTTAAGGCGTCGGCAACTACATTAGCTTTCCCAGGGTGATACAGGATTTCACAATCGTAATCCTTTATCAACTTTAGCCATCTTCTCATCTCATATTCAACTCCTTACGGTGAAGATATACTTTAGACTCTTATGGTCCGTATATATATCTCACATTTCTCCCCATAAAGATAATGTCTCCATATCTTTAGGGGCAAATACTACTGCGGACTAGTTCGGATCATGAGTAGGATAAACTTTCTCATAATCCTTCAACTTCCATGATGATGCATCTCATAATGACTTTGCCATCTTTGCATGAGCACACAACCAAGTCCTCTATGTCTGAAGCATCACTATAAACTACAAAATTTCCTGTGTCATCGGGTAATGACAAAGCAGTAGCTTCACTTAATCTTTTCTTGATTCTTGAAAACTTGTCTTCACATTTATCCGTCCATACGTATTTCACCGTCTTCCTTGTCAAGTTAGTCAATGGGGTAGCTATCTTCAAAAAATCTTGGATAAATCTTTGATAGTATCCCACTAACCCTAGGAAACTTCGCACCTCAGTCGGCGTTTTCGGTTGTTCCAAACTCATCACTGCTTCTACCTTTGCTGGATCCACTGAAATCCCTTCTTGGTCAATGACATGACCTAAAAATTGTACCTTCTCCAACCAAAATTCACACTTAGTGAATTTTGCATATAACTTCTCCTTTCTTAGTGTCTCCAACACTAATCTTAAGTGTTCAGCATGATCTTCTGGCGTCTTAGAATAGACTAGAATATCATCGATAAACACTACGATGAACTTGTCCAAATATGGTTTGAACACTTTGTTCATCATGTCCATAAATCAATTTGGTGCATTAAATCGACCCAAATGACATTACCGAAAACTTCGTAATGACCATAACGAGTCTTGAATCTTGTCTTTTGGTATGTCCTCCTTTCTAACCTTCAATTGGTGATACCCGTCCGCAAATCTATCTTAGAAAATATTTTGCCCTTTCAAGCGATCAAAAAGATCATCGATCCTGGGCCATGGGTATTTATTCTTTATCGTTAACTTGTTCAACTCTCGATAGTCGATACAAAGCCTTAATGATCCATCTTTCTTCTTGACAAACAACACCGGTGCCCCCACGGGAAACACTCGGTTGAATGTACTTCCTATCCAATAGTTCCTATAACTGAACCATTAGCTCTTTCATTTCCACAGGTAGCCATACGATCGGGTGCCCTTGAGGCTAGTGCCAATCTCACGGCACAATGTCTATTACTGAATTCGATCTCTCTGTCGGTGGTAAACCCAGTAATTCACTTGAAACACATCCATGAATTAGTTTTACTATGGGTATTTGTTCCATGGTTGCTCCCACTTTCATTTGGTGTCAACAACATGGCACAAATAACCTACATCCCCCTTCCTTAAAAGTTTTCTAGTTTGTGTCATCGTAAAACAAACCACGAAGCGTCCGTGAATTTATTACTTAGTAAAATACTACGGGAGGTTGTTTCAACGTCCTAATACTCACACATTTCTTACGGCAATCTATAATTGCTCCATGGTTAATCAACCAATCCATTCTAGAAATTACATCAAATTCTCCCAACTTTATCGGTATTAAATCTATCGATAATTTACAACCCGTATATATCTACGCAACAATTCTATGAATATCTTCAAGGAAATTATCTCTTCATTGCTACCTTAATAATCAAAAGGTATAAGCAACTTTTTGAAAGTAATTCTAATCGTCTAGCAAAATCACATCTTATAAACGAACAAGTAGCACCCAAATCAAATATGCGTAAGCATTTATGTTATTGATCGGGATAATACCTCTAACTACATCCCCTGATGCCACCACATCTTGGGCCGTCGTATATTAAAGGTGCGGGCCATTGATCTACCGGTGAAATTTGGACCACTAATAGCTAACTTCTACATTATTAGTGCCCTTATTTCCATCTGTCCCTTCTTTGGGCGGTTCTTTGCTATGTGGTCGGTTGATCCACATACAAAACATCCATGGTTTTTCTTTGGATTGGGGCGATTAAGTGAAATATGCCTTCACATCCCACAATTATAACATCTTGCCTTTCCTTTGAGGAGACTCTAAATGAGTCTTCCCACAGGTTTTTGAGGCCTCCATCCTCCTTTTAGGATCCCTGCTTTACTCCATATTTCCCGAGTTAAAACCCTTCCTCTTTTGGCCGTCGTCGCCACTACCACTGCTTTGGCTCCTGGTCTTGATTCCCCATCAATTTTTCCCTTGTTTTTCTTATCCTTGTAGTCTTGGTGAGAGCCTCATTCCCACCTTCGGCAATTATTGCCTTCTCTAATATGGTTCCAAAGGAAGTACTTTGAAACATAGAAATTCGGCTATAGAGCGAGGGTTTCAAGCCCTTCTCGAATCGTCTAGCCTTTCTCACTTGATGTCCACTTGATGTGGAGCAAATCTTGCCGATTCATTAAACTTGGCGACATCTTGAGGAACTATCATATCCCTTGTTTCAAATCAAGAAACCTCATTTCCATCCTTCCTTTCATACTTGTGGGAAAGTAGTTCTCGAAGAAAATCTCCTTGAACCTCACCCACGTTAAATTTTCTATTCATTTTTAGCAGCACGGTTTGCCTCCACCGAAATTGGCCTCCCCTTTCATCATATAGGTTGCAAAAGCAACCTTTTGACCTTCTTCAACATTTGCTATAACAAATGCTTTCTCGATTTCTTTCACCCAAGTTTGGGCTTCTATTGGGTTCAGTAGTTCCTTTGAACTCCGTGGATGATGAAACACTTTTGAAATCCTTAAAAGTAGTAGCTAGTAGTACTACCCGAGTTTATGGGTACATTAGCCCCGATTCTATTAAACGGCGATAGTTAAAAGATTAACGAACTCTTGCATTGGATTAACGGACCTCCCTCCGGGTTGGTTAACATTAGAATCTTGATTTACGTTGTCTCTCTTCTTGGCGGCATTTTCTTTGTTAAAAAACAACCGTCATTATTACTTTCTTCTTCTTGTTTTGTTATTATTTATAATGAAACAATAACTTCATAACCATTACTCAATATGTTCCATAAAAAGACTTATATTGATTCATAACTTGTAGTATAACACTACATTGTTTACATTACTCGACCTTAGTGATTACATTACCATCCATGATTGCTTTCCAAAAAATTGGGATTTACAAAAGACTACCCTTGATATATAAAAGAGGTTTTACGTCACTACTAGATACATAATATTTACATATCTAAACTATTCCATCTATTACTAGATTACATCTGCCGAATGGCATTCTCAAAGTCTTTCATTGGCGAGGCCGTGATGACATCCCGACTAATAGTATGTCGAGTCTGCCCTTCTTCTATCGGATACCCAGCTACTTGCTGCTGGAAATCCACATGAGAACTCCTATATATATAGGACATCCTCTCTACCTTCCGTTTCGTAGTCTTTAGCTCCTGCTTGAGCTCAAAGACTTCGTGTTTCAGCTCGTGGACCTTGTCCTTGGCCAAAACACGATCGTCGTGTTCCTCTTCCCACATGCCTTCCATACTCAATTTGTCCTCTCGGACAGCTTGGAGTTCCTCTTTCAACTCCTTAACCTCTTGACAGTAATGGACATTTCTATCCAATACTGACATGAACAGTGCCTTCATTGACTCCCCCGTAGTCAACTCTTCTGTAGGTGGAACCTGATCAAAGGACATCACGTCCACCTCTTCCTCTAGCATGCCATCAAATATAGACATGTAGTCTAAATCGTCCGAGTCTCCAGACTCGATTGTCACCACCTCTGGTTCTACTGCTACGGGATTGGGTAGTATCTCTACTCGATTAATCGAATCCTCGCTCACTACATGTATATCTCTATACATATCATTTTCTCCTGACATCTACAATAAAACAATATAGTTTGATTAGTACACGTCAGGAAAATAATAAAAACACATAACATAATATAATGCATTTTTATAAGGTTATCTTTCATCTTTTACTTCTTTATTCTTTCTTAAGGTTATGACTTAAGGTTCTAATTTCCCCCTTAAGTTTTATAACCTAGGCTTTGATACCAACTTTAGCACCCCCAAATTCGGGTATCTTCCAACTGACGACAGATGGTGCTATATCTTGTACTAACATTTATACATTCATTCAATTGAAAAGCCTCAAAAGAACGAACATCTCTTCTATATTATCAAAATAATATTTACATTGTCCCAAGTTCTAAACCCATTATAAAGGTTCTTTGTCATAATATCAATTACATTATAACATTAAACCTATACTATTACATACAGGCGACAACGATCTGCCTTAGCTTTTCCTTTATCCTTATTCGATCCTTCGGGACGTTCAGTCTTAGCTGCATTCATATGGTTCAAGCAAGAGTGAGCATAACTAGCTCAGCAAGTATGACAATTTCAATAAACAACATGCTTGACACACACGAATCATATATCTTCAATAACTGAACAATAGTTATGAAGTACTATTGATAATTCAAAATAGCACTTCATCTTTCTTTCAAAATGTTTTACAATAATAACAATATTGATAAAACATTCACTCGATCGAGACCTTGAGCATTTCATTCTTCTTTGAAAAGAACAACCGGAACTAAGTCCAGTAAGCTTGGAATTATTACTTACGAGCACTTCTAGGTGATCGACTATTGTACTCTATGTTGATCGACACTACATTCATTAAGCGTATATACGTTTAATTGTGGCAACCTCAACGTGCTGTCGTTTACCAAACAAAACATTTGTTTAACATTTTAGGTCTTCTTTTGAAAACCATAACAAGTAGTTGACAAAAGATAACAACATTTGATAACGAGATGAATAGATTATCAATAATCCACTCAATATATCAAGTCTAGCCAAAAGAATTGGCTTTAACTTCATTGTACAACAATTCATGCGTAAGATACATGAACTTCAAAAACTTGTTGATTGAATTGAGACAAGAGTTAGAATACTTGCCTTTAGTGTATGCTGCTATGGTATAATTACTTTATGATTGAATCTTTCAAGTCTCTACAACACATGATCACATAATGCCTCATATTAGGTCATATATAATCAAGTATGTATATGACTATCTTACCCTTCATCTCAATCTAATTGTGTATTAGATTAGATTTACTATATGTTAAAACTTATCATTATACTTGCATTCATACTTGACTAGGTTATCTCAACCTTTATACAACATCCTTAAGGTTTAACATAGTTTTAACAATGTTACTTTATGTCCCTTAAGTTGTGTTTACTTTTAAATCAATCAACTTTCTTTTCTTTGTAATTAAAACATTCATCACTATCCTTGTTACGAAATTTAGCCATGCGACGCTGACTTTATACTTACATCTCGCATTGCGGCATGAGTTAGCAGTGGAGAGGTCTCGGACTTAGTGATGCGGCGCGAGTCCTTACTCGATGGGCAGCGGCTACCGCTTTCTCTCTGCGAGAAGGTGTTATCTTGTGCATGGCGTTGTGGCCATGATTTATTACTATAGTTCGCCTTTGCGGTCACGAGTTTCCATAGTTTTCGATCACATTATGACCTCTGCGGCACCACTCAAATGGCCTAGGGTTGGCGCCCATGGCTGACTCTGTCTGCACCAAAAAATTTTACAGACAATATATTTTGTGAACTTCCCGGATGCATAACTTCTTCGTTATAAGTCCGATTTAGCTCATTCAAAAGCCTACGGTTCACAAATTATGTAATCTATGCGTTCATGTGAGAATTTTTATCTATTTGACTTCGTTCGCTAAAAATTCACCTATTGGTTCATTTTTAACGAAAAGCGATAAGCGTTAAATGAGCGTTCAGCGCTTCGTTCTTCGTTATAAGTCGAAATTCGGTCATTTTGAGTCCACAACTCTAGAATGCCAAATATGACTTGTCTCCATCAAAAACCAATGTTTCTGAGTTCAAACACAAAATTTGACTTCTAATCTGAGAATTTCACGAATTGACGTTTATCGTCGATCGTGAAATTTTCGGAAAATCATCATTACTTATGATTTGTTCATTACTTCAAATGCATTCAATTCATTATATGAACATCTCAACATACCTAATACAACAACTTATTTTTATTGTTGGATTTTGACTTATTCTTTCATGGGCTTATAACTTATTTAAATTATAAACTACTTTTAGATTCATTGTTCATAACTTATGAAAGTTAAAGTCTTTTAATCATCATACTTATATGTTCTCACATATAGTTTCATTCATGTATATATATGATACATATTCATACAAACCCTTAACTTTTCATACTAACATTCAAGGTTAACTTATAATAAGTTCATAAATTTTATAAGTTCAAATGACTTATTTCCAACTTATGTGGCTTAAGTTCATTGCTTACTCATTCTTCTTACTTCTTAACATTCATGTTCCTTAATCCAACTTTTCTTATCAACCTATCATGAATAGAGATAGAAGATAATTAGAGAAGGAGTCTTACATTTGAAGTCCTTGTAAAGTAGCTTCTTCTTCTTTTTCTTCTAAATGAAAGTGACTTATTTGTAACTTATGCTCCCTAACAATTAAGCACTTTATATGAGTTGGATTGTTTGAACAAGTAACAAATGACTTTCTAACCTTCTCTATTTATAAAACTCAAAAGATTAGGGTAATTTAGTCAATAAACCAATTCCACCTCTATAAGTCACCTCCTTACTATTCATTAATTGGCTAGCACAAATCCTATCCTTTGTTTGGCCATTACTTCTTTTACTTGGTCATTACATTACTTGATCACCACATTATCTTGCTCATTACTTCTAACACCTGGTCACCACTCATATAACTTGGTTACCACACATTAGCCATATCAATATGGTTTGCCCCATGAGTCAATCAACTCATGGATTCTAGCTTGGCTTAATTAACTTAACCTTTGGGCTTGCTTTAACAAACACTCACTTGTTATTAATTAACATTGGGCCTTACCATTTAATTTACTTTGGCTTGTACCAATTGTTAACCAATCTTCCAAGTCCATTAACATTGCTTAATACATATACATATGGTCTATGTATTATTCTCGTATTATAATTCATATACAAATTCATTATATACGATATTCCATCCTTCATACAAACTCGTATAATACTTCGTATTATACTCGTTTTCATTATCTTGTATAATACCTAAGTATTATATAATTATAACTTACTTACTAATATTTCACTTTCCTTAATAATCTCAAATTAAGTCCGCAAGCAAAATATTACGTTTTCCATAACTAGATTATTATTACATAATCCATCTTACCTTGATATTCTATCATTAATTTTCTCAAAAAAAAAATAATTCCCGAGAGCAAATATCGATGAATAGTGTTTTTCAAAAATTTCTTAAAAAAACTTTTATTTTAAATCTTTAGAAATTCAAACACTTTAATTCCTTCACGTAGCTCAAAATACTACGACATTCCAACATCAATAGGTTATAAAATGACAACCATCTTGATATCACATAGAATATGATTTATTTTATTATTATTTAATTTAATAAAATAAAATTATTTCTCGTCGTTACAATAAAACCAACTCAATGCGAATAACCACATTATTAAATTAGAACTAGACGAGATAGTAGAAGATTTAACGTAAGATTTATACCAAAAGAGTTGGAATATGAAATGAAGTCAAGGTATCCTCACCTCTTCCGCATACCAGGTAAGTACGTAAATTTCAAGGGCGAAATTTCATAAGGAGGGGAGATTGTAAGACCCCGAATTTTATGAAATGAAAGTATACAATTTTTTTATAATTATTATTTTATTTTGTAAATGGTTAAATTTATAAAGGTTAAAGTTAAGGGTGATATATGAAAATTTTGCAAAGTAAGCAAGTTGTCATAAAATATTCTTTTTGTCGGGGAATATCCGTACGACGGCACAATCATTGGTGGACCCCAAAACGGAAGTATTATCGTAGTTAAAAAACGACATAATTATCTTTTTATAAAAATAACAGCGAAAGTGTTACCGTTAAAACTGTTGAACTACCCGGTAGTAAAAGTACAGTAATACGCATGGTTGCATAGTAGCACACGATATTGATTATTGATGCTTACGTAAGAAGTCACTCAGTTATACTCAATTATTGCTACAGTAATTGCTGCATCATATCTCTCATATTACTGATTCAATTATTGTCACAGTATCATCTATATAATATGTTATATTATTAAATTAATAATTGAGACAACAAAGTTATTCATATTATTATTTGCAATATTGACAATGTCTAGAAGTTCTTTCAAGGAGAGGTTAGATAATCTAATTGCGCGCCAATAGGGAGAAATCCTTATCGGAAAGCCCCCTATTTCATGAGAACGACCTGGTTGTTAAATATTGTCAGTTATAATATTAATGATGAATAAGTTCGTGTTTATTAAAGATAAAATTGGTAGTTCCATTGTGTGGGAATTATTAGTGTTAGTGGAAATTGACATTTATTTCGATAATAATTGATGTCGGGAGGTTATATTGACCCATCGGGTAATTAACCAGACAAATGAGCAATTAAATGCTATTAATTCACATGCTTATAACTATGTGTTCACATGTGTGTACTATTGATTCACATAATTTACTATTAGTGGAATTGGTGCAAGATTAATAATACTTGCATGACTAAATTAAAAATGGAGGTATAGATGAAGGTACAATACTATAATTAGTTTTTTTCACATGATTATACTTTTGAGTCACATGAATGAACTATTAATTCACATGATTTACTATTAGGGGAGTTAGTGCAAGTTTGATAATACTTACAGGACTAAATTGAAAATGAAGAAAAAGAGGAAGGTATTATACTGTAATATTTTGAGCCCCAAAATGTGCAATTATTGAAACTATATTTTCCTATAAATAAAAGCTCATTCTTCCTTCATTTCTCACCAATTCACTATGTTTCACAAGAGCAATTATTATAGAGAGAAATTATAGAGAGAAAGAAGAAGAGAAGTCTGCTACCTCACTATTTCAGTATCCAGTTTTCTTCTAAGGTAAGAGATATTATTTATTTCATATTATGAAGAGATATTATTTTTCTTATCCGTATGAATATTATTTTCGTTCAATATTCGTAAGGAATATCATCTTCATTCAATATTCGTAGGAATATTATTTTCGTTCAACAGTCGTAAGGGGTATTTTTTCTTTCGTATTCATGAAGAGAGTTATTTTCTTTCAATACTCGTAAGGGTTGTTATTCCATTCTTTATTATTCAGTTGGAATAACCTATTTACGCAGACTACCGCATGTATGGTGAATTCTTCTGTTATTCCATTCTTTAATATTATGTTGGAATAACCTGTCTACGCGGACTACCGCATGCCTGGTGAATTCTTTTGTATTCCATTATTTAATATTCTGTTAGAATAACCTGTCTACGCGGACTACCACATGCATGGTGAATTCTTCTGTTATTCCATTCTTTATTATTTTGTTAGAATAACCTGTCTACGCGGACTACCGCATGCATGGTGAATTCGTCTGTTATTCTATTCTGTATTATTATGTTGGAATAACCTATCTACGCGGACTACTGCATGTATGGTGAATGTCCCTTCGTATTCATTCCTTATAAAATTGTGGAAATGATCTGTCTACGTGGATTACCGCATGGCGGGTGAAAATCCATTTGCAGTTTCATATATTTTATTATACTTAGTTGCTTAAAGTTTTGGCTTCTATACTCCATGAAATTAGTAGAATATCCTTGATATTTACGTTTCATCCAGTATCTTTTCATGATAATATTCTTCTGAGCATTCTTGAATTTTATTCCACAAAGCAGTATCATGTTGACAATTTGAACGTTATTGAATTCTGGATAAATTAAATTATAAATCTTTAAAATTTATCCTTGAACTTGTTTTATTGAATTATGATGTCATTGTCATCATCCTCATATTTATATTGTGATGAAAGTCATCTTTAGCTTACGTTCATAGATGGAATTGGTATGATTATGACCAGGGATTATTTGGTATAATCATGACCGTAATGTAACGAATGATGTGGTAAAAGTCCTCATTGGCATGTAGTTCATTGATGGACAGTTGTTGGTATGATTATAACCAGGGATTATTCTGTATAATCATGACCATTAATGATTACATGAATATTCTTGGCGTGGTGCATGGATGATTCAATGATGTGGTTTATTTATTAAGCTGAGTCTCAGTGATAAAATTGATGAAAATATTTTTAAATCATAGAAGATAGTAGATTTTATGCTCTACTTGACTCTTCTAATGGATTTCTTATTTCGCTGCAGTTGTTGATCTAAAACTTGTTGTGTATTGTATTCTATCAGTTGTTAAACTGTTAAAGGCTATGGATAATTTTTTCTGCATTATCTTAGTTATAATATTTCTTACTGGGCTAGTTGAGCTCACCCTTTGCTTTCATTGTTCTCTTCAGGAAATGAGAATATAGCTGGGACTAGTCGGGGAATGGAGTGAAGGTCCAGATGATAACATTACTAGTCCTCACTATTCTGTTAAATAGTGTGACAATAAATATAATGAGGACTCCATTTGAGTTTGAATACTGTCTAGAAGACAATATTCGTATTAAAACTCTCAATTTATGTTTTGTCGTATTTTACACGACAGTTGTATTATTAAGTTGTATTTGAATTTTGTACCATGTATTTGGCGACTCCAGATGGGTGATGTATACCTATTTTGGGGGCGTCACATCTCAGCTCTCAAAATACTTGTCAGAAGCTGTTCTTCATTTCTTGGTTTATGAACAATCTGGGTTTTCCAGATTGTTCTTCCGAATGATGGTCAATGCTATTTTGACCAACCATATCTTTGATCCTGCACAAGATCTATTTGTTCTAAGGACTTTAGTGTGTAGCCTACATACCAGTCTATAATATCTAACTAACAACAAGGACAAAACACATAAAAGTTGCAAGATCAAGCGCCTGCAAAATGGTTGTCAGACCAAACTGGAAATTCTGGGTTTTCCAGATTCTAAGTTTCGTGCTTGGTTAACACACTTTGACCGATCATATCTTGCAATCTATACATGATCTAAGCTTGATTAAAGTCTCATATCAAAGCCCTAACATCAAAGAACAGTTCTATAACATAACATACACCAAAACTCAAACACACACAGATCTAAGGCCTCTGACATATGGCTGTCAGGCCATTTTTTAAACTTTTCCCAGATTTCTAAAAATGCTAGTTTCGAGCACTTTGATGTTATAGATCTGGGATTTAACAACCCAGATCACTAAAGGACATCTTATTACACAACTTTAACCAAAAAATTACAACATATAACATAAGATCATATGTTTTCTAAAAATTAGGGTTTACACCTCTTCTAGCTTTAATTCTTGAACTGATCCTTGATAATCTGATCTTTGAGAGTTAAGACATGATCATGGCTTAACCCCTCACTCTCTCACACACCCCATTCCCGAAATTTTAGAGAGAGAAGGTCTTGGCTAACTTTGAAAAGTAAAGTAAGTAACCTTACTTACTTTTAAGTTAAAAAGCTTTGATTCATTGTATCTAAGGTTGCTAGGTGGCACAAGTTGGCTGATTTGTTAGATATAGAGCACATGGGAAATATTTAGTTTGTGGACCACCAAGATCTTGGCAAGATTTGCAAGCTAACTAATAAAGAATGTGATATAAGGGCATTCTAGTCATTTTGCTTCCAATTTTAATGGTTAACTTGTCTTTAAATTAAACCCTTAGGGTTAAAACCTAAGGTTTCCATAATTCAATTTTCTAGGATTTCCAAATTTCAGTTTTCAAAATAGAAAATTAATATTTCTAAATTATAATTAGGATTCTATAATTATATTAAAATTTCTAAATCATAATTCAAGCTGGCTATTTAGGATTAACATTTCTAAATTAAAATTACTAATTTTAGCAGTTAAATCCGTAATTGTACCTTAGGGTTTCAAACTGAACAATTAGGGTTTCTATTAATTAGTTTTTCTAATTATTAGGGTTTCAAGTAATTCATTAGGGTTTTTCCTAATTAGGTTATAATTAATAACGTTAAACCTTATACTAGCATTTGAATTCCCAAATTAGGGTTTCGAATTCCCATAAAATAAAATTAGGGTTTCTAGAACTAGTTTTTAGGCTTTCTTATAAATCGCTATAATTTTCTAACTGAACGTTGACGTTCTAAATATATACTTAATGTTTATCACAAATATAGTTTATCTGGTCAACCTTTGACCCATAACCACATACTGTACACATATAATACCATATTGACAGAACATATACACATATACACTTATATACTTAATCCTGAATAAATCACCAAAATCCTTCATAGAATTTTGAAATCCTCAAAATTCCTTCCCAAAAATATCAAACGCATACACTTATTTTCTGTCTAGGTCTATTATTTGACCTTAAACCCATCATTTAAGATTTTAATAAATTGTCTAATTTCTCGGGTTGTCACATAATAGCTCATCTATTACTGCGATTTACTATGATCACGTAGTGATCTTCTTTCCTAATCGTTGAACTCAACGATCATCTTATCCTTATCTCTACGATTATAGTCTTAGGCACTCATACCTAAGGTTTATTGTAAGACCCCAACTTTTATGAATAAAGATGAATCTTCTATTATTATAATTTTTAAATATTATGGAATGAATTTGATATAATGTTATAGTCGTGGGTAATATTTAGAAATTTTGTAAAGTACGCAAGTTGTTGTACTATATTTGATTAGTCGGGGAATATTCGTTTTAGCAGAGAATATTCGTACAACGGCGCAATCATTGGTGGACCCCACAACGGAATTATTTTCAGAATGAGAAAACGACAAAAATATATTTATGAAAATAACGGCAAAAAATTTTACCGTTAAAACTGTTGAACTACCCTAGTAGTAAAAGTGTACGATGTCTACGCTGGTTGCATAGTAGTACACGGTATTGATTATTGATGCTTACATGAGAAGTCACTTAGTTTTGTTCAATTATTGCTACGATGGTTTTTGCATAGTATCTCACGTTATTGGATTCAATTATTGTTTATTGTTATATATATATATATATATATATATATATATATATATATATATATATGAGTTTTGTTTTATTAGTATTATTAATATAATAAAACATAAAAACTTTTATATAAAATAGAATACTTTTATAAAGTTATTTGTTTTATTAGACAATAATTAGAATGTATTATATTTTATTATGCATAGTGTTTTGCATAGTAAAATCTTTTTATATAAAATGCAGAATACTTTTATAAAGTTATTCGTTTTATTAGATTATAAATAGAATATATTATATTTTATTGTAAACCAATCTGGACTGTTCATGGATGGTTACTATTCATCCATTCTTCTATAAATAAAGCTCATTCCTTCATTATTTCTTACGAATTCAATTTGAAACTCTAGAGAGAGAAACTGAGAGAATTCTTCTTCTATAATCTTAAGCGTATTTCTTTAGAGTTTAAGAAAGCTTTGAGCGTAGTGCAAGTTTCTTCAAGTATATCCCCACCCTACCGACGTAGTACTCTTCTTTATAAGGTAAGGGGTATTTTTTTTTCATATTCATGAAGAGAACTTCATTATTCCATTCTTTATTATTACATTGGAATAACTTTTGTATCTGCGATCTACCCTATATTTGGTGAAATTCTTCCGTTATTCCATTATTTATTATTCTCATTGAATAACCGATCTATCACGAAATACCGCATACATGGTGAAATTCGTTGTTATTCCATTCTTTATTATTCTTGGAATATCCTCGTCATGCGCTTTTTCGCTTCGGACTTGGTTCCGCTTTTATTATTCTCATTGGAATATCCTATCTGTATGCTTTTACACCTACTTCGGTTCCGTTATTTATTATTCTCATTGAATAACTTTTGTCATGTCAAGACCGCATGCATGGTGATTTCTGTTGTTATTCCATTCTTTATTATTCTATTGGAATATCACGCTTGGCATGGTGCGTATTACGCCTAACTTTGAGTTCCGTTATTTATTATTCTGTTGGAATAACTTTGTCATGCAAAAGTACCGCATGCATGGTGATTTCTTTTGTTATTCCATTCTTTATTATACTCAAATTGGTTAAAGTTTTGACTTCTATACTCCATGAAATTAGTGGAATATCCTTGATATTTGCGCTTCATCCAATATCTTTTCATGAAAATATTCTTCTGAGCATTCTAAAATTTTACTCTACAAAGAAGTATCATGTTGACAATTTGGATGTTATTTGTTCCTGAATAAATTAATTCTTGAACTTATTTTATTGAACTCTTATATCATTGTCATCATCCTCATGTTTATATTTTTTTGAAAGTCATCTGTGGCCTGCAGTGCATAGATGGACTTGGTATGATTATGACCAGGGATTATTTGGTGTAATCATGACCGTAATATTACAAATGATGTGGTAAAAGTCATCATTGGCCCGTAGTGCATTGATGGACAGTTGTTGGCATGATCATGACCATTGATGAATACACGAATATCCTTGGCCCGTAGTGCATGGATAATTTGTGGTTGTGATACTAATGAATATCCTTGGCCGTAGTGCAGGGATGATGTGGTTTATTTATTAAGCTGAGTCCCAGAGATAAAAGTGATGAAAAACCTTTTGAATCATAAAAGATAGTAGATTTTATTCTCTACTTGACTCTTTTAATGGATTGTATGTTCCGCTGCAGTTAAACTTGATGTCTATTGTATTTTATCAGTTTAACATTATTGAAGACTAATGATAATTTATTCTGCATTATCTTAGTCATAATATTTCTTATTGGGCTAGTTGAGCTCACCTTTCTTTCCTTTATTCTCTTGAAAATGAGAACGTAGCCGGGACTAGTTGGGGAACGGAGTGACGGTCTAGATGATAGTATTAGTAGTCCTCACTATTCTATTAAATAGTGTGATAATAAATGTAATGAGGACTTATTCTGAGAGTGGATATTGTCTAGAAGATAATATTTGTATTAAAACTCACAGCTCTCTTGTTGTATATTAAAGATTGTATTTGTATTCTGTACTGTGTATTTGGCGACTCAGAATAGGTGATGTATACCTATTTTGGGGGCGTCACAATTGGTAACAAAGCTTAGGGATATGATCTCTGGCTAAGATGTGAGACAAGAACTAGGAGGGGAGAGACGGGGAATTCCTTCGCTAGTATAACCTACCTAAGTTTATTTGGTATTGAATTGGTTGGTAAGAGTATAGAGATAATATGTGATATGTTAATTAACCCTTGTTTTGTTGCAGTATTTGAAAATGGCATCTGAAAATGTTGAGATAAGCAATGGAGCACAGGAGACCGTTGAGTCTCCATAGATCAATAATCAGGACAATGTGCAACAGGATGGCGATAATCCTCCTGTAAACAACAACACTGATCAATTGACAAATGACGGTACGTTTAGGAGCTTTTTAGAATTCATGCAACATCAGGCGAAGGCGGCTCCTATTCATAATGCAGGTAAAAATAATGGCAACCCACGGTCGATCACTGCTAAGCAATTCAAGGAGCTGGGACCACTAGAGTTTTTAGGAAAGCCATAACCACGTAAGGCGGAGACGTGGTTAAAGCAGATCACCAAGATATTTGATGTCTTGGGATGCTCCGAGGAGCAAAATGTTCCATTCGCCATCTTTATGTTGCGTGAAGAGGCAGATTACTGGTGGGAATCTATAAAAACATACCCAGCCTGACGCACTCAAGATGTCTTAGGAGAAGTTCCAAGAGCTGTTCAATGACAAATACTTTCCCGAAAGTATTCGTCACATGAAGGAGGTGGAGTTTATCAAGTTGGAGCAAAACAACATAACCGTGTCGCAGTACAAAGCCAAGTTTGCCGAGTTGTCCCGATTTGCATCTCATTTGGTTGATAATGAGGAGAGAATGACGCGAATGTTTCTAAGAGGTTTGAAACCTGAGATACGTCAATATCTTATCTCTCATAAACTGTGTTTGTATTCAGATGTTGTTAATAGGGCTCGATTATTGGGCGCGATAATGAGTCAACCCAACCAAAAAGAGAGCGCGGTAAGAAAATGATAATACCGGTGATAACAGTCATCAAAGTGGTAACAATAAGCATGGAGGGAATCAACAAGCCAGAAATGGTAACCACTTCGGTGGTAATCATGGCCAAAACAATAAGAATGGACATTTTAAGAAGAGAAAGTTCAACAATGACGTGAAGACGTCGGCACCATCACCCATTTTAAAGGAAGAAGAACGACCACCGGTCATATGTTTCAAATGCGGACAGGAGGGACACATCCGTCCAAACTGTACGCAACAATCCAAAGCGTGTTTTAATTGCGGAAGAGAAGGTCACCTAGCTCGATTTTGTCGTATGGTGAAGTCAAGTCCAGCTGGGATAGTGATGCCAAAGGATGTCCCAGACAAGCCAAAGCCAGAAGTTTAAGAGAGTGCATTTTTTTTTTCGTGATGAGGAACCTGAATAAAATTATCACTGGTATGTTAGTCATAAACTCTTGAGAAGTCTATACCGTGTTAGATACCGGTTCTACTCACTCTTTTATTTCACCTAGTTGTGTTCAATGTTTAAAGTTAACTCCGGAGAAGTTAGACTTTGATATATCTATTTAAACTCAGTTTGGAGAAACCTTCGTTACCTCCACTATTTATAAATCTTGTTCAAATCAACACTTTCACGTTACCTATCGATCTTATATCTTTGAAAATACTTGCCTTTGATGTGATTTTTTGAAACGATTGGTTAACTACTCATCATGCTTTTCGTAAGGTTGTTAGCTTTCATACTCCTAACCAACCTGTTATACAGATTCAAAGTAACCAAACCACTAAAGTCAATCATTGTCATATCAAGCTATAAGTAAAGAGCCCGATCCTTTCGTTGTTGACTTCCTTGTGTGGAATGCACGGAAGCCAGACTTTCCGTAGGGGACGTTGTGAATAACGATGGCAAGTTGATAGGTATTAATGTGATGTGTTATCCAAGTCTTGGATGAGAGTCACAGTTGTGAATGATATTTCTATTGTTAATAAATTTCCTGACATATTCTTGAAGACTTTTCAGCCTACCCCTAGAGCGTGAAATCGAATTTTGTATTGACCCCAGTACAAAATCCAATTCTTAAACCATCAAATATTTTTTTCACCCAAAACGAACGTAACATGCGCCAAAGACGTTGGCTTGAGCTGTTAAAGATTACGATCGTACCATTCAATACCATCGTGGATAAGCGAATGTGGTAGCTGACGCATTGAGTAGAAGATCGTATGCGTTTATGAGTGTGAATATACGAACCTATGTGAAGATAACGAATAAACGAGTAGAATCGACTTTAATCGATAAAGTTAAAGCCGCTCAAACTACACACCAGAAGCTGATGAATGTGAAAAAAGAAGGTTCAAGAGGGCGTTATTCTAGAAGCAAGAATTGATGAAGAGAGGAAATGTCAACCCTCGATTTAATTGGTCCATTTGAAATCCTCGATCAAATAGGAACTGTAGCCTATAGACTCACTTTACCGCCAAGTATGTCTCGTGTTCATAACGTTTTTCATATATCCATGTTACGTAAATATGTGAAAGACCCGAACCACATTATTGAGTTAGAACCGGATGAAATAGCGGAAGATTTAACGTATGAAGAGGTTCCTGTTCAAATCTTGGATAAGAAGGAACATATTCTACGCTCCAAGGTTATACCTCAAGTCGAGTTTTATGGAGGAACCACGATGTTGAGGAAATGACACAGGAGTTAGAATCAAATGAAATCAAGGTATCCTTACCTCTTCGACATACCAGTGTATCGTACCCTAATTTCGAGGGCTTAAATTTCATAAGAAGGGAGATTGTAAGACCCCAACTTTTATGAATAAAGATGAATTTTTTATAATTATCATTTTTAAATATTATGGAATGAATTTGATATAATGTTATAGTCGTAGGTAATATTTAGAAATTTTATAAAGTACGCAAGTTGTTGTATTATATTCGATTGGTCGGGGAATATTAGTTTTAGCAGAGAATAGTCGTACAATGGCGCAATCATTGGTGGACCCCATAACAGAATAATTGTCAGAATGAGAAAACGACAAAAATATATTTATGAAAATAACGGCGAAAGTTTTACCGTTAAAACTGTTGAACTATCCTAGTAGTAAAAGAAATAATATGTCTGGCGTGGTTGCATAGTAGTACACAGTATTGATTATTGATGCTTATGTGATAAGTCACTCAGTTTGGTTCAATTATTGCTACAGTAGTTGCTGCATAGTATCTCACGTTATTGGATTCAATTATTGTCGATTGTTATATATATATATATATATTATATGAGTTTTGTTTTATTAGTATTATTAATATAATAAAACATAAAAACTTTTTATATAAAATAGAATACTTTTATAAAGTTATTCGTTTTATTAGGCTAATAGTAAAAAATTTTTATATAAAATGAATACTTTTATAAAGTTATTTGTTTTATTAGACAATAATTAGAATATATTATATTTTATTATGCATAGTGTTTGCATAGTAAATTCTTTTTATATAAAATAGAATACTTTTATAAAGTTATTCGTTTTATTAGATTATAAATAGAATATATTATATTTTATTGTAAACTAATCTGGACCGTTCATGGATTGGTTACTATTCAGTCCATTCTTCTATAAATAGAAGCTCTTTCCTTAATTATTTTTTACGAATTCACTGAAACTCTAGAGAGAGAAACTGTAGAGAGAATTCTTCTTCTATAATCTTAAGCGTATTTCTTTAGCGTTTAAGAAAGCTTTGAGCGTAGTACAAGTTTTTTCAAGTATATCCCCGTCCTACCGTCGTAGTACTCTTCTTTATAAGGTAAGCGGTATTTTACTTCTGTTATTCCATTCTTTATTATTTTGTTGGAATAACCTGTATACGCGGTCTACCCTATACTTGGTGAAATTATTCATTATTCCATTATTTATTATTCTTTGAATAACTTTGTCTATGCCAATACCGCATACATGGTGAAATTCATTGTTATTCCATTCTTTATTATTACATTTGAATATCCTGTTCACATGCGTTTTACGTCGGACTTGGTTCCGCTCTTTATTATTCATTGAATATCCACATGCATGCGTTTTCTGTGGGACCGGTTCCGTTATTTATTATTATGTTGGAATAACATGTCTATGCGAAGTACCGCATGCATGGTGATTTATGTTGTTATTCCATTCTTTATTATTCTGTTGGAATATCCTGTCGGTACGTATTACGCCTGACCTGGTTCCGTTATTTATTATTCTATTTGAATAACCTGTCTATTCGAAGTACCGCATGCATGGTGATTGTTGGTTGATTTCACAATCAAAGCAAACGTGCAACTATACACTGTCAACAAGTAATAAAGTGATAAGATAGAGAATTCTAATTAATAAATTCCAACTACTTGCACTATATCAATTCAATTTTATTTAAACAACCATAAATTGTGATTTTTTTAAATTAACAAAACTAAATTAAACAATTAAAAGAGATTATTCTAAAAGAAAGCAAATGAACAAAAATAAGATTTGAATGAATGAATTCAGATAAATAAGAATTAAGACTTCAATATCCCCAATTATAAATTATAAACCAATTATCCAATTATCCCAATTATTATGCCTACTGAATTGTTAACAGGAATTCTCAAACGCCAAAAGTCCTTTTTCAAGTGATCAATTGACTTCTATTTAATCCAAATTAATCTTGCTATATTCCTATGCAAAACAAATGAATTAAACTCCTTCAATCCCAATTCCTTATGTGTTACATGCGGTGAACATATATTTCCATTCAATTCACGAACCTAATTATTCACTTTGCAAATAACTAAGTCACACGTTATAATGCTCAGTTCTAACCCTAGAATTCCTCTTTCAATTCCTTCTAGAGTAACAAGGTAATTATTGGCCAAATAATTAATCAATCAGCACAAGGCAAGATAAACAATTCACTTCAACACAAATAATTGGAATAAATCAAATCATTAATTCATAGCTATAAAAGGTTTAATTGAAATCTTAATTAAAGAAATTAGTTCATGACAGAAATTAAAACCAACAATCTTTTGTAAATCATCCTTAAAGAATTACACAAATTGAAAGAATGAAGAAGAAAAAAAAACTCTAAGTAAAATCTTCAATGTCTCCTTGACTCCTTGCTTAGCCTCCAAGTGTGTAGATAGTCCCCTCTTTCAATTAAAATAGCTTTTATATACTCCACTTATCCAAACTTTAGCAATCCAAATCCAAACTTGCTTCAAACAACCTCCATTTAGCAAGTCAAAAAATGGTCAAACGCGTCCTGGTCAACTGACATCACGCCCCGGCGCTGGTACCCAGAAAAATTACCACAATGCCATTTTGTAGCTTAAAATTCCGCAATCGCTCCTATAGCTCCCGACTCTGCAAAACAACACATAAACACAGTAAAGATATTCCTGAATGACTCGAGAATACAACCATTTAAGCCCAAGTATATCCGATTTATGGGTATATTACCCAATCATCAAATACTCCCAAACTTAAATAATTGCTTGTCCTCGAGCAACAAAACATAAAACAACACGAAAAATTAACTACCATGCAAATGCAAACTAACTATATGTTTTTAATTCCAGCAATCCAATAACACACATATATTCATTAGGCCTCAAAAAAATCATAAGAACATGCTAATACATCATGTTAAGGCAGATCAATAATATCCCAACAATCAATAAATCTAAATCTGTTATTACTGATATCTTATGTGTGTGTCCAACAACCATGCTAACCAATGAAAGGCAAAAATATGAAAGATAATAAATTTCTTAGTAGGCATCATACAGTGTAAACATGAGAACTCATCAAATAGGCTTTATTCAACTGAAATCAAACAATTACAAAAATTTAAGGGTCAAAATGGAATACTTATGCTTCTTTTTATATATATATATATATATATATATATATATATATGTGTATGTATATATATATATATATATATATAACAGGGGCTTTTTGCAGTTTTCCCGCTTTATTATTACATTTTTTTTTCATCATGACTAAGCACTATCTTATTCCCTTAGGCTTTTCAGTGTTACCTTAACGAGCTTTCGACCAATGACTCCCAAGCCATTAAGACCTTAGGGCGCTAGGTGTAGAGACAATCCCCTCGGGCTTGGTTACTCAAGTAACAAAGGCCACAAAACTAGACAAGCATGCCACGGTGTTTATTATTATTATTATAATTTTTTTTATAAAAGCTTATATATTCCGAATATTTTTCCCCCAAACTTGAGTTTATGTCTAAATTCAGTCTTCACTAGCCATTCAAATTGTTCCTTCATTTCACTAGCATTCATCCTGTAGAAGTCTATTATCTATCCATTTAATACTTCCTTAGCCAACATGGTCATTTTTTAAAACGTGCTATCCTTATAGTATCAGTGTCAAACAGATAAAGATTTAAATCATGTCAAGAAAATCATATCACTAACTTCACAATCCTTACTAGACTTGTTCATGCAATTTTAATTTCATCATTGGCCCCAAACATATGTAGTCTTATCAAAAATTTGGAATTAACATGCAATCCTAAATGCAACATTTAACCAACAATAACAATTCAAATTATCCACAGACTATTAACAATAACAATCTACTAATGCAAATAAAAATTAACTACCCCCAAACTTATCTAGAGCAATGTCCTCATGCGAAAAATAACATAAAATAAAACAGAGGACTTCCGTGATGAGCTTATGCCTCGGGTGGAGCATCATCATCCTCGCTCATCTCTAGATTGGAAGGGGGGATCACAGTCAAAATAGGAGCAGTGGGGAACTAGCTGAGATTAACACCCGGGAACAGCTGTGCATTCATGGCATTTTGCGTAGCAAACTGGTCAACCAAGTACTTGTAGATAACATCTTGACGTTCAAACAAACGGACATTCTGGGACTCCAGGTTGTAAAACCAGCCGTCAATTTCACGTTGGACCGCTTCAGGAACCACACCACGATGAGCTGTTGAGGAAGGACCATAACTAGGTGTAGCTTGAGGTGGTGGAGCTTGTGACGCTTCAACTTGGGGAATTATAAAACCCAATCCCCTAGGGTGGTTCTCCCCACCTGTCCACACTTTATATCTGCTGATCAACTTGTGGTCCAACACGGGCATTGGCATCTGAATTATCTCATCCGACTTCCATTTTACCCCAAACTTATCACACAAAACGCAGATGAGAGACGAATGTGGTAACCCTCCTGTAGTACCTCGTCGTGACGCTCGGAGAATAGACTGTTGAATAAGGTGACCAACATTAATTTTGAAACCTTTAATTATCTAATATAACAACACTAC
Source organism: Panax ginseng (assembly GCA_020205605.1). Taxonomy (NCBI): domain Eukaryota; kingdom Viridiplantae; phylum Streptophyta; class Magnoliopsida; order Apiales; family Araliaceae; genus Panax; species Panax ginseng. The sequence continues at coordinate 127,682,538 of CM035137.1, forward strand.
TCGCTCCTTCGTGACATGGCTCACATGTGTGCAAGGAATCAATTTAGCGCATAAAAAGGCATACCAAGCCTTTCCATATAAGCTGAGGTGTGATAGAGGAAATGTCATGCTACCCTGTTCATGCATGGTCCATGTAGTTCCCGGTTGATAAAGCTCGCGGATAATTGTTTCATAGTCAGGGCCTTGACTCACAAAATTAGCATACTCGTCGTTGAGTCCTTCTAATGGTAGTTGATAATAACCGTTAATGTCTTCTTCACCAATTTCGACAGTCTTGCCCCTCACAAATACCCCATAGTGGTAGTGCTCAGGCACGTTGGCGTAAAATTCTTTGAAAATGGCAACTACTGCTGGATCGGGTTGTTCGGTGAGTGGAAACCAATTTCTTTCAGCAATCATAACGGCCATGTCCCCGTCGTTGGCTTGATTAGGCCATAACTCGCATTCAGGGATGAGAGATCGGGTAGCCATCTTGTTGTAGCGTTCCTGTGCCTCAGCGAAAATAAACCTTCGATTATCAAATTTTAGTGGAGCAGAGGCGGACCCGGAACCTTCGCCGCGTTGACGCTTTGAAGCCATGTCAAAAATTTTGCAAGAATTTGCATTCATATATATTAGAATTGAGCATAATGCAATTAGAGATATATGTATGCATAACACTACCCCCAAACTTCGAAATGATGGCATGCTATGTGCGATAGTTGGCGGTGTGGGGAAACACATGGTAGTATGGGAGCACAAATTTGACTAAGTAGCCTTATGGTACATTCAAATTGCAAAAGCAACATACGTCACGCTCACAAGGTGTAACATGTATAACAATATGATCCTACGTATGCATCAAAATAATATAGCCCCCCCCCCCACAATAGTGATATAGATGATTGACCGAGGACCCATGCTGTTGTGGAGGTAAAACGACAAGTAAATTCGTTGTGTGGAAATGGTATTGGGGGCATTGAACAAACAATATTAATTCAGGCAAAATATCGAACACCTTATGGGCAATTCATATTTTGTTTTGAATCACACTAGTTTTCTATCAAATCACCTCCTTGGTATTCAATCACCACACATGTATGATATTCCAACCAAAAGTGGTGCACAATCAAACGTGATTCACATGCTGGAAATATGAGATAATCAAAATTAAAAGTGTGAAAATCGGCAGTGTAGATGTAGAGAATATGAATCAAGATGCAAATTAGCTTACCCATCTCACAATGGAGTGTAATTTAGTAACATACCTTTGCGGTAGAGATGATAGATTAAAATTGCTTTGTAAAAGGAAATCCAAATGATATATGTGGAGTTGTGTTTGGTATTGGGACGTTATATGAAGGTTTAAGATCAGTTACCAGATGAGGAGTGGAATCGTGTGAGGAAGTTGGAAGGGGTGGAGTTGGAAACCACGTATTGGAACTTAAATAGGATTCTAATTCTCTTCCACAGCGCTGGGGTGCTGAGATTTGGCTTAGCTAGAGTGTCGGGGTGCTGAAAGTCAGGGCCTAATGACCGCCTCTAGCCTTTGGTATTGTGAATATATTAATCTCATTGTAGCCAAGGGCCTTCTGCTGCAGGGTTTGGTGATGTGTCTTAGCCGTAGGCGCTGAGTTATGTGGGAGCTAGAGCACCGGGGCTCTGCATGTCAGGGATTGCTGTTGAGCCAAGCGCTGGGGCGCTGAGTTTGTGGTCAAATCAAGCATCGTGGCGCTGTCCTCAGTCTTCACATGTGGCCACTGCTACAAACTCTCGGCGTGCTCGATAGACATGATCTGAGAAAAAGGCATTAGGCAAAGCATATACTATAAATAATAAAATGAATGAAATAAAGTACACACAAACATATTAAATGAAGAAAAATGAAACATATTAAACTAAAAAAATTATGGGGTTGCCTCCCTAAAATGCTTTGTTTCAAGTCGTCAGCTCGACCTTGCTACTGTGCTCAGTTGTCCATTGGTTCGAAGAGGTACATGACCGTGGATTGACGTTCGATAGGTCCACTCCAGTAATGTTTAAGTCGTTGACCGTTTACCTTAAATTTGCATTTTAAATTCGGTTCTTTGACCTCAATGTTTTCGTGTGGAGCGACAGATATAATCACGAATGGCACGGATCATCGGGATTTCAATTTCCAAGGAAATAAACGCAATCGTGAATTAAAAAGCAAGACTTGTTGGCCCGGTTCAAATGTCCGATCAAGAATTTTCTTATCATGCCAGGCTTTGACTTTCTCCTTGTAGAGTTTTGCGTTTTCATAGGCATTTAACCAAAATTCATCCATCTCATTTAATTGCAGTAACCTTTTCTCACCCGCTGCTTGTAGATCAAAGTTAAGTTTCTGTATGGCTTAGTGTGCACTGTGTTCTAATTCAACCAGGAGGTGACATGCTTTTCCGTAGACCATTCTGTAGGGTGACATACCTATAGGATTCTTGTAAGTTGTTCGATATGCCCATAGAGCATCGTCAAGACGCAATGACCAATCTTTTCGTGACGGATTGACCACCTTTTCTAGAATTCTCTTAACCTCCCTATTCGAGACCTCCGTTTGACCATTGGTTTGGGGATGATATGTGGCTGCAATTTTATGACGAACCCCATACTTTACAAGCAATTTAGTGAACTGCTTATTACGAATTTTATGACAATTAAATTTTTGGGAAAGGTCCCATTCATTATGTGAATTAAATGAATTTAATTGATTTATTATGTGAGTAAGCTATGAATAGAAGGTCGTTCTAACACTTTGACCTAGAATGTGCTAAATTTTATGGTTAGAATCTGCTACGTGGCACACATCTTCTAGAATTATTTGTTTGAATTTCCAAGACGAAAAATAATTGATTTTTATGAGAAATTTCCGGTCAAATGACACTATTCATCCGCTTCGTCGGGAAAATTATTTTGAAATTTTGAGAAACGCTATTCATGTTATAATATTTTGAGATTAAATATTGATATCCGAATAATATTTTCATTTATGGCAAACACAGCTTTCACTTGGACTTAAACCCTAAGGGTTGAGTATATTAATTTTCGAGAAGGAAATAATATGCGTAGAAGGAATTGTGTTAAGGTTAATGCGAGTGTTATACAAGTATGATACTATTTAGTATCTATGTATAATACGTTGAGTAAATACGAAGTACAATACGATTATTGTACGTGTAGTATACGAAAAGAATACGTGAATTGTACGTGTAGAATACGATTCGTATTATAGGATTAAGATTAAGTCTTAATGAATAAGTCATTTGAGTTGGATTTCTATTAGTCCAATTATTAAATGACCAAGCCCAAGGAGATTAATGAGTTGAGCCCAAGTCAAGGCCCAATGTTTATTTAGTTAAGCCCAATTCATTTAAACCAAACCGTGGATCGAACTGGTGGGTCACCGAATGGGTAAAGCCCATGGGGCAATCCATGGGATGACCCATGGCAAGTTGTGGGCCAGCCTCCTTAGAGTGGAAGCCAAGATATATTTTGGTCACCAAGTATTTTACTTGGTGACCACACATGAATAAAGAAGGAGGTCGAGTGTGTTAAGTCTAAATTACCCTCCATTCTAGTTTCCTATAAATATGAGGCTAGATTGTTTCAATTGAGAGTTTTACAAATTCCAACCTAGGTTATTTGAGAGAGAAAGAGAGTTATACTTATAAATCCTACACTTTGGGAGTTTGATCTTATAGTTTTCCAAGGAAGATCATAAAAATTATTGAGGTAATAATCCTTACCTTTCATAGAATGGGTGGTATATATCTTGTATGAGAGATTAAAGATGACTTATCATAGATTCAATCTCTACAAGTTATGAGATTATAAGAATCATAAGGTTTAATATAGTTTCGAACCATGAAAATATTGTGTGTTGAGATCGATCGTTTATAAACAATTGAACTCTATCAATACGTTATTATATGCATCTTTTTTGGTTAGGATGTAGATATGAAATCCATGGAGTATTCCACGTGATTTGGCTTAGAGAACCCTAGTAACGAAGTTATGGCGAATTTTACGTAATTAGACGTTAAACGTCGAAAACGTTGAATTCCGGATTAGAGGTTAAAAGTTACCGTGAGACTTGAAAATGTTGGTTTTCAATGTCAACACATGAGATAGGGTGATTAAGAGTTGTGGGTTCAAGAATCATCGGATTCTGACTTAAAACGAAGAAAACGAGCATCAACGCTTTAACGCTTATTTAACGCCTAAAAAATGAACTCAATAGTGAATTTTGAGTTATCGATTCAAAAGTGTCAAATTTTTATATGAACACGTAGATTATGTTATTTATGACGTGTAGGCTTTTGAACGGACCAAATCGTGCTTATAACGAAGAAGTTATGGCCCCGGGAATTTCATAAAGTTTTTCAAAATTTGTTGAATCATCGAGGTCCAGCCGCGCTACATGATAGTTAAAATGCCACCTAAAAGATCGACACAAAGAAAGTTGAGTATCGCTAAATGGCACCGCAACGCACCATCGTTTCAGTAGCAGCAAAGTCGATCGAGGCCCAGACATCGCTAATCGCACCACAAAGCGCCAGCCTAGTATCAAGATAGGTCACAAGCAACGCGAAGTTCAAGAATGTTGTTAGTGACTTAGGTTTTGAACTTCATTTGTTCGTGAACCTAAAGGGAAATGTTTGTACACTTCATAAGTGTATTAAAGCTATTCCTATACTACCTATACTCAAGTATATGGTATTGAACTTAGGAGTCGAATGCATGTTAATAAGTTATGAACGATGAACAAAGTTGATACTTTATCAACTATGTCCGAGTCCTAAGCATAACGTTAGTTAATTAACAAACCAGATTTAAGGGTAATAAGTCATGTTGACTTTAATAAAGTTATTAAGTTAACTAAGACTTAGAAGAGAAAGAAGCTTTGTAGGCTAATGTGAACATTTGTTTGATAGCTAATTACAAAGCAGTGCTATGTGAATATATCATGTAGATTCTCAGTAAAGGTCGTGGTCAATGATTAAATTATTTGAAGACGCTTTGAAAGGCAAGTTTTTTTACGCTTGTCTAACTTCCATGTTAGCCAAGTTTTATGTGATTCGCTGAACTCAATTGCAAGACTTGTTTTAAAGAAAGGGTCGATGCCAAATTTTAATTCGGCTAGACTATTCGTAATATATAGATTGATTATGATTCATATCTTTCTATATAAAATGTTAACGCTTATCCTATGCCAAGTGATTGGTACGGATGTGAAGGTAAGGTTTGTCTATGAACAAACAAAATTATTTTTCATCGATTATTCGATGGGCACACGAAGTTTGCCAAAAATATTAAACGAAATACGCTTAATGAATGAGTGTTGATCAACATAGAGTACTATAGGCTGATCACCTAGAAGTGCTCGTAAGTTATCTGATGAACGACCTTAGTGTCGCGGACTCCTTTTCAAGTATGAAAACTTAAAGTTATTGTTCATGGTCTATCGAATTCTGCCTGTAATTCCTAATCTATTCTATACTTTGGGAATTGATGTTATGAAATCATTAAAGTATTATTGATTCATAATACTTCATAACTATTGTTCGCTTATGTCGAAATTGTTATATAATTCATGAATGTGGTATTATCATATCCTTTGTTAAAACTTATTGAAATGTCATGCTCACTTCTCACTTCGTGAATTATATAACTCGCAGCTAAGGATGAACGATCGTGAATGCCAAGAGAGATAAGGGCAAAGCTAAGATGGATGCTTAGGCATTGTGTAATAGTTTAGTAAGTTTGTATGTATTATACATTATGAACAATGAAAGATGTAACCGGTTTATGAACCTGGGAAGGTTTTTTTTACTTTGATTGTAATAAGAAGATAATAATTACATTCATTTTGTTGTATTTCAATGGAATGATTGTATGGATGTTAAGACAAAGGGAGCACCATATGCTCAAGTTGAAGATACCCAAATTTGGGGGCGTCACAGTTGGTATCAAAGCCTTAGGTTATAAAACTTAAGGGGGGGAAAACCTTAGGCTAATAATCTCTCGTAAGGAAGGTAAAGTCCGAGGAATGAAATTCAAGTCCATCAATTAATAAGGTATTGAGATAACTCAAGATCGAAAAGGATTAAAAGATGGAAATTAATCTTAAAGATATTAAATGTGATTTGTGGTTGTACTATTGTGTATTATGTACTAATCAACGTGTTATGTGTTTGTAGATGTCAATTGATAGCTTGATGTTTAGAAACGTGGAAATGATAAGTGAGGATTTAGTGAATCAAGTTGAGATAGTACCAATGCCAGTGGCGGAGGTACCAATAGTTGTACTAGATCACTCAGACATTGAGAAGTACATCTCTGAGGAGGAATACTTTGAGGAGACTATGGATTTAGCATCATACCTTAACGAGATGCTAGATGTGGAGGAGGAAATGGAGGTGACATCGGTTAATACGGTGGTGCCTACTCAAGAGCCGACACCTCTGGATGCAATGAGAGCATTGTATCTACCTGTGTTGGATAGGAATGTGCATCTGCACACAGTAGTAGAGACTCAGATTGAGGAGATAACCGACCTTTATAAGGCGAAGGAATCTATAGAGGTAGACTTTAAGTTAGAGCACGACGAGAAAGTGCTTATGACTGATAAGGCTCGTGACTATAAGGATGAGGTCCTTGAGCTACAGAAGAAACTGGTTGAGAAAGACCAGAAGATAGCTAGGATGTCATACATCCACGAATGCGCTCATGAGGATTTCAAGCTGAAAATTGCTTGTTATTCTATTGAGTCAAGGCAGACTCGACATACCATAAGTCGAGATATAGTGTCGATTCGCAAATCGTAAATATGAGAATGTCGTTCGACAAAGTTAGTAGATCGTTAGATCTTTTTGTATATGGTGGTAGTGACGTAAAGCCCTTTTTTGTATAATTAAAGGGTAGTCTTTTTAAATCCCAATTTTTATAAGGCAATCATGGATAAGATGTAATAGCTTTTTGGCTAAGGGAACATGATGTAAATAGTTTTGACTATGAAAGCATATTTATATAATGAAGTTTTTATTAAATGTGCTTGTTGTGGTATGAATGGTTGTTATTGATTGAGAATGATAACCGAGTAGTTAAATAGATAATAACGAAGCTTTATTTATTTAATCAGAATTATGCCACCGAGAAGGAGACAACGTAACCAAGAGGCCGAGTCTCATAATGAGAATCGGGGGGTCCTAATAACCCTATGCAAGAGTTCGTTAATTTATTAACTACCGATTTAACCAAGTGGGGGTGGGATTCTCAGTAGCTCCTGGTAGTAAGAACAACTACCTTTTAAGGACTTTAAAAGTGTGGGTCCTCCCGAGTTCCGAGGAACGATGGACCCATTAGAAGCCCGACGTGGGTAAGAGAGATTGAGAAGGCGCCAGATAACAAACGAGTGTGAGGCGCAAAAAAGACTTCTTTTTACGACTTTACATGATGAAGGGGGAAGCCAACCATCGGTGGGAGGCTCACCAGGTGGGGCTAGATGTAGAGGTCATTACGTGGAACAATTTAAGAAGGTCTTCTTCAAAACTATTTCCCTACTAAGATGCAGTAGTAGATGGAAATTAAGTTCCTAGAACTTAAGCAGGGGGATATGACGGCCTCAAAGATGCCGCCAAGTTTAACTAATTGGCGAGATTTGCTCCACACTAGGTGGATATAGAGGAGAGAAAGGCGCGCAGGTTTGAGCAGGGTTTAAAACCCTGGCTCTACAGTAGGATATCGAAATTCCAGAGTGCTTCCTACGGGACCATTCTGGAAAAGGCGATAATAGCTGAAGGTGGTGGTGAGGCATTGTCTCAGTACCACAAAGAGCGAAAGATCAAGAGCAAGTTAGAGGGAGGTAGTAAGGCCAAAGTTGCTAGCGAAAGTGGCAACTTGCCAAAGAGAAAGAATTTTAACCCAGGGAATACCAGGGTAAAGCATAGAGATCCCAAATGGAGGACGGAAACATGTAAGACATGCAGAAAGCCTCAAATGGGAGTCTGTTTAAAGGGGAAAGTAGTATGCTACAACTGTGGGCAGGAGGGGCATTTGTCACCCAACTGTCCTAAACCCTAAAAAGAACCAGGGATGTTTTGTCTGTGGGTCAGTGGATCACATGGCAAGAAATTGCCCGAAGAAGGGTTTAGAGGGGAATAAGAGTTCGTAGTAGTGGTAAATTAGCCATTATCGACCAACACCATCGGCGGGTAAAACCTCACCAGACGACGCTTATATGATCGCCCAAGATGCTGGTTGCATCAACGGATGTGGTAGCAGTATCATTCCTACCAATAAGATAAATGCTTATGTATTATTCGACTCGGTGCTACTTGTTCTTTTATAGCATGTGAATTTGCTAAGTTTATTAGGTTTAATCCCCGAGAAGTTACCTATACCTTTAGACGTTAAGGTAGCAAATGAAGAGATAATCCCCATCAACATATTCATAAGGATTGTTGCATAGAAATTAGAGGGAATAAGTTATCGGTAGATTTGGAACCGATAAGGTTAAAAGAATTTGATGTAATTCTTGGTATGGATTGGTTGATTAACCATAAGGCGATAATAGATTGCCATAAGAAAAGTGTAAACCTTCGACTTTCTAAGAAAACCAAGGTAGTGTTCTTCTGTAGTAAATCACCGAGACGCTTTTGTTGTTCTGCTCATGACACACAAGCTAGAAGATGTTGAGAAAAGGGTGTAGGTTATCTATGCCATGTTGTGGATACCCAAAGAGTGGGAACATCCTCGGACCGTATACCTATAGTGCAAGAGTTCGCGGATGTATTTTCTGAGGAGTTACCGGCATTCCACCGGACAGTGGAGGTAGAGTTTGTAATTGATCTGCTACTCGAACGACACTTAGCTTTCAAGGGCACCATATCGGATGGCGCCAGCTTGAGATGAAGGAGTTAATGGTTCAATTACAAGAACTATTAGATAGAAGTACATTCAACCGAAAGTGTGTCTCCTCGGGGAGCACCAAAGGTTGTTTGTAAAGAAGAAGGATGGGTCGTTAAGACTTTGTATTGACTATCGAGAGTTTAACAAGTTGATGATTAAGAATAAATACCCGCTTGCCCATGATCGATGATCTATTTGATCAGTTGAAAGGGGAAAGTATTTTTCTAAGATAGATTTACGCATTGGGGGTATCATCGCTAAAGGTGAGGAAGGAGGATGTACCTAAGATTTGCTGCTCGTAACTCGTTATGGTTATTACGAGTTTCTGGTAATGTCGTTTGGGTTGACTAATACGCCAGCCAAATTTATGGATATGATGAACAGAGTGTTCAAACAATATTTGGACAAGTTCATAGTAGTGTTCATTGATGATATTCTAGTCTATTCTAAGACGTCAGAAGATCATGCAGAACATTTAAGAATAGTGTTGAAAACACTAAGGAAGGAGAAGTTTTATGCGAAATTCATAAAATGTGAATTTTGGCTTGAGCGAGTGCAGTTTCTAGGGCATGTTATCGATAAGGATGACATTTCCGTAGATCCGGCAAAAGTAGAAGCAGTTAATGAATGGGAGAAACCGAAAATGCCAACTGAGGTTTGGAGTTTTCTAGGGTTAGCGGGATACTATAGAAGGTTCATTCCAGACTTTTCTAAAATAGCTACTCCATTGACAACCGACAAGAAAGTCGATGAAGTATGTGTGGACCGAAAAATGTGAGAACAAGCTTTTAGAGTCAAGAAGAGGTTGAGTGAGGCACCCAGATTGTCCTTACCAGATGATACAGGGAACTTTGTAGTGTATATCGATGCTTCACATAAGGATCGGGTTGCGTGGTTTCATGCAAAGATGGCAAAGTCATCATGATGCGCCACGCCAATCAAGGATTATGAAAAGGTCTATCCTACTCATGATTTGGAATTGGCAAATTGTAATTTTTGCCTTAAAAATATGGAGGCATTATCTTTATGGTGAGAAGTGTGAGATATACACTACCACAAAAAGTCCAAATATATCTTCACACGTATGAGTTGAACATGAGACAGAGAAGGTGGTTAGAGTTAATAAAGGATTATGACTGTGATATCTTATATCATCCGGGGAAAGCAAATGTAGTAGCCGATGCGTTAAGTAGGAAGGGTAGAGAGAAACTGTCAATGTTAACAACTCAGAATGAGTTGATAACAACTGATGGCAAGCATGGAGCTAGAAGTTGTTACCGTAAGAAGCTGGGGAAATGTTATTTTCCATGGAAATCCAACCCACCATAGTGGAACCAAGTTAGGGAGTACAATTGAGTAACGAGGAATGCCAAAGCAGACATGTAAGAGGATAGAAGATGAAGAGAAGACTAAGTATAACCTCGATAAGGAGGGATTACTTTGTTTTGAAGGAAGAATTTGGGTTCCGAATGATCCCGAATTAAAGGAAGAAATAATGATGGAGGCTCATAGTTCGAGGTACTCGATACATCCCGGTAGTACGAAGATGTATCAAGACCTTCGTCAGAACTTTTGGTGGCCGAACATGAAGAGGGAGATAGCAGAATACGTTAGTAGGTGCTTAACTTGTCAAAAAGTTAAGGCTGAACACCAACGACCTAGCGGGTTGTTGCAACCATTAAAAATTCCAAAGTGGAAGTGGGAGCACATCACGATGGACTTTGTGGTGGGATTTCCGACAACCAGAAAAGGATACGATGCTATTTGGGTGATAGTGGATCGATTGATGAAATCAGCTCATTTTCTACCAATAGGAGTCAAGTGTAACTTAGATCAGTTAGCTAAGCTGTATGTCAAGGAAATTATTTCCAGACATGGAGTACCTGTTTCAATCGTGTCAGATCGTGATCCACGATTCACATCGAACTTTTGGAGGAGGTTGCAAGAGCAAATGGGAACGCAGCTTAAGATCGAGTACGGCCATATCATCCTCGTATGGATGGTCGAGTGAGAGGACAATTCAAACGCTAAGATATGTTAAGATCTTCATGTTATGGATTTCAAAGGAGTTGGGACGAATATCCGCCATCAGGAATTTTTTGTACAACAATAGTTTTCACGCTAGTATAGGCATGCCGCCTTTACGAAGCGCCAGGCGGAAGGAAGTGCCAAACTCCATCAGGTTGGGATGAGGTGGGTGAACGCTTGATGTTGGGACCTCGAGATGGTACAAACAGATGGCGGACATGGTGAAATTAATACGTACTCGATTAGTTGTCGCCAAGATAGGCAGTAAGAAGTATGCGATCCTCACAGAGAAAAAGAGAATTCGATGTAGATCCTTTTTGTTTTCTAAAAGTATCGCCTTGAAGGGAAGATACGCTTTGGGAAGAAAGGGAAGTTAAGTCCAAGGTTTGTAGGACCTTTTGAGATTTTAAGAAGAGTAGAGAGAGGTAGCTTATGAAGTGGCTTTTACCTCCCCGAGATGGAACGATTCATAATGTGTTTCATGTGTCGTTGTCAAGGCCCTTATAAACCGGACTATAAACACGTAATAGAGTATGAATCTATTCAGATAGAGAAAGACTTGTCCTACGAGGAACTTCCAGTTCAAATTATTGATAGGAAAGAACAAGTTTTAACAAATAAGGTAATACCTTCAGTGAAGGTGTTATGGAGAAACCACAATGCTGAAGAAGCAACGTAGGAGCTCAAGAGTAAAATGAAGGAAGATTTTCCTCATTTGTTTATATAATTATAAGCTAAGATTCTGTGGACATAATCCTTATAAGGGGGAGAGAATGTAACACCCGAGAAAATTGTATTTTTATGACAATTAAATTTTTTACTTGATTATGTGAATTAAATGAATTTAATTGATTTATTATGTGAGTAAGCTATGTGAAGGTCGTTCTATGACCAAGAATGTGCTAACGTGGTTAGTAATCTGCTACGCATTAGAATTATTTGTTTGAATTTCCAAGACAAAATAATTATTTTTCGAGAAATTTCCCGTAAAAACACTATTCATCCATTTCTGTTCGGGGAATTATTTTGAAATTCCGAGAAACGCGTAATGTTATAATATTGAGATTAGCTGGAATATCTGATAATATTTCATTTATGGCAAACGCAGCTTTCAATTTCAGCACTTAAACCCTAAGGGTTGAGTATATTGATTTTAGAGAGAAAAATAATATGCGTAGAAGGAATCAGTGTTAAGGTTAATGCGAGTGTTATACAAGTATGATACTATTTAGTATCTATGTATAATACGTTGAGTAAATACGGTACAATACGATTATTGTATGCGGTAGTAGTATAAAAAGAATACGTGAATTGTACGTGTAGAATACGATTCAGTATTATAGATTAAGATTAAGTCTTAATGAATAAGTCATTTGAGTTGGATTTCTATTAGTCCAATTATTAAATGACCAAGCCCAAGGAGATTAGTGAGTCGAGCCCAAGTCAAGGCTCAATGTTTATTTAGTTAAGCCCAATTCATTTAAACCGAACTGTGGATCGAACCTGGGTCACCGAATGGGTAAAACCCATGGGGCAACCCATGGATGACCCATGGCAAGTGGTGGGCCGGCCACCTTGGAGTGGAAGCTAAGATATAGCTTTGGTCACCAAGTATTTTACTTGGTGACCACACATGAATAAGAAGGAGGTTGAGTGTGTTAAGTCTAAATTACCTCCATTCTAGTTTCCTATAAATATGAGGCTAGATTGTTTCAATTGAGAGTTTTACAAATTCCAACCTAGATTATTTGAGAGAGAAAGAGAGCTATACTTATAAATCCTACACTTTGGGAGCTTGATCTTATAGTTTTCCAAGGAAGATCATAAGAGTTATCGAGGTAATAATCCTTACCTTTCATCTCCATCTCTTTTAGATTTTCTTTTATCTTAGAGAATCATAGAATGGGTGGTATATGTCTTGTATGAGAGATTAAAGATGACTTATCATAGATTCAATCTCTATAAGTCATGAGATTATAAGAATCATAAGGTTTAATATAGTTTCAACCATGAAAATATTATTTGTTGAGATCGATCGCTTATAAACGATTGAACTCCATCAATACGTTAATATATGCATCTTGTTTGGTTAGATGTAGATATGAAATCCATGGAGTATTCCATGTGATTTGGCTTAGAGAACCCTAGTAACGGGTTATGGCAAATTTTACGTAATTAGACGTTAAACGTCAAAAACGCTGAATTTTGATTAGAGGTTAAAAGTTACCGTGAGACTTGAAAACATTGGTTTTCAATGTCAACACGTGAGATAGGGTGATTAAGAGTTATGGGTTCGAGAATCGCTCGATTCGACTTAAAACGAAGAAAACGAGCATCAACGCTTCTTTAACGCTATACTTAACGCCTAAAAAATGAACTCAATAGTGAATTTTGAGTTATCGGATTCAAAAGTGTCAAATTTTTATATGAACGCCAGTAGATTATGTTATTTATGACGTAGGCTTTTTGAACGGACCAAATCGGGCTTATAACGAAGAAGTTATGGCCCCGGAATTTCACAAAGTTTTTCAAAATTTGTTGAATTCAGTATCGAGGTCTCAGCCACAGCCGCCAGATATAGTGTTAAATGCCGCACCGCAAAGACCGCCACACAAAGAAAGTTGAGTATCGCTAAATGGCACCGCAATGCCATCGCACATTTATTAAGCAAGCCACCGATCGAGGCCCAGATATCGCTAATCGGCAATCAAGCGCCAGCCTAGTATCAGATATAGGTCAGTCAGCCAATATGAAGTTCAAGAATGTTGTTAGTGACTTAGGTTTTGAACTTCATTTGTTCAGGAACCTAAAGGGGTAATGTTTGTACACTTCATAAGTGTATTAAAGCTATTCCTATACTACCTATACTCAGGTATATGGTATTGAACTTAGGAGCTGAATGCATGTTAATAAGTTATGAACGATGAACAAAGTTGATACTTTATCAACTATGTCCGAGTCCTAAGTAATAACGCTAGTTAATTAACAAACCAGATTTAAGGGTAATAAGTCATGTTGACTTTAATAAAGTTATTAAGTTAACTAAGACTTAGAAGAGAAAGAAGCTTGTAGGAAGCAATGTGAACATTTGTTTGATAGCTAATTACAAAGGTGCTATGTGAATATATCATGTAGATTCTCAGAAAGGTCGTGGTCAATGATTAAATTATTTGAAGACGCTGAAAGGCAAGTTTTCTTAACGCTTGTCTAACTTCCATGTTAGCCAAGTTTTATGTGATTCGTTGAACTGAATTGCAAGACTTGTTTTAAAGAAAGGGTCGATGCCAGATTTTAATTCGGCTAGACTATTCGTAATATATAGATTGATTATGATTCATATCTTTCTATATAGAAATGTTAACGCTATCCTATGCCAAGTGATTGGTACGGATGTGAAGGTAAGGTTTGTCTATGAACAAACAAAAGTATTTTTCATCGATTATTCGATGGGCACGCGAGTTTGCCAAAAATATTAAACGTAAATACGTTTAATGAATGAGTGTTGATCAACATAGAGTACTATAGGCTGATCACCTAGAAGTGCTCGTAAGTTATCGGATGAACGACCTTAGTGCCGTGGACTCCTTTTCAAGTATGAAAACCGAAAGTTATCGCTCATGGTCTATCGAATTTGCCTCGTAATTCCTAATCTATTCTATACTTTGGGAATTGATGTTATGAAATGTTAAAGTATTATTGATTCATAATACTTCATAACTATTGTTCAGCTTATGTCGAAAATTGTTATAAATTCACGAATGTGGTATTATCGTTATCCTTGTGTTAAAACTTGTCGATAATGAATGATGCTCACTTCTTTTTGATTGTAATTATATAATTACATTCAGCTATTTCAGGATGAACGATCGATGTTAATGCCAAGAGAGATAAGGGGCAAAGCTAAGATGGATGCTTAGGCATCGTAGTAATAGTTTAGTAAGTTTGACCAAGTATTCATATATTATACATTATGAACAATGAACGATGTAACGTTGTCTTTTTCTGAACCCGGGAAGGATTTTTACTTTGATTGTAATAAGAAGATAGTAATTACATTCATTTTGTTGTATTTCAATGGAATGATATGTATGGATGTTAAGTAATTCAAGTTCAACTGGCACCATATGTCTTTGGAATAGTTAACATAAGGGTTTTGAAATTTTGGAAAATCTTTAATGAAGCGTCTATAGAAACCCGATGTCCCGGATGTCTCCCGATTCCCTTCACAGATGATGGAGGGGGTAATTTCTCAATTGTCTCAATCTTCGCTTTGTCCACCTCTAACCCTGCTGCAGAAACCTTATGCCCCAAAATAATCCCTTCTTTCACCACATAGTGACATTTGTCCTAGTTAAGGACTAGGTTAGTCTCCACGCATCGCTTCAACACTAAAATCATATTTTTCAAATATAAGTCGAAACTATCACCAAACACAGAAAAGTCATCCATAAATACCTCCATATTCTGTTTGACCATATCTGGGAAGATCGCCATCATGCACCGTTGAAAGGTTGTCGGTGCATTACATAAACGAAAAGACATACGCTGGAATGCAAACTTACCATATGGGAATGTGAATGTAGTTTTTTCTTGATCCTCCGGGGCTATGGCAATTTGATTGTATCCGAAATATCCATCCAAGAGACAATAGAACTGATGTCCCGCTAACCTATCCAACATCTGATCAATGAACGGCAAGGGGAAGTGATCCTTTCGTTTGGCTTTATTTAACTTGCGGTAGTCCATACATACTTTCCATTCTGTAACTGTTCTAGTAAGGATGAGCTCATTAGCTTCATTCTTCACCACTGTCATACCCCCTTTCTTTGGTACGTACTGTACAGGACTCACCCATGAACCGTCTGAGATTGGGTAAATAATGCTCAAGATCCAACCATTTTATGATCTCTTTTTTCACCACATCCTTCATAATGGGGTTTAGCCTTCTTTGCAGCTCAATGGTTGGTTTTTCCCCCTCTTCTATTAAAATCTTATGCATACAATAGATGGACTAATTCCCCGAATATCCGCTATAGTCCACCCAATTGCTGTTTTGAACTCTCGCAAGACCCCTAGTAGTTTCTCCTTTTGCGTGTCAGTTAACTCCGTCGAAACAATAACTGGTAGGGTAGCATCTTTTCTGAAATAAGCATATCGCAGATGAGATGGTAGTGACTTTAATTCCAACATCGGTGGCTCTTCTATCGAGGGTTTGAACTTTTTACCTTCCATTTTGGGCCTATCAAGGGTGTCAAATGATTGATTGCTTTTCTAGAAGAAAGATGATGTATCTAGCCATTTGACATACTCAACATCATCTTCAATAGCATCATCTTCCATCCCGAGCAAAATAGATTCTAGCGGGTCTTCCGAATAATTTCCACTGAATGTGTGATTAACTAATTCCTCCATGATATCCACCCGCATACACTCACCTTTTTCTTTCGGATAAGACATTGACTTGAATACATTAAAGGTGACTTATTGATCCTCAACTCGCATCATCAAATCTCCTTTTTTCACATCAATCAAAGTTCTTCCCGTTTCTAAGAATGGTCGCCCAAGAATAATTGGAATTTCGCTATCTACTTCAACTAAAACATCTTCAACAATACCTCATGGATATGTAACCGATCGATCCGCCAACTGCCAACTGATATTTGTCGGTCGTGGTGCTTGAAGTCCAAACTGGCTGTAGACGGAAAATGGCATCAAATTTTATTGGCCCCCAAATCACACAATGCTCGTCCCGAAAACTGATTTCCAATTTCACATGGAATATTAAAGCTGCCTAGATCCTTAAGCTTCGACGGTAATTTATTCTGAATGATCGTGCTATATTCTTCGATCAATGCCACTGTCTCGAACTCACCCAATTTCCTCTTTCTCGACAAAACCTCATTCATAAACTTAGCGTAACTCGACATTTGTTCCAAGGCTTCGGCAAAGGGGATGTTGATATGCAGTTTTTTGAAAATATCCAAGAATTGTGAAAACTGCTTATCCAACTTAGATTTCTGAAACCTCTGCGGATACGGTATGGGGGGCATTGTGATGGTTGGTTTTGGTTCTTTCTTCTCTAAGGTCTCATCTTCACGTTTTTCGGTGCCCACAACTTCCTCTATCTCACTTGTTGCGATGTCCCTTTTTTTATTATCCTTGACTGTTTCCTACAAATCCTTTCCACTTCGTAGAGTTACAGCCTTACAATGTTCATCTCTACCCGAATTTTTCTCTGTGTCACTCGGGAGTGTTCCAAGTCGTCGGTTATTCAGTGCATGTGCTATTTGCCCAACTTGATTTTCCAGATTCTTTATCGACGCACCTTGGCTTTTCATATTCAGCTCTACTTGATTCAATTTTTTATCTTGTTCCTCGTTCCTTTTGTCAGAAGCTCTAATGAATTTTTCCAAGGCTTCTTCCAAATTTGATTTCCTCTCTAGTTGTTGTTGAGTCTAATTTTGAAATCCAGATGTGTTTTGCTGTATAGGCGCTTGAGCTTGAGCTTGATTGTTACTCCATGAAAATCCCGGATGATTTCTCCAACCCGGGTTATATGCGTTTTGGTTCGGATATGGTTGGGTAGACCGACTATAGCTCCCTACGAACTGAGCTGATTCAGAATTTATGGCACATTGATCCGTAGCATGACGCCCAATACATAATTCACAAACCATCGCTACCTGTTGTATGGATGGTGGACTCTATGTTTCAATTTTCTTAGCTATTGCGACCACCTGTGCTGCCAATGCTGTCATTGGATCCACTTCAAACTTTCCTGGTGTTTTTGGAGGGTTAGACCTAGTCATGGGCCACTGATAATTGTTATTGGCCATTGTCTCTAACAGCTGATATACCTCAATAAAATTTTTAGACATGATCGCTCCACTTGCTGCTGCATCAATACTGGCTCTTGTGGACGCGTGCAACCCATCATAGAATATTCCCAACTGCATCCACTGTGGAATTCCGTGATGTGGGCACTTACGAAGCATATCCTTAAATCTTTCCCACGCCTCATATAACGATTCTAAGTCGAACTGTGCAAAGGTGTGAATATCATTCTGTAGTTTTGCTGACTTTGTTGGTGGGAAAAATTTAGCTAGAAATTTTTGAGCTAAGTCGTCCCAAGTTGTGATTGAACCAGGAGGCAAAGAATGTAACCAACCTCGAGCTTTATCTTTCAAGATAAACGGGAACATCCTCAATCTTACAACATCTTCCAATACATTGTTGAATTTGAAGGTGTCGCAAACTTCCAAGAAACTCAATATATGCTCATTAGGATCATCTATCGAACTACCCCCAAACTTGCATGTATTTTGTAGCATCTGAATTGTTCCCAGTTTGATCTCAAAACTATTCACATTGATCGTCGGCCTCCTAATACTCGACTGAATATCTGTGACATTCGGCATGGCATAATCCCTAAGCGATTTTTATTTGTCTCCTGCCATGTTCACTGGAATTTCTTGATCTGCCAGAATTTCTTCAACAGGTGACCCTGCACTATTCAACTGCAATTTTCGGAACTTCCTTTCGATATCGTCCGTATAAGGAAAAAGTTCCTTTTTCGCCCTTGATCTAGTGTGCATACACTCGTAACGAATTCCTGCAAATACAAGAAGAAAAATAAGTAACATTTAAATTAAGACCGAATTGATTATAACTAATATGGAATTAATATTAATAACAAATTCCCTAAGAATTCAAGACTAAAAACTTGTTGATTGATTTCACAATCAAAGCAAACGCAAAGTATACACTACATAACAAGTAATAAAGTGATAAGATAGAGTGTTGATCCCACGAGAGAATTCTAATTAATAAATTTCAACTACTAGCACTATATCAATTCAATTTTATTTAAACAACCATAAATTATGATTTTTCAAATTAAAAAAACTAAATTAAACAATTAAAAGAGATTATTCTAAAAGAAAGCAAATAAACAAAAATAAGATTTGAATGAATGAATTCAGATAAATAAGAATTAAGACTTCAATATCCCCAATTATAAACTATAAACCAATTATCCAATTATCCCAATTATTATGCCTACTGAATTGTTAACAGGAATTCTCAAATGCCAAAAGTCCTTTTCCAAGAGATCAATTGACTTCTATTTAATCCAAATTAATCTTGCTATATTCATATGCAAAGCAATTGAATTAAACTCCTTCAATCCCAATTCCTTATGTGTTACATGCGGTGGACAGATATTTCCATTCAATTCACGAACCTAATTATTCACTTTGCAAATAACTAAGTCACACGTTATCATGCCTAGTTCTAACCCTAGAATTCCTCTTTCAATTCCTTCTAGAGTAACAAGGTAATTATTGGACAAATAATTAATCAATCAACACAAGGCAAGATAAACAATTCGCTCCTATAGCTCCCGACTCTGCAAAACAACACATAAACACAGTAAAGATATTCCTAAATGACTCGAGAATACCACCATTTAAGCCCAAGTATATCCGATTTATGGGTATATTACCCAATCATCAGTGATTTCTTTTGTTATTCCATTCTTTATTATACTCAGTTGGTTAAAGTTTTGACTTCTATAATCCATGAAATTAGTGGAATATCCTTGATATTTGCGCTTCATCCATTAAATTTTTATGGAAATATTCTTCTGAGCATTCTTAAATTTTACTCTACAAAGAAGTATCATGTTGACAATTTGGATGTTATTAGTTCCTGAATAAATTAATTCTTGAACTTGTTTTATTGAACTCTTATATCATTGTCATCATCCTCATGTTTATTTTTTTTTTGAAAGTCATATGTGGCCTGTATTGCATAGATGGACTTGGTATGATTATGACCATGGATTATTCGGTGTATCATTACCGTAATATTACAAATGATATGGTAAAAGTCCTCATTGGCCCGTAGTACATTGATGGACAGTTGTTGGCATGATCATGAGCATTGATGAATACACGAATATCCTTGGCTCGTAGTGCATGGATAATTTGTGGTTGTGATACTAATGAATATCCTTGGCCGTAGTGCAAGGATGATGTGGTTTATTTATTAAGCTGAGTCCCAACGATAAAAGTGATGAAAAACCTTTTAAATCATAAAAGATAGTAGATTTTATTCTCTACTTGACTCTTTTAATGGATTGTATGTTCCGCTGCAGTTAAACTTGATGTCTATTGTATTTTATCAGCTTAACATTGTTGAAGACTAATGATAATTTATTCTGCATTATCTTAGTCATAATATTTCTTACTGGGCTAGTTGAGCTCGCCCTTTCTTTCACTGTTCTCTTAAGGAAATGAGAATGTAGCCAGGACTAGTCGGGGAACGGAGTGACGGTCCAGATGATAGTATTAGTAGTCCTCACTATTCTGTTAAATAGTGTGACAATAAATGTAATGAGGACTTATTTTGAGAGTGGATATTGTCTAGAAGACAATATTTGTATTAAAACTCACAGCTCTCTTGTAGTATATTAAAGATTGTATTTGTATTTTGTACCATGTATTTGGCGACTCAGAATAGGTGATGTATACCTATTTTGGGGGCGTCACATTTATAACCTATCAGCTCTGATACCAATCTATAACACCCTGAAATCTGGTCTATTTTCACATTCGGATTCCGTACGTCACGGTCCCATCTTCTTCCAAACATACATCATTATATAGCTAAGTATAACAACATACATCCTCAAATTCCAGGTTCTAAAACCTTATAACCTTTTCCATTACAAATAATGATAAGTACATTATTATTTACATCTTATACAAGTGACTTTTATCCGCCACCAAGGATACGTAATCGTTCATTAAACTATTCTATAGTTTAATTCTACCATTCTATATTACAAGTCTTCGCTTGATCTTCACGCTCATTCATATAATGAATGGTACTTCTTCTGGACACCGATCAGCTTGATCTTTATGGGATCCTTAAGTTCTTTCTAACATCGTTCGCTGAAAATGTTTTTATTTAAAGCAAGTGTGAGCATTCAATTGCCCAACAAGTCATAACAGTTGAACCAACAACTTTAAGAATTCAAACATTCTTTTAAGACCTCAATAACCGAACAAAGGTTATGAAGAAACTTGAATAATAAGAATAATCTCGATTCCAATCATTTTAAAACATTAGACACATTCACTTTGAAATACTTTCATTTTTTACTCTCTTTCATACACATTCTGTCTGGCTAGAATCAATAGCACAAACTTAATAATAACGGTTCATGTATAAACAGAACATTCTTTTATTGAACAGTTCAATCAAAGAACAATTCATCTCATAAAAACACCAAAGTGTTCAAATTATTGCACAAGGCCTCATACGTTCTACCACCTTGCACAAATATCACACATTTGCACATAGACAGAACTTCTCAAGTTCAACATCTAAGAAGTTTAAGAAACTAGCATTCATTTAAAATATGAATGAAGTTAGGTAACTTGCCTTACACACAGCTACAACTTATAGTTTACGCTGAACTGCTCATTCCAATTCCTATGTAGAACATAAGGAAATAACACATAAACTAATTAGTCATATACTTGAATTTATGCATTGGTTTACTTAACTTTACTTCTTAGGGTTCGGGCTCTTACAAACTAAGTTTACGTGACCAACTTCCTTTACCGGTTAACGGCTTCATGACATACGGAGATGTCTTACTCAATACGTTCATCATCTTTTATGATTTACATTCTTATCTTCTTCTTATAACTTCTCTAGGACTCAGCACACATCATTTCTCTGCTAGTAGTCCATATGGTACTCTGAGTGGTTTCCCACAAACAACCAACAAATAAGTTCCCATCTCATCTACACTGCCCACACAGTGAGTTATATCAGTTGCCAGTTTTGTATATACCTTCCCTCTCTGAAGGAATTGTTTAGCCCAGCTCCCATATGTCAACCATCAAAGGTTACAATTGTACTACAACCTGACTTATCTTAACTTATCCGAACCATTAAACTATAATGTTCGTTAAGTCAAATTCTTATTCCTTATTGCTTTCTGGCAACTAAATGCCATACCTCATGATTTATTCTTATCGTCCAAGTCATACAGTTCTTTGTATACTGAGAACGATCATTCCATATTCATTCTATGCATTTATAGCATTAACTATTTTACATTACCTTATTCTTAACTTATAATGTCCGATTAATTCGACTCGGAACGTCATCCAAGTTATAAACATTAACTCGGCTTATTTTACGTTATATGTACTTGTCTTTAATTCAGCTTCTTCACCGTTCACAGGTTTAATCATTGATCTTCATTACCTTACGGTCAAACCATACACGGGGTGTAGGTTCTACCCGTTTAATATTCATGTACACTTAACCTTCACATCGGTTCAAGTGTTCAACGCTTACATTTCATTCTTACATTCTCCATCCTACTCACATTCTGCTTTCATTAATCGTCTTACCGTTCGCTACGACTTTCTTGATAATTCATATCTTACTTACTACTTTTGTCAACGTCTAAGTCATACAACCAATGTATACTTAGAACGTTCGCCCGACGTGAATACGATTCACGAGAATCAATTACGTATTCAACGTTTACGTTGTTCATCTCTTAATCTCTCATTGAACCATTATCTAAGGTTTTAATTGCTTTCATTCATTACTATCACCTGAACCCCATGTTCATTATTCTTTCTTAATATTGAAGCCATACGATTCGTTGTATGCTAAGACCGATCGATCATCACAACAACGTTGCGTTCACAACATTTATACACTTTACATTAACTCGCATTACCATGACATAACATCGAAATGTCATTCATTACCCTTGTCACTCAACGTCTAAGGAATCACAATCACAGTAATTCCCCACATTTGTTTATCTCGACTACGGTCCCTGGACATATGTTCCGTAACCCGCACCTACAATCTTTGTCTTTTAATCCCGTTTAATCTTTTTGTTCAACCTTTACTAAAGATTTAAAACAATTGATTAAGTGTTACATTAGGTGAACTACATGTTCTTATTTCTTTCTTGCACATCCCCCCCAGTAATTGAGCACT
Organism: Panax ginseng; assembly: GCA_020205605.1. Lineage (NCBI taxonomy): Eukaryota > Viridiplantae > Streptophyta > Magnoliopsida > Apiales > Araliaceae > Panax > Panax ginseng. Next base: position 127,705,515 of record CM035137.1, read on the forward strand.
TAAAAGCTCATCACTAGCTTTTCCCCTGCACCGGCGCTGCGGCGCCATGCTTCTTCCTTTACTTCACGCTGCAGCGCCACTCTGCAGTGTCAAACTGTCGAGGCTGGCCCTGCGACGCCACTCTCTTCTCAAATTCTCGCGTTGCGGTGACACTCAACAGTAGCTGATGGCCTGGGCCTCGCGCTGCAGCGCCGCCTCCCAAGGCTTGACTGGCGCTACGGCGCCGAGCACAAAACCTACAAAATTTTTCTAAGTCTTAGAAATTGCTTAAGACGCTTACTTCCCGATTCCATAACTTATTCGTTATAACTCGGAACGAGGTCGTTCTAAAGCCATTCTCTTCCTTATCTTGCGTACTTCGATTACCCATGGACAAAAATTTGTTCTGAATCCATTAATATGCCATTCAATTAGCTTAATCGTCACCCTTTGTTTGTTTTATATTTTCAACGTTCTTCGTTCGTTTGTCCGTAACTCGGTCATCCGAACTCGGAACTCGTTCGTTCTTGAGTCCATGACTCACATTTTTTACTTTCTCTTATATTCTTATGAAACCCTACACGTTTGGGTTCATTTACAAACTTTCTATTTCTCGTTCTTCTTTTATGAAATTTTTGCCACAACTTCGTTATAGCTCAGTTTTAATCCATTTTTCATGAACGTTCCTAACCAAGCAATAAGCAACTAACTTATATGCGATGGTTTTAAACTTGTCCATCAACAACAATTATCCTACGATGGTTTTAAATTTGTCCATCAACAACGTTATTCGCGTGTTCTTTGCGTTCTTCATTCGTTCTTCATTTCTAATCGATATTTTGATTACGATTTTACTTTTTCTTGGAATTTGATGTTATAAAACACCATTCCTTACTTATTTCACTGAATCGTTCATATGATTCATTCGGATCGTTCAAATTCATTTCGAATCTTATATTTCCTTAAGAAATTTTTAACATAAACTTCAAATTTCTTATTTCTTCTTTTCTCATGATTTCAACCATATGAAATCATTCCTAACATCTTTTACTTCTTATTCTTATTAATCTATGTTTTTAACATATAAACTTAAAGAAAATTATCTAGAAGTTAGGTTTTCGGATTACCTTTCTTCTTTAATCTTCCTCCGTTGGACAAAGTGTGCACTCGAGCAAGCTTTTCATCTTCATTTTCCTCTTCTTCCCCATCCGAAATCTCTCTCTCTCTCTCTCTCTCTCAAAAGTTGTAGGATTTTCAAAATCCCAAAACAATAAAGTTAGCTTCCTATTTATAGAAAACCAAGGCTAGGGGTATTTCAGTTATTTCGCCCCAACCTCCTTACTATTTATTACTTAAGCACTAAGTTTACTTACTCATTAAGTTTACTTAGCCCTTAAGTTTACTTAACCCTTAAGTTTACTATTTCTACCTCCTTACTATTCACGAAACATAGCCTATAAGTTTCGTGGTTACGTCTTTCGGGTTTTGTCCGATAGTTTTAAAAACTGCGATTCTCGGAATCCAAATATTTTTTGGATATATCGTCTTTCCTTTACCGATTAACTTTTACGTATTCTTTGGATTTCTGAAAAACTAAAAAACACTTTTTGGTGTCAAGCATTTTCCCCTAACGTAGCTAAACGAATGAAAAGTACATAACAGTACTTTTTGTCATTTTTATTTTGTTCGATTTCTGCACGTTTTTTGAGAAAAACTTTTATCGGTTTACATAAATTTTCACGATATATTATCGTCAACTCTTTTGACAGAATGTAATTTGGACATACCGAACTCTCGGAAAGGCTTAGGTTATTCAAACCCTAACCCTTAGGGTTTCGTCGGGTGAATAGTGCCTATTTCGTCTTTGTTCCAGGAAATATTTTGTTCCCAGAAAAATTTTATTTTTGTCTTGAAAATTTTTACTCGTTCAGTCTAGCTCATAGCCAGAATCCTCTCGATTAATAATCATTCTAGGTTCTAGAACGATTAATAAACACATAGAACAGAATAATATTAATAAAAATTCATTTTATTAATAACTAATTCTTTAAATCTTAAATTCTGGACAATCCGAATTTTTGGGTTGTCACATCATTTCTGTCTGTACATATATACTTATTTATGTATATATTTATATATATGGACTCACATTATCGAGTTATGCCTCGATCGCCTGGAGTTTACTTCGTGGCGGTTGATCGTTTTTACTATTTTATTTACATTTAGTCCCGCTTGGAGTTTACTTCCTAGCGGTTGATCGCATTTATTGCTTTATTTACATTTTTGACCCCCCATGGAGGTGCTTCATGGTGGTTGATCATGTATCTATATATATATTTATCGCTTTTATATATTTAAATTTCTTATCCCCCATGGAGGTGCTTCGTGGTGGTTGATCATGTCTATATATATATATATATTTACTGCTTTTATATATTTACATTTCTGATCCCCCATGGAGGTGCTTCGTGGTGGTTGATCATGTCTATATATATATACTTATAGCTTTTATATATATAACTGCTTACTGCTTTTCATATAAACTGCGACATCATGTGAGCCTAGGAATCATGGGATCACAGATTCAGTCCACTAAATCTAGATTCGGTTCCCGTGATGGACATTTTTAGCTGTAAGCAGCTTGTAAATTATTCACGATGTTTGAATCTCCTTAGATGGCTTTCATGACCATGAGGAGTTCGGCACTGTTATATTATTTTCTCAAAGATGTTTCGCATCTCAAAAATAAAAGTAATCAAGCCGAACATTTAATAATAAAATGGAAGTATGAAAAGGTCTCAACTACTATTAATCACATGGTTTGAAAAACCTATTTTACAAAGCCTCACTGCTATATCATATTTAAAACTGAATTTTTATATAAATTCAAACCCTTTGTATATAGGTGCGAACAAGGCCTCACACTACTTCCGAATAACAACACATTGACCCCCCCCCCCCCCACACACACATTCATATAACAGTTTCTTGAAAAGTGGCGGTCACCGTGGTAACACGGATGTCGGGGGGTGCCTAACACCTTCCCTCTTCATAATCAAGCCCCCGAACCCAAATGAATCTCGGTTTCACATACCCGTTTAGCAGTGTCACATCACTAGGTCAATGTGCAAACCTTTTCTCGATTACGTTGGTGCAACCAGTTAAAAACACCAACAGGTGACTCTTACAGTCAAATCGTCGACATATACATGTCGGACCTTTTTCACTTGTTTTTTCAAACAAATCTCACATAATATGAGAACACCAAAGAACAAGAACAGAAAAGGGACAAATAAAAATCCCGACGTCGACAGGTGGCGACTCCGCTGGGGAAACTAGTAAGAGGGTTTAAGTCGCTACTACAAGCTTTTCAAAACTGTTATACGCTTGTGTGTGGATGTTGCATTTACATTTTTGATGAATGTATATGAATGCATTTTACTTACTACATTGTACTATATCTATCTGTGATATTAGTGCTTCGCATATGTCATCATTTTCATAAACGGTGGGACATTGTATGTGAATGTATGTTATGTGGTTCGTCCACCAGGAGGCTATCCTGTCGGTGTTTGATTACTGGACTTGTAGGGAGACTAATTCCAACGAGGCTCAGGAAAGGCACCACCCATATTCGCTCCAGTTGAAAGACCGGATTAACTTCCCGTCAAGTAGATTGCGATGATCTGGGAACCTTCATGCCAAAAAGCCGTGAGAGTAAACCTAAGATAGGTCAGCCTCTGATAATCCAAATGCGGAGGAAAGTCTCTTCATGCTTTCCATTTTCGATTACTTGTAAAAGAATTTACTTGTAAATATCATTTCATGTCAATCCATCGTAATTGAAAATATGAAGAAATATGTGCACATGCATATTTAAAATTAGTGTGCTATCCTATATTACAAAACAGCTAACATCCGTTTTGCAGGATAATATTTCTAACACGGATACCTCACATAGCATTTAAACATTTACATTATCCCTAAGACTAGACTACATAAGTTTCTATAGGGAAATAATTGGGCATGTTACTCACTCATTATCCAAAAAGGCCATGAGCCTACAGCCAATCATGTCTTCATCTGACAAGTCTAATCCTGTTTCTCGCGAAGAATTTAACGGATTAAGTAAACAAATTATAGATTTGTCTATTCTGCTTAAAGAATTGCATCAGTCTACTCAGGGCCCAAAGATGCCTACACATACAGAATCCTCTGCACAAGGAGGAACTCAAGGTTTGGATAAAACAAATCCGGAACCTCAGTTGGATACGACCAACAAAGACCCTGAAAACACCAATCTCAAAGGAGATCCAGACACCAGTGATATTAGGAAGAAGGTCCTTCAAATGGAAGAAACCATCCGTTCTCTCAAGGGGATTGGAGCACATGGAGTGTTTCACATGCTGACCTTTGCATATTCCCTAGTGTTCATTATCTAGAGAAATTTAAAACCCCTGACTTTGAAAAGTAAGACGGATTAGGGGATCCTTACACACATTTGAAAGTGTTCATTGGAGAACTTGGATCTTATACAGAAAACGAGAAGCTCAGAATGCAGCTGTTTTAGAAGAGTCTAACTGGAGAAGCCCGTTCATGGTATACCAGATTAGACAACTCAAAGATCCATAGCTGGGAAGAGCTAGCTCACGCCTTCCTTACTCGGATGTGACTTCTAGTCTTAGATGGCTCTGGCCGGTATCGATTCACGAGGTCAAGAAATGCCCAATCGTCTTTTCGAGAGTATGCTCAAAGGTGGAGGCGCCTGGCTGCTCAAGTTATTCCCTCTATGATGGAATAAAAAATGGTCATGACCTTCATAGACATACAAGAAGCTCCTTTCTATGAGAGAGTATTAGCTGGTATTGGCAAATAATTTTTTGAAATGATCAAACACGGAGAGATGGCTGAGATGGGGTTGAAGTCAGGAAAGATTCAAGACCTAGCCGCTCTTAAGGCAGTTGTTGAGCACATCCAGTCTGGAACTTATGGAAATAACACAAGGAGGGTCCATAAAAAGAAAGAGGAGGATGTTTCCTTGATACTACAAGGTCAAAAAGGCAATCAGAATATGCCTATACAGAAGAGAAACTACTCCTCTTTTCAAGCACAGTCTTCAAATCCTCCATTGCCTAAAGGTGGAGAAATAAAGTGCCCTCGAACGTTCACACCCTTAGGTGACTCGCTGGAGAATATTCTTACTCTTCTGACTACTCAGAAGAAAATCACATATCTTCTTCCACCAACTAACCCTAATGGAAGGGGTTTCAATGCTAGTCGGAAGTGTGCTTATCATTTCGGGGCACCTAGACATGATACTCAAGATTGTTGGGCCTTGAAACACAAGATCCAAGATTTAATAGACAATAGTGAGATCATGGTTACCAAACCAGATCAACCTCATGTGCAAGACAACCCTCTTCCTCAACACAAAGAAGAAGAGGTCAATATGATTAGTTGGAGCAGTGGACAGTGTTCCAATTTTAACGATGAATCATCCCAAACCATCAAAGACGGTGTTGACAAATGGGATTATGCAAAGTTTCATTTTGTGATGGAATAAAAGATGAAAGCTCTTTGTAAGCAAGTTGAACAATTGGCAGAACTGGTGATCCATCAGCATCAAGTCACATGCCAGTTAGTCAACCAGGAGCATGCCTATCTCCTTCATTTTGTTATGAATGCTCCATCATCACCTTCAGAAAGTGAAGCACTGGAGGACAAGGTTGCAAATAGAGCAAGTGCTAAAGCCCATCAGGATTTTTCCAATAGGAGGGAGTTTACATTCCTGGGCCAACCTATGGAGGAGATATTTCAGATGCTAATTAACAAAGGAAGAATCACCTCCCTTCTACCTCCAATTAATCCCCATTCAAGACGGTCCAACTCTGATGGAGTATGTCAATATCATTCACATTCTCGTGGTCACAACATAGAAGAATGGTGGGCACTCCTCCACCTTATTCAGAATTTAATTGATAGCGGTGTCCTGCAACTGGCAGACGATGACACTGTGCTACTCGAGAGTGGGAATACCTGTCCTATTAAGTGGAAGGGGCTAGTAGCAGTTATATCCTTTGAGACTGATGAGGCTATCGGGCCATTTCTCATACAAGCAACTCAACTCAAAGGTAGTGACAATCCTTTGAAAGTGGCTGCACCAGAGCCAATTTTCTTACCATTCAGACCACAGTATCCTGTTATCAACTTACAAAAAGTCCAATGGAATTATGGAGAAGTTGAAGGATCGACGTCTCATACTACTGCTACAGTGTCGAAGGAAAATCCACTGTATCTTCCTCAGAGGGTGATGAAGCCTACCATAAAAGAAAATGGGAAGATTCCTATAGAGAAGATTGAGAAATTCCTCCGCACTATGTGTGACACCCCCGAATTTGGGTCTTCTGACCCCGGTTCGGTCTCACGATAAAATACTAATATCCACCTCTAAACAACATACGATAACTAAAATGCAAAAAATAATAAATGTACGTCATTCATTCAAAAGGTGTTACTATTCCCAAAATACGATAACCTTAATATAATCTTACAAAAATACCCTAAAATAAACATTAGGGTTCATATTACATAATAGTAATTTAAACTAGGCATAAGGTAAAGTCTGCTCCTTGCCACTATTCTACATCTTTCCTTTACCCTTGTCCTTCCCTAAGGTCTTAGGCTTAGCTGCAATATAATTCATGATATAGCAAGGATGAGCAACAAGTTTTCTCAACAAGTTTAAATACAATAATAAGGATATATCATGATGAATGGAAAAATATCTGGCAATGGATTCAACAATATGAATATCTGAAGGATTTAACAATATGAATATTATAAGCAAAGATAATGAATACTTTTAGAATAACTGCTAGTCAAGTAGACTTTGAACTATAACACTCCAATGGAATCAATAGCTAATTGACCCTTTGGTTACTAGCTACAGAATATGTACTTGATGGGATCAGCCTCACATACACTATGTATATGCATAACATTTAAATCTGCTCTTTGTATCTTAGATTAGATACCTGGGGTACTCCCCTATCATAGAAGGGGTGTTCTTTCAGTCTAAGAATCCTTACCATCAATTGGTTTGGATAGCTTTTATAAAACCTCATACACTTGTCTGACCGAACAAAGGTTCAGACTCTATCTAACACAGTTCAAGAATTATTAAACTTTAAATGATGTACAAGTCCAAGACTGTACGAAATTAAGTGCACTAAGTGCGAATATCAATAATATCGATGTGGAATAATTGTAAAGTAATTAAACCACTTAATAGCATGTTTGGAAATAAGATTCAAGCTTAAATGAATAACTTTCAAATCAACAATAACCTGCTCAATACAATATGAGAAGGATATAAAACTTTTACAAATAAAGTTGTGTAAGTTAGGAAACTTGCAACACAATAAAAATAGTGTTCGAATACTCGCTCAATATAAATTTGAGTGAGATTAGGAAACTTGCACAATAAAAGTAGGGTTCAAGGAACTTGCACAATCAAAGAGTGAAGTTTAAAGAAACTTTCTCAATAATATTTGGAGTAAGTTTAGGGAACTTGCCTGTTTGCTCAGCTACAATATAATACTAGCTTTAACTAACTCGCGTTGAAACGACCTAACATTAACAAGTTGGTCTTTCAATTAGTATGTGTAAACTAATATGCGTTTACACTTACAATAATCAAGTCTTCACATAGCATGCTTGTAACGACCCCAAATTTCATACAATATAATTCTCAACTTCGGTCATTAATTACACATCTACCTTTTGATTTTACATCATTATTCGATGTTAAACTTTATAAAATGTGAAATAATTTAAACTTTTATATCTTTTTACTTTAATTCCCTGAATCAAAACCTTTATTATATACATATCTTTGAATCAATCTTATTTTATGATTCACTTTATCACTATTATTATATAAAATTTTACATTTCAATCCCATAACCTTTACATAGCAGATAACTCTAACTTTAGCTTTACAACTCAACATAAAACTATACATCATAAAACATTTAGTACATCTCATGAATCTTAATCATGGTATTAAGAAATAACAACTTTAGCTAAAATATTAATCTTCGTGTATTATTTCTGATCCACGTCATTCAAGTAGCACATAGTGTTACCTTCAATCCTTAACCTGCAAAAATGGTTATTTGCAAGGTTGAGCTCGACAGCCCAACAAAATCTAACAGTTTTCATGCATCACGTATCACATAATAACATGCTCAACATATATCTCATAAACATTGGAATAACAAAACATACATGTTATAGTTCATATAACAAGTATAAAGATTGAGTTCTTTACTCAATCAGCATGCTTTACTCAATCAACGTAGTCATAAGTTGACTTTAACATTTCATACATTCAACATATATATAATACATCATGCTCTTTGCAATAAAGATTTAAAACTATTAATCACCAAGTTCACATAGCAAATAGGAACTGAAAGACTTGCCTTGATGGTTGTTTACCAATAACAGTTTAACAGCTTACAGTTATCTGCACTTCACGTGCCCTACACAATTATATAATCATACACATCAACTATTAGTCACATAGCAACGCATAGTAGTTGTAATGTAAACTTTACTCTACATCTCATAATCCTTCCTATTATATATACACAATGTTCAATTTTATTGTGTTAACTTTCGACTTATCATCACTATATTTTCAGACTCAAGTTCATTCAAGTGTTTAAGTCTTGCTAGGACTACTTATTGGTTTTATATGAACACTATTAAATATCTTATAATATTCATTTCATTTGATTTAAAACACTCTTTACGTTCATTATCACTTATCACGGCATTTCGACGTTTATCCGTCACATGCCCGATTTGTCTCTCTTGTGTGTGCTTAGTATGCATATACAACTTATCTAAAACATCATTTATTAATGTTAATCATCATTATATTTACTAACATTCATGTTCTATAACTTAGAATAACATCTTTTATCGTCAAAAGCAGTACACTTGCATACGTGCATGCCCGACGCCTTCTGATTGCCTCCAAAAACACAATAGTCCTAAAGATGACAATTTTAACCCCTGTTACATACCTAAAATTGAAACTCTTAAAGAATAAAAGTTGTAGGTCTATTCGTCCTCGTTTCGGATCATCTTGAATCACCTCAATCGGAGTTCGTATAAAAATGTTATGGTTGTTTTACCAAGATATGTTAAAGTAGTCACACTTAACAGACATTGGGCGTGGCCGCTCCCCTTTCCTTCAAAAATCCAAATACGCTTATGCTCTCACAGGCAACATGCCCGCTCTCTACTTACAGCCCGATTACGATTTTATGATGTTTGTACTTCAAATCTTCATAACTTCTTCATTTTAAGTCAGAATTAGTTGGTTTTCGATTCTATGAACTCGTGAAACACTGAACTACTCATCTAGAGAATAATTTTAACATTTCAAAAACTTTAACAAATCAATTTAAGGGTTCCAATTCCCTATTCATGCTATACTTTCACGTTTTAAACATATTTAGCGGATTCATTCGCTACGAATTCATTTTTCATCCGTTTTGACTCGTTCAACTTGGGTTGTTTTCTTTTCTCAGCGTAGAACAATATTCACCCATCAATTAACAGCCTTAAACATGTGAGCATGATCAATTTAGCCTCTAAAATAGACCATAACTTATACAACAAAACCCAAAAGACCAATTTTACAGAAATTCAGATTTGTTGGCTCTAATGTCTCTTATAGACAATACTAACATATTATCCAACAACAAATAGTAAGGATTTTCATCCCTTCATTCTACCAAAAATAATTCTAACAATGAAGAACTTTAAGAAAAGCTACTAAAAGTTTTAGAATTCTTCTCTTACCTCTTAAATCTTCTCTAGATTGATTATATGGTGAAGATTACTTGATTAATCTCCTTCTTCCTTGATCCTCTAAAGCTCTCTTCTAATTTCACAGAGAACTCTTATTTCTCTCTGTCACTCTATCAACCCTAACATGTCAAATAAAATAACGTGTGAAGGTTTAAGCCTTCAGTTACTAGCGTTACCAAGAGACCCAAAGTCTCAGCAGTTATAAAATACCAAGAGTTTAAGCCATGTTTGGCAAATATACTCAATGGCTTATTTCTATTTTATTTTATTTTCATACTATATAATATATTCTCCTTTCTCTAAGTGTCACACTTGAACTATACTGCTTAATCACTTAGCCCCATTAAGTAATTATACAACTATGATGTGTATAATTACTACATTATAAATTATGAAATTACATTCATAAATAAAATAACACCTCCATTAAAATAAACATTTTCATTAAAATCATTAATATTTATTCCATAATTATTTTAATTAACTCAAATGAATTATACAATTATTATATATAATCATTTCATTCATTTTTTCACATAAATTGTCTCAATACAATTTATTTAATCCATACATCTAATCGCCACTTAAATATTAATTCAATTTATTAATCTCTAACAAATAATTATTTATAGGTATATTGGTTTTTCTTCTCTCACCATCAATTTATATTTTATTAACATCATTCAAGATACTAAACCTTTTAATATATTACCATGACATGTAATATATATTAAGAATACCAAATTTAATTAGCAAAACTCATATATTAGCTCACTATTTAATTAAGTGAATTGACTCTTTTATCCACTTTACTACAACACCACTACCAAGTAAGGTTTTAATATTCAAACAATATTATTCCATAATATAGTTTCAACTTAATTTAAGTTACCTAAAATTTATAGGGTTAATTTCCCTTGCCACCAAATTTCTTATCGTGACTAATTTCTTTTATTTCCTTTAATAGTTTAATCAACTATTAAATCTCATAAAAAATTTAATTTCTTCACACCAAAACACAAAATTCAAAATATATACATCTCATAATAAGAATTTTAATTATTAAATTCTTACTTTAACAACTTTTAAAAATTTGGGTTGTCACAATGCTTCTTAAAACATTACAAAGCATATTGGTCATACATTACAAGGTAAAGTAATCATATAAGCATGCCTTGAAACTTCAAACCAAAAACATAATCTTGGTAAGATCATAGGATTGAGACAAATTGCTACTGGTCTAGGCTTAGGTACTTGACAACGGTCATGTCTTCCCTTAGCAACCAGGTGTAACTTCTTCTCTCCTGACTTCAGTCCAACTATAACACACCAATTACACATATATTTTAACATACATACATGTTAGAGTTTCACATATAACACATGACCATACTTGAATTCATTACTTTAAGTTTAACTTACACTTTATATGTCATTAAAACATAAAAAGGGTCATGTAATCATCATGCTTAATACATATGAATCATGTTTAGGAGTATTATGGCCATAACATGACATCTTACTACTTTAGTATCTAAGTACTCACATAATATGCAACTTATATTTGAAAACATGTCTAAGGTTGTCTTTGAAATCATATTAGCATGAATGATGGAAGATAGCACATATAATACAACTTCAAAAGTCTTATCATAAGGAGTTAAGTCATGTTAACCTCCTTTTAAGATTAGAATCTATATCTCTTTAGCATTCATGTTCATTAGCCTTATTGTACTAAGCTTTTCTTTTCAAACTAAGTTCTAGCACAAGGCTTATCAAGTTGGTTATGGATACAACATCTATGAATCACATATCATGCTCATTTAGGTTCCAAATCAGTCATGTATATGGTCTCATAAGTTCAGAACTTGTGAATACAAGTTTTCCACAAGGTTAGTTTTGAAAACTTTAAGTTTTGTTATAACTTCCTTACTAATCCAAGTCGATTAGTCCATACCAATTATGAAAGCCTTACATCTCATGTTATACCCCTTTATAGGTATGTATCTAAGTCATGATACCAAGTTTTCAACACATAACTCAAGCAAAACCAAAGAATCGATTACGGGTATATGGCATAGTCATGTTTGCACTTTCACTAGTACAAATAGGGTGGCAATTGCAAGGCCATACCTCGCACTGAAGCGATATCTCTTCGCTCTGCAGAGCATCAAACAACTACACTACTCCTTGATTCAAACATGTTCCAAATCATTATTAAAGAGTCCATACATGTTTGTAAACTTCTTAAACACACTATAACATGTTAATTCATATCAATTAACATATGAATTCAAGAAATTCCAAGAATTAAACAAGACCCATTTCAAGAATATAATTAGAAATTATACCTTCGTAAGCTTGGATTGAACCTCCTACCCTCTGAGTATGTTTCTACAATGCTCAATAACTTAGAACTCTTTAATTATGCTATCAACAACTTCTCAGCAACACAAAATCTGAACTTAAGCTTATATTTATAAGGGAACGATGAACTGGACAATCACATTACCCTAATGTTGGAGCTCATGGTGTAAAGGAAGAACACATTGGTTGCTAAGGATTGGTTCAACTACTCCCCATCAGCCATTGACCTTGAAATCATTGCCTAAGTTTTAGCCATTTGAAAGTTACGTGTTTTAGCTTCATACTACTGTTCATATACCTTGTGACACTCATTTTGGGAGAAGAGAAAAATCTCAGCAACAAGCTTGGTTTGGTTACTATAATTCCCAACATGTAAACTTAATGTACAATTGTTACCATATTAGGAACTTAAGGTTTAATTTAGATACTCACATCATATAATCCATGTAAATTAAATACACACAATTAAAATAACACAGTTAGGTATTATTAACTGGGTAGTTCCATAATTATTTTTAATACTCTCATAAACACATAATAATATTATTTAATATCAATGTTTATTTAAACATCTAATCACTTTCAGAGTTTCTAAATTACACAATTATTTTCATTATTTCTGCACTAAGGATCATATGGAATTCCTTGTACTAATTGATACTTTATATTAACATAATGTACCTTTACCCATATGGTTTATTAATGTCACACATACAACAAAGTGTTCCATTTCATTTCCATAGAAGAACTAACTGCTCTCGAATTTGGACACTTTGACGCAGTTGTGCCATTTTGTATTCTTGAGGAGGCAGCATCTGTAGATCCTGGCAAGTGCCAAAATGGGTTAGCTTCAAGCCATTTCCAATTTCTAGCACCACATAAGTCTTATATGAGATAATTTAACTTCTACAATGGTGATATAGCCATAATTTACATAAATCAATATGTTCAACCCTTGCCACCATATTCAAATAAATTGAATATTTAATCATTAAGAATCCTAACAATTCTTTGATATCAAACTCTTTGGGTTAGTCCACCAATTTAAATCACTATTAGTGACTCCCTTTAATTATTTCATAAATTCTCATAACCACATAAGGTTTAAATAGACTCACAAAACTAACTCATTAAAAATTAAATCACATATTAATTAATAAGGAGTTTTAAATTCACGGTCATTACATCCCTCCCCCCTTATAAAAATTTTGTCCTCGAAATTGTAAAAATAAGGTTATTCAAATAGAAATGGATAATTCGCTCTCATTTTCTCTTCTAGTTCCCACGTAGCTTCTTCAACTACGTGATTCCTCTAGAGAATCTTAACGGAATGGATAATCTTATTCCTCAGCCTCTGCTCCTTCGTATCCAGTATCTGGACATGAACTTCCTCGTACGATAAGTCTTTCTCGACTTGAATTGGTTTATAGGAGATAACGTGCTTGTAGTCCAGTTTATACGGCCGCAATACTGACACATGAAACACATTGTGAATGTGCTCAAGTTTAGGAGGTAACGCTACCTCATACGCCACTTCACTGACTCGCCTCAGAACCTCGAACGGTCCTATGAATCTAGGGCTCAACTTGCCCTTCTTCCCAAAATGAATCTTCCCTTTCCAAGGAGATACTTTTAGAAATGCATAGCTCCCTACTTCAAAATCTCTCTTCTTGAGATGTAAATCCGCCTACTTCTTCTGTTGATCTTAAGCTGTTACTAATCGTGCTCTTATCACCTTGATGATTTCTACCGTCTGTTGTACCAATTCTGGTCCCAACAGTTGACGTTCTCCAACTTCGTCCCAGCATAAGAGCGTTCTACATTTCCTCCCATACAGTGCTTCGTACGGCGGCATTCCAATACTGGCGTGATAACTATTGTTATACGTGAACTCTACTAATAGAAGATGATCATCCCAGCTACCCTTGAAGTCCATCACACAAGCTCGGAGCATGTCTTCAAGTGTTTGAATCGTCCTCTCGCTTTGCCCATCGGTCTGCAGATGATACACGGTACTCATTTGTAGTTATGTCCCCATTCTTTCTTGAAGACTCTTCTATAAGTTTAACGTGAATCGTGGATCTCTATCTGATACAATAGATACTGGCACCCCATGCCTCGAGATAATTTCTTTAACATACAATTTGGCTAACTGGTCCAAACTATACATAATCTTAATTGGCAAAAAGTGAGCTAACTTAATAAGACGATCTATAATTACCCATATGGCGTTGTGCCCTTTCTGCGTTGCCAGAAGTCCTACCACAAAGTCCATTGTGATGCGCTCCCATTTCCATTCTGGAATCTCTAATGGTTGTAATAATCCGCTTGGTCGTTGGTGCTCTGCCTTGACTCTCTGACAAGTTAGGCATCTACTTATGCATTCTGCAACCTCTCTCTTCATTTTTGGCCACCAGAAGTGGTGACGCAAATCTTGGAACATCATCGTGCTTCCTGGGTGTATCGAATATCTCATATTGTGCGCTTGCAAAATCTCTTCTCTCAGTTCTGGTACTAGCGGTACCCAAATTCGTCCTTCAAATCTCAGCAGTCCATTGCTATCAATCTTAAATTTCAATTCATCACCTTCAGTCAATCTCTTCTTTATGTTAATGCAATCTTCGTCCGTCTCTTGTGCTTCTTTAACCTTATCCAATAAAGTCAGACTCGTTGTCACTGTAAATAATTGTTCGTTGGTCTCCATCAAATACTTAATCTCCAAGTCTAGTCATTCGAAATCTTTCACCAATTCATCTTGAATGGCCAATTTCAATAACTTCTCCCTACCTTTCCTGCTTAAGGCATCTGCCACTACATTTTCTTTTCCTGGATGGTACATAATATAACAATCATAATCTTTGATCAATTCTAGCCATCGGCGCTGCCTCATGTTTAACTCTCTCTGCGTGAAGATATATTTCAGACTCTTCTGATCCATATATATCTCACACTTCTCGCTATACAAATAATGCCTGCAAATCTTCAAGGCAAAAACTACAGCTGCTAACTCCAGATCATGAGTCGGATATCCCTTCTCATAATCTTTTAGCTGACGTGAAGCATACGCAATGACCCTGCTCTGTTGCATCAGTACACAGCCAAGTCCCTTGTGTGATGCATCACTATACACTATAAACCCTCCCAGTGTTGTCCGATAAGGCCAACACAGGTGCTTGACTAAGCCTCTTCTTTAATTTTAGGAAACATTCTTCACACTTCTCCGTCCAAATGAACTTAACTGTCTTTCTGGTAAGATTGGTCAACGATGATGCTAATTTTGAAAAATCCCAAATAAATCTTCGATAGTATACCGCCAATCCTAAGAAACTCCTAATTTATGTTAGCGTCTTTGGCCGCTCCCAATTGATAACCGCTTCTACCTTCGCTTGATCTACCGAAACACCATTCTTATCGATAACGTGCCCCAAAAAATGCACTCTTTGCAACCAAAACTCACACTTAGAGAATTTTGCATACAACTTCTCCCTCCTTAATGTTTCCAACACTATCCGAAGATGATCGGCGTGTTCTTCCTCCGTTTTTGAATATACTATAATGTCATCGACGAATACAATAACAAACTTATCCAAATACTGTTTGAACACTCTGTTCATCAAATCCATAAAGGCTGCTGCCGCGTTCGTCAAACCAAATGACATTACCAGAAACTCAAAGTGTCCATACCGAGTTCTGAATGTCGTCTTTGGAATATCCTCCGGCCTCACTTTCAGTTGGTGATAATCGGTCCTCAAGTCAATCTTCGAAAAGTACCTTGTCCCCTTCAAATGATCCAACATATCATCTATCCTGGGCAACGGGTACTTGTTCTTAATGGTGACATTGTTCAACTCTCGGTAGTCGATAAAAAGTCTTAGCGACCCGTCTTTCTTCTTTACGAAAAAGACTGGTGCTCCCCACGGTGATACGCTCGGTCGAATGTATCCCTTATTTAACAACTCTTGTAATTGAGCCATCAGTTCTTTCATCTCTACTGGTGCCATACGATATGAAGCTTTGTATAACGGTGTTGTCTTTGGTTCCAAATCAATAACAAACTCAATCTCTCTATCTGGTGGCAATCCTGGAATCTCGTCTGGGAAGACATCAACAAAATCCCTTACAATAGGTATTTGACTCAGTTCACCCGCGACTCATCGAGTATCAACCACGTGAGCAAAATAACCTATACAACCCTTCCTAAGCAATCTCTGTGCTTGCACCATCATCAGACAATGAGATTGTCTCGGCGATTTACTACCATAAAATACCACTTTCGACTTATTCGGAGTCTTAAGGTGTACACACTTCTTCTTACAGTCTATAACTGCTCCGTGAACCGATAACCAATCTATTTCAAGGATTACATCGAACTCCCCCAAACGAATCGGTATCAAATCCACTTTGAGCTTAAATCCTTGCAATTTGGTATAACAATTCTTATGAATGTATTCTACGGGGATAATTTCCTTGTTCGCTACTTCTACATTCATAGGGTGTTCTAATCTCTCATGGTGTAAGCCTAACTATTTAGCAAATTCTTCGGAAACAAAAGAACAGGTAGCACCCGAATCAAATAACATGTATGCATCTATATCATTGATCGGAATGATACCTGACACCACGTCCTTAGACTCCATCGCATCCTGTATGGTCATGTTTAACGTTCGTGCCGTTGGTCTGTTGGCTTAACTGGCCGGCCCTCCAATATTCAGCCCATTGTTGTTGTTGTTGCGGTTGTCGCTAGCTGCATCGCCCTTTCTCTTCGGACAGTCCTTAATTTGATGGTCTGTGGCTCCACGTGAGAAAACATCCTCCCTTCTGCTTATTCAGACACTGAGGAGCCATGTGCTCCGGTTGTCCACAACGATAACAAACACTCTTTTCCTTCATGCACTCCCCCGAGTGATTCCTCCCACAGTTGTTGCACTTCATACTTCTCTTGGCCTCCCTTCCGAACTTATTGCCTCCAAAGGAATGGCTCTCCGTCCATTTACGCTTGTTAGGGTTGTTGCCTCCGCTGCTTCCCCCTTTCTGCCCTTCCTAACTGGTCTTCTTTTCTTGTTTGAATTATGCGATGGCTTCATTGCCTCCTTCGGCAATGATAGCCCTTTCCAAAATATTAGAGTAAGTCTTGATCTTCAACACAGCCACTGCCTTCTGCACCCATGGTTTCAGTCCTAATTCGAACCTTCTTGCTTTTCTGGCCTCCGTGTCAACCTGATGTGAAGCGAATCGGGCCAACTCGTTAAATTTTGCCACGTACTGTGCAACAGACATACTACCTTACTTCAGTACCAGAAAATTAACCTCCATATCCTGTTGTGTATTCTCCGAGAAGTAATTCTCGAGGAATAGCTCCTTAAATCTGTCCCAAGGAATAACTCCCTCGTCTGCTCGCCCTTTATTGGCTTTCCACCAATAGTTAGCTTCGCCCTTCATCATGAAAGTGGAAAAACTCATCTTCTGTGCCTTGGCCACGCGTGCGACCTCAAACACCTTCTCCATTTCTTCTATCCATGTCTGGGCTTCAATTGGATTCAAGGTTCCCCGGAATTCCAGTGGTCCTACCAATTTAAAGTCCTTAAAGCTAGCCAGGTGTTGTCCTGGCTACCCTGTTGCTGACGGGGGTCTGTTTTGCATTGTCTCAATTACCAGGTTAACAAAGTTTTGCGTTGGATCAACATTTTCCCCTCCACCATTGTTAACGAATCCTTCCTCCCTCTGATTCTCCTAGGCGGCATGATCTGAGGAAAGGAAGAAAATTATTAGGCTTTATGATAGCTATTCATGTTATTATTAAGAAGTTTAAGACATCTATTAATCATTCTTGATTTAAATAACCAACTTCAGTATCACAATAAAACTCGATGAATTTTCTCAACCCATCCTTACATACTCTACTTGAGTTTTCTACTAAGGTTATAACCTAGGTTTCGCATTCCTAACGTTTATAACCTACAAATTTGATACCAACCTATGACACCTCCGAATCCGGGTCCTCTGACCCTAGTTCGGTCATCACGATAAAATACAAACATCCACCTCTAAACAACATACGATAACTAAAATGCGGAAAATAATAAATATACGGCGTTCATTCAAAAGGTGTTACTAGTCCCAAGATACGATAACCTTAATATCATCTTACAAACATATCCTAAAATAAACATTAGGGTTCATATTACATAATAGTAATTTAAACTAGGCATAAGGTAAAGTCTGCTCCTTGCCACTATTCTACATATTTCCTTTACCCTTGTCCTTCCCTGAGGTCTCGGGCTTAGCTGCAATATAATTCATGATATAACAAGGATGAGCAACAAGTTTTCTCAACAAGTTTAAATACAATAATAAGGATATATCATGATGAATGGAAAAATATCTGGCAATGGATTCAACAATATAAATATCTGAAGGATTCAACAATATGAATATTATATGCAAAGATAATGATTACTTTTAGAATAACTGCTAGTCAAGTAGACATTGAACTATAACACTCCAATGGAATCAATAGCTAATTGACCCTTTGGTTACTGGCTACAAAATAAGTACTTGAGGGGATCAGCCTCACGTACACTATGTATATGCATAACATTTAAATATGCTCTTTGTATCTTATATTAGATACCTGTAAGAATCCTTACCATCAATTGGTTTGGATAGCTTTTATAAAACTTCATACACTTGTCTGACCGAACAAAGGTTCAGACTCTATCTAACACAGTTCAAGAATTATTAAACTTTAAATGATTTACAAGTCCAAGACTGTACGAATTCAAGTGCACTAAGTGCGAATATCAATAATATCGATGTGGAATAATTGTAAGGTAATTAAACCACTTAATAGCATGCTTGGAAATAAGATTCAAGCTTAAATGAATAACTTTCAAATCAACAATAACCTGCTCAATACAATATCAGAAGGATATAAAACTTTTACAAAAAAAAAAGTTATGTAAGTTAGGAAACTTGCAACACAATAAATATAGTGTTCGAATACTCGCTCAATATAAATTTGAGTGAGATTAGGAAATTTGCACAATAAAAGTAGGGTTCAAGGAACTTGCACAATCAAAGAGTGAAATTCAAAGAAACTTTCTCAATAATAATTGGAGTAAGTTTAGGGAACTTACCTGTTTGCTCAGCTACAATATAATATTAGCTTTAACTAACTCGCGTTGAAACAACCTAAAATTAACAAGTTGGTCTTTCAATTAGTATGTGTAAAGTAATATGCGTTTACACTTACAATAATCATGTCTTCACATAGCATGCTTCTTAACACATTACAAAGCATATTGGTCATACATTACAATGTAAAGTAATCATATAAGCATGCCTTGAAACTTCAAACCAAAAAATAGAATCTTGGTAAGATCAGGAGATAAGTAGCAATGCCTTTAGTCTAAAGCTTAGCTTAAATACTGTTGCCAGCATTGCTACTTGTCCCTTAGCCGCACCAAGGTTGAGCTTCTACTCTCCTAACTTTAGTCCAACTCTAACACACCAATTACACATATATTTTAACATACATACATGTTAGAGTTTCACATATAACACATTACCATATTTGAATTCATTACTTCAAGTTAAACTTACACTCTATATGTCATTAAAACATAAAAAGGGTCATGTAATCATCATTCTTAATATATATGAATCGTGTTTAGGAGTATTATAGCCATAACATGGCATCTTACTACTTTAGTATCTAAGTACTCACATAATATGCAACTTATATTTGAAAACATGTTTAAGGTTGTCTTTGAAATCATATTAGCACGAATGATGGAAGATAGCACATATAAGACAACTTTAAAAGTCTTATCATAAGGAGTTAAGTCATGTTAACCTCCTTTTAAGATTAAAATCTTTATCTCTTTAGCATTTATGTTCATTAGCCTTATTGTACTAAGCTTTTCTTTTCAAACTAAGTTTTAGCACAAGGCTTATCAAGTTGGTTATGGATACAACATCTATGAATCACATATCATGCTCATTTAGGTTTCAAATCAGTCATGTATATGGTCTCATAAGTTCAGAACTCGTGAATACAAGTTTTCCACAAGGTTAGTTTTGAAAACTTTAAGTTTTGTTATAACTTCCTTACTAATCCAAGTCGATTACTACATACCACATACGAAAGCCTTACATCTCATGTTATACCCCTTTATAGGTATGTATCTAAGTTATGATACCAAGTTTTCAACACATAACTCAAGCAAAACCAAAGAATCGATTACAGGGTATGGCATAGTCACCACACCCTAGTACAAATAGAGAAATAAATAGCCATTATACCTACACCGTAAGTAATAACTTCTTCTGCTCAGTAAAGCATCAAACAACTACACTACTCCTTGATTCAAACATGTTCCAAATCATTATTAAAGAGTCCATACATGTTAGTAAACTTCTTAAACACACTATAACATATTAATTCATATCAATTGACATATGAATTCAAGAAATTCTAAGAATTAAACAAGACCCATTTCAAGAATATAATTATAAATTATACCTTCTAAAGCTTGGATTGAACCTCCTACCCTCCGAGTATGTTTCTACAATGCTCAGTAACTTAGAACTCTCTAATTAGGCTATCAACAACTTCTCAGCAACACAAAATCTAAACTTAAGCTTGTATTTATAAGGGAACTATGAACTGGACAATCACATTACCCTAATGTTGGAGCTCATGGTGTAAAGGAAGAACACATTGGTTGCTAAGGAGTGGTTCAACAACTCCCCATCAGCCATTGACCTAGAAATCATTGCCTAAGTTTTAACCATTTGAAAGTTACGTGTTTTAGCTTCATACTACTGTTCATGTACCTTGTGACACTCATTTTGGGAGAAGAGAAAAATCTCAGCAACAAGCTTGGTTTGGTTACTATAATTCCCAACATGTAAACTTAATGTACAATTGTTACCATATTAGGAACTTAAGGTTTAATTTAGATACTCACACCATATAATCCATGTACATTAAATACACGTAATTAAAATAATATAGCTAGGTATTATTAACCGGGTAGTTCCATAATTATTTTTAATACTCTCATAAACACATAATAATATTATTTAATATCAATGTTTATTTAAACATCTAATCCCTTTTCAAGTTTCTAAATTACACAATTATTTTCATTATTTTGGCACTAAAGATCACATGGAATTCCTTCTACTAATTGATACTTTATATTAACATAATGTACCTTTATCCATATGGTTTAATAATGTCACACATACAACAAAGTGTTCCATTTCATTTCCACAGAAGAACTAACTGTCTCAGATTGGACACTGGCGCAGCTGCACAATTTTGTATTGCTAGGATGGCGCAGCTGCGCCTGTCCCTGGCAGTGCCAAAATGGGTTAGCTTCAAGCCATTTCTAATTTCTAACACCACATAAGTCTTATATGAGATAATTTAACTTCTACAATGGTGATATACCCATAATTGACATAAATCAATATGTTCAACCCTTGCCACCATATTCAAATAAATTGAATATTTAATCATTAAAAATCCTAACAATTTTTTGATATCAAACTCTTAGGGTTAGTCCACCAATTTAAATCACTATTAGTGACTCCCTTTAATTATTTCATAAATTCTCATAACCACATAAGGTTTAAATAAACTCACAAAACTAACTCATTAAAAATTAAATCACATATTTAATTAATAAGGAGTTTTAAATTCACGGTCATTACACTATGGGCCATAATGAAGCCAAGGTGGTTTTAAGATTAAGAGAAGCTCCATATCAAATCTCAATACTGGACTGGGTTTTCTCTTCTGAGGATCACAGGAAGATCTTACTGAAGGTTTTGGAAGAAGCCTACTTGTCGAAATCAGTGGATGTGGAAAATTTTCAACATCTGGTTGATCACATTTTTAACAAAAATGTGATATCTTTCACTGATGATGACATACCGCCCGAAGGGACCGGTCATTACAAGCCGTTATACATTGCAATTTTGTCCTTCGAGTATATGTTAGCTGGAGTTTTGATAAACGAAAGTTCGTCTCTGAATATCTGTCCTTATGCCACTTTGGTGAAGATGAACGTCAATCTCAAATGGATCCGAAGTTGCCATATGGTTATCAAAGCTTTTGATGGATCCCGATAAAATTCTTTCGGAGAGATTGAGCTGCCAATTGAGCTTGGCCCCCATACATTTTGCGTATCTTTTCACGTACTCAAGATAGATTCAGGATACAACTTGCTATTGGGGAGACCATGGATCCACATGGCTGGAGCCATCCCTTCTACACTTCATTAATAACTTAAATACATTGTCAACAATAGCCTAGTCACTGTCAACGCTGATTTGGAATGTCCTAAACAAGGAGACATACCACTCATCAGCTTCAATTTAGAAGTTGAGCCAGCCAGTTTTCATACTTGGGAAGTGAGTAACACGCAATACCATCCTATTGGAGCGCCACTCCTCCACTCCAAGATTTACGACGAAGTGATGGCATACTACACAAGAAATGATATCATTTGGTCATCACTGACAAAATATGGGTAAAAATCATCAGGGTATTAAGCACCCAATTCAAATGTCCAGTCAAACCAGGACAGCCAAACTAGGCTATTCTGCCAGTTCTAGTCATAGGAATCCTCATAAGCACAAGCAGATTCCTCAAGCTTCCGCCACACGGCGATTATCTCCACCTGCAACTCTTGAGCCTATACAGTCTCCGGTAAAGGTGCCGGCCCATATTATGGCTATGCTATTTCCCAAACTAGTACCGGTTAAAGCAAAAGAGGTGCTGATTCTTAATCCCGAAGTGGAAGAGAGGGAATGGAAACTTAAACAAGACATCGCTCTTATGATGTCAGGCATATGCATCATTGTCCATGATGAACATACCAATAGATACACCCTAGACGATGATTACCCAGATGTTATGGTCATCATTCGGGAGAAGGAGGACGATGACAGCCCCTCCAATACTGCGGTCCATCATAACTTTGCCCTTGACAATTGGAGCAGCACTCCATGCATTGGTCGACAAGGATAAAACGGGCAGAAAACCCCTCTGCCCTGTAGATAATATTAACTGCTTACTTTTCTATACAGTATTAACAGTTATTTTGCCAGTATATGCTCACATTTTGTATGATTAAATTGTTTCATATATTAAGTGAAAGCATATTTTGTTTCAGGACTCTGAATTTAGATGTGTATGTACTTGTTGATAAGGTGCCTTTTCTCCACAAGGATTGTAACTTTGATGAAAAGTTGGACTCAGACTTGATGGAAATACAAGAGGACATTGAGATACCTCAGGAGATCAAAGAATGGGTAAAAGACAAACCTAAAACCAACCTTGATCAAACCACTTCTTTCAATATCGAAACCTTAGAAAGCCCTAGGTTGTTCCAGATTAGTTCAGACCTTACTCCAAACTAAAGGAATGACATGGTTGCGCTATTAACCTACTTCCAGGATATGTTTGCATGGTCTCACGAAGACATGGTGGGTTTGTCCACTGACATTGTCCTTCATCACCTTCCCATTAAAGAGGGATTTAAGCCAGTCAGGCAGAAGCTCAGGCGATTGAAACCTGAGTGGAGTTTAAAGGTGAAAGAAGAAATTGTGAAACAATTTCAAGCTGGTATCTTCAAGGTGTCCACATATCCTGAATGGATATCCAATATATTTCTCATGCCTAAAACCGGGAGGAAAGGTTCGAGTTTGCGTGGATTACTGGGAATTGAATAAAGCTTTCCCTAAAGATAGCTTTCCCGTGCCCTTTATCCACATTTTCATTGACAATACTACTCAATACGGCATGTATTCCTTCGTTGATTGCTTTGCGGGGTACCATCAAATTATGGTCGCTGAGGAGGATCGTGAGAAAACTACTTTCATCACGCCTTGGGGAACCTTCTGTTATAGATTGTTGTCATTTGGCCTCATTAATACTGGAGCAACCTATCAGCGAGCTATGATGGCTCTTTTCCATGATTTAGTGCACAAGGAGATAGAGATCTACGTGGATGACATCATTGTCAAGTCCCGAAGGGAGGAAGACCACCTAGACCATCACAGAAAGCTCTTATATAGGTTGCGTAAGTACAACTTAAAGTTGAATCCAGCCAAATGCGCATTTGGCGTTAAATCAGGAAAATTGCTAGGATTTCTAGTCAGCCACAAAGGGATTGAGCTGGATCGCACCAAAATCCAGGCCATCACTAAAATGCCCATTCCTCAGACAGAGAAGGAAACACGGGGGTTTTTTGGGAAGAATCAACTTCATTAGCAGGTTCGTCTCTTAACTCACAGCAACCTGTGAACCCATTCTCAAGTTGTTAAGGAAGAACTCCTCCGTGAAATGGAACGATGAGTGTCAAAAAGCCTTCCTTACAATCAAAGAACAGCTAGTTAAAGCTCCCATTTTCCTACCTCCCAGGGATGATGTTCCCCTATTCATGTACCTCTCATCAACGACAATGCCATGGGATGCATACTGGGACAAAAAGATAATAGAGGCCAAAAACGAGCTATTTATTACCTCAGCAAACGATTCTGCATCAGTGAACACAAGTACACTCTGATTGAGAAAACTTGTTATGCTTTAGCATGGGCTTCCATTAGGTTACATCATTACCTCCATGGTCACACAACCCATCTCATATACCACGTGGATCCTCTCAGGTACGTGTTATAAACCCATGTTAAATTGTCGGCTGTCTAGATGGCAGTTGATCCTACAGCAATTTGTCATCGTTTACGTGATGCAACAGTCTATAAAAGGTCAAGGACTTGCGGATCAACTGGTCACCACACCTACAAGGGACTTTAAACCCTTGGAAACATACTTCCCCGATGAAGGGTAATGGCGATTCAAAGAACACCATCGATCTTATATACATGCGATGACGTGGAAAATGTATTTTGATGGAGCTATTAACATAGAAGGATCTGGAGCTGGAGCAATTCTAGTGTCCGGTACGGGGGAGAAGTATCCCGTCGCCGTCAAATTATAGTTTATCAACACCAACAACACAGCTGAGTATGAAGGCTGTATCGTGGGGCTAAAACTTGCCTGTTCAATGGGCATAAGGTGGTTAACTGTCTTTGTGGATTCTTAGTTGGTAATCAAACAAATCCAGGGGAATCTATCAAACCAAAGAACTACATTTGTTGCCTTACCATCGGCAAGTTTTACAAATGGCTTTGGAGTTTGAAGAAATCTCCTTTCTACACATTCCTCATAAAAGGAATGATTTTGCGGATGTGCTAGCAAGATTGGCCTCCGTGATTCACATACCTGACAAGGAAAACATACCAAGCATCACATTTGCCCTGCAAAAGGCTTCAGCCTATGGGAACTATGTTGGAGAAGTATCAGATGAGCTACCTCTCATCCACAACTGTTGGTATCAGCACATCAAGGAGTACTTACGAGATGGATCTACACCAGTTGAGGTGAGCCAACTGAAAGAAAGCGGATCCATCAACTTGCTATAAAATTCTACCTGAGCGGAGATGCACTCTATAAGAGAGATGCAGGATTAGGTCTCCTCATATGTCTAGACAAGGACCAAGCTCAGAGGCTCATGGATGAGATCCATGGTGGAGTATGTGGCCCACATATGAGCGGCCCTCTACTTGTTAAGAAGATCCTCATAACTGGGTATTATTGGCTTACTCTCAAAGCTGACTGTGATGATCACGTCAAAAGGTGCTATCAATGCCAAATTCATAGAAATGCCATCCACGTCCCTCCAAGGGAACTCCACAATATGAGTTCGCCTTGGCCCTTCTCAATGTGGGGAATGGACGTGATCGGGCCCATTGAGCTCGAAGACAGTAATGGACATCGGTTCATATTCACCATGATCTATTACTTTACCAAGTGGGTAGAAGCAGCCTCCTTCCCCAGGTTTACTAAAGAAGTCATCATTGCTTTCATTCGAAACAATATTGTTTGTCATTATGGACAACCAGAGGTCATTGTGTTAGAAAATGCTAAGAACCTCAACAACAAAATGATGGAGGAGCTATGCAGTAAATTTCACATCAAACACCTTAACTCCGTCATCTACCATCCAAAGATTAATGGTGTTTTTGAAGCGGTTAATAAAAACATCAAGAAAATCATGCAAAAAATGTCAGCCAAACACAAGAGATGGCTTGACTTGTTGCCTCTGACTTTATTAGCCTACAGAACTTCAATACGTACTTCTACTGGGGCAACCCCCTACTCATTAATATATGGGATGGAAGCAGTGCTCCCCATAGAGGTGGAAATGGAATCTCTCAAAGTGTTAATAGATGCTCAGCTAGATGAAGACCAATGGGTACAAGACAGGTATCACCAATTGTCTCTAATAGATGACAGGCAAACCGCGACTATCTTCCATGGTCAGTTATATCAGCAAAGGATCGCCAGATCCTACAACAAAAAAGTTCGGCTATGGCATTTTAAACAACATGACTTGGTTTTGAAGAAGATCATTGACAACCAAGATCAATCTAAGGGAAAATTTGCTCCTAACTGGGAAGGCCCGTTTGTTGTCAAGGAGGTATTAACAGGAGACGCTCTCAGATTGCAGGAAATGGACGGCGATGAATTTCCATAGCTTATCAACTCGGACACCGTGAAATGGTACTATGTCTAAGGTTACCATCAAACAAACATCCTGGTTTTAGATCATCAGATCACCAGTCATTTTAGGTTCTTTAACCCTCATTACATACAGGCTTTCCTTTTTATCCATTTGCCCCTCAGGGAAAAAACACACTTTTTAAACCAGCAGCCTGGTTTCACATCATACAACTCCGGTTATCCCATCAGGTATTGAACCTTTTATACCTGTAGTTTATCCTGAAGACGGGATTAAACTTTTTCACACCGAAGTTTGTCCCAAGCATGGGATCAAACTTTCATTTCCCCGCAGTTTATTTTGCACATGGGATTCAACTTCTTCGGTCACGATAACTACGTCGACCTGATTTCCCTGATACCTGGGAGTACGTAGGCAACCATATTCTATATGGCCCGGTCGCAATAAAAAAAACAAAAACACTTCTACACCCTTTTTCATCAATAAAGCTTCTACACCGATTTACACCTTTCACATTCAGCGTTGAACCTCTTACACCAGGTTTGAACTACGCAGACCTGATCTCCCTGATACCCAGGAGTACGTAGGAAACCATATTCTATATGGCTCGGTCGCAATAAAAGAAAAAAAAAACATTTCTGCCCTTTCTTTACAAAAACAAAAAAAACAAAAACACTTCTACACCCTTCTTCATCAATAAATCTTCTACACCCATTTACACCTTTCACATTCAGCATAGAACCTCTTACACCAGGTTCGAACTATGCAGACCTGATCTCCTCTTTAATAGGAGTACGTAGGCAGCCATTTATGGTTCGGTCTAATCCCCTACCAAAACACAAATACTTTTCATCTGGTACTGGGATCAAACTTCAATCCACCACATTTCATCGACTTCAGACCAAAAGGATGGAACTACCTAACCTCTCATCAAAAATAGGAGAGTCGGCGACCATCTAAGCCGTGGTTGTGCTTCGAAGAGCAACACCAATCCATAAGAGATGGAATTAAGAAGGCTCCTTCTAAATAGGAGTACTGGCGACCATCCGTGGTGCGGTCAATCTCAGAAAGGAAAAGTCACACTCCTCTATATATCCCATACAGAAACCAGTCCCAAGACACCAAAGATGGTAGGGGTACATAGATTAATGATCCATTCTGAAAAATCTTGTGACGTCTCAATGTCCACACATCAAGGATGAATTCAGAATGCATCAAGATCACAAGCCCTGAAGAAACAGGCAAATATCAAGTAAGTATCAAGGCACAACTGAAAGGGAAGTAAATCAAAATATATTTCCCTACCATATATAATACTGTTTGATATATACATATGTGTTGTACATGACAAAATGGCTAAGCTAGTCTATGCAGGAAAATACAAGGCTATCTACAGATCAGTATGTATGCGGGCCAACAGATCTAACAAAGCATCTCTCTCAGAGGAAGGGGGTAATGCTATGGTCTCCTGCATCAACATATCTACACGAGCCAATAAGTTTGAGGCTAACTACATGGTGACATGATGCTCATCTATATATACGCTCATCTCGACAATTATATCAGTGGTTAAGGATCTCACTGAAGTGCTGTCTACAACGACAATTTCTCGAGAAAATATGGAAGCATCCCTCTCAATGATCACTACATCCATGGCTGATCTGGCATCATCCCGCTCCTCAATAGCGATACCTCTATGTGACAAAGCCTCATCTCTCTCCAACAAAGCAGTGTCTCTCCCATCAAGAGCTTTTAACATCAAGGTCCTAGCCTGATCTCTCTCAAAGGTCATCAGATGTAGACTCTGCTCCAGATACTGTGTCGAATGTTGAATCATAGTAGCACTCGTAGTGGAAGAATCCATCACAACTGTTGGTAACCTAGTAGACAAATCCTCCTCGATGGGAATATAAGTCTCCTCCATAGGCTCCCCATCATCGGAATCAATCCCCTGCACTATGGATACTGCCATAGTAAATGCCATCTCTGTCTCCATCCATGCAGAATACTCT
The DNA here is from genome assembly GCA_020205605.1 of Panax ginseng. Taxonomy (NCBI): domain Eukaryota; kingdom Viridiplantae; phylum Streptophyta; class Magnoliopsida; order Apiales; family Araliaceae; genus Panax; species Panax ginseng. The sequence continues at coordinate 127,734,361 of CM035137.1, forward strand.
ACAAAACAACCTGGATGGCTGACGAAAAACTTAGCTAGCTCATGCTGATCCCAACAGGCATACAACCTGGATCTATCCTCTGCTAATTAGTGGCGAGAAGCCAAACGCTGACTCAATGCCCCCTCAAAAGGATGAAAGTCCTAGAACTAGTCAAACTGACACATCACGGCTAGCGGGTGATAAGTAGTCAAGCCCCTCAAGCTAGCCAGTGGGAGATAATCCATGCCCGGAGCATGAGTAATGAACCTGTAGGGTGAACTAAGCCCTGTACACGGCAATATATCGAATGGATCTCGATCCTGCGCCAAAAGTTGACCAGATGCGACATCAGACACTCCGCAGAAATTTGAAAGGAGCATGGCATGGCTATATCATGGGTGAAACAATACCCATGCCGTCTGAAAGTGCCAATCGGTCTCAAGTGTGGCATAAACGACACATACAAACATGACCGAAGTGCATCAGAAACACTCCGTCGGATAAGTACAACAAGATGTGTGGTCAATTCCTCGAGTCTCTGCTATAATCATCAGTACGATGGTGTGACCGTCCCTGAGAGCTCTCACTGCTATGATAACTCTTATATCCAACTCATCCATGTACCGTGGCATGTAGACATACGACAGTACGCACAATAGAAGTACATCTACTCTGGCCAAATGCCAATGATCCTCTGGTGTGGTGAAATTCCCGGAATGCCATGTATATCTATCCTCCGAGCCAAATCTATCAAATAGAAAACGCCGGGATACCACGTGGCCGGATGTGAGCTCATCCTGCACTACCCTACGCCTCAATCCAGTAAGGGTCATGAACTGCTGACTCATGTCTCCAATAGCCATATGCACGCAAGGTTTGTCCAGTGGCAACATTGTCAAACATGCATACTCCTCTAGAGTAGAAGTCAACTCCTGGGTCCCAAATCAGAAAACCTGCCTCGCCGATACCTAGTGCTCCAGCATGCCCTCCACTAATCCTGCGGGAACCTGAAACATCAATAGGGTCATAGTATGCTACAACAGCTGATCTACAGTCACCCTGTCTGATGGTGACATACTATTATACCACGATCGCATACCAAATGCCACCAATACTGGTGGGGTATGATCAATGCAGCTAACTGTCGAAGAAGGCATCTGTGTGGGCCGTATCATAAGATCATCCATGGGTTAATACTGAATATCTCTGGATATACATATATATGCATAACATAATAACATGCATGATACAGTAGATGGCAATATGATATAGGGAATGGAAAACTGTACATACATTCCTAAGTATATCATCATCTAATACATCATCTCTATACAACTAAAAATACAGGGAAATGGGGCACTGATGCCCAATAACTAACAATGGCATACTAAAAGAGATATCGAGAATGGGGCAGAGATACCCAATGTCTAATAGAGGCCTATCAAAAGAAATAAATGCACATCAGAAGAAGACAACGGTGTCAATGTCTACATCATCAATCATATCCACCTGATGTAACTCTTCCTGAGTCACTGGATCTCTATCCACAGGGATGTCAAGCCTATACAAGGGAGGATCTGCACCAACAAAATCATATGGGCCACCTGAGGGGCCAGCGCCAGAGCTGAAAGGATCAAAAGTATCTGTCTCTGAAGGATCTCTGCCCATGTGCCGGATAAAGAAATGTGCCCGGTTCAACTGCCGGGTCAAACTATCAATCTATGCCAAATGAGTCGGATCTCGAACACAGGCTAGCCAATCCGTCATCATCACGGATCCTGGAACCATATCCCCCATGAACTTAGTGGCGCGGGTCTGGGCTCAAATGGTACGAGGGGACCACCAATGCTGGAATATATCTTGAGTGCAGGGACCCTCTGACAGTGCAAAATCATCAACACCCAACAATTGGATATCAATGATGGGCGATTACAAAATAGGCCAGTAATGCCTGGCAAGAGGCAAGATTAGCATACGAATCTCTCCTGTGGTGCTCCTGATAGCACACTCTCCTAAGTAGAGCTCCCATCCTCCATCTGTGAAGAGAGGAATCCTACGGGTGAAAATCATGTACACGACTCCAGTCGGGTACTTATCCTCAAAACAAATGGTTAAATGCTCCCCCAGAGTAGGGAACCCACATGATGACATCCACTGTCAACAACTCCAGTTGTAGGCGACAATGAGTGAAACCCTCTGCAACAGGGACCTCTGCTAGTATGGAATGACGCCATCTCCGTCCTCGTGGATAGGTATCTAAGCCTAACACACTCACAGGATGCAAACATGGGAGCCTCTCATAGGCCCAAAACTGTCAATGTAAAGACAAACATCTACTATCAGTTAACACTATTAACATGTACATGGGAAAAGATAAGAGAAATACTCACCAGCAAAAACAGGTAGAATCCTAGCCAAGCCTCGATCAAGCCCTGCGAGCGCATGCGCATTCCCCTAAGGAAATAGGCGAAGGTATAGGAGCCCCAATTATACTCTCCAATACGGTCCACATGTCGAGTGACACTGATCAAAGATAAGGACACCGTAGAAGAGTTATCTGCTATGAAGCAGCCCCTAATGATCATCAGAAACAATCGCCGAAGAATACGATCCCTGACTCTTACATCATCAAATATGGGCTCACTCAACAGCCCGCTCATAGCATCTACGCTCAAAGGACCCGCATGTACAGTCCTGCCCTTAACCACCCCGTCTGGAACTCCTAGCAAGGACCTGACAGCAGTCGGGGTGATATCAGTCGTACAAGGCACTGGTGCCCCTCCAAACTCCATACTTGTGTTAAACTGCCAATCCATCGATGTCATCATCACCTCACAGTCCAACAAATGGAGAGACTGAGTCTGGTGAAACCAACGCTCAGAAAATACCTTGAGGTAACCCCAGGGACAACGGCGTGGAAGGATGGAAAAGAACGTCCCGAATTACCAGCCATGTATAATCGCTCTCTAGTCATCATGCAGAGCCTGATACATAGAGTGGATGATGAACCAGTTCCCTCGAGGCTGTGTAAAGCCAGGAACCTACATCAAATGCAGATCAACATCAGAATCCTTTACTCCTCATCAATAGGAAAGAAGGAAGATTAAGATCTAACTTTATACCTCATTTGCGTGCAGGTAAACTGAAGGGTGTCGACTCAAATCGCCCAGAAGCTCTGGGTTCGCCACCTGAATGCCTTGCAAATCCCTACGGGGAACACGTGCAGCAGGAGTGGGGTCCACAACCGGAACATCCTCCTCCTCGTTCTCGACGTCCGACACATCAACCTGGACTGGACGTATTACCACCTCCACCAAACGACGAGGTTGTCTAACAAATCGGGGTTGAGGCACTTCAGAAGCCCTTATCTGTAAACCAGAAGTGGTCCTGCGGGAACTACTCGGCTGATCCGGATCCATAATATCTTGACAAAAGTGTCCAATCACCTCAAAAGGGGTGTGGTAATTTTTAACCTGGAGCTTTTCAAAATGCAATTTTATGACTACATACATGCATGCATTATTTTAACATACATCTACAGTAGAGTTAAAAATGCATGACTACCCAATGCCTACATTTTGGAAAAAATTTGTTGTAGTCCCCTTTGTAAATAGGACTATCCACATGCACATAGGCATGACTAGGTGGCCATTTAGTAGCACACCTACCCACAGTCATATACATCCTACATGCATTAATACATCATAGTAAAAAATTTGTAAGTGTAGTCTAATTACCAGGATTATTTTGCTTTTCTACCTTTACTCATTTGTCCTCAAATAGGATAAGAAATGACAGTAAAAGGTGCCAATTTGACTATTTCAAAAGTCAAATTTTTTTCACATCATTATGTTCAGCATGGTTTAATACTAACATTTACTATGTTGAATATTTTTTATCAAGTCATATAAGCATGCATGTGCACTACTATGTGTTTAGATGCATTTCATGTGATAAGTCATTTTCCAACGGATAAAAACTAGAAAAGAATACATGCATATCGTTACGGGGATGATTAGTAGAACACTTATGCGGTGGCGTAATTTGCGAAAAGTCACCCAAACTCAAAGAGATCAAGAAGAAGAGCTCTCGGATTTCCTTCGCGGCGCAACTTGAAAATGACTTATGAAAGCAACCTCTAGGTTTTTCATACTCACGGTTGGCCGCAGGTGTACCTGCGGTACCCCTACATGGTTACCACCATTCCGACTCAGTCCAGTTCGAGTTGTAAAGGAGGTCTCACAAGTTGAAAAGGCCAAATCAGGAATAAAAATGCCACGCGACTGAGCAAAATAGCCTGGAATCCTGGTTGTCACGAGTCAAATTATGGCTTTATATATCACTCATTGGTATTCGCCTAAATATAAGGTACACTATACTAATTGTGACGCCCCCAAAACAGGTATACATCAGCCATCTTGTGTCGCCAAATACATGGTACAAAATTCAAATACAACTTAATTATACAACAGTCGTGTAAAATACGACAAAACATAATCTAAGAGTTTTAATAAGAATATTGTCATCTAGATAATATCCACACTCAATGGAGTCCTCATTACATTTTTTGTCACACTATTTAACAAAATAGTCATGACTACTAATGCTATCATCTGGATCGTCACTCCGTTCCCCGACTAATCCCGGCTACGTTCTCATTTCCTAAAGAGAACAGTGAAAGAAAGGGTGAGCTCAACTAGCCCAGTAAGAAATATTATGACTAAGATAATGCAGAAAAAATTATCATTAGCCTTCAACAATGTTAAACTGATAGAATATAATTGACAACAAGTTTAACTGCAGTGGAACAAGCAATCCATTAAAAGAGTCAAGTAGAGCATAAAATCTACTATCTTCTATGATTTAAAAAGTTTTTCATCAACTTTATCGCTGAGACTCAGCTTAATAAATAAAATCGAATAGTCCCTGCATCACGGCCAAGGATATTCATGTAATCATCAATGGTCATAACTATACCAAATAATCCCTAGTCATAATCACACCAACAACTGTCCATCAATGAACTACAGGTCAATGAGGACTATTACCACATCATTCATCACATTACGGTCATGATTATACCGAATAATCCCCGGTCATAATCATACCAAGTCCATCTATGCACGTAAGCCAGAGATGACTTTAATCACAATATAAGCATGAGGATGATGACATGACATAATAATTCAATAAAACAAGTTCAATGATAAATTTTAAAGATTTATAATTTAATTTATCTATAAATCAATAACGTCCAAATTGTCAACATGATACTGCTTTGAAGAGTAAAATTCAAGAATGCTCAGAAGAATATTTCCATGAAAAGATACTGGATGAAGCACAAATATCAAGGATATTCCACTAATTTCATGGAGTATAGAAGCCAAAACTTAACTAACTGAGTATAATAGAATATATGAAACTATAAATGGATTTTCGCCTGCCATGCGGTAATCCACGTAGACAGATCATTTCCACAATTTAATAAGGAATGAATACGAAGGATCATTCACCATGCATGTGGTAATGCATATAGACAGTTTATTCTAATAGAATAATAAAGTATGGAATAACAGAAGAATTCACAATGCATACGATAGAATCGCTTGCATAAAAGTTATTCCAATGTAATAATAAAGAATGGAACCAGTCATATGCGTAATCAAGATGCATGGATATATTCCAATAGAATAATAAAGAATGGAATAACAACAGAATTCACGGTGTATGCGATAGATCAAGATGACGAGTTATTCCAACATAATAATAAAGAATGGAATAACAAAAGAATTTCACCATGTATGCAGTACTTCGCATGGACATGTTATTTTTACAGAATAATAAAGAATGGAATAACAACCCTTACAAGTATTGAAAGAAAATAACTCTCTTCATGAATACAAAAGAATAATACCCCTTACCTTAGAAGAAAACTGGAATAGTGAGGTAGCAAACTACTCTTCTCCTTTCTCTTTATAACTTCTCTCTATAATAATTGTTCTATAACTTTAGTGAATTGGTGAGAAATGAAGGAAGAATGAGCTTCTATTTATAGAAAAATATAGTTTCAATAATTGCACGTTTTGGGGCTCAAAATATTACAGTATAATACCTTTCTCTTTTTCTTCATTTTTAATTTAGTCCTGCAAGTATTAGCAAACTTGCACCACCTCCCCTAATAGTAAATAATGTGAATCAATAGTTCAATCATGTGAATCAATAGTTATAATCATGTAAAAATACGAATTACAGTATAGTACCTTAAACTATACCTCCATTTTTAACTTAGTAATGCAAGTATTATCAATCTTGCACCACCTCCCCTAATAGTACAAGAATGTGAATAAATAGTACACATGTGAACAAATAGTTATAATCATGTGAATTAATAGCAATTAATTGCTCATTTATCCGGTTACATATCCGATTAGTCAATATAACCTCCAGACATTAATTATTATCGAAATAAATGTCGATTTTCACTAACACTAATAATTCCAACACAATGGAACTATCAATTTTATCTTTAATAAACACGAACTTATTCATAATTAATATTATAATTCACAATATTTAACAACCAGGTCGTTCCCAGGAAAGAGGGGCCTTTCCGATAAGGATTTCTCCTTATTGGCACGCAATTAGGTGACCAAACCTCTCCTTGACAGAACTTCTAGACATTGTCAATATTGCAAATAATAATATGAAAAACTTTATCGTCTCAATTATTGATTTAATAATATATATTATGCAGATGATACTGTAACAATAATTGAATCAATAATATGAGAGATATGATGCAGCAATTACAGTAGCAATAATTGAGTATAACTGAGTGACTTCTCATGTAAGCATCAATAATAAATACCGTGTGCTACTATGCAACCACGCGTATTACTGTACTTTTACTATTGGGTAGTTCAACAATTTTAACGGTAACACTTTCGCTGTTATTTTTATAAAAAGATAATTCTGTCATTTTTTAACTACGACAATACTTCCGTTGTGGGGTTCACCAATGATTGTGAAATTTTGTGGTCTTACAACCTCCCCTTCTTATGAAATTTTATCCTCGAAATTAGGGTACGTACCTGGTATATCGAAGAGGTGAGGATATCTTAACTTCATCTTAGATTCTAACTCCCAGGTCATTTCTTCCACACCGTGGTTTCTCCACAAAACTTTGACTTGAGGTATAACCTTGGAGCGTAGAATATGATCCTTCTTATCCAAGATTTTAACAGGTACCTCTTCATATGTTAAATCTTCCTCTATCTCGTCTAGTTCTAATTCAATAATGTGGTTTGGGTCTTTCACATATTTACGTAACATAGATATATGAAAAATGTTATGAACACGAGATATACTTGGCGGTAAGGCGAGTCTATAGGCCACATTTCCTACTCGATCGAGGATTAAAAATGGGCCAATGAATCGAGGATTGAGCTTTTCTCTCTTTCCAAATAACATAACTCCTTTCCATGGAGTAACACGTAACACATGATCTCCAATATTGAATTCCACGTCTTTTCGATGAAGATCAACATAACTCTTTTGTCGATCTTGTGAGGTTTTTATACATTGTCGGATCGTTTAAATCTTTTCCATAATCATATGTACCAACTCCTGTCCTAACAACGTTGCTTCACCCACCTCATCCCATCATACTGGAGAACGACACTTTCTTCCATACAATGCCTCAAATGGAGTCATTCCAATACTTGTTTGATAACTATTGTTGTAAGAAAACTCCACCAATGGTTAGAACTTGTCCCAACTTCGCTTGAAGTCAAGGACACAGAGTCTTAATAAATCTTCAAGAGTTTGAATAGTCCTTTCCGACTCCCCGTCCGTTTGAGGATGATATGCCGAACTAAATCGTAAATTCGTGCCCATAGCTTTTTCGAAACTAACCCAAAATCTTGAAGTGAATCTTGGGTCTCGATCAGAAACTATGGATACTGGCATACCATGCAATCTTATGATCTCGTTTATGTACATACTAGCAAGACGTTCAAGTGTATAAGTTTCTCGTATCGGTAAGAAATGAGCAGACTTGGTCAATCTATCAATAATGACCCAAATCACATATATGCCTTGAGAAACCTTGGGAAGACCAGTAACGAAATCCATGGTAATGTGCTCCCACTTCCATTCTGGAATTTCAAGTGGTTGCAATGGACCTTTTGGCACTTGATGCTCCGCCTTGACTCGTTGACAAGTTAGACACCTTGAGATAAACCCCGATATCTCTCTCTTTATATTTCTCCACCAAAATGTATGTCGAAGATCATGATACATTTTGGTACTCCGAGGATGGATTATAAACGGTGTGTTGTGCGCCTCCATCTTGATTTTATACTTCAAGTCAGAATCGTTAGGAACACAAAGTCTGGAGTTGACTCGAAGTATTCCTTCTTCATCGATTCTTGCTTCCGGAATATCACCTTCTTGTACTTTCTTCCTCATACGCATCAGCTCCAGGTCTGTAGCTTGAGCAGCTTTAACTTTATCAATTAAAGTCAATTCTACTCGTATATTCGCCATCATCATATGGGTCCCTGGAGTCTTTAACTCTATCTCCATCCTTTGTAAGTCATACAAAATGGGCCTTTGCGTTGACAATATCGCACTCGTACCTGCATATGATCTTCTACTCAATGCGTCAGCTACCACGTTCGCTTTTCCAGGATGGTATTGGATGGTATGATCATAATATTTCATCAGCTCAAGCCATCGTCGTTGCCGCATGTTGAGTTCCTTTTGAATGAAGAAATATTTGAGGCTTTTATGATCTGTATAAATCTCCACCTTCTCTCCATACAGGTAATGCCTCCAAATCTTAAGCGCAAAAATGATTGCTGCCAACTCTAAATCATGAGTAGGATAATTCCTCTCATATTCTTTGAGTTGTCGTGAGGCATAGGCTATGACTTCCCCATGGTGCATGAGAACACATACTAACCCTTTGCCTGAAGCATCACTGTAGATGACAAATCCCTCCGAGCCAGATGGTATTGTTAGAACAGGTGCTAAAATGAGTCTCCTTTTGAGTTCTTGAAAACTCTTTTCACATTCCTCGCTCCAACCGAATTTTATATCTTTTCAAGTCAGCTAAGTTAATATAGTAGCGATTCGAGAAAACCCTTCTATAAATCTCTGATAATAACCAGCTAAACCGAGAAAGCTACGTACTTCGGTCACTGACTTAGGTTGCTCCCAGCTTTGAATTGCTTCAATCTTTGTCGAGTCAACAGATATTCCATGATTTGATATCACGAGCCCAAGGAATGCAACTTCGTCAAGCCAGAACTCACATTTCTTCAACTCGGCATAAAGCTTGTTTTCACGAAGCTTTTGAAGTATCAGCCTCAAGTGTTGCTAATGGTCTTCATGGGTTTTGGAGTTTATGAGGATGTCATCAATAAAGACCACCACAAAGTGGTCCAAATATTCCTTGAATACTCGGTTCATCATGTCCATGAAGGCAGCAGGAGCATTAGTCAATCCAAAAGAAATGACTAGGAATTCATAATGCTCGTACCGAGTTCTGAAAGCAGTCTTTGGAATGCCCACAGTTTTAATCTTCAACTGATGATATCCGGAACGAAGATCAATCTTTGAAAAGAATTTGGCTCCTTGCAACTGGTCAAACAGGTCATCAATGCGAGGCAACGGGTACCTATTTTTGATGGTGACATGATTCAACTCCCGATAATCAGTACAAAGTCGCATACTTCCATATTTCTTCTTCACGAATAGAACATGATCACCCCAAGAAGACGTACTAGGACGAATGAAACCGATGTCTAACAATTCATGTAGTTGGGTTTTTAACTTCAGAAGTTCAATAGGAGCCATTCAATATAGGGCTTTGGAAATGGGTTTTGTACCAGATTCAAGGTCGATACAAAATTCAATTTCACACTCTAGGGGTAGGCCAGGAAGTTCTTCAGGGAATACGCCAAGAAATTTATTAACAATAGAAATATCATTCAAATCTGACGTATTTTTATTTAAATCTGTGACATGGGCTAAGAAAGTTTGACATCCGTTTTTCAACAAACGAATAGCTTTATGACTTGATATGATAGTGATTGACTTTAGTGGTTTGGTTGTTTAAATTCGTATAATAGGTTGGTTAGGAATATGAAAGCTAACAACCTTACGAAAATAATTGATTTTAGCATGATGAGTAGTTAACCAATCAATCCCTAAAATCACATCAAATGCAAGTATTTTCAAAGAAATAAGATCGACAAGTAACTTGCGGTTACTGATTTGAATCAAACAAGACTTATAAATAGTGGATATAATGAAGGTTTCTCCCAACGGAGTTTCAACCGATAAGTCAAAGTCTAATTTCTCCGGAGTCAAATTTAAACGTTGAGCGCAAGTAGGAGAAATAAAAGAATGGGTAGAACCGGTATCAAATAAAGTATAAATTTCGCTAGAGTTTATGATTAGCTTACCCTTGATCACTTCGTTCGGATTCCTCGCTTTTTGGGAGGTTATGACAAACGCTCTCCCTTGAACTACCGGTTTTGTCTTGTCTGGGACACCCTTTGATGCATCCATCCCAGCTGGACTTGACTTTGGTGCATGACAAAATCGGGCTAGGTGACCTTCTTTTCCACAATTGTAACACGCTTTGGACTGCATCACGTAGTTTGGACTGATATGTCCTTCCCCTCCGCGTTTGTAACATACGATCGGTGGTCGTTCTCCTTCCTTAACAACAGGTGCTGGTGCTGACGTCTTTCCATCATTGTTGAATCTCCTCTTCTTGAAATGTCTACTTTTATTGTCATGGCCATGATTACCACCGAAGTGATTACCATTTCTGACATGTTGATTCCCTCCACGCTTGTTGTCACCGCTTCGATGGCTGCTACCACTGGTATTATCAACTTGTCAGCTGCTCTCTCTTGGTAAGGTTGACTCATTATCGCGCTCCAATAACGGAGCCCTATTCACAACATCTGAATACAAACACAGTTTATGAGAAATTAGGTATTGATGTATCTCAGGTTTCAAACCTCTTAGAAACATCCACGTCATTCTCTCCTCATTATCAACCAAGTGGGACGTAAACCGAGATAACTCAGTAAACTTAGCTTCGTATTATGCCATGGTCATATTATTTTGCTCAAGCTTGATGAATTCTACCTCCTTCATGTGACAAGTACTTTCAGGAAAGAACTTATCGTTGAATAGTTCTTGGAACTTCTCCCAAGACATCTTCAGTGCGGCAGGTTGAGTATGTTTTACAGATTCCCACCAGTAATCTGCCTCTACTCGCAACATGAAGGTGTCAAAGGGAACCTTTTGTTCCTCGGAGCATCCCAAGACATTAAATATCTTGTTGATCTGCTTTATCCACGTCTCTGCCTTAAGTGGTTTTGGCTCTCCAAAAAACACTGGTGGTCCCAGCTCCTTGAACTGCTTAGCGATGAGACCGTCTGAGAGTTGTCAGTGTTTCCACCTGCATTTTGGACAGGAGCCACCCTCGCTGATGTTGCTTGAATTGCATAAAGCCTCTGAACATACCATCGTTCATCATTTGATCGTTGTTGTTTACCTGAGGATTATTGACTTCCTGTTGCACATTATCCTGAGTATTAATCTATGGTGACTCAACGGTCTCATGTGCTTCATTGCTTATCTCAACATTTTCGGATGCCATTTTCAAATACTGCCACAAAACAAGGGTTAATTAACATATCAAATATTATCCCTATACTCTGACCGACCAATTAAATACCAAATAAACTTTGGTAGGTCATACTAGCAAAGGAATTCCCCGTCTCTCCCCTCCTAGTTCTTGTCTCACATCTTAGCCAGGGATCATATCCCTAAGCTTTGATACCAACTGTGAAGCCCCCAAGACAGGTATACATCACCCATCTTGAGTTGCCAAATACATGGTACAATATTCAAATACAACTTAATTATACAACAGTCATGTAAAATACAACAAAACATAATCTAAGAGTTTTAATAAGAATATTGTCATCTACACAATATCCACACTCAATGGAGTCCTCATTACATTTATTGTCACACTATTTAACAGAATAGTGAGGACTACTAATGCTATCATCCGGACCGTCACTCCGCTTCTCGAGACTAGTCTCTTGCTCGTTCTCATTTCCTAAAGAGAATAAAAGAAAGAAAGGTGAGCTCAACTAGCCCTAAGAAAAATATTATGACTAAGATAATGCAGAATAAATTATCATTAGCCTTCAACAATGTTAAACTGATAGAATATAATACACAATAAGTTTGACTGCAGTGGAACAAGAAATCCACTAGAAGAGTCAAGTTGAGCATAAAATCTACTATCTTCTATGATTAAAAAAGTTTTTCATCAACTTTATCGCTGAGACTCAGCTTAATAAATAAAATCGAATCATCCCTGCATCACAGCCAATGATATTCATGTAATCATCAATGGTCATGACTATACCGAATAATCCCTGGTCATAATCACACCAACAACTGTCCATCAATGAACTACAGGCCAATGAGGACTTTAACCACATCATTCGTCACATTACGGTCAAGATTATACCGAATAATCCCTGGTCATAATCATACCAAGTCCATCTATGCATGTAAGCCAAAGATGACTTTAATCACAATATAAGCATGAGGATGATGACAACGACATAATAATTCAATAAAACAAGTTCAAGGATAAGTTTTAAAGATTTATAATTTAATTTATCCAGAAATCAATAACGTCCAAATTGTCAACATGATACTTCTTTGTAGAGTAAAATTCAAGAATACTCAGAAGAATATTTCCATGAAAAGATACTAGATGAAGAACAAATATCAAGGATATTCCACTAATTTCATGGAGTATAGAAGCCAAAATTTTAACCAACTGAGTATAATAGAATATATGAAACTGCAAATGGATTTTCACTCGCCATGCGGTAATCCACGTAGACAGATCATTTCCACAATTTAATAAGGAATGAATACGAAGGATCATTCACCATGAATGTGGTAATCCACACAGACAGGTTATTCCAACAGAATAATAACGAATGTAATAATAAAATAATTCACCATGCATGCGATAGACCGCACAGACAGGTAATTCCAACAGAATAATAAAGAATGGAACCAGGTCATGCGTAATCGGCACAGACAGGATATTCCAACATAATAATAAAGAATGGAACCAGGTCATGCGTAATCCACATAGACATGATATTCCAACAAAATAATAAAGAATGGAATAACAACAGAATTCACCAGGCATGCGATATACCGCACAGACAGGTTATTCCAACAAAATAATAAAGAATGGAATAACAGAAGAATTTCACCATATATGCGATACTTAGATGGGCAAAAGTTATTCCAATGAATAATAAAGAATGGAATAACAACCCTTACGAGTATTGAAAGAAAATAACTCTCTTCATGAATACGAAAGAATAATACCCCTTACCTTAGAAGAAAACTGGAATAGTTAGGCAACAGACTTCTCTTCTCCTTTCTCTCTATAATTTCTCTCTATAATAATTGCTCTATAGCTTTAGTGAACTGGTGAGAAATTAAGGAAGAATGAGCTTCTATTTATAGGAAAATTTAGCTTCGATAATTGCACGTTTTGGGGCTCAAAATATTATAGTATAATACCTTCCTCTTTTTCTTTATTTTTAATTTAGTCCTGCAAGTATTATCAAACGTGCACCACCTCCCCTAATAGTAAATAATGTGAATCAATAGTTCAATCATGTGAATCCATAGTTATAATCATGTGAAAATACGAAATACATTATAGTACCTTCAACTATACCTCCATTTTTAACTTAGTCATGCAAGTATTATCAATCTTGCACCACCTCCCCTAATAGTACAAGAATGTGAATCAATAGTACACACGTGTGAACAAATAGTTATAATCATGTGAATTACTAGCAATTAATTGCTCATTTATCCGGTTAAATACCCGATTGGGCAATATAACCTCCAAACATCAATTATTATCGAAATAAATGTCGATTTTCACTAACACTAATAATTCCAACACAATGGAACTATCAACTTCATCTTTAATCAACATGAACTTATTCATCATTAGTATTATAATTCACAATAGTTAACAACCAGGTCGTTCCCAGGAAAGAGGGGGCTTTTTGATAAGGATTTCTCCTTATTGGCAGGCAATTAGGTGACCAAACCTCTCCTTGATAGAACTTCTAGACATTGTTAATATTGCAAATAATAATATGAATAACTTTGTCGTCTCAATTATTAATTTAATAATATATATTATGCAGATGATACTGTGACAATAATTGAATCAATAATATGAGAGATATGATGCATCAATTACTGTAGCAATAATTGAGTATAACTGAGTGACTTCTCACGTAAGCATCAATAATCAATACTGTGTGCTACTATGCAACTATGCTTATTACTGTACTTTTATTACCGGGTAGTTCAACAGTTTTAACGGTAACCTTTCGCCGTTATTTTTATAAAAAGATAATTTTGTCGTTTTCTATCTACGACAATACTTCCGTTGTGGGGTCCACCAATGATTGTGTCGTTGTACGAATATTCCCTGTTAAAATGAATATTCCCCGACCAATCGAATATTATATAACCACTTGCTTACTTTGCAAAATTTGTAAATATTACCCACAACTATAGCATTATATCAAATCCACACCATAATATTCAAAAATATATTTCGAGAAAATTATTCTTTATTCATAAAAGTTGGGGTCTTACACCGATGATCTCAACTTTTGCAAATCATACTCAGTAATGCCTCACACAAGTCCGATGCCGCCAAATACATGGTTGAGACCCTAAAATCCTTTCCCTAGCGGTGGTTACAAAGCATATTTCATTCATTGATAAGGTTCCCCGGCGGGGGTTACAACGCATTCTTCGATCATCCACGTATCCCCGGCGGGGGTTACAATGCATTCTTCGTCCATGAACGAATCCCTGGCGGGGGTTATAATGCATTTTCAACCATTGATGTACATGTCAATGAAGGTTAATCAGCCTTGACGTCATTTCAACTGATGGCAAATAAACCCATCGAACCATCGGAAGCTATTCGATGATCTCATCCATCATTGCACTTAACCACAACCATCCCCGACCAGGGTTATAACTCGTTCGCGTCCATTGATGTACGTGTCCCCAGCGGGGGTTACAACGCATTCTCATCCGTTGATACACACATCAACGAAGGTCAAGTAACCTTGACAGTTTACAACGCGTATCTACCCATTGATACACACATCAAAGAAGGTCAAGCAACCTTGACAGTTTACAACGCACATCTATCCGTTGATACACACATCCATGAAGGTGAAGCAGCCTTAACAGTTTGCTCAACAGGGATCTATCCGGTGATACACACATCAGCGAAGGTCGGGCAACCCTGACGATACACATTATTGGTAGTAACTCCAACAGGACCGTGGTATATACTGGTAACACAAACTAGGGAAGACAATCCTCATCGAAGAGCACTGATGATGGAATATGTTATACACATCCTCAAACAGACAAAGCTTTATCCCCACAGATCTCTTGCACACGAGAGGCACATCTTCAGAGTAAAGTCTGTATCAATGATTCAGGACTTTGGTGATAACCCCAACGTCAACATCCTGAAGACTTGAATCATACGTCCAAGACATCACTGATTGTCATCCCCGACAGGATTAACAGGGAACCGGTAATCATCCCATCATGTTGGAAAATAATCCAACAAAACACATGCATCATGTTGCTGTATATGGCATCATGTTTATCTTGTTGCATTTCAAATGTCTAGGATTCTTTATCCTATCCATGCCTTGCATTGCATTAATATGATAAAGAGGGGCATCTGTAGACACTTGAAATTTTCTGCACACCTGTAACTAACATTGTAGAAGGGTATATTCGTCTTTCAGAGATAACCCTGGAAGATAGCTCATATCCATTCCGGATACCACCAGAAATCCAGTCTCAACCCCGGAACACACATCGGGAGTATCAGTTCTAGCCTCGAAGATAACCCCGAGTTTTATCCTTGGAGATAACCCCAAGGAATGTTGTTGTAGTTCCGGTGATAACCCCAAAAATGCTTGTTTCAAATGCATGTAATCAGCTTCAACATCGGACCTCCCACCGAGGCACTCATTCCAATGACCCGGAGATAACACCGGGAAGATAGGCACACTTAAAGATGACCCTGAGGAATTTAAACACTTGCAGCATTACAATTTCATAGATAACCCTGAGCAACGTCTTCTTTATCAACCCAAAGTGGAGATAACCCCGGTGAGAGGCAAAATCGTCATCTTGCCACCTCAACCCAACATTTCACCGTCTCAACATCTCATACATACATTTTTACACAACAATGTCCCACAAGAGCCAAGGAGTTCCAATCCCGAGTGACTATTACGCAGGGCAGCACACCGGATAGAATTTGAAGCTTGAAGACCATGAGCATGGTCCCCTCTTCCTAACTTCATACAACCTCTAATCACATGTCATTACGTAACTCTCGACAACGTAGGACCGAAAAAGGTCTTTTACACCTCAATCGGATGCTCGAATTGAAGTTCTGCAAGTTTAAACGGACATCACAGTGCACGAGTGCACGTACTTTGAGACGGCAGGACCTGCGAAGCCCGAGGCACCCCGGCGTACCAGAAGTGCATCTCTGCCATCAAGCAGTACACTGCTGACCACCACTCTATAAATATAGAGCTTGGGGTGGCCATTTTTTAAAAAAAAGGCAAGGAAGCCCTGTCAAATTTGCTCTGTACACACCCCATATTGAGTGCTTTCTCATTTTAAACACCTTTTAGCTCACATTAGCTATAAGCCTTCTTACACACTATAAAGCCTTTCTCTTCATCTTTACACACATTATTCTTCACATT
Source organism: Panax ginseng (assembly GCA_020205605.1). Taxonomy (NCBI): domain Eukaryota; kingdom Viridiplantae; phylum Streptophyta; class Magnoliopsida; order Apiales; family Araliaceae; genus Panax; species Panax ginseng. The sequence continues at coordinate 127,751,271 of CM035137.1, forward strand.
GAGAGTCGTGTTGTGTGTGTATGCCCAGACTTTGGTCCGTGGTTTTCATTTCTGTCTGTATATATACTTTTATATGTATATATTTATATATATGGACTAACATTATCGAGTTATGCCTCGATTGAGCCTAGACTTATGTCTAGAGCGTTTACTTGCTAATATATATATATATATATATATATATTTACATTTCTGTCAGGCCTGGAGTTTACTTCATGGTCTTTTACTGTTTTATTTACATTCTGTCCCGCCTGGAGTTTACTTCGTGGCGGTTGATCGTTTTTACTACTTTATTTACATTTAGTCCCACCTGGAGTTTACTTCGTGGCGGTTGATCGCATTTATTGCTTTCTTAACATTTTTGATCCCCCATAGAGGTGCTTCATGGTGGTTGATCATGTCTCTATATATATTTACCGCTTTTATATATTTACATTTCTGATCCCCCATGGAGGTGCTTCGTGGTGGTTAATCATGTATATATATATATATATATATATATATATATATATATATATATATATATATATCGCTTTTATATATTTACATTTCGATCCCCCATGGAAGTGCTTCGTGGTTGTTGATCATGTATGTATATATATATATATATATATATATATTTACAGCTTTTATATATATAACTGCTTACTGCTTTTTATATAAACTGCGACATCATGTGAGCCTAGGAATAATGTGATCACAGATTCAGTCCACTGAATCTAGATTCGATTTCGGTGATGGAAATTTTCAGCTGTAAGCAGCTTGTAAATTATTCACGGTGTTTGAATTTCCTTAGATGGCTTTCATGCCCATGAAGAGTTCGGTACTATTATATATTATTTTCTCGAAGATGCTTCGCATCTCGAAAATAAAAGCAATCAAGCCATACATTTAATAATAAAATGGAAGTATGAAAAGGTCTCAATTACTATTGAGCACAGGGTTTGAAAAACCTCTTTTACAAAACCTGACTTCTATATCGTGTTTAAAACTGAATTTTTATATAAATTCAAACCATTTGTATATAGGTGCGAACGAGGCCTCGCTCTACTTCCAAATAACAACACATTGACCCACACACACACACACACACACACACACACATTCATATAACAGTTTCTTGAAAAGTGGCGGTCACCGTGGTAACACGGATGTCTGGGGGTGCCTAACACCTTCCCTCCACATAATCAAGCCCCCGAACCCAAATGAATCTTGGTTTCACAGACCCGTTTAGCAGTGTCACATCACTGGATCAATGTGCAAACATTTTCTCGGTTGTGTAATAACCGGATATTTTCTATACAAATAAATCAGAAATTTTGCATATAATTATTTATTTATTTATTAAAATAAATGTGGGGAATATGTATAAGTCAATGCGTATGTATTTATGTGATAAATAAAAATATATTTATTACATGAATAATTATTTTAGAATTAATGATCATTATAAATTATAATCTTATAATAAATTAAATTGGTAATAAAAATATTTTCTTAATTATTTTCCATGAAAATATAAATTATTATATTATTTAAATAATGTATGAAATGATTATAGAATTATTATAATAATTATTTTATTATATGAATGTTAGTTAAGATTATTAAGTTAATGATTTTAACTTAATTAATAATGTTATTTATGTAAGATAAATCAGATATGAAATCCAAATCCTAATTCTGGTTTTGGAACAAGGAATGAGGATAATAATATAATATTATTTATAATTCAGTGCTATAAATATGTACTGTATGCGTGTACTGATAATGGTTGGTCAATTATGGTGTATCATGACCAAGCACTAGCATTAATTGTGAAACCCTAATTTAAAAATTAGAGTGTAAGACTGTTTGTAATTATGTTAATTTGATGAATTAACAAGTGTTAGAATTATAATTGTTAATTAGGGAAACCCTAATTTTTGGAAAAATCTAATTACTAAATTACAAACCCTAATGTGCTAAATAGAAATCCTAATCGCTAATTAAGCAAGTTTAATGTTAATTAGTGAATACCTAAACCTAATTTTCAAGTCTATATAGTTAGGAAACCTAAACTAATTTAGTAATCCTAAATTTTGATTTTTAGAAACTAAAATTCCATTTTTGGCCTAATTAGAAATCCTAGAAAAATAATCAAAATTGGTGAAACCTTAGGGTAAAACCCTAAGGGTTAAGCCCTAAGGGTTTGCCAAGTTTACAAATTTGCCATTAAATTTACAATGCAAATGTCCAAAAAGCCCTTTTTCAATTCTTTATTAGGTTACTTGTATATCTTGCCAAGATTTGAGTAGTTCAACAACTCTAGATATCATCACATGCTCATATATCTCAGCAATCAGCCACATACCTCAACAAATTCATTGTACCATGTGTTATATATAAGATCTAGAGAGAGAAAGTTCATTAGTTAGCCTCATTTATACACAAACTCCTCACCAAGACCCTCTCTCTCTAAACCTACGAATTTAACAAGCATTTCAGTCCCAAATCAAAGCCCCACTAACACCTTTAGCCAATTAGAAAGCTAGAATCAAGATTTGTCAAGAAATGTATAAAACCCTAAACCAAAAATTTGATCTTTTATTCTATGTTGGATATTAGTTTTTGTGTGTTAAACATGTTGTATGCAGTATAACTATGTGATCTGGGTTGATAGATGTTAGATCCATAACATCTATAGGCTCGGATTTGAAGATTTTAAAAATCTGGAAAAAAATTTCTTGTTATCTGACAACCAAATGTCAGGTCTTGTAGATGTCTTTCTGTTTATGGTTTTTGTGTTTTGAACGTTGGTACTTGTAGTAAGTCATGTGATCTGTATTCTGGAACTTTAAGCTGGCCCAGATCGTGCACGGAATGAAATGTATGGGTGGTCAAACCTCATTGACCGACCATGACTATCGGATTTTTGGAAAACCCAGATCGTGCCCAGAAATGTCTGACAAGATGTTCTTGGGCTCTGATCTTCAAGTTATATGTTCATTTGTTGTTTTTGTTACATCTATGTTGTAGTGTGTTATATGATCTACAATCTCATGCCATAATATCACCTAAACATCAAATAGGCTGACTCGATTCTTTGGTCAAAGTAAATTGAATGACACGTTTTACTTTTCGGGTAACCCGGAAAAGCGGATGAACGAGTCGTCTGACAAGGTTTGACCAGCAGGGATCTCGCTATTGTGATGTTGTTAGATCAATGTTATGTGTTATATATGTTAACGTGCTTGCTGGCTACACATTAAAACAATTAGATCACTATAACATAACATAGAAAGAAAGTTGTGGAAGCCCAAAAGTGATCAGTCGAACTGGTCTTGTTTTCTGGGTAACCCAGAAAACGATGAACAGTTCTGACAGATAGTTTGAGCTTCCATATCTTGCTTGTATGTTGTAATCTGACCCAGATCTTGCGTGATATTTGTAGTACTACAAGATCAATCGCTTATCTTGTCCAAAAACATTATGATCTGACAGATTGTGTTGGTCAAACGTGGCATCTCAATCACTGCTCATGAGTGTTCTTGAGCCTCAAGAACACAATTGGCGACGCTTTCTGTCGCTAAAGGCTATAGCGACAGATTTAATAATTTTATTTAATTTATTTTCCAAATATCATTTAAAAATAGAAATTATTTATTAAAAATTCCAAAAATAGTTTTAAAAATTATTTTAAGTTATAAAAATTAGCTTTTAATAATTTGGCATATTTTTCATAAATATTAGTATTTATTTAAATATTATTGATATTTAATTTATTTAATAAATGCATTAAATAAATTAATTAAAAATGATTTTGTTATATTAAAAACCATTTTAAATGAAAATAAAGTATTTAAAAATATTTGAAGATATAAAATAAAAATTTTAATATTTTAAAGTAAATTTCATTAATTATTTAATGTTAATGATAATTATATTTATTTAATAATTATATTAAATAAATTATTTTAAAATTGATTTTAATATTATAAAATTTATTTTAAATGAAAATAAAGTGTTTAAAAATATTTGAAGTTATAAAATATAACTTTTGATATTTAAAGGATAATTTTATTAATAATTTAATATTAATGATATTAATTTAATATTAATGATATTAAATTTATTTAATAATTATATTAAATAAATAGTTTAAAAATGGTTTTATTAATTTTAAAATCATTTAAAAAGTCTATAAATGAATTAAACATATTTTAAGTTATAATTAATAACTTTTAATATTTTGATAAATAATGCATTAATATTTAAATATTAATTGTAATTATTTAAAAATGATTTTAATTGTTTAAAAATCATTTAAGTGTAATATTAATATTTAAAAATATTTTGAGTTATTAAAAATAACTTTAATATTTTGGCATTGGTTTCATTCATAGTTTATTATTAATTAAATATTAATGATAATAGAATTATTTAATATTTAAATCATTTAATAATGATTAGGTGTTTGAAAAAATATAATGAATTATAATAATTTTTTAAAAATTATTATAAGTCATTTAAAAATAATTTGGCTAATGTTTAAGTTTTATTGAACTTCGGGATAGAGTCTTAGACTTGTTAAGTACCCGATAAGGTCGTCGGTACACCGAAATATTTCAGAAATTGATATGGACTTCGATAGATTGACTTGATAAATGTTTATTTGTGACAATGTGATTAGGTTATGTGCTGACTGCAAATAGCAGTACAATATGATATGAAATGTTATTCTAATCGGATAAATGATCTTATTAATGATATGTTGATATATAAAAGATAAAACTAAGTTGCATAACTGTAAGCAGCAGACCATGCAAGTATCTAACCTTTTGCATTTACTTTATGCAATGGACATGTGTAAGCTAATATCTGAACTATTCTTTTTCATTATACAAATGTCTTAACCCCAGTATATACTTATGCAATAATTATGTATAAGTAAGTTATTAGATCATAATCTGTTATACAAGTTTATTAATTCTGTTATTATTGATCAAGATATATATTCTGTTCGTTAATTTCTAAAGTATGGTTATACAAGTGTTCTCACTTGGATAATCATTATATTTTATCACATGTTGATACATACTTATTGGTTTCTAATATGTATACGTTGACTTAAAAACTGTCTAAGCTAATTGATTCGGCTAGACACAAACTTAAAAATATGATTGAACAAGATAGAACTTTATTGTTATTCAACCAAATTGTTTTGGTTCGGATTCTAGACTAGTATGAACATCTCAAATATGAGAAACTTTTATGCGCCTAAGGCGGATATGCTGGACAAAAATATCATTCTTGTATGTAGTATTGATCAATACAGGGCATAAAGGGCTGATCACCCCCGTGCCCGTAAGTTATGACGGTTTACAGATGAAGTTCTGTTTAACCTTTTCGAAAATAGAAAACAATGTTCATAGTCTGTCGACTGATCCTCATTTATAGTCAGTACGTAGTTTCAAAAATTTGAAATCGAAATGATATGTTGTTTATTATTGGTTCAGCTTACTTCACAACTGTCGATTCGTTGTAGAAGTATCGTTCAAAGAAAACATTTAATCCTTTCAGCTAACTATTATTGATTGCTATTACTTGTTGGGCACTCAAATGCTCATCCTTGTTTAATTTAAATGTTTTCAGCTAAGTGTGAACAACCAGAAGGCTCGGCTAAAAACAAATGGAAAGGAAAAGTTGCTGAATGAGTTCAATGATATCTTATGTAATAGTTTAACTTTATGATAAGGATGATATATATTATTATTATCATGTAATGAATGTTTAAAGGTTACGTACTTGGGAACTAGACTCTGATAATGATGTAAATTAAGTTTGATGTTTATATTACTGTTATTATTATTAGTATTATTCCGCTCATAGAAATGGTATCGTGAAGCACTTAATTCGGGTTTCAAGAACCTGAATTTGTGGGCGTCACAGGTTGGTATCAGAGCTTTAGGGTTAGAAACCTTAGGTGGGTTAGACATTATGCTATAACCTTAGAACAGAGGGAAACGTTGAAAATATAAACAACTCATATAGAGATTAAAAGGAGATGAATCAGATAAATTCATCGTCAAACAAAATAAAATATAACTTATATAAAATTATTGTTTGTTATGTGTATATATTATATGCTAATTAGGATATTTTATGTGTGTAGATGTCAGGTGATAAAGGATTAGGATACCCTCAGATTGTAAAGAAGGAGCCAATATAAAAGTCAATTGCTAAAATAGAGGCTCAAAGTGAAAGCAACCTCGATGAGGTGGTTATTGTGGAAAACATAGTACCAGATCCAAAAATGGTGGAACTGACAGATAGTGATTCGGACACTCAAGTTGGAGCTGATCAAGCATCCACGGAAGTGCAGAATCTGAGGAACAAGGTTTCTTCTCCGGAAAAGTTGTGGGAAATAGAAAAACTATTAAATAGTCAATTGTGGAAAGCATTAATAGAAACAATGGAAGAACACGATAAGCTTAAAATTCAAATTGATCAAATGGGACCTAAAAGCAACAAGTTGGGTGCAGCTCCGAGCTAGAAAGGGAAAAGAAAAATGAAAGACCTCGATATAGGAATTCTAATAACAACCAAGGGAACTTTAATCGAATAGAAAAGTGTACAAACTGTGAGAAGAAACATGAAGGCGTATGCAGGAAAAGGGAAAATATTTGCTATAATTGAGGACATGAGGGACATTTCTCTCCTCATTGTCCCAATTCAAAGCAAGTTGTCTGTTTTATATGTGGGATAGATGGTCATCAGGCGAAAAGTTGTCCAAGATCAAAAAAAAGGTGTAGTGAATAAGTAGTATAGGTTCTATTGTGTAGGTATGTTTAGTGTAATGTATATGATTAGTATGTTTGTGTAATGTAATATTTTCAACTTTTGTATTAGTCAAGGCTGTAAATCCTGACTTTTGTTGTCATAAAGGGATAGTTGATGTTTAAAGCAATATGTGTTATGCTATGTAAAGTATTCGCTAAATGAATATGAATCTATGTTTGAGTAATAAAACAAGTTTAATATATTAAACTTATATGATAAGGTTTGGAATGTAAGTTAATAAAGTATATATTATGTTTTATTTAATCAGATAATGCCGCCAAAAAGTCAAACTCGAAATCAAAGGGCAGAAGAATCTGTCAATAACGCTGGGGGACAACAATCAGACCCGATGTAGCACTTTGCAAACATGGTAGCTCAGGCTATGCAACAAAGATTGCCGGGCATAGGGAACCAGCTGGATAACCACTTGGCGAATTTTAAAGATTTTAAGGCTGTAGGACCACCAGAATTCAAAGGTACAACTGACCCAGTAGAAACCCAAACTTGGGTTAAGGAAATCGAAAAGGTGTTTGTAATAGCTAGGGTAGTTGAGGGGCAAAAGACCACTTTTTCCACCTATATGATGAAGGGAGAGGCAAACTTTTGGTTGGAAGAAAATCAGGCAAGGGCAAGAGAAGGAATAGTTACTTGGGATAGGTTCAAAACTTTGGTTTTTGAAAATTATTTTTCATCTAGTATGCAGGCTAGGATGGAGGTAAAATTTCTAGAATTAAAGCAGGAAAACATGACTGTTACAGAGTATGCCGCAAAGTTTAATGAGTTGGCTAGGTTTGCTCCGCATCAAGTTGATACGAAAGCTAGGAAGGCGAGAAGGTTTGAGCTGGGATTAAAACCTTGGCTCTATAACAAGGTGGCAGTATTACAGATTGGTACTTTTGCAGCACTGTTAGAAAAAGCTATTATTGCTGAGGAGGAGAGTGAAGTCATGAGCCTCTATAATAAGGAGAAAAGGAACGAGGGTAAGGTCGATGGAACTGGAAAGGTGGAAACAAATAGTGGGAGTATGAGTGGTAATGGTGTGACGCCCCCAAAATAGGTATACGTCACCCATCTTGAGTCGCCAAATACAAGGTACAGAATACAAATACAATCTTAAATATACAACAAGAGAGCTGTGAGTTTTAATACAAATATTGTCTTCTAGACAACATCCACTCTCAGAATAAGTCCTCATTACATTTATTAACACACTATTTAACAGAATAGTGAGGACTACTAATACTATCATCTGGACCGTCACTCCGTTCCCCGACTAGTCCCGACTACGTTCTCATTTCCTAAAGAGAACAGTGAAAGAATGGGTGAGCTCAACTAGCCCAGTAAGAAATATTATGACTAAGATAATGCAGAATAAATTAACATTAGTCTTCAACAATGTTAAACTGATAAAATACAATAGACATCAAGTTTAACTGTAGCGGAACATGCAATCTAGTAAAAGAGTCAAGTAGAGAATAAAATCTACTATCTTTTATGATTTAAAAAGTTTTTCATCACTTTTATCGCTGGGACTCAGCTTAATAAATAATCCACATCATCCCTGCACTATGGCCAAGGATATTCATTAGTATCACAACCACAAATTATCCATGCACTACGGGCCAAGGATATTCGTGTATTCATCAATGGTCATGATCATGCCAACAACTGTCCATACACTACGGGGCAATTAGGACTTTTACCACATCATTTGTAATATTACGGTCCATGATTATACCGAATAATCCTCGTCATAATCATACCAAGTCCATCTATGCACTACAGCCATGTATGACTTTCAATAAAATATAAACATGAGGATGATGACAATGATATAAGAATTCAATAAAACAAGTTCAAGAATTAATTTATCCGAGAACTAATAACGTCCAAATTGTCAACATGATACTTCTTTGTAGAGTAAAATTCAAGAATGCTCAAGAATATTTCCATGAAAAGATCTTTGGATGAAGCGCAAATATCAAGGATATTCCACTAATTTCATGGAGTATAGAAGTCAAAACATTAACCAACCGAGTATAATAAAGAATGGAATAACAAAAGAAATCACCATGCATGCGGTACTTGCATGATAGGTTATTCCAACGTAATAATAAAAAATGGAACCGGTCGAGAGAATACGCACTTGCCAAGCGATATATTCAAACAGAATAATAAAGAATGGAAAAACAACAGAAATCACCATGCATTCAGTACTTCGCATAGACAGGTTATTCTAACAGAATAATAAATAACGGAATCAAGTCAAGCGAAATTACATGCCCGCGAGGATATTCCAAAAGAATAATAAAGATTTTAACCCGTGCAGGCGTAAAAGCATGAATAGGATATTCCATAGAATAATAAAAATTTTAACTAGGTCCCAAAAATAAATATACAGAATGAGGATGTTCCAACGAATAATAAAGAATGGAATATCAACAGAAATCACAAAGTATAGGGTGATCATGGACATACGAAGTTATTCCAATGTAATAATAAAGAATGGAATAATGTAGTTCTCTTCATGAATATAAAAAAATAATACCCTTACCTTATAAAGAAGAGTAGTCCGACGGTAGGGCGGGGATATACTTGAAGAAACTTGCACTACGTTCAAAGCTTTCTTAACCGCTAAGAAATACGCTCAAGATTATAGAAGAATAATTCTCTCTACAGTTTCTCTCTCTAGAGTTTCAGTGAATTCGTAAGAAATAATGAAGGAATGAGCTTCTATTTATAGAAGAATGGACTGAATAGTAACCAATCCATGAACGGTCCAGATCGATTTACTTTAAATGGATGGTCCAGATTAGTTTAAATAAAATATAATATATTCTATTTATAATCTAATAAAACGAATAACTTTATAAAAGTATTATGTTTTATATAAAAAGCTTTTCTGTTTTGTTATATTAATAATACTAATAAAACAAAATTTCATCATCATTATTATTATTCACACTATTAATCGACCAGGTCGTTCCTAGGAAAGAGGGGGCTTTCCAATAAGGATTTCTTCCTATTGGCGCGCAATTAGGTAACCAAACCTCTCCTTGGCAGAACTTCTAGACATCGTTAATATTACAAATAATAATATTAATAACTCTGTCATCTTAATTATTGATTTAATAATATATAAAATATCGACAATAATTGAATAAAACTAAATGACTTCTCACGTAAGCATCAATAATCAATACCGTATTGCTACTACGCAACGACCCGCCAGACATCGTACTTTACTTTTACTACCGAGTAGTTCAACAGTATTAATGATAAAACTTCTGCTATTATTTTCGATAAAATATTTTTGTCATTTTCTCAATCCGACAATAATTCTGTTGTGGGGTCCACCGATAATTGTGCCGTCGTACGAATATTCCTTGTTAAAACTAATATTCCCCGACCAATCGAATATTATATAACAACTTGCGTACCTCGCAAAATTTTTAAATATTACCCACAACTATAACATTATATCAAATTTATTCCATAATATTCAAAAATGATATTTATAGAAAATTCATTTTTATTCATAAAAGGTTGGGGTCTTACATTCTCCCCTTCTTATGAAATTTCGCCCTCAAATTAGGGTTCGTTCCCTGGTATGTCAAAGAGGTAAGGATACCTTGATTTCATTTCAGATTCTAACTCCCAGGTCATTTCCTCAACATCGTGGTTCCTCCATAAAACTTTGACTTGAGGTATAACGTTGGAGCGTAGAATATGTTCCTTCTTATCCAAGATTGGAACAGGAACCTCTTCATACGTTAAATCTTCCGCTATTTCATCTAGTTCTAACTCAATAAAGTGGTTCGGGTCTTTCACATATTTACGTAACATGGATATATGAAAAATGTTATGAACACGAGACATACTTAGCGGTAAAGCAAGTCTATAGGCTACAGTCCCTACTCGATCGAGGATTAAAAATGGGCCAATGAATCGAGGATTGAGCTTTCCTCTCTTTCAAAATCTCGTAACTCCTTTCCATGGAGCAACACTTAACAACACATGATCTCCAATATCGAATTCCACGTCCTTTCGATGAAGATCAGCATAACTCTTTTGTCGGTCTTGTGAGGTTTTTATACGTTGCCGGATCGTTTGTATCTTTTCTGTAGTCATACGTACTAATTCTGGTCCCAACAAGGTTGCTTCACCCACCTCATCCCAGCATACTGGAGCCATGCCAATACTTGCTTGATTACTGTTGTTGTAGGAAAACTCCACCAATGGTAAGAACTTGTCCCAACTTCCCTTGAAGTCAAGGACATAGAGTCTTAATAAATCTTCAAGAGTTTGAATAGTACTCTATGATTGTCCGTCCGTCTGAGGATGATATGCCGAACTAAATCGTAAATCCGTGCCCATAGATTTTTGCAAACTAACCCAAAATCGTGAAGTGAATCTTGGGTCTCGATCAGAAACTATAGATACTGGCATACCATGTAATCTTACAACCTCGTTTATGTACATACAAGCAAGACATTCAAGTGTATAAGTTTCTCGTATAGGTAAGAAATAAGCAGACTTGGTCAATCTATCAACAATGACCCAAATTGCATCTATACCCTGAGAAACCTTGGGAAGACCAAGATGCTTAAATCCATGGTAATGTGCTCCCACTTCCATTTTGGAATTTCAAGTGGTTGCAATGGACCTTTTGGTACTTGATGCTCTGCCTTGACTCGTTGACACATTAGAAACCTTGAGATAAACAGCGCTATCTTTCTCTTCATATTGCCCCACCAAAATGTATGTCGAAGATTATGATACATTTTAGTACTCCCATGATGGATTGTAAATGGTGTGTTGTGCGCCTCCATCATGATTTTATACTTTAACTCAGGGTCGTTAGGAGCACAAAGTCTGGAGTTGACTCAAAGTATTCCTTCTTCATCGATTCTTGCTTCTGGCATAGAACCTTCTTGTACTTTCTTCCTCATATGTATCAGCTCCAGGTCTGTAGCTTGAGCAGCTTTAACTTTATCGATTAAAGTCGGTTCTACTCGTATATTCGCCATCATCACGTGGGTCCTTGGAGTCTTTATCTCTATCTCCATCCTTTGCAAGTCATACAAAATGGGTCTTTGCGTTGACAATATCAAACTCATACTCGCATATGATCTTCTACTCGATGCGTCATCTACCACGTTCGCTTTTCTAAGATGGTATTGGATGGTATGATCATAATCTTTCAACAGTTCAAGTCAACGTCGTTGTCGCATGTTGAGTTCCTTTTGAGTGAAGAAATATTTAAGGCTTTTATGATCCGTAAAGATCTCCACTTTCTCCCCATACAAATAATGCCTTCAAATTTTAAGTGCGAAGACAACAGCTGCCAACTCTTGATCATGAGTAGGATAATTCCTCTCATATTCTTTGAGTTGTCGAGAGGCATAGGCTATGACTTTCCCATGTTGCATGAGAACACATCCTAACCCTTTGCCCGAAGCATCACTGTAGATGACAAATCCCTCCGAGCCAGATGGTATTGTCAGAACAGGTGCTAAAATGAGCCTCATCTTGAGTTCTTGAAAACTCTTCTCGCATTCCTCACTCCAACCGAGAAAACCCTTCTACGAATCTCCAATAATAACCAGCTAAGCCGAGAAAGCTACGTACTTCGATCACTGATTTAGGTTGCTCCCAGCTTTGAATAGCTTCAATCTTTGCTGGGTCAATAGATATTCCATGACTTGATACCACGTGCCCAAGGAATGCTACTTCCTCAAGCCAGAACTCGCATTTCTTCAACTTGCATAAAGCTTATATTCACGAAGATTTTGAAGTATCAGCCTTAAGTGTTGCTCATGATCTTCACGGCTTTTGGAATAAATAAGGATGTCATCAATAAAGACGACCACAAAGTGATCCAAATATTCCTTGAATACTCGGTTCATCATATCCATGAAGGCAATAGGAGCATTAGTCAATCCAAAAGACATGACTAGGAATTCATAATGCCCGTACCTAGTTCAGAAAGCCGACTTTGGAATGTCATCGGTTCTAATCTTCAATTGGTGATATTCGGAACGAAGATCAATCTTTGAAATGAATTTGGCGCCTTGTAACTGGTCAAATAGGTCATCAATACGTGCCAATGGGTACCTATTTTTGATGGTGACATGATTCAACTCCCGATAATCAATACAAAGTCGCATACTCCCATCTTTCTTCTTCACGAATAGAACAGGAGCACCCCAAGGAGAAGTACTAGGATGAATGAAACCGATGTCTAACAATTCCTGCAGTTAGGTCTTTAACTCCTGAAGTTCAATAGGAGCCATTCGATATGGGGCTTTGGAAATGGGTTTTGTACTGGTTTCAAGGTCGATACAAAATTCAATTTCATGTTCTGGGTGTAGGCCAGGAAGTTCTACAAGGAGTACGTCAGGAAATTCATTAACAATAGAAATATCATTCAAAACTGACGTATTTTTGTTTAGATCCGTGACATGAGCTAAGAAAGCTTGACATCCGTTTTTAATAAACGAATAGCTTTATGGCTTGAGATGACAGTGATTGATTGTAATGGTTTGGTTACTTGAATTCGCATAATAGGTTGGTTAAGAATATAAAAGCTAGCAACCTTACAAAAATAATCAATTTTCCCATGATGAGTAGTTAACCAATCAATCCCTAGAATTACGTCAAATGCAAGTATTTTCAATGAAATAAGATCGACAGGTAATGTGAGGGTACCGAATTGAACCAAACAAGACTTATAAATAGTGGATGTAATGAAGGTTTCTCCCAACAGAGTTTCAACAGATAAGTCAAAGTCCAATTTCTCCGGAGTCAAATTTAAACGTTGAGCGCAAGTAGGAGAAATAAAGGAATGGGTAGAACCGGTATCAAATAAGGTATATACTTCACTAGAGTATATGATAAGTTTACCCGTGATGACCTCATTCGGGTTCCTTGCTTTCTGGGGGGTCACGACAAATGCTCTCCCTTGCACTACTGGCTTTGACTTTTCTGGGGCGTCCTTTGGTGCCTCCATTCTAGCTGAGCTTGTCTTCGGTGAATGACAAAATCGGGCTAGGTGACCTTCTCTTCCACAATTATAACATGCTTTGGATGGCATCGCACAGTTTGGACTGATGTGTCCCTCCCCTCCGCATTTGAAGCATATGATAGGTGGTCATTCTCCTTCCTTAACAACAGGTGCTGATGTTGACGTCTTTCCATCATTGTTGAATCTTCTCTTCTTGAAATGTCCATTCTTATTGCTTTAGCCATGATTACCACTGAAGTGGTTACCATTTCTGGAATATTGATTCCCTCCACGCTTATTGTCACCGCTTTGATGACTGTTATCACTAGTATTATCATTTTGCCGGCTGCTCTCTTTTGGTTGGGTTGACTCATTATCGCGCTCCAATAACTGAGCCCTATTAACAACATCTGGATACAAACACAGTTTATGAGAGATAAGATATTGACGTATCTCGGGTTTCAAACCTCTTAGAAATATTCGCGTCATTCTCTCCTCATTATCAACCAAATGGGACACAAACCGGGACAGCTCGACAAACTTGGCTTCGTACTACGACACGGTCATGTTATTTTGCTCTAGTTTAATAAACTCTACCTCTTTCATGTGATGAATACTTTAGGGAAAGTACTTGTCGTTGAACAGTTCTTGAAACATTTCCCAAGACATCTTCAGTACGGCAGGTTGAGTACGCTTTATAGATTCCCACCAGTAATCTGCCTCTGCCCACAATATAAAGGTGGAAAAGGGAACCTTTTGCTCCTTGGAGCAACCCAAGACATCAAATATCTTGTTGATCTGTTTTATCCACGTCTCCGCCTTAAGTGGTTTTGGCTCTCCAAAAAACTCTGGTGGTCCCAGCTCCTTGAACTGTTTGGCGGTGACCATCCGAGAGATGCCAGTGTTTCCACCTACATTTTGGACAGGAGCCGCTCTCGCCTGATGTTGCATGAATTGCATGAAGCCTCGGAACATTCCATCGTTCATTATTTGGTCAGTGTTGTTGTTTGCCTGAGGATTGTCGCCTTCCTGATGCACATTATCCTGATTATTGATCTGTGGAGACTCAACGGTCTCCTGTGCTCCATTGATGTTCTCAACATTCTCGGATGCCATTTTCAAACACTACCACAAAACAAGGGTTAATTAACATATCATATATTATTCCTATACTCTGACCGACCAATTAAATATCAAATAAACTTAGGTAGGTCATACTAGCGAAGGAATTCCCCGTCTCTCCCCTCCTAGTTCTTGTCTCACATCCCAGCCAGGGATCATATCCCTAGGATTTGATACCAACTGTGACGCCCCCAAAATAGGTATACATCACCCATCTTGAGTCGCCAAATACATGGTACAGAATACAAATACAATCTTAAATATACAACAAGAGAGCTATGAGTTTTAATACAAACATTGTCTTCTAGACAATATCCACTCCCAGAATAAGTCCTCATTACATTTATTAACACACTATTTAACATAATAGTGAGGACTACTAATACTATCATCTGGATCGTCACTCCGTTCCCCGACTAGTCTCGGCTACATTCTCATTTCCTGAAGAGAACAGTGAAAGAAAGGGTGAGCGCAACTAGCCCAGTAAGAAATATTATGACTAAGATAATATAGAATAAATTATCATTAGTCTTCAACAATGTTAAACTGATAAAATACAATAGACATCAAGTTTAACTACAGCGGAACATGCAATCTATTAAAAGAGTCAAGTAGAGAATAAAATCTACTATCTTTTATGATTTAAAAAGTTTTTCATCTCTGGGACTCAGCTTAATAAATAATCCACATCATCCCTGCACAACGGCCAATGATATTCATTAGTATCAGAACTACAAATTATCCATGCACTACGGGCCAAGGATATTCATGTATTCATCAATGGTCATGATCATGCCAACAACTTCCATCAATGCACTACGGGCCAATAATGACTTTTACCACATCATTTGTAACATTACGGTCATGATTATACCGAATAATCCCTGGTCATAATCATACCAAGTCCATCTATGCACTACAGGCCACATATGACTTTCAATAAAATATAAACATGAGGATGATGACAATGATATAAGAATTCAATAAAACAAGTTCAAAAATTAATTTATCCAGGAACAAATAACGTCCACATTGTCAACATGATACTTCTTTGTAGAGTAAAATTCAAAAATGCTCAGAAGAATATTTCCATGAAAAGATGTTGGATGAAGCGCAAATATCAAGGATATTTCACTAATTTTATGGAGTATAGAAGTCAAAACTTTAACCAACTGAGTATAATAAAGAATGGAATAACGAAAGAAATCACCATGCATGCGGTGCCAGATAGACATATTATTCCAACAGAATAATAAATAATGGAACCAGGTCAGGCGTAATACGCACCGACAGGATATTCCAACAGAATAATAAAGAATGGAATAACAACAGAAATCATCATGCATTCGGTACTTCGCATAGACAGGTTATTCTAACAGAATAATAAATAACGGAATCAAGTCAAGCGAAATTCGCACATACGAGCATGGGATATTCCAAAAGAATAATAAAGATTTTAATTGTGTACGGCGTAAAACGCATGAATGTGGATATTCTAATAAAATAATAAAGATTTTAACTAGGTCCCATGCGTAAATAGCATGAGACGGATGTTCCAACGTAATAATAAAGAATGGAATATCAACGAAATCACAAAGTATAGGGTGAATGCAGTATATAAAAGTTATTCCAATGAGAATAATAAAGAATGGAATAACGTAAGTTCTCTTCATGAATATAAAAAAAAATACCCTTACCTTATAAAGAAGAGTACTCAAAAGTAGTAGGGCGGGGATATACTTGAAGAAACTTGCACTACGTTCAAAGCTTTCTTAAATGTTAAGAAATATGCTCAAGATTATAGAAGAATAATTCTCTCTATAGTTTCTCTCTCTAGAGTTTCAGTGAATTCGTAAAAAATAATGAAGGAATGAGCTTCTATTTATAGAAGAATGGACCAATAAGAATTAATCCATGAACTGTCCGAGATCAATTTACTTTAAAACCGATTTTCGTCCAGTTGGTTTATAATAAAATATAATATATTCTATTTATAATCTAATAAAATGAATAACTTTATAAAAGTATTCTATTTTATATAAAAAGCTTTTCTGTTTCATTACATTAATAATACTAATAAAACAAAACTTCATCATCATTATTATTATTCACACTATTAATCGACCAGGTTGTTCCCAGAAAAGAGGGGGCTTTCTTATAAGGATTTTTCCCCATTGGCGCGCAATTAGGTGACCAAACCTCTCCTTGGCAGAACTTCTAGACATCGTTAATATTGAAAATAATAATATTAATAACTCTGTCATCTCAATTATTGATTTAATAATATATAAAATATCAACAATAATTGAATAAAACTAAATGACTTCTCACGTAAACATCAATAATCAATACCGTGTGCTACTATGCAACCACGCATATTACTGTACTTTTACTATCGAGTAGTTCAACAGTATTAACGATAAAACTTCCGTTGTTATTTTCAATAAAATATTTTTGTCGTTTTCTCAATCCGACAATAATTCTGTTGTGGGATCCACCAATGATTGTGTCGTCGTACGAATATTCCTTGTTAAAACGAATATTCCCCGACCAATCGAATATTATATAACAACTTACGTACCCTGCAAAATTTATAAATATTACCCACAACTATAACATTATATCAAATTTATTCCATAATATTCAAAAATGATATTTTATAGAAAATTCATTTTTATTCATAAAAGTTGGGGTCTTACAAATGGCAAGAGGAAGGGGAGCAATTTTGGAAATGTTTAGGTAAAACAAGAAAGGGTGAAGAAGCAGGGGGTGCAGTGTAAGACTTGTAGGAAAAATCACTCAGGTGAGTGTCTGAAAGGTAAATTTGCATATTTTAAGTGCGGGCAGGAGGGCTATATCTCTCCCAACTGCCCCAATCCTAGAATGAATAGTGGGTATTTTTTGTGCTGATCGAAGGCATAAAGTGAAGTACTGTCCGAAAAGGAGAATAGAGGCTGAAAGCGTGAACATAGGGAAAGGCGGTGGGACCCTGGCAATCACAGGACCAACTTCATCCAACAAGCCGACAAAATCAATCGCAAGGGTCTTCAACATGATGGTTCAGGATACTGTGGCAGTTGGCGAAGGAACTCCAGGTATTATTCGTATAACTTTTATTTTCTTATACATGATTTTCCTATATATAGTAAATTATTTTATAAAGAAATTTTGAAGGAGGAATTTAAGTTCTTTTAGAAATCAAATTTCTGTTGATTAGTTAAAATATCAATTCGATCAAATCCGATCAAGATCTACTTGAAATGATTGTGTATACTATGTATCCTTATATGTATAAGTTTTAAAACGGTGATTCCGGGGACGGAATCTTTATAAGGGAGGGTGAATGTAATAACCCGATATTTTTTATATAAATAAATCAGAAATTTTGCGTATAATTTTTTTTTTATTTATTAAAATAAATGTGGGGAATATGTATAAGTCAATGCGTATGTATTTATGTGATAAATAAAAATATATTTATTACATGAATAATTATTTTAGAATTAATGATCATTATAAATTATAATCTTATAATAAATTAAATTGGTAATAAAAATATTTTCTTAATTATTTTCCATGAAAACATAATTATTAAATTATTTAAATAATGTATGAAATGATTATAGAATTATTATAATAATTATTTTATTATATTAATATTAGTTAAGATTATTAAGTTAATGATTTTAACGTAATTAATAATGTTATTTATGTAAGATAAATCAGATGTAGAATCCAAATCTTAATTCGAATTTTGGAACAAAAAATGAGGATAATAATATAATATTATTTACAATTCAGTACTATAAATATGTACTGTATGCGTGTACTGATAATGGTTGGTCAATTATGGTGTATCATGACCAAACCATAGCATTAATTATGAAACCCTAATTTAAAAATTAGAGTGTATGATTGTTTGTAATTATGTTAATTTGATGAATTAACAAGTGTTAGAATTATAATTGTTAATTAGGGAAACTCTAATTTTTGGAAAAATCTAATTACTAAATTAGAAACCCTAATGTGCTAAATATAAACCCTAATCGCTAATTAAGCAAGTTTAATGTTAATTAGTGAATACCTAAACCTAATTTTCAAGTCTATATAGTTAGGAAACCTAAACTAATTTAGTAATCCTAAATTGTGATTTTTAGAAACTAAAATTCCATTTTTGGCCTAATTAGAAATCCTAGAAAAATAATCAAAATTGGTGAAACCTTAGGGTCAAACCCTAAGGGTTTGCCAAGTTTACAAATATGCCATTAAATTTACAATGCAAATGTCCAAAGAGCCCTTTTCAATTCTTTACTAGGTTACTTGTATATCTTGCCAAGATTTGAGTTGTTCAACAACTCTAGATATCATCACATGCTCATATATCTCAGCAATCAGCCATATACCTCAGCAAATTCATTGTACCATGTGTTATATATAAGATCTAGAGAGAAAAAGTTCATTAGTTAGCCTCATTTATACACAAACTCCTCACCAAGTTCCTCTCTCTCTAAACCTATGAATTTAGCAAGCATTTCAATCCCACATCAAAGCCCCACTAACACCTTTGGCCAATTAGAAAGCTAGAATCAAGATTTGTCAAGAAAGGAATAAAACCCTAAACCAAGAAATTGAACTTTGATTCTATCACTACAAAAAAATGAGCCTTTAGCAACGATTTTTCGGGCAACGACTTTATAAGTCGTTGCTAAAGGTAGATGTTTAGGAACAAAATTTGTCCTTCGTTACAGATTGTGTCAGGCTTGCACTTTTTGCAACGAAGTTCATATGTCGTTGCAAAAATTCGTTGCTAATTCATTGGCGGGAAAAATTTTCGTTAGAAATTCGTTGCAAAATTTTCGACCACTTGCTTTCTCATCATCGTGGGCAACGAAAGTTTTTTTGTTGTTGAAAATGGGGCTTTAGCAACGATTTTTCAGGCAAAGTCGTTGCTAAAAGTGTATGTTTAGCAATGAAACTTGTCCTTAGTTGCAGATTGTGTCATGCTTTCACTTTTTGCAACGAAATTCATAAGTAGTTGCAAAATTTGGAAACAAAATTCGTTAGAAATTCATTACAAAATTTCTAACCACTTAATTTCTCTCCTCCGCCGAGTAAGCAACGAAAGTTTTTTTGTTGCTATATTTCGTTGCCTAATATGGACCACATTCATTGGCAACAATTTTTATTTTCGTTGCATATTTTATACAACTTTTTGCAACGACTATTAAAATGTTGCCTTAAATTAAGATAATAATAATAATAATAATAATAATAATAATAATAATAATAATAATAATAATAATAATAATAATAATAATAAAAATAAAAATAAAAAGAGTTTGAGCTTCCATATCTTACTTGTATGTTGTAATCTGACCCAGATCGTGCGTGATATTTGTAGTACTACATTAGTACTGCAAGATCAATCTCTTATCTTGTCCAAAAACATTATGATCTGACAGATTGTGTTGGTCAAACGTGGCATCTGAATCACTGCTCATGAGTGTTCTTGAGCCTCAAGAAGACAATAGGCGACGCTTTCTGTCGCTAAAGGCTATAGCGACAGATTTAATAATTTTATTTAATTTATTTCCCAAATTTCATTTAAAAATAGAAATTAAATATTAAAAATTCTAAAAATAGTTATAAAAATTATTTTAGGTAATAAAATTAACTTTTAATAATTTGGCATATTTTTCATAAATATTAGTATTTATTTAAATATTATTGATATTTAATTTATTTAATAAATTCATTAAATAAATTAATTAAAAATGATTTTTTATATTAAAAATCATTTTAAATGATAATAAGGTATTTGAAAATATTTTGAGATACAAAATATAACTTTTAATATTTTAAAGTAAATTTCATTAATTATTTAATATTAATGATAATTAGATTTATTTAATAATTATATTAAATAAATTAGTTTTAAAATAATTTTAATATTATAAAAATTATTTTAAATGAAAATAAAGTGTTTAAAAATATTTTAAGTTATAAAATATAACTTTTGATATTTAAAGGATAATTTTATTAATAATTTAATATTAATGATATTAAATTTATTTAATAATTATATTAAATAAATAGTTTAAAAATAGTTTTATTAATTTAAAAATTATTTAAAAAGGATATAAATGAATTAAAATATATTTGAAGTTATAATTAATAATTTTTAATATTTTGATAAATAATACATTAATATTTAAATATTAATGGTAATTATTTAAAAATGATTTAATTGTTTGAAAAATCATTTAAGTGTAATATAAATACTTTAAAAATATTTTGAGTTATTAAAAATAACTTTAATATTTTGGCAATGGTTTCATTAATAGTTTAATATTAATTAAATATTAATGATAATAGAATTATTTAATATTTAAATCATTTATTAATGATTCCGGTGTTTGAAAAATTATGATAAATTATAATAATTTTTAAAAATTATTATAAGTCATTTAAAAATAATTTGACTAATGTTTAAGTTTTATTGAACTTCGGGATAGAGTCTTAGACTCGATAAGTACCCGATAAGGTCGTCGGTACACCGAAATATTTTAGAAATTGATTTGGACTTAGATTGGTTGACTTGATAAATGTTTATTTATGATTCAATGGTTGTTAAACATATGTGACAATGTGATTAAGTTATGTGCTGACTGCAAATAGCAGTACAATATGATATGATATGTTATTCTAATCGGATAAATGATCTTATTAATGATAGGTTGATATATAAAAGATAAAACTAAGTTGCATAACTGTAAGTAGCAGACCAGGAAAGTATCTAACTCTTTGCATTTACTTTATACAATGGACATGTGTAAGCTAATATCTGAACTATTCTTTTTCATTGTACAAATGTCTTAACCCCAGTATATACTTATGCAATAATTCTGTATAAGTAAGTTATTAGATCATAATCTGTTGTACAATTTTATTAATTCTGTTATTATTGATCAAGATATATATTATGTTCATTAATTTCTAAAGTATAGTTATACAAGTGTCCTCACTTGGATACTCATTATATTTTATCACATGTTGATACATACTTATTGGTTTCCAGTATGTATACGTTGACTTAAAAACTGTCTAAGCTAATTGATTCGGCTAGACATAAACTTAAAAATATGATTGAACAAGATAGAACTTTATTGTTATTCAACCGAATTATTTTGGTTTGGATTCTAGATTGGTATGAACATCCCAAATATGGGAAACTTTTACGCACCTAAGGAGGATATGCTGGACGAGAATATCATTCTTGTATGTAGTATTGACCAATACAGGGCATAACGGGCTGATCACCCCCCGTGCCCGTAAGTTATGACGATTTACTGATGAAGTTCTGTTTAACCTTTTCAAAAATAGAAAACAATGTTCATAGTCGGTCGACTGATCCTCATTTATAGCCAGTACGTAGTCTCAAAAATTTGAAATCGAAATGATATGTTGTTTATTATTGGTTCAGCTTACTTCACAACTGTCGATTCGTTGTAGAAGTATCGTTCAAAAAAATATTTAATTCTTTCAGCTAACTATTATTGTTTGCTATTACTTGTTGGGCACTCAAATGCTCATCCTTGTTTAATTTAAATGTTTTCAGCTAAGTGTGAACAACCAGAAGGTTCGGCTAAAAACAAAGGGAAAGGAAAAGTTGCTGAATGAGTTCAATGATATCTTATGTAATAGTTTAACTTTATGATAAGGATGATATATATTATTATTATTATCATGTAATGAATGTTTAAATGTTACATACTTGGGAACTAGACTCTGATAATGATGTAAATTAAGTTTGATATTTATATTACTGTTATTATTATTAGTATTATTCCGCTCATAGAAATGGTATCGTGAAGTACTGAGTTCGGGTTTCAAGAACCTAAATTTGGGGGCGTCATAGGTTGCGTTGGTACAACCAGTTAAAAACACCAATTGGCTTCTCTTATAGTCAAATCGTCGACATATACATGTCAGACCTTTTTCACTTGTTTTTTTGAAACAAATCTCACATAACATGAGAACACCAAAGAACAAGAACAGAAAAGGGACAAATAAAAATTCCGACGTCGACATGGTGTAAATAGCAGGGATTCTATCATTATTATGTGTTAAAAGGTTATGAATGAATAAAAGTTAATATTTATTCAAGATATTATGTGTTATGTGATGATCTTTTATGATGTGCAAGTTAAGTAGATAATACTTAAAAGAAATTAAGTTATAATCTAATTAATAGGTGTATTTTAACAGAAAATGCTTCCAAGACGTCAACCACGATAAAGAACCCCTGAGGGAACTACCAATAACACTAATGTTTTGGCTAACCCAATTCAGCAATTAGTGATGTTACTGACGGGAGCAATACAGAATTTGCCACAGAATCAAGCTGCGACTTTTAAGGAATTCAAGGCGGTAGGAACACCAGAATTCCTTGGGTCCATGAATCCGGTTGAGGCACAGACCTGGGTCATGGATATAGAGAAAGTTTTTGATGTTGCTAGAGTGGGTGAGAATTAGAAGACTGCTTTTGCAACATTTATGTTGAAAGCAGAGGCTAGTTATTGGTGGCAAGCCAATAAAACTCAAGGAGTTCAGGGAGTGATGACTTGGGATAAGTTCAAGGAAATATTTTTCGAGACCTATTATCCAGAGAGTTCAAAGAATCAGATGGAGGTGCAGTTTTTAGAACTGAAGCAGGGCACAATGACAGTGTCGGAGTATGCTACAAAGTTCAACGAGTTGGCGAGGTTTCCGTATTATCAAGTTAACACAGATGAGTGCAAGGCTAGGAGGTTTGAACAGGGACTAAAGCCATGGTTGTACAACAGAGTCTTCATATTTCAGCTGAAGACATTTGCAGCGGTGCTTGAGAAGGTGATTTTCGCTGAGGGTGGAGGCGAGGCTATGACAAAGTACAATCAAGAACAAAGGAAGAAGAAGAGTGAGAGTGAGGTTATGAATGGTGGTAGTAGTGGTAGTAGTGGTAGTAATGGTAGTAATAACCTGAAGATAAAGTGGAATGCAAGTGTGGGTGCTGGAAGCCAATAGAGTAGCCAGCAGAAAAGGAAGTTTAAAGCATGTGCTACATGCGGGAAGTATCATAGTGGCATGTGCTTAAGGTGTAAAAGAGTATGCTTTAACTATGGCCAGGAGGGTCACATTATCCCAAATTGCCATCAACTAAAGAAGAATGCTTGCTACACATGCGAGTCAAAGGATTATTTTGCTCGCGAGTGCCCTAAGAAGAATGTTGGTGAGACAACAGGAAACAAGGGAGGTAGCAGTGGAGGTACATTGGCTATTACTGGACCAACGTCAACAAATAAACCCACAGCCAGAACCTTCAACATGACAGTGCAAGACGCGGTGCAATCAAAAGACATTGTGTCAGATATTATCCCAATTAATGATATAAATGCATATGTATTATTTAATTTGGGTGCTACTTGCTCGTTTATATCTGAAGAATTTATTAAGAAGTTAGAATTACCTAGTGAAAAGTTGAATTTCCCTTTAAACATATAAATTATGAATAGGGAGGTGATTCCTGTTAAGTTCGTATACACGAATTGTAAGGTGAATATTAAGGGGAATGTTATGATGGTGGATTTAATCCCGATAAAACTTGGAGAGTTTAATGTTATATTGGGAATGTATTGGCTATTCAATTATGGAGTGATAATTGATTACCAAAACAAATGTGTAAACCTTATGACTCCGCCAAAGGTAGTTTTTTATAGTAGCAAATTGCCTAGACAAGAAAAATGTCTAACAATTATGCAGGCTAAGAAGTTATTGAGTAAGGGCTGTGTAGGGTACTTAGCTTACATAGTCGATACTCAGAAGAAAGGTGTAAAATTGGAGGAGATATCGGTTGTTAGGGATTTTGCGGATGTATTTCCGAAAGATTTGCCAGAACTTCCGCCTGACAGAGAGATCTAGTTCGTTATCGATTTAGCGCCAGGAACTGCTCCGATATCGAAAGCCCTGTACAGGATGGCTCCGGTAGAGATGAAGGAATTAATGGTACAATTGGAAGAGCTGCTAGACAAGAAATACATTCAGCCGAGTGTGTCACCGTGGGGAGCGTCAGTGTTATTCATGAAGAAGAAAGATGGGTCAATGCATCTTTGCATTGATTATAGGAAATTAAACAAAGTCACTATTAAGAATAAGTACCCGTTGGCAAGAAGAGATGACTTGTTTGACCAATTGAAAGGAGCCAAGTACTTCTCAAAAATAGATTTGAGAAGTAGGTATCATCAATTAAAGGTAAGGAAGGAGGATGTACCTAAGACGACATTCAAAACTCGGTATGGACATTATGAGTTTCTGGTAATGTCTTTTGGTTTAACCAATGCCCCTGCAGCATTAATGAATTTGATGAATAGGGTGTTTAAACCATTTTTAGATAAAATTTGTGGTGGTATTCATTGATGATATTCAGGTGTACTCTAAGTCTCAAGACCAACACGTGGAACATTTACGTTTGACATTGGAGACACTAAGAAAGTAAAAGTTGTACGCGAAATTCTCTAAGTGTGAAATTTTGTTAAAACGTGTACAATTCCTTGGGCATGTGACTAACAAAGATGGGATCTCAGTGGATCCATCAAAAGTCAAAGCTGTAATAAATTGGGAACAACCAAGGACACCATCAGAGCTGATGAGTTTCTTGGCATTGGCAAGCTATTATAGACAATTTATACAGGACTTTTCCAAGATTGCCACTCCATTGACAAATTTGACATGAAAATTTATAAAATTTATTTGGACGGAAAGGTGTGAAGAGAGTTTCCAGGATTTGAAAAAGAGCCTTAGTATGGCACCTGTGTTGTCATTACCGGGTAATACGAGAATCTTTGTGGTGTATAGCGATGCATCATATAAAGGACTAGGTTGTGTCCTTATGCAAAATGGCAAAGTCATTGTGTATGCATCAAGGCAACTGAAGGACTATGAGAAAGGATGCCCGACTCATGATTTAGAGTTTACTGCGGTGGTTTTTGCTCTAAAGATATGGAGACACTATCTCTATGGGGAGAAATGTGAAATATACACGGACCATAAAAGGCTAAAGTATATTTTCACACAGAAGGACCTGAACATGCGTCAAAGGAGATGGTCAGAATTGATAAAAGATTATGATTGTGAGATCTTTTATCATCTGGGTAAAGCCAATATGGTTGCCGATGCTTTGAGTAGAAAGGGTCGGGAAAAATTGATGTTGTTAACTAACCAGAAGGAGCTCATTTCAGCAATGGAAAGATTAGAGCTGGCTGGAAATAAAATTTCCAAAAGAATCCAATGAAAGATTGTTCTAGATGGAAGCTAGTCCAACTTTGGTGGACAAGGTAAAGAATGCTCAACTACAGGATGAAGAAT
The DNA here is from genome assembly GCA_020205605.1 of Panax ginseng. Classification (NCBI taxonomy): domain Eukaryota; kingdom Viridiplantae; phylum Streptophyta; class Magnoliopsida; order Apiales; family Araliaceae; genus Panax; species Panax ginseng. The sequence continues at coordinate 127,777,624 of CM035137.1, forward strand.
ATGAGAAAATCAAAGAAAGAGCGGTCGAGGGTACTGAGGTGAAGTACAAGATTAATACGAAGGGATTGTTAAGATTAAAGGGACGAATTTGGGTTTCAGCAGTACCGGATATTAAAGACGAAATCTTGAGTGAAGCTCATAACTCGAGATATTCTATTCATCCGGGAAGTACGAAGATGTATCAAGATTTACGACGACATTTTTGGTGGCCAAATATTAAAAGAGATGTTGCAGAATGTGTCGCGAAATGCTTGACATATCAAAGAGTAAAGGCCAAGCATCAGAGACCAAGCAGATTACTTCAGCCATTGGAAATACCGAAATGGAAGTGGGAGTATATCACAATGTATTTTATGGTAGGTCTTCCAATTACTCAGAAAGGATACAATGCGATTTTGATGATAGTGGACAGGCTAGCAAAATCAGCACACTTTTTGCCAATAAAGACTAGATTCAATCTTGATCAGTTAGCAAAGTTATACGTCAAAGAGATCATTTTCAGACATGGAGTTCTAGTGTCAATTGTGTCAGACAGAGATCCGAGATTCACATCAAACTTCTAGAAAAGACTACAAGAATACATGGGAACACAGTTGAGAATGAGTACGGCATACCATCCTCAAACTGACGGCCAAAGTGAACAAACAATCCAGACGTTAGAAGATATGCTTAGAGCATGCATCATGAATTTCAAAGGGAGCTAGGATGATCATATACCATTGGCAGAATTCACCTACAACAACAGTTACCACGCGAGCCTTGGCATGCCGCCTTACGAAACATTGTACGACAGAAAGTGTAGAACTCTACTGTACTGGGATGAAGTCGGTGAACGTCAACTGTTAGGACCGGAACTGGTGCAGAAGACTGATGAGGTCGTCAAACTCATCAGGGCAAGATTGGTAGCAGCTCAAGATAAACAAAAAAAGTATGTTGATCAACATAAATAAGATCGCGAGTTCGACGTAGGAAATTTCATTTTCCTAAAAGTTTCTCCTTGGAAAGGGAAAATCCGTTTTGGTAACAAGGGAAAGCTAAGCCCGAGGCTTATTGGACCCTTCGAGGTACTACGAAGAATGGGAGAAGTGGCTTAAAAGGTAGCTCTACCTCCAGAATTAGAACATGTTCACAACGTTTTTCATGTGTCAGTGTTACAACCGTATAAACCCGATTACAAGCATGTGATTTTGAGTTGTGATTTTGTTGTTTAGTAAATATTTGTTGGATTATTTATTAGTAAATAAATAATTCATGAGTTATAAAAATTAACTTAATTAAGATAAAAGAGTGATGAATTAAATTTATGAGATAATATTCTAATTTAACTTCATAATTAAATTTGAGAGTTGGTAAGGATTATATGAATCTCTATAATGTTATTTTAATTTAATTTAGTAATTAAAGTGATGTGTTAAATAAAATTATAATGAAAATTATAATTTTGTGATAATTGGTTAAATGGAAAATTATTTAATAAGTTGTAATTAGTTTTATTTAATTAAGATTGGATACGTAAATCCATGTAAATAATATGGGACGATAAACTATAGTATAAATGATTTATTGAAATAAACTATAGGGGTTTTAATTGGGCTTACCAAACAAGGCTTAAAAATATTAAGTCTTTATTTTAATTGGTTTTATCCAAACAAAGCCTTATGGCTTTTGAAATTTTAACTGACAAATTATTTAAAAAACAATTAACGTAAAATAGTATTTAGTAGGGGTATTAGTTATTTGTCCGTTTTTTTTCTCTCTCGTCTATTTTATTTTATGTAAGAAGTTTGGCCTAAGCCTGGGTGGGAGAATACAGAGAAGAAATAGAGATAGTTAGAGAGAAGAGAAAAGTTCTGTGAATTCCAAGCACTTCGTTGTCTTCTAACAAGGGTTAATTAAGAAAGTGAATGTATAATTCTAATTTCTAAAAGCTTTAATTCCTATGTATGAAAGGTTTCTGTGTTCTTGAGTTTCACTATAAAATAAAACTATTCTCAAAATTTTCTGTAATGCAATTTTGATGAATTTTTATATATAAAGTGATTGATTGTGTTTATGTGTAATTGTGATTTTATAACTAACATCTAGACAAGGTTTTGGTATACTAATTTCGTTCAAGGATAAGAAAAAATTGATTATAGTGAATATGAGTATGAATATAGCTTGTTGGAGTCCAAAATTGATAATTGATTTATGAACTAAATTGTAAATTGTGTCTTGGATGTGTTAACTCATCAAGAAACGAAAAGAATACAGTTTGAATGAATTAATTTAGTAATGAAGTTTTAGTGATAATTTTTGCTAAGGATATCAAAAATGAAGTTTTGGCAAAAATATGGAATTCAAAGAACTAAATTTATTTGTAGTTGTTGTTTAATTATTCTAAATCAGTATATGTAAGATGGATAATGTTTATATGAAGTCTATAACATCTGGGTATGTGTAATTTGTTATTTAATTGATGAAATTCGTGATAGTTGGAACCTAATGCAGTATGATAACCGATCGCGTAGTTTCGTTTCAAGCACCACCAAATAAGAGATATACCGATGTCAAAGGCTAAAACGACATACGCTTTTGTCAGTAGCCAGTAATTGCTACCGGGTCCCAGAGTTAAAAAGCAAGACAAATTGCCTCTAGCCGTAATGGAGAGGCAATGATGTTCTGCTGACCGTAGAGACTTTAAAAAGTCATTTTAACCTAGTTTAATGAAAGTGTTAATGTGGTGAACATGTAATAAAGATACTATAACAGATTTGTATCATGTATGTGGTATTCCAAAGTTGTAAAAATTAGTAAGTCGTGAAAACGTTACGTTGCGATTTATTAAAATCTAGAGTTGGTGACTAAGTGTTATAATTCTAAGACTTGTGATTCTGAAGTGTATATGGTATTAGTGATTCGAAACTTGTACTAAAGTATCAAGTTTAACTAAAATGAGATTTAATTTGGAAAGTGGATGTTAATGTATCTAATAGATGTTGTGATTCTAATAATATGTGTAGGTGAACATGAGTTGTAATTTATAGCTTATGCACGAGGCAAGTTCATTAACCCTAAACTTTATTTGAGCAAAATTTTTGAATTCTAATCTTTGTTTGAGCTACCCTAACTTGTTTATAATTAAGCAAGTTGTCCTAGTCTCATTGTCTTTATAATGAAAGCAAGTTCCTGAACTCTAATCTCTAATTGAGTTGTCCCATTTCATTTACTTTACACAAGTTGTAATCTTTATTGTCATATTGAGCAAGTTTTTGTTTTCAGCTTGTTATTCATTAGTTCATGTTCAATAATTCAATTCTCTTATTCGACAAGATTATAGCCTTAGCTTAATATTGTTCAAGCAAGGTTTACTGTATTATTCAATGCTTATGCTTTTAGTTTATTTCTAAGCATGATTTCGATATATAGCGTTGATTCACCTATGATTCATAATTATTTCACATTATAGTGTTATCGATCATTTGAGATGGTATTGAACTTTTTTGATTCAACTAATCCTTTAGTTGATGATCGTTAAACCCTAAATTACCCTTGAAGCTTATCCAAACCAAAATTTCTTTGGTGCGGACTTGTACTCTAAAACTGAGAAGAACAACCCTATTATAGGGGAATTATTTAAGCGATGCGTTTAGATGTTTGTGCACAATACATGGTACGAAGGGCTGATCACTCTAACTACTGGGAGTCCCTATAGTCTTATGGCTGTTAAGGTTTAAGTTAAAAGATTACTTATAACCTTGGACATAGTTCATGTTCTTGTGACCCTAAGATAAATTTCACATTTTGATTTCAGTTCTTGAATATCATTGATAGAAATACTATTCAGTCTATGGAGTCTACTCATGGGCAGTTATTATACTGTTATTATTCATTATCATTTTCAAGTGAGCATTTATTTTGCTCACTCTTGCATATATATAATCATTGCAGCTAAGGTTGAGAAGGTCAATGAACCTACTACTAGCAAAGGGAGAGGAAAAATGAAAAAGTGTTGAAGACTTGTAATTTATTGACTTTCATGATGACAGACTTTATTTTAAATGATGTGATGTAACTATTTTAATTTTCCACACTTGATGTATGTTAAAGGTTAAAAAACCTGGGAGACTTATTGATTTAATTATGTAACCCTTTTAATGGGAATATTTATTGCTTAAATATTATTATATTTAGGTTGTTAGATATGAATGAATGGAAAGTGAACACCAAATCTTGTGGGAATGAAGTACCCAGGGTGTCACAGTAATTCATATAGAGATGTAGTTGATTAGTTAATTAGTGTGACCTTCTTAATTCTATCATTTGTGAATTTAAATTGATTTGTTTATGATGCATTGAGAGATGGTCATATTTATTTATGTGTTCTTGATTAACAATTCAGAATAGTGAGTATAATTAATCAGAAGTGTATTAGTTGAAGTGAAATAATATGTGAAGTTGTGATCTTAAATCTCTATAATCTGACTTTAAACTAGTGGTAATTAATAGTAGTTTATTTAAATAATTTAATTCATAATCTTAAATCATTTATTTAAATAAAATAAATTTGGTTAAGAGTTAGTATTTGGTAATATTTGTTAAATAATTCATCGTGGGAACGATACTCTACTTACACTTTATTAATTGTTGACCGTGTATATTTGCACGCATATATTGATTGTGAAATCGATCAACAAGTTTTTGGCGCCGTTGCTAGGAAATTAGTTTAATAATTTTTGTCAATATTATTTTCAATTAAATTAATCTTAATTTAAATTTAAATTTTTATTTTAATTCTCTTCCTATTTTTCTCTGTTTTTTTTCAGGTGCTATGGCTGGATTCAATTATTAATGGCCATATTTGAGTATGACTCAGCCAAGGGACAAATGGATTGATGAAGTCAATGGAATTTTTGTATTATTAGCACAACTTAAGACACTTTCGAGGAGGTTGGACGTTGTTGCATCTCAACGTATTCGAAGGTTAACAGTAGTTTGTAATTATTGTGCTAGCAATCATCCGAGTAATCAATGCATCGTCAATTTTGGGGTGGGACAACATGGTGGTGACTACCTAAATGATTATGCATATGCAAATTATCATCAAGATTGAGGGTATCACCCGGATTTTTCATGGAGCCATAATCATCAAGATCAAATATATGCTCCAAGTTCAACATATTCACCGGAATTCGCATCTCCACCTCTACTGCCACAGAAAAAAAGTTTAAATTTGGAGGAATTTCTATCTAAGCTCATAGTGGACCAAGAGGAGATGAGGAGTAGTCAGGAGTTATCAAGCCAATACCTTAATCATCAGATGGAGCAACTCATCAAATACCCCCAAACTCAATCAAAATTGTTTGATTTTCATATTACATTACATAATTGTTTAATTCACAAACATTGCATTGGTTAGTTAGTTTTGCATATTGTAGGAATATTTCATATTCATTTTAAAAAAAGTAAACATTTAAAAATTTAAAAATCACAAAAATATTTTCTTTTACATTTAGTGTTTGCATATAGTATGTTTGCATGAATCTAGGCAATGGTTTAGTTTGAATTTAGCCCGGCTTACGATAAGATGGGTATTGCATGTTAACTTGAACAGTGTTGATGATTGATGATGAATTTTAATTTTAATCATGATGATAATCTAAGCCTGTTTAAAACTTATGTAATTGGTTAGCACTTAAGGTTTAATTGTTTTAATCGACCTGGTTCAAGGGTTTCATAAATTGTTTCTGGTGGAAAATATTGGTTAAAATTTAACGAAAATTTTGAACTGACAATAAAGGTTAAAATAAGGTCAAAGCTTGAGTTTAGGGGAATCTATGGGGCATACACATAAAAAATAATGAAAAAAATGATAGAAAAATAGAAAATCCAGAAAAAGAAAAAAATGAATAAATACATTGACTAGTGTGGTTCTGTGGCCTTTGTTACTCGAACAAGTAAGCCCTAGGGGATGTTTTTACACCCAGTTCCCTAAAGCCATCTGGTTTAGGAGTCATTGGTCGAAAGTTCACTAAATGGGTAGCATTGAAAAGCATAAGAGAACTAGACATTGCACAATCAATTGTAAAGATGAGAAAAAGCAAAAATGCCCTCGTGATTGAATAAAGGTAGAAATAAATCCTGTATTTACCCCTAAACTTGGTAATTGCTTAGTTTTAACCAAAATTGTCATGTTTACAAATATACTTGAATTGGAACTAAAATTTTCCTTCTAAGAAGTTGTTATGTGACTATCTTGAATTGTGGTTGTTAAGAATGGTTAACGAGCACACACGCACAACATGGGTGATGACAAGTTTGGATTGACTGACTGGTTAGGGTTATGGACCTTGACTTGATTGGATATGCTATTTGAGTATCATTGTTAAATCTTCGATGCATGTTGCTAGACATCATACTGATTTATTGCTGGATTCGTAGGCATTTTAGGTAGTAGATCATACATATGCATTCATATAGTTTGGTTAGTTTGTTTATTTTTATTTCATTTATATATTTTTTTTTGCTTGAGGATAAGCAAAGTCTTGAGTTTGAGGGTATTTGATGAGTGGGTTTTATACCTATGATTTGGAAATCTTTAAGGCTTAATTCTTTGTTAACTTTAAGTAGTTTTAGTGTCATTTTACTTCTTTTTGTGTTTGTGTTGTAGGAAACGACTTCGGAAGGTCAAAACATGAAAAATGGATCTTAATGCCATTTTTGTAATTTTCGATACTGTTCATGCTCTCGGGATGAATTTCCTAGTGTAAAAACTTCGTCGGGGCAAAGTTATCGAGAAGAAAGAAAAATATTCAGAAGTTGAGTCTAAAACGGATTTGTTTGGGCTTAAGGCTTGAAGGACTTTAAGGAGGACTAAAAGACACATGAGAAGGGATATAAAAGGAGGAGTATTCACAAGGATTAGAGGGGATTCAATTCTAGTAGATTAGATTAGGAAAAACCCTAGTTTAGATTGGATTGGAGATTGAAGCAACTTGGAGACCATTGAAGATCTAAAGCAGGAGCAAGAGGGAGCATCAGATTTGCTGACAACATATTCTATTCTCTTTTCTACCCTTATTTTTACCTTTTAATGTTTATTTATTTGTGGATTCTTGGTTTTAATTCAATAATTATGAACTAATTCTTTTATTTAAGATTACAACGAAGCTTTTTGCGTAGCTTATTTTAGTATTCTTCTTTATTAATTATTGTGATCTAATCATGGGATTGTCTATTATGGTTTATGTTGAATTGCGTAATTGCCTAGCTAACAATTACCGTGATAATCTATATGATTTCGAGAGATGGATTATAGATTTATATCTGATCATAATTGCATGTGATTATGTTTTCTGCATGGTGTTTGAATTCATGATTTGTGTCTAGGGTAGAGATAGATGTATGCATCGCATGCAATATGATAAAGAACTTAGGCTTTAAATCCTCTTTACTTGTAATTCACATAGATATATAATGGATTAGTTAATTAGGGTGTTCTTAATTCTATTATTTGTGGATTTTAAGTTGATTTGTTTATGATGCATTGAGAGATAGTCATATTTATTTATGTGTTCTTGATTAACAATTCAGAATAGTGAGAATAATTAATGAGAAGTGTATTAGTCTAAGTGAAACAATAAGTAAAGTTGTGAAATTAAATCTCTATAATCTGACTTTAGACTAGTAGTAATTAATAGAAGTTTGTTTAAATAATTTAATTCATAATCTTTAATCATTTGTTTAAATAAAAATAATATGGTTAAGAGTTAGTACTTGGTAATTTTTGTTAAATAATTCCTCGTGGGAACGATACTCTATTTACACTTTATTACTTGTTGACCGTGTATACTTGCACGTGTAGACACTCAAAATTTTACATTCCTGTTACTAACCTTACAGGAGGGAAAAATCACCTTCTAGAGATAACCTTGGAAGTCAAATCAGCTCAATCCCGGAGACAACCCTGGGATACACAATTTTCAATCTTAGAGACAACCCTGGGAGATCTAGTTTCAATCCCGAAGATAACCCCGGAAGACTCATTTCTAACCTCGGAGATAACCCCGAGGGATGCAGTTTTAGTTCTAGAGATAACCCTAGAAAAGTCAGTTCCAACCTCGGAGACAACCCCGAGGCACTCAGTTTCAACCTCGGAGATAACCCCGGGAGGTCAAGAACACCTTAGAGACAACCCTGAGGACATTCAACATCCACAACAGCCCAATCTCAGAGATAACCCTATGCAACGACTGCTACATCTGTGCAAAACGGAGATAAACTTGGGGAGGGGAAAATCATGATTTTTCCACCTCGATACTACATTCACGTTGTCTCAGTATCATTTCAATCAGCATTGCATAGAAAAGTGTCCCACAAGAACCATAGCTCAAATCCCGAGTGACTACTACACAGGATAGCACACCGGATAGAATTTGAAGACTTGAAGATCTGGTCATGGACCCATCTTCCCGGCTTCGTACATCCTCTAATCTGATGTCATTGTGTAGCTCTCGACAATAGTATTCTGAAAAGGTACAACACGCCTTTATCAGATGCCCGGATTAAAAGTTATGAAGGTTTGAGCGGACAGCGCATTGCACAAGTGCACGTACTTCAAGACGACAGACCCATGAGAGCCTGTGGTACCTTTGGACAAACAAGTAGTAGACCCACAAAGACCACTCGGTCTATAAATAAGAGCCTTGGGCAGCTCATTTTTTAAAAATGGAAAACGAAGAGAAAACTCTGTCCATTTCAGCCTGTAAACACTTTTAGAATGCTCTAAACTGAGTGATTCTTCTTTCTAAACACTTGTAAGCTCGTGTTTTTCTACATATTGAAGTTTAACTAGTAGAAACCGAGTTTTCAGTCGTCAAAAGCTATCTGAAGTCTTCTTGGCAGCCCACTGTAACATATTTCAGATTTTTAATCTTTTTATCATATATATATATATATATATCTACTAATGTTGAGAGTCGCGTTGTGTGGGTATGCCCAGATCGTCGATCCGTGGCTTTTATTACTTTTATATATATAAATACTTATATATATACCGATTGTAATTCGAACTCGAATGAGCCTGGATATAACATCAGGAGCGTTCACTACTTTTTTACATATATATATATATATATATATATATATATATGTATATATATTATCAAACTCTATTTTATTAAGCATGGATAACATCCGGTGCGTTTACTACTTATATATATATATATATATACTTATTGTCGACGTCGGGATTTTTATTGTCCCTTTTCTGTTCTTGTCTTTTGGTGTTCTCATGTTAGGTGAGATTTGTTTGAAAGAACAAGTTGTGAAAAGGTCCGACATGTATATGTTAACGATTGGTCTATAAGAGTCACTAGTTGGTATTTTTAAATGGTTGCACCAACTCAACCGAGAAAAGGTTTTCACATTGACCCAGTGATATGACACTGTTTAACAGGTTTGTGAAACCGAGATTCGTTAGGGTCCGGGGACTTGATTATGCAGAGGGAAGGTGTTAGGCACCCCTCGACATCCATGTTACCACGGTGACCGCCACTTTTCAATAAAACTATTATATGAATGTGTGTGTGTGTGGATCAATGTGCAATTATTTGGAAGTAGTGTTATGCCTTGTTCGTACCTATATACAAAAGGTTTGAATATGTGTAAAAATTCAGTTTCAACGAGATATAGCAGTGATGTTTTATAAAAAAGGTTTTTCAAAACCTTATGCTCAATAGTAATTGAGGCCTTTGATACTTCCATTTTATTATGTGTTCGACTTGATTGCTTTTATTTTTGAGATGCGAAGCATCTTAGAGAAAATAAGATACAGAGCACTGCTAAACTCCTTGTGGACATGAGAGCCATCTAAGGAAATTCAAACACCGTGAATAATGTACAAGTTGATTACATCTGAAAATGTCCATCACGGGAACCGAATCTAGATTCTGGAGACTGAATCTATGATCACATGATTCCTAGGCTCACATGATGTAGCAGTTCATATGAAAGCTGTAAACAGTTATATATATATAAAAGCTGTAAATATATATATATACAAATGATCAACCACCACGAAGCAAACTTCATGGGGGATTAGAAATATAAATATATAAAACCGATATATATATATATATATATACAGACATGATCAACCATCACGAAGCACCTCCATGGGGGATCGAAAAAGTAAATAAAGCAAAGAAAAAGCGATCAACCACCACGTAAAGTAAACTCTAGGCTACGATGTAAATGTAAATATATATATATATATATATATATATATATATATATATATATATATCGTTGAAATGATAAACCGAGCCTGGATCGATATATATTGGTATGCGCTTATCATATATATATATATATATATATATATATATATATATATATATATATATATATATATATATAAGCAATAAACGGTCAAGATGTAAATCAGGCTCGTCAACAAAGTTCGACAATAGTTTATATATAAGTATGTATATATATATATACATATATAAAAGAAATAAAAGCCACGATCAAGTCCCAAGCAAAGGTGTGCTGCAGAGGTGGAGAAAGGCTTTAAAAGATGTAAGAAGGCTTACAGTGGACTGCCAAAGAAGACTTCTATAGCTTTAAATGGATGAACACTCAGTTTCCACCGGTAAAAATATAGCCATATATAAGCTCACAACTGTTTAAAATGAGAAAGCACTCAATTTATAGTGTACAGAGCAAATTGGACATGGCTTTCTCGCCTTTTTCTCTTACAAAATGGCCACCCCAAGCCCTCTCTTTATAGAGGGGGAAGCCGCAAGTGTACCTGCAGTAGCCGCAGATGCACTTGCGGCTGCCCAGGGTGCCCCGAGATCGGTGGGTCCCATCATCTCGAAGTACGTCCACGCATGCAACGTGACGTTCGCTTAAATTTTTAGAACATCAATTCGGGCATCCGATTGAGGTGTATAAGACCTTTTTTAAAGTGATGTTGTCGAGAACTACACAATGACATGGGATTAGAGGTTGTATGAAGTCAGGAAGATGGGGCCATTCCCTTGGTCTTCAAGTCTTTAAATTCTATCCGGTTTGCTGTCCTGTGTAGTAGTCACTCGTGATTGGAGCTATTAGTTCTTGTAGGACATTGCTGTGTAGAATGTATGTTGAAATGTTTGTTGAGATGGTGAAAAGGTATGATTGAGGTGGCAAATTGATGATTTTGCCCCTCACTAGGGTTATCTCTTGTTTGGGTTGATATAGCATTCGTTTCTCAGGGTTATCTCTGAGATTGGGCTGATGCAAGTATTGAATGTCCTCAGGGTTATCTCTGAGGTGTGCTTGACATCCCGGGATTATCTCTGAGACTGGAACTGAGTGCCTCGGGGTTATCTCCGAGGTTGAAGCTGACTGCAAGTGTTGAAAGGAGCTTTTCCGAGGTTATCTCCGAAACTGCACCTGCACTCCTCGGGGTTGTCTTTGAGATTAGAATTGAAACTCCCGGTGTTGTTTTCGGGATGGAAATGATTATCTTGGGGTTATCTTCGAGGTGAAAGAGCTTTCTCTGGTGTTATTTTCGGAACTTGAATTGCATCCCTTGGGGTTATCTCCGAGGTTAAAATTGGAACTCCCAGGGTTATCTCCAGGATGGGACTGAGTATCTCGGGATTATCTTTGAGATGGTAAGAACTAAGTATCCCAGGGTTATCTCTGGGATTGAGCTGAGATGTCCTCCAAGGTTATCTCTGAAAGACGATTCTGCCCTCCTGCAATGTTAGTAACAAGAGTGTACAAAACATTTTGAGTGTCTACACTTCTATATATATCTTATCATCAAACTCTGTTTGATTAAGCCTGGATATAATATCCGGTGCTTTATAGCTTATATATATAAATATATATATATATATATATATATATATATAATATATATATATATATATATATATATATATATATAACTATTATTCAATCTGCGAGCTAGATTTACCTAAATCTAGCTATTTCTCACTTTGACCGGTTCATGGTGACTAAACTGGAATCGTTGAAGCTGGAATATTTTAGATTTATTCAAATCTAGTTCTTTTTATAGCTTTTTGTACATATTGCTTTCACATGTGAGCCTAGGAATCACGTGATCACAGATTCAGCTTCTAAATCTAGATTCGATTCCCGTGATGGACTTTTTCAGCTGCAACCAACTTGTAAATTATTCACGGTGTCTGAATTTTCTTAGATGGCTCTCATGCCCGCAAGGAGTTCGACACTGATATGTATCTTATTTTCTCGAAGATGTCTCGCATCTCGAAAATAAAAGCAATCAAGTCGAATACTTAATAAAATGGAAGTATCAAAGGCCTCAATTACTATTGAGTACAAGGATTTGAAAAACCTGTTTTACAAAACATCACTACTATATCTTGTTAAAATTGAACTTTTATACAAAAGTCAAACCCTTTGTATATAGGTGCAAACGAGGCATATCATTACTTCTAAACAACGGCACATAGACTTAACACACACACACACACATATGCAGATAAAAGTTTTAATGAAAAGTGGCGGTAACCCTGTTATCACAGAAGTCGGGGGGTGCCTAACACCTTCCCTCCGCTTAATCAAGCCCTTAGACCCTAACGAATTTTGGTTTTACAGACCAGTTAAACAGTGTCACATCACTAGGTCTTTGTGAAAACCTTTCTCGAATGATTTGGTGCAACCATTTAAAAATAACCAACTGGTGACTCTTATAGTCAAATCGTCGACATATACATGTCGGACCTTTTCAAACTTATTTTTTAAAAAAATCTCACCTAACATGAGAACACTAAAAGACAAGAACACAAATGGACAAATAAAAATCCCGACGTCGACATTGCACATATATTGATTGTGAAATCGATCAACACCCACATTGCCTGTTTTTCCCTCTTTCGATTAAGAAGATGAGACGATTGACCTAATTAAGGAATTCCCCAAATTTATAATTTCTTTATCTTTCGCATAATGACATTGTTCTGGTCATGTTTGGGGGTGTTATGTTTTGTTAGCATTGTGCACACTAGGACATTTATGAATTTAGGTTGATTTGCATCTAGTTATAATTATTCATGTTTATTTGTTAGTCTTGTATGATTTTGTGTTGCATACATCGCATTTAGGGTAACTTAAGCATGATGAGATATGCAACCTTGTTGATGGCTGATGATAAGACTGTTGTGAATTAAGTAATAATTAGAATGTATGAGATAATGATAGCTAAGTTAGCTCATGAATATTGTTAGCTTGCATAATTGGAAACATTGGGATTAATTGCACTTATTCAATAAGGTGAGTTAGTTATGATTTAGTTTGAACTAAAGGAAATTATGGCTTAGGAAAGATAGGAAAACCCCCTATGACTTAGTTTTATCTGGTATTTTTGAAATCAATTATTTATTCAAAAAAAATAAAAAATAAAAAAGGATAAAAAATAAACATGAGTAGTTATCTTTGTGGTCTCTCTTACTCGAACGACTATGCCTTAGGAGTGTCTTTATTTTTAGTGCCCTAGAGTCAACTGGCTTGGGAGTTATTAGTCAAAATTTTGCTACATGGGTAACTTTGAAAAGCCTAATAAAGATTAACTTTCCACAAGGCAAGAATTAGAAAAAAAAAGATGGAGTGTAAAATGCACGCGTTATGAAAAAAATATAGTAATAATGGAAATTTTTGAAATACAAGGTATCTAAGTTATAGAGGTGAAGTGAATTGCTTATATCTATGATTATCATTTTTTTGAGCCATATGATTCATGAGTTTGGCTGAGTTATAACTGGATTAACATGTTGACACACACATAAAAACTGTGGGTTGAAAATGAAGTAGTTGGTGATATTTTTTAGTTTTAATTTATGCTTGAGTTTGAACATTCATTTGAGTTATGGTTAGGGAATTTTGAGGCTATCTTTGGATATTTGTGTTGATTCATGCTTGAGTTGGTAGAGTCATGGTAGTTAGTTGAAATCATTTTGTTTTGTTTATTTGTATTGCTTGAGGTCAAATAATTGTTTAAATTTGGGGGTATTTGATGAGTGGGTAATGATTTTCGAATTCTATATAACAATTTCACACAAGTATACGTGGTCGAAAATGAAATATAGGGCAAAAAGAGTATCACTCTCACGAAGAATAAACTAATAATTGAAACAACCAATTACCCATCATTAATCAATCCAATTTTATTTAAACAATGAAATAATCAATAACTAAAACTAAATACTTTACTAAATTTAAATATAAATATATAAATTATCAAGACCACAATTTCCCCCGATGAATTACCCAATGTCAATTACTTCACATATCAATTAATTAATTATATTATTTTGCTAACCAAGATTTCATAAATATTCATCTAACCTATTCCAAGTTAGATAAGTGTCTTTATCCTTAATTAATTCACTATATTCCTATGTGAACAAGTAACAATAAAACATAAATTACCGATCCTTATTAGGCTCATGAGGTAATTAGGTATAATCGTATCCCTCTTATAAATTAGAAATTTACTCCTAAGAAGAATAATCTAACACATGTATCATATTCCACATCCAATCTAGAATCAATATTCCAACATCATCTAGATCACAAGATTAGTTTCTACCACACAACTATTGCATGAAATACAAAATATGATAAACAAACCAATAATAAAAAATTAATATCAAATAAGAAATAATTTAATTAAATAAATTCATTGGGTTCCATTGTAATCTTGTATAGAAAATTAGTTCATGATAGTAGAAATAAACACAGGAAACATCAATTCCATCATCATAGTTTAAGTACAAATAATAAAGAAGTAAAGATGAAGAAATAATCTTGAATCTAACTCTAAATCTTCAATCCCCTTCTTTTCTCTAGTTAATCTGTAACGTCCACAAATTTTAAACTCCTTAATAATTAAAAATGTGATTTAATTTTAATGAGTTAGTTTTGTGGGTTTATTTAAACCTTAAGTGGTTATGTGAATTTACGAAATGATTAAAGGGAGTCACTAATAGTTGATTTAAATTAGTGGACTAACCCTAAGATTCTAATATCAAAGACTTGATAAGAGTATTAACTAAATATTCAAGTTATTTGAATATAGTAGCAAAAGTTGAACATATTGATTAACTACAATTATGAGTAATAAATTAATAATGTGTTAATTAATAATTATTATGAATAAATAATAATTAATGTGTAATAGATTAATAGTTTATAAAATGATTATACATTTACTTGATTTATTTGTGCAAGCATGCAATATAGTAAACTTTTATTATGTGGTAGTTAACTATATATTTTATATTGTATAAGGTGACACATTAATATATCTATATATTATATATATAGACTATATAGTAAGAGTTATTTGCATTCATGTGAAATGCATATTAATATTGTTATATGATATGAAGTGTGTCGGTAAACATTCATGTATACCCTGTTGACATATAATAATATCCATTGTTAAATTTATAATGATTTCATTAAGTTATTATGATAATAACAGTCAGGGTAATAAATAATAAGCAATGCACAATTGTATTTGTGGTAATAGAAAATGTACATGAATTATATGTGTGTGCACTACTTGAAACCTTGTAATTAGGAAATACATTGTATGTTCTTTAAATCTTTATAACATATGTTTTATGAAATGAGTTGTGTAGACAGATTTTGTAACCAAAGTTTATATTTTGTGTATATATGGTATAAGCCAATTGTAGCATTTCATTTTGTGCAAATGCTGATAGTTGATCTCTTGTCCCATAATAAGAGTCCCATTTCATTTCTTCCCACGTGATCAAGCTAACAAGCCTAGCCTAGCTTCATCTCAAATTCATCAAACATAGAGCAATTAGTGGTTGGGGAGTGGGATTCATGAGTGGAATCACCAACTCTTACCAACTCCTCTATAACACTTGTATCCTTCCAATTTCCTATGAATCAAGCCATGGGGTAAGAACATTGTCTAGACAATGAGTTCTCTATATATAGCCTCTCCTTCTTCATTTCTCAGTTGCTAGAGAATTTGTCTGAGAAGTGCATTAGTGAGTGTTAGTGGCTGAGCTATTAGGGAGTATTATTTGAGCCTTTGCAAAAGCAGAGGCCATTATTTTCTGTCTGGTTGAAGTGGCGCTACCACTTTCCTTGCTTTCACCGCCCTACAAGACGGGGTAGAGATCTCAGTTGCTCATGTTAGCTCCTTAAGATATTCTGACCATGTTACTTTGATTACTATATGCATACAAATGACCTGAACTTGTGGACTAAGGTAGTTATGTATATAGTAAGCCATGTTAGTTGATTTAATTGGATTATTCAAAGAGGACTTAAAGAGTTTGAAAATAGTTTTGATAAACCTTTTTGCAAAACAAGTTCTAACCTCGGATACAAGTGTATTACGTTTTGATATGTCTTGACATTGGTCAATATGTTAGTTAAATGGTTGAAGATATTATAAGATATTCAAGCATGATTAAGATTGGAATTTCAAGAATAAGGACTATATTGGCTATGTATAAACGAACTATGTATACACTAAGTTTTTGAACTTAAGAGAGATGTTAATGTGTTTTATTATGTGATTATAAAAGCATGATTTAGACTATGCAAACTCACCTTGCATGTTTGAATGAATTTATTATGGAGACTTAAAGTTTTGAAAATAAATTTGATAAACTATAAGTTGAGAACTTGTAAGTATGCTTTTGATAGCTAGCATATGAATGTATAGTTGAGGCTAAAGGACCATATAGCATATGTATAATGACTAGACATGATCGACCTTGTTAGCTTAACATGTGAAGTCTTGATTAAGTGAAAATGAATAATGACCTTTAATATGTTTGATGAAGGGTTAAAAGTTAGTTATTCATATAATAACATGTGTGTTGTGCATGATTGTTGGTTTATGTGCAAGTTGTGTGCGCACTGGCTTATTGTAGAAGCAGCCATGTCTTGGTTTGCACCAGGAGCAGCGCGGCCGCGCCACTCTTTAGTACAAATAAAGCGCGGCCGCGCCAGTCTGCAGCGAGGTCTGAGTTTTGTTAATAAATTGAGAACTGATGCATGCTTATATGGTTGCTCTAATATGTAATACATGTCCAGTATAGTAGTCATATGATAATAAGTATGTTATTGAAAGAATCATATGATGAATTAGTAAATGGTGATTTCAACTATAACATAGTTAGAAACTAATCGAGTAATGTAATGATACATGTATAAAAGCATGTTATGCGATGATTTGATTCTTTAAGCGTAGATTCGTACTAGTTTACACATACTAATTGAAAAGACCAACTTGTTAATATTAGGTTGTTTCAACGCAAGTAATTCAAGCTAGACTTATATTGTAGCTGAACAAGCAGGCAAGTATCCTAAAACCTTGCATTACTTTATTCGACGCATATCGTAAGCAAGTTTTCTTTGAACTTCACTCTTTGATTGTGCAAGTTCCTTGAACCCTACTTTTGTTAAGCAAGTTTCCCTAAACTTACCCTAAATTATATTGAGCAAGTATCCGAATTTATTGTGTTGCAAGTTTCCAAACTTACACAACTTTGAGTTTGTGAAAGTTTTTCCTATCCTTCTCATATTACATTGAGCAGGATATGGTTAAATTGAAAGTTGTTCATTTAAGCTTGAAATCTTATTTCCAAGCACACTATTAAGTGGTTTAATTACTTTACAATTATCCCACATCGATATTATTGATATTCGCACTTAGTGCACTTAAGCTCATACAGTCTTGCACTTGTACATCATTTAAAGTTCAATAATTCTTAAACTGTGGTAAATAGAGTTTGAACCTTTGTCCGGTCAGACAAGCCTATGAAGTTTTAGAAAAGCTATCCAAACCAATTGATGGTAAGGATTCTTAGACTGAAAGAACACCCCTCTTATGATAGGGGACTACCCCAGGTATCTAATATAAGATACAACAGAGCAAATTTAAATGTTATGCATATACATAGAGTACGTGAGGCTGATCCCCTCGAGTACTTATTCTGTAGCCAGTAACCAAAGGGTCAAGTAGCTATTGATTCCATTGGAGTATTATAGTTCAAAGCCTACTTGACTAGCAGTTATTCTAAAAGCAATCATTAACTTTGCTTATGATATTCATATTGTTGAATCCTTCAGATATTCATATTGTTGAATCCATTGCCAGATATTTTTCCATTCATCATGATATATCCTTATTATTGTATTTAAACTTGTTGAGCAAACTTGTTGCTCATCCTTTCTATATCATGAATTATATTGTAGCTAAGCCCGAGACCTTAGGAAAGGACAAGGATAAAGCGAAGATGTAGGATAATTGCGAGAAGCAAAATTTATCTTATGCTTAGTTTAAATTACTGTTATATAATATGAACCCTAATGATTATTTTAGGGTATGTTTGTAAGATGATATTAAGGTTATCGTATCTTGGGACTAGTGACACCTTTCGAATGAACGACGTACGTTTACTATATTCCGCATTTTAGTTATCGTCTGTTGTTTAGAGGTGAATGTTAGTATTTTATCGTGATGACCGAACCGGGGTCAGAGGACCCGGATTTGGGGGCGTCACATAATCTCTCTAGATGATGGCTCAAGTTCTCATTTTCAATCTCTCATTTTTTGACATCTTATTCCTTTATATCTCCTCTTTTACTTGGTCATGTCTCCTCAATTAATTTAGGACTCAATAGCTGGAAAAAAAAAATCAAACTTCCTGCTGAACTCATGCGCCTACGCGCCTAGAATTTTCTCAACGCCGCAACTTTCCTTATTACCCGTCGCGGTCGCCTTCGAGTGCAGCGGCACCCTTGGTTACTGGTCGCGGCTCACTCTTTGTTTCTGGCATTTGTTTTGCTTCCTTTGATCGCCTTTTTCAACTCTCATTCCTTATTTTCTCCTTATTCTTAGTCCCAAAGCCCTTGCTTGACCTTATTAACTTGTAACAAAGCTAATTAGTACTTTAATTGATTCTTTTCCTCTTTCAGACATATTTCACATTCCTGCAACAAAACATTAAAAATACATTATATTAAAGAACAATTACTTAAGAACTCACAAAATAATTAAGTAAAAAACATATACTTCGTATATAAAAAATATACTCATCAGGTAATATACCAATGATTTGAGTACTTTTGGGCTTAATATATTGTTAGTTTTGAAGTTATTTAGGACATTTTTACTTGTTTAATTTTTATTTTGCAGGTTAGGGCAACGTAAGGGAAAAATAGGAAATTTTGGCATCAAAAGGTCAAAATCATAATTTCTTGAAGTATACTAGCTCTAGGGTGCTCCTTCCTAGGTAAAACCCAATGCCAAGGCACTGGGGAGGAGAAGGGCTTGGTCGAGTTTCCTTGCATTTGAGATTTTGGACGTGAATTTATACTAGGAATTGGATTCTTAATGGGGCTGGACTTTGTGGATACTTATATCTATAAAAATAGGAAGGGGGTTATTCATCTAATACACACAAAGATTGACTTAGATAACTGAACTTGAAGATTGAAGATTTAAAGAAGGTTTGTACAAGATTTACAGACTGAAGACTGGAATGTGGAGGAAGGCTTACTGAGCTTTTTCTTACTTCTATCACAGTTTTGTAATTTAATTGTGATGACTTGTTTGAGATTTTTGGTTTTAATTTTTAGCACGAACTAAATTTATCATTAAGACTGCAGTTGAAATTTTATGTTTATGGATTAATTATCTATTCAATTCTAATTATTTATTAAAATTAAGTTGTTTGTCGTATTTTCAACTTATTGATTAATTGTCTAGCCAATAATTAGCGGAATACTTTATATGAATCCGGGAGATGAAATCTTTGGTTAGATCTGAATAAGATAATCTATATTCTTAGTTATTTACATGAGATGAATAATTAAGATTGTGAATTGAATAGAAATATCTCTTTTCACTGCATGCATGTAACTTTTGGGAATTGATACTTAATGAATTTGATTCTTTTGTTTTACATAGAAATATAGCAAGATTAATTGAGTTGAATATTTTTATTTGATTCATGGGAAAGGGCTTATAAATAATCATGAATTCCTGTTACAACTCTAATGGATTTAGTAATTGGATAATTTGGATAGTTGATTCATGTACAACTCTTTATACATCTGATTTTCAACTTTTGTGTTAGTTTTTAATCTTAGCTTCGTTTAAATTATTTTTATACGTTATTCACAAATTACATTTTTTTAAAATAAAATTGAATTGATAAAAAAATTAGTAGTTGGAATATATTAGATGTGACGCCCCCAAAATAGGTATATAACACCCATTCTGAGTCGCCAAATACATGGTACAGAAAGCAACTATAACTTCAATAATACAATTGTCGTGCAAAATACGACAACACATACTGTGAGTTTAAATACAAATATTGTCTTCTAGACAATATCAACACTCAAATAAGTCCTCATTACAATTATTCATACACTATTTTACAGAAATAGTGAGGATTGCTAAAATATCTTTCTAGAACCATCACTCCATACCTCGACTTGATCCTGCTATGTTCTCACCTCCTGAGAAGAAAAATGGAATAAAAAGGAAAAGGGTGAGCTCAACTAGCCCAGTAAAGAATATTATGACTAAGATAATATACAACAATTTTTCATTAGTCTTCAACAGGGAAAAATCTGATAAAATATAATAGACAACAAGTTTTAGATCAACAAATACAACGGAAACAGCAATCCATTAGAAGAGTCACGTAGAGAATGAATTCTACTATCTTCTAAGATTTAAGAGTCCATCATCAATATTTTATCCCTGTAACATCAATCAATATACATATTTTAATCAAATATTCATCTTTGCACTACTACAGGCCAAAGCTATTCATTTATTTCACCAGTTGGTCATGTTCATCTCAACACCTGTTCATCTTTGCACTACGGGCCAAAGATATTTAATCAGTTAATCATTCATCTTTGCACTACAAGCCAAAGATATTCAGTAATATCATCATTTAGGACTGAGGATGATGAAAAATACTTTAAAAAAAACGAATCCAGTGAGACAGAAGGACAAATATTAGGGATTCATATAACAGTTTATCCAAGATCAATAATACTTCATAATAATCAATTGTGAAGTAGAATTCAAAAATAACGATCAAAACATGGATGCAATCAAAGTTTGTAGCCAAAATAGACATCTTGGACAAAAAGGAAAATTTTCATTTTTCGGAGAATAGTGTTGTATACGTGAATAGTGCCGTATACATGAATAGTAACCCTGACACAAAAAGTTCCAAATTTTATTAAAAAGTTCAAACCAATATTTTGGCATAATGATATTAAAGAAAATAATATCATTTCGAAAGAAATAACATCCCTTACCTCAAAATAACGGTACTTCTAATCGGAATATCGAATAGAAAGTCGAAGGAAACTTGTACCGAACAGCAACTCTCAAAGTATCAAAATACTCACAAAAATATGCTCGATAATCTAGAGAGAAAGAAAACTTATTTCTGGTGTGATTTTCAATTCTAACCTAAGCGTCTATTTATAGGAAAATGCTAGAACGACATAGGAGACTAAATAATAAAATAATATTATTTCTATTTCTTTCTTCCACGCAAGCTAGGTTGAAAATTAAGGCCAGCCATCTTTGAACCAAATTGGCAGCCCACATGTTGTAAAACAAAAGTGGGTCCCACTCATAATTTAATAAAAATCATTTTATTTTTCGAAACTTCAGTAATTCATAGAAAATAGCTCGTTTATCAGAAAAATACAAATTTTATGTCCATTCTTCCTGAAATCGAATTCTCTACAACTTTGTAGCTTTGAGTTTTTCCAAATTCCAAACAAAAAATATCTGAAATCCACAAATGGGTGATTTTTAATACCTCCCTTCTGACAAAATACTGATAAAACACCTCAGCACTAATTTCATCATTTATAACCACATAAAATAAATAAATCCATCATTTATATCCACATCAAATAAGTATTTCCTTATCATATAAATCAATAATTAATTATTCACAAATAATATTACAGTCACAATTATGACAACCAGTAGTT
The DNA here is from genome assembly GCA_020205605.1 of Panax ginseng. Lineage (NCBI taxonomy): Eukaryota > Viridiplantae > Streptophyta > Magnoliopsida > Apiales > Araliaceae > Panax > Panax ginseng. Next base: position 127,799,680 of record CM035137.1, read on the forward strand.
CCCTCAGAAAAGGGGGCTTTCCAATAAGGATTTCTCCTTCTTCGGCCGCAATTAGGTGACCAAACCTCTCCTTGATAGAACTTTCTAGACATTGCCAATAATGCTTATCTAATAATATTACTCAAATAATATGAATTATTGATCTGATAATGGGAAATATTGTGTAGTGATAATTCTTGAAACAATAATAATATTAAATATCAACACCGTAATTATTGAATTAATAAAATAAACTATTAAACAAGAACTCATCAGAATAAATTATTGAAGTAGTGCCTTCTTACGTTTAATCAATAATTCAATAATACCGTATAACATCTTGTGTGCACTGCAATCAATCACGCGTATTACTATATTTTAACCACCGTGTATTCCAACAAAGTTTAATTGTGAATAACTATGCCGTTATTTATAAAAACTCATACTTTGTCGTTTTCTTCATCCGACAGTTATTCTGTTATGAGGCCCTCAATTGACTGCGCCGTCGTACGGAATTCCCGACAAAAAGATTATTCCACGACCAAACGAATATTCTCCGACAGAAATTAATATTTTATAACCACTTGCTTATTTTGCAAAATTTACACATTTCACCCATAACCAAAGTATTATATCAAATTAACTCCTTTTTATTTTAAGATAATAAATAGAGAAAATTTCAATTTTATTTATAATAAGTTGGGGTCTTACAACCTCCCCTCCTTATAAAATTTCATCCTCGAAATTAACGTACGTACCTGGTGTTTCTAACAGGTGAGGGTACCTTGCTTTCATTTCCGATTCTAACTCCCAGGTCATTTCCTCAATAGCATGGTTCCACCACAAAACCTTAACTTGTGGTATAACCTTGGTGCGTAGGACATGCTCTTTCCTATCCAAGATCTTAACAGGTACCTCCTCGTACGTTAAATCTTTAGCTATCTCGTCTGGTTCTAACTCAATAATGTGGTTCGGGTCTTTCACATATTTACGAAGCATAGATATATGAAAAACATTATGAACACGAGACAGGTTTAGAGGTAATGCGAGTCTATAGGCCACATTTCCTATTCGGTCAAGAATCTCAAATGGACCAAAAAATCTTGGATTGAGCTTTCCTCTCTTTCCAAATCTTGTAACTCTCTTCCATGGAGCAACACGTAACAATACATGATCCCCAATATTAAATTCCACGTCCTTTCGATGAAGATCATCATAACTCTTTTGTCGATCCTGTGAGGTTTGAATACGTTGTCGAATCATTTGGATCTTTTCTGTAGTCATGCGTACTAATACTGGTCCCAACAATGTTACTTCTCCCACCTCGTCCCAACATACTGGAGAACGACACTTTCGTTCATACAACGCCTTAAATGGAGCCATGCCTATACTTGCTTGATAACTGTTATTATAGGAGAATTCTACCAATGGTAAATACTTATCCCAACTCCCTTTGAAGTCTAGAACATAGAGTCTTAATAGATCTTCAAGGGTTTGAATAGTCCTTTTCGATTGCCCGTCCGTTTAAAGATGGTATGCTGAACTGAATCGTAAATCTGTGCCCATAGCTTTCTGCAGGCTAACCCAAAATCTTGAAGTGAATCTTGGGTCACGATCTGAAACTATGGATACTGGTATGCCATGCAATCTCACAATCCCATTCATGTACATACGAACAAGACGTTCAAGGGAATAAGTTTCTCGTATCGGTAGAAAATGAGCAGACTTGGTTAATCTATCAATAATAACCCAAATCACATCTATGCCTTGAGAAACTTTGGGAAGACCTGTAACGAAATCCATGGTAATGTGTTCCCACTTCCATTCCAGAATCTCAAGTGGTTGCAATGAACCTTTTGGCACTTGATGCTCCGCCTTTACTCGTTGACAAGTTAAACACCTCGAGATAAACTCCGCGATCTCTCTCTTCATATTGTTCCACCAAAATGTATGTCGAATATCATGATACATTTTGGTACTCTCAGGATGGATTGCAAACGGGGTGTTGTGTGCCTCCATCATGATTCTATGCTTCAAGTCAGAATCGTTAGGAACGCAAAGTCTAGAGTTGACTCGAAGTATTCCTTCTTCATCGATTCTTGCTTCTGGAATAGCACCTTCTTGCACTTTCTTCTTCACATGCATCAGCCCTAGGTCCGTAGCTTGAGCAACTTTAACTTTATCGATTAAAGTCGGTTCTACTCGTATATTCGCCATCATCACATGGATCCCTGGAGTCTTTAATTCTATCTCCATCCTTTGCAAGTCATACAAAATGGGCCTTTGTGTTGACAATATCGCACTCGTACTCTCATATGATCTTCTACTCAATGCGTCAGCTACTACGTTCGCTTTTTCGGATGATATTGAATAGTGTGATCGTAATCTTTCAACAGCTCAAGCCAATGTTGTTGCCGCATGTGGAGTTCTTTTTGGGTGAAGAAATATTTGAGGCTTTTATGGTCCGTATAAATATCCACTTTCTCCCCATACAAGTAGTGTCTCCAAATTTTCAACGCGAATACGACTGCTGCCAACTACAAATCATGAGTAGGATAATTCCTATCATATTCTTTGAGTTATCGCGAGGCATAGGCTATGACTTTCCCATGTTGCATGAGAACACATCCTAACCCTTTTCCTGAAGCATCGCTGTAGATAACAAATCCATCCGAACCAGATGGTATTGCCAGAACAGGTGCCAAAATGAGTCTCCTCTTGAGCTCTTGGAAAATCTTCTCGCATTCCTCGCTCCATACGAATTTTGTATCTTTCCGAGTCAGCTGAGTTAATGGAGTAACGATTCGAGAAAATCCTTCCATGAATCTCTGATAATAACCAGCTAAGCCCAGAAAGCTGCGTACTTCAGTCACGGACTTCGGTTGCTTCCAACTTTGTATTGCTTCAATCTTCGCCGGGTCAACAGATACTCCATGTATTGACACCACATGCCCAAGGAATGCTACTTCCTTAAGACATAACTCGCATTTCTTCAGCTTAGCATATATCTTGTTTTCACGAAGTCTTTCAAGTATTAGCTTCAAATGGTGTTCATGATCTTCACGGCTTTTGGAATAGATGAGGATGTCATCAATAAAGACAACAACGAACTGATCCAAATATTCCTTGAATACTCGGTTCATCATATCCATGAAAGCAGCAGGAGCATTAGTCAATCCAAAAGACATGACTAAGAATTCATAATACCCGTACCGAGTTCTGAAGGCAGTCTTTCGAATATCCTCAGTTTTAATCTTCAGTTGATGATATCCAGAACAAAGATCGATCTTTAAAAAGAATTGTGCTCCTTGAAACTGGTCAAACAGGTCATCAATACGAGGTAGGGGATACCTATTCTTGATGGTGACATGGTTTAATTCTCGGTAGTCAATTCAAAGTCGTATACTCCAGTCTTTCTTCTTCTTAATAAAACAGAGCACCCCAAGGAGATGTACTAGGACGAATGAAACCGATGTCTAACAATTCCTGTAGTTGGACTTTTAACTCCTGAAGTTCAATAGGAGCCATTCGATATGGGGTTTTAGAAATGGGCTTTATGCTCGATTCAAGGTCAATAAAGAATTCAACATCATGTTTTGGGGGTAGACCGGAAAGTTCTTCAGGAAATACATCAGGAAATTCTCTAACAATAAAAATATTATCCAAATCTGACTTGTCTTTATTCAAATCCATAACATGGGCTAAGAAAGCTTGGCATCCATTTTTCAATAAACGAAGAGCTTTGTGGCTTGATATGACAGTGACTGATTTTAGTTGTTTAGTTGTTTGAATTTGTATGAGAGGTTGGTTAGGAATATGAAAACTAACAACCTTACGAAAACAATCAATTTTGGCATGATGAGTGGTTAACCAATCAATTCCTAAAATCACATCAAAAGCAAGTATCTTTAAAGAGATAAGATCAACAAGTAATGTGATAGTGCCAACTTGGATCAAGCAAGATTTATAAACTGTAGATGTAACGAAGGTTTCACCCAACGGAGTTTCAACAGATAAGTTAAAGTCCAATTTCTCCGGAGTCAAGTTTAAACATTGAGCACAAGCAGGAGAGATAAAATAATGGGTAGAACCGGTATCTAGTAAGGTATAAACTTTGCAAGAATTCAAGATTAGCTTACCCATGATCACCTCGTTCGGGTTCCTCATGTTTTGGCCAGTTACAACAAACGCTCTTCCAGGAACCGCTGATTTTGACTTATTCGGGACAGCCCTTGGAGTCACCATCCTCGCTAAACTTGGTTTTGGTACAGAACAATCCTGAGCTATGTGACCTTCCTTTCCACAGTTATAACATACCTTTGATTGTTGTGGGCAGTTTGGGCTGATATGTCCCTCTTTTCCGCATTTGTAACATCTAACTGGCGGTCGTTCTCCTCCCCTCGAATTTGTTATTGGTGTTGGTGTTGCTGCTGATGTCTTCCCATTATTATTGAATCTCCTCTTTTTGAAATTTCCACTAGACTCACCTCTTCTATTATCAAGGCCACGATTACCACCCGAGTGGTTACTGCCTTTGTCCGTATTTTTCCTCCTCGTCAGGGTTATCGCCCGCTCGATGACTGATGTCACCGGTATGACCCTGGTTGTGGTCCCTCGGTTGAGTATACTCATTATCTCGCTCTAATAATTGAGCCCTGTTTACAACATCTGAATACAGAGAAAATTTATGAGAGATATGGTATTAACGAATCTCGGGTTTTAGACCTCTCAGAAACATCCGCGTCATACATTCCTCATTCTCCACCAAATGAGGTGCAAACCTGGATAACTCCGCGAACTTTGCCTCATACTGAGACACCGTCATGTTGTTCTGTTCCAAGACATGTTAAGTGCAGCTGGCTGGGTACGCTTCACAGATTCCCACCAGTAATCTACCTCATCACGGAACATAAAGGTGGCGAATGGAACCTTTTGTTCCTCCGTGCATCCCAAGACATCGAATATCTTGGTAATTTGCTTGACCCATGTTTCCACTTTAATTGGATCGGGCTTTCCCCAGAAATCTGGTGGTCCCAACTCCTTGAACTGATTGGCTGTGACAGATCGCGCGTTGCCATCATTTCCACCCGTATTTTGTACACGAGTCTCCCTCGTCTGATTTTGCATGAATTACAAAAAGCTCCTAAACATTTCATCATTCATCGTTTGCTCGGTAGCATTGTTTATAGGAGGAATATTGCCTTCCCGTTGCACGTTCTCCTGGTTTGTGACTAAAGGTTGTTCCACAGTCTCATACACTACATTGTTAACGTTCTCAGCAGCCATTCTTAAATACTACCATAAAACAAGGGTTAATTAAACAAATTAACATATCACATAATATCCCTATATTATGACCGACCAACAAATAAGCTTAGATAGGACACACTAGCGAAGGATTTACTCATCTCTCCCCTCCTAGTTATATTCCCCGATCTCCACCAGAGACCATATCCCTAAGCTTTGATACCAACTGTGACGCCCCCAAAATAGGTATACAACACCCATTCTGAGTCGCCAAATACATGGTATAGAAAGCAACTATAACTTTAATAATACAATTATCGTGCAAAATACGACAACACATACTGTGAGTTTAAATACAAATATTATCTTCTAGACAATATCAACACTCAAATAAGTCCTCATTACAATTATTCATACACTATTTTACAGAAATAGTGAGAACTGCTAAAACATCTTTCTAGAACCATCACTCCATACCCCGACTCGATCCTACTATGTTCTCACCTCCTAAGAAGAAAAATGGAACAGAAAGGAAAAGGGTGAGCTCAACTAGCCCAGTAAAGAATATTATGACTAAGATAATATACAACAATTTATCATTAGTCTTCAACAGGGAAAAATCTGATAGAATATAATAGACAACAAGTTTTAGATCAACAAATACAACTAAATTGAAGAATCCATTAGAAGAGTCACGTAGAGAATGAATTCTACTATCTTCTAAGATTTAAGAGTCCATCATCAATATTTTATCCCTATAACATCAATCAATATACATCTTTTAATCAAATATTCATCTTTGCACTACAGGCCAAAGATATTCATTTATTTCACCAGTTGGTCATGTTCATCTCAACACCTGTTCATCGTTGCACTACAAGCCAAAGATATTTAATCAGTTAATCATTCATCTTTGCACTACAAGCCAAAGATATTCAGTAATATCATCATTTAGGACTGAGGATGATGAAAAATACTTTAAAAAAAACGAATCCAGTGAGACAGAAGGACAAATATTAGGGATTCGTATAACAGTTTATCCAAGATCAATAATACTTCATAATAATCAATTGTGAAGCAGAATTCAAAAATAACGATCAAAACATGGATACAATCAAAGTTTGTAGCCAAAATAGACATCTTGGACAAAAAGGAAAATTTTTATTTTTCGGTGAATAGTGCCGTATACGTGAATAGTGCCGTATACATGAATAGTAACCCCGACACAAAAAGTTCCAAATTTGATTAAAAAGTTCAAACCAATATTTTGGCATAATGATATTGAAGAAAATAATATCATTTCGAAAGAAAATAACATCCCTTACCTCAAAATAATTCAACTTTCCGATCGAAATATCGATAGAAAGTCTAAGAAAACTGTATGCAACAAAGAACTCTCAAAGTATCAAAATACTCACAAAAATACGCTCGATAATCTAGAGAGAAAGAAAACCTATTTCTGGTGTGATTTTCAATTCTAACCTAAGCGTCTATTTATAGGAAAATGCTAGAACGCCATAGGAGACTAAATAATAAAATAATATTATTTCTATTTCTTTCTTCCACGCATGCTAGGTTGAAAATTAAGGCCAGCCATCTTTGAACCAAATTGGCAGCCCACATGTTGTAAAACAAAAGTGGGTCCCACTCATAATTTAATAAAAATCATTTTATTTTCCGAAACTTCAGTAATTCATAGAAAATAGCCCGTTTATCAGAAAAATACAAATTTTATATCCATTCTGCCTGAAATCGAATTCTCTACAACTTTGTAGCTTTGAGAATTTCCAAATTCCAAACAGAAAATATCTGAAATCAACAAATGGGTGATTTTTAATACCTCCCTTCTGACAAAATACTGATAAAACACCTCAGCACTAATTTCATCATTTATAACCACATAAAATAAATAAATCTATCATTTATATCCATATCAAATAAATATTTCCTTATCATATAAGTCAATAATTAATTATTCACAAATAATATTACAGTCACAATTATGACAACCAAGCCGTTCCCAGGAAAGAGGGGGCTTTCCAATAAGGATTTCTCCTTACGCGCGCAATTAGGTGACCAAACCTCTCCTTGACAGAACTTTCTAGACATTGCCAATAATGCTTATCTAATAATATTACTCAAATAATATGAATTATTGATCTGATAATGGGAAATACTGTGCAGTGATAATTATTGAAACAACAATAATATTAAATATCAACACCGCAATTATTGAATTAATAAAATAAACTATTAAACAGTAACTACTGTAACAATTATTGAGTAGTGCCTTCTTACGTACGAATCAATAATTCAATAATATTGTGCAATGCCGTGTGCTACTGTACAACCACGCGTATTACTATATTTTAACCACCAAGTATTCCAACAGTGTTAACGGTAACAACTATGCCGTTATTTATAAACACTCATACTTTGTCGTTTTCTTCATCCGACAGTTATTCTGTTATGAGGCCCTCAATTGACTGCGTCGTCGTACAGATATTCCCAACAAAAAGAATATTCCATGACCAAATGAATATTCCCCGACAGAAATGAATATTTTATAACCACTTGCTTATTTTACAAAATTTGCACATTTCACCCATAACCAAAGTATTATATCAAATTAACTCCTTTTTATTTTAAGATAATAAACAGAAAAAATTTCAATTTTATTTATAATAAGTTGGGGTCTTACATTAGACATAGATTCATGTGGGTTCGATACTCTATTTACTCTATATTACTTGTTGATCATGTATACTTGCACGTAATTTTCAATATCTGAAATCGAAAAACATATGTATAGTTTGTTGTTTATTTAAATTGATATTGATTTTAATATTGTATGGCTGAGTACTAACTCAATCACGTATGACACAAATGTGGGCCTATGAATGGTTGTCTATCGGTAGGCCAAATTATGCAAGAGGGGTCGAGCATTGGTTGTCCTGCACAAGAGCTTGGGCTACCAAAGAAATAAAGATATTGTTAAACAAGAAAGGAGGCTATACCCCCATCACAACCAAATATTTTACCAGTGGGAATTTGATGGGATGATTGCTGCCATGGTACGGTGGATGTTGTATTCAAGGTTCGATCATCTAGTGGCACAAGAGTACCATACAACATTGTATAGTGAATCTTCACGTATTACTCTCATTTGGCTCAACATGGTTAAATTTCAAATGTCTGATCGTGTCTTGAGACAATATAGGGAAGCGCAGGATATTCCCGAGTACCCGGTAGATATGAATGAAATCCGTCTGAAATGGGATAAGATCCTCTCATATGATTATATTGAGTTGCGGAGCCATTACATTGCCACGTAGTATATATGTCAAGATATTATTTCTTGTTTTGAGGTGGCCATAAGACATGAGATCAGTCTAGATAAATACCTCAAGTGGCAAAGGCAGATGCCTCGTTTGAGAATTAACCACCCATAAATTAAACTAGACGAGACATATATACCACGTGACTTATTTCATCAATACTAAGATGAAAACGTCGTAAGTTATAGTAGAATATTTTGTGAAATTAGTTTACTACATATTATAATCTTGTTGCTAATGAAGTGTAAAATATTTTGTACAGATCGAGGCAGCTCGAGATTTTGTGTCTGAAACATTCTTTCAAGACCGAATGTAAAAACTATCCGGGGACTTGGGATAAAAACCAACATTTTGCACCAAAAATATTAAACTACAGGGCCTAGACGCGTAGAATTAAAACAGCCTTGTTTTCATTTTTAATCAGAGTCAGCAGTAATGACATTGTTTTTCCATTGGGAATTCAAATTAGTGTCCACAGTATTAAACTACAGATAACATTTTCTTATTAATGACATCGTCCCATTATCCATAAGTCAAATTAGTGTCCGCAGTTTAATACTGTGGACGAGAGCTTTTCACAAAGAGGGGTATTTAGGACATTTGTCCCATTTGCAAAACTAAAATGTGGAATACTAGAAATTAAATTGCAAACATGAGTAATATTATTTGTTAGATATTCGAATGGACGATCAGAATTTGTTGTAATGATAAACTTTTTTTTACAACGTTAATTGTTAACGTCATGTTTTTCCCTTACATATGTTTGTTCACACCCTTTATGTGATTTATGTTAATTTATCTTTCAAGGGTGTATTATTTTTGGACACAGTCAAGAAAACTCATCAAATTATCATTTCAATTTTTTCTAGAATTTTTGAAAGTCGAAAAAATTACGAAACTGAAAAACATAATAACCTTTACAATCTCTTACCTCAAAAGAGCAGTATTTCTGACTAGAATGTCGGATATAACGCTGAAGGAAACTTGCACTGAATAACAACTCTCAAAGTATCTAAATACTCACAAAAATACGCTCGATAATCTAGAGAGAGAAAACTTATGTTTCTGGTGTGATTTTTAATTCTAACATAAGCACCTATTTATAGGAAAATGCTAAAACACCAAAGGAGACTAAATTAATAAAATAATATATTAATTATTCTTTTCTCCTACGCAGCCATCAAAGACCAGCCCTCCACAATTGAACTCAATTCAGCACAAGTATTCAACACCAACCAAAAAGTGGGTCCCACCCAATTTTAATAAAATTCATTTTATTTTCCGAAACTTCAATAATTTATAGAAAATAGCCCGTTTATCAGAGAAAGCAAGGTATTCTCAACTCTTTGAAATACCATACACGTAAATTTTGAGGACGAAATTTCATAAGGAGGGGAGATTGTAAGACCCCGAATTTTATGAAATAAAAGTATTCAATTTTTCTATTTTAGTAAATGGTTAAATTGATAAAAGGTTAAAGTTAAGGGTGATGTGAATTTTTTTTAAGTAGACAAGTTGTCATAAAATACCCGATTACTATTCACTCTAGTATTATTCACTCGGGTATTTGGGGCACTTTTTGTGTCGGAGTACTATTCATGAGTTACTATTCACTAGTTACTATTCATGAGTTACTATTCACGAGTCACTATTTACGAGTTACTATTCACGGGGTACTATTCACCCAAAAATATATTTCTTTTCAGTCCAAATCATTTTCGGGTACAATATTATTTCATGAAGAGATGTACTAATTTTTCAAACCGTTGGTTGAAATTATAATAGTAGAAAAGCTTTTTGTATAAAACAGAATACTTTTATAAAGTTATTCTATAAATAAAATATATTATATTCTATTGTGCATAGTGTTTTGCATAGTAAAATCTTTTTATATAAAATAGAATACTTTTATAAAGTTATTCTATAAATAGAATATATTATATTTTATTATGCATAGTGTTGCATAGTGCTTGCATAGTCTTTTGCATAATAAAATCTTTTTATACAAAACAGAATACTTTTATAAAGTTATTCGTTTTATTAGATTATAAATAGAATATATTATATTTTATTTAAAAGATTTTGCTTTAAATATGGACCATCCGATTAAAAGTAAATCAATCTGGACCGTTAATGAATTAGTTACTATGCAGTCCATTCTTCTATAAATAGAAGCTCATTCCTTCATTATTTCTTACGAATTCACTGAAACTCTAGAGAGAGAAACTACAGAGAGAATTCTTCTTCTATAATCTTGAGCGTATTTCTTTAGAGTTTAAGAATGCTTTGAGAGTAGTGCAAGTTTTCTTCGAGTATATCCTCGCCCTACCAGTCGGAATACTTTTCTTTGAAAGGTAAGAGATATTATTATTATAGTAAGGGGTATTATTTCTTTTGTATTCATGAAGAGAACTTCTATTATTCCATTCTTTATTATTATGTTGGAATAACCTGTTTATGCGAAGTACCGCATACATGGTGAAATTCTTCTATTATTCCATTCTTTATTATTATGTTGGAATAACATGTTTATGCGAAGTACCGCATACATGGTGAAATTCTTCTATTATTCCATTCTTTATTATTATGTTGGAATAACCTGTTTATGCGAAGTATCGCATATATGGTGAAATTCTTATATTATTCCATTCTTTATTATTATGTTGGAATAACCTGTTTATGCGAAGTATCGTATACATGGTGAAATTCTTCTATTATTCCATTCTTTATTATTCATTGGAATAACTTTGTTTATCTGAAACCGCATACATGGTGAAATTCTCGTTGTTATTCCATTCTTTATTATTTTGTTGGAATATCACATTGGTGCGTAATTTCGCTTTGACCTAGTTCCGCTTCTTTATTATTCATTGGAATATCATGTTCAGGTGCATTTACGCCTTTAACCGGTTCCGCTCTTTATTATTACTCTTGGAATATCCATGCATGTGTTTCTGTACGCCGACTGGTTCCGCCTTTTATTATTCTTTGGAATATCCCGCTTGTATTACGCCTGACCTAGGTCCATTATTTATTATTCTGTTGGAATAACTTGTCTGTGCGGATTACACACACATGGTGAAATTCTTCTGTTATTCCATTCTTTATTATTATGTTGGAATAACCTGTCTATGCGAAGTACTGCATACATGGTGAAATTCTTTTATTATTCCATTCATTATTATTATGTTGGAATAACATGTCTATCTGGCAATCGCATACACTACGGTGAAATTCTTTTATTATTCCATTCTTTATTATACTGTTGGTTATTGGTTTTACAGTTGTATGTCTTTGGCCTGTAGTGCAAAGATGATATGTTGTTGAATATCTTTGGCCTGTAGTGCAAAGATGATCTGTTGTTTGATAGCTTTGACCCGTAGTGCAAAGATGGACAAGTGTATGACATGATCATGACCACTAGTGATACTAACGAATATCCTTGGCCGTAGTTCATGGATAATTCAATGATGTGATTGGCAGGATCATGACCATTAGTTAACAGTTGAATGTCTTTGGCCGTAGTGCACTGACAGGCAATTGATTGGTATGATCATGACCATTGTTTTTAATAGTTGAATATCTTTGGCCCGTAGTGCAAAGATAGACAACTGATTGGTATGATCATTGTTATTATATTTGAATATCTTCAGCCTTTGGGGTAAGGATATTGAGTAAACGTTCTATTAAGCCTTTGTGGCAAGAAGGAACTGTTAATTCACATTATTATAAATATGAATTGTGAATTTAACTAACATCTTTGGTGGTTCAGGTGAAGACAAGTGTTGAAAGTTCTATTTGTCTTAAGTATAACAAAGAACTGTTAATGAGTATTACAGGAATAAAATATCAACGATGGACTTTTAATTTAGAGGAGATAGTAGACATTATGTTTTACTTGACTCTTCTAATGGATTGTTGATTCCACTTTTAATTATGGTTGAAAACTTTTATTATCTACCATATGTTATAAATCTTTGATTTATTCTGATAAAGGCTGTTGATAAATTAATTATCTTAGCCATGATATTCTTTACTGGGATAATTGTGCTCACCCTTTTACTTCACAATTCCTTTCAGGTAATAAGAATGTAGCTGGGTCGAGTGGGGATAACAGGGAAATAGTGGGATGGTCTGAGACTGTCGAAGTTTCTCAATACATTATAAAATGACATGACATGCAACAGATAATTGTATTGAGGACCTAAGATGTGTGTGTCGTATTTTATACGTCACTTAATAATTGATTTTGGCGAACAACAATAGGATGATGAGAACCCGACTTTGATAGCGTCAAGAGTGCACTCATTAGAATGAATATGATAGTAATCTTCTCGTTCTTCTTTGGGGTCTTAAAATATTTGTTGCTGTATTTTTATATGGCATTGTAATAATTTGAGTTTGGATACTGTCTACGAGACAATATTGTATAAAAACTCACAAAGATACCTTTAAATCAGATACATTTATAGTTCAACAGTTGTATAAATGAAGTTTGTATTTGATTTTTATAGTGTGATATCTGGCGACTCAAGATGGGTGATGTATACCTATTTTGGGGGCGTCACACTATTGGCCAAAGAGAACCCATAGTCACGATCATACCAATAATCTACTCATCTTTACACTTAAGTCAAAGAGAAGTTTCATCAACAGGATTATAAAAATGTTATAAGAACAATATAATCAAATCATGGATTTAATCTCAAGAGTAAGATTCATAAATCAACGATTTCATAACACCTTAATCCAAATATATATTATAAATCACTTAATAATCTCATAATCTAATATTATTAATATTACCACAATATCTTAATCATTTCTTAAACTTATAAACAATTTATTTTAATTGTTTACACATTACTAATTAATGCATTTAATCATCCTAAAATGCTAAACTTATAAGATTTCATCACCAATAACCAAAACTCTCATCAAAAATCTACATATACCTTATATAGGATTCTCAAGCCATAAAATCCTATTTTTCACTTTTCTTACTTCACATTACATATTTAATTTATTTATTCATAACTAGTCTATTTTCATAAAAAATACCAAATTAGTCCCAAAAATATTTTTTCTAGGATTTAGCAGAATATAGTCCCATATTGAACATATATTTTTCTCGAAATTTTTAAAATTGATTTACTATTTTTCATATGGCCAAAACTACCGAATATTTAGACATTTATCATAAATTGTACTTTTATCCAAAAATTCCGAAATTTACAGGATATACTGATATTATATTGATGTACTCCTAATAAAAATTTCATCAATTTTGGAGTTAACCACAAGGAGTTATAAGGGTTTACTTTTAAAATAGTCTTTTTCCATAAAATTCACAACTCTTAATCTATACATCCAAAAATCGTCATTTTTGGACACAATCAAGAAAACTCATCAAATTATCATTTTAAATTTTTCCAGAATTTTTGAAGGTTGGAAAAATTACGAAACTGAAAAACATAATAACCTTTACAATCCCTTACCTCAAAAGAGCAGTATTTCTGACTAGAATGTCGGATATAACGCTGAAGGAAACTTGTACTGAATAACAACTCTCAAAGTATCAAAATACTCACAAAAATACGCTCGATAATCTAGAGAGATAAAACTTATGTTTTCTGGTGTGATTTTCAATTCTAACATAAGCACCTATTTATAGGAAAATGCTAGAATGTCAAAGGAGACTAAATTAATAAAATAATATATTAATTATTCTTTTCTCCTACATAGCCATAAAAAACCAGCCCTCCACAACTGAACTCAATTCAGCACATGTATTCAACACCAACCAAGAAGTGGGTCCTACCCAATTTTAATAAAATTCATTTTATTTTCTGAAACTTCAATAATTCATAGAAAATAGCTCGTTTATCAGAAAAATACGAATTTTATGTCCATTCCACACGAAATCGAATTCTCTACAACTTTGTAGAAGAAAGTTTTTCCAAATTCCAGACAAAAAATATCCGAAATCCATAAACGGACGATTTTCAACACCTTTTAAAATTCATAACAAATCATACGTTAATTTTTAACGGTTCAAAATTTGTGGACATATACTCAACTTATATATGTATAACATATCCAAAAATCACAACGATCCAACGGTCGGATTAAAATTATAAGTCACACAATAGAGCTTTAAGAACACTGACTTGATCTTTTAATACCTCCAATCCGACAAAACACTGGTAAAACGCCTCAAAATTAATTCCTTCATTTATAACCACATAAATAAATCCATCATTTATATCCGCATCAAATAAATATTTCCTTATCATATAAATCGATAATTAATTATTCACAAATAATATTACAGAATCACAATTATGACAACCAGGCAGTTCCCAGGAAAGAGGGGGCTTTCCGATAAGGATTTCTCCTTCTTCGGCATACAATTAGGTGACCAAACCTCTCCTTGACAGAACTTTCTAGACATTGCCAATAATGCTATCTAATAATATTATTCAAATAATATGAATTATTGATCTGATAATGGAAAATATTGTGTCGTGACAATTATTTAAACAACAATAATATAAACAATCAACGCAACAATTATTGCATCAATAAAATAAAATATTGAAAAGTAATTACTGTAAAAATTATTGAGTAGTGCCTTCTTACGTAAGAATCAATAATTCCAAAAATACTGTGCAATACCGTGTGCTACTTTGTGCAACCACACGTATTACTGTATTTTAACCACCAGGTATTTTAACGATGTTAACGGTAACAACTATGTCGTTATTTATAAAAATTCAAATATGTCGTTTTATTCATCCGACAGTTATTCTGTTATGAGGCCCACGAATGGCTGCGTTGTCGTACGAATATTTCCCGACAACAAGAATATTCCACGACCAAACGAATATTTCCCGACAAAAACGAGTATTTTATAACCACATGCGTATTTTGAAAATTTTATATATATCACCCTTAACTTTAAACTTTTATCAATTTAACCATTTACTGAATAATAATTATAAGAAAAATTGAATACTTTTATTTCATAAAATTCGGGGTCTTACAAATTGAATATTTTATAACAACTTGCTTACTTTGCAAAATTTGTAAACATTACCCACAACCATAATATTATATCAAATCGACAACATAATATTCAAAAATATATTTAGAGAAATATTAATCCTTATTCATAAAATTTGGGGTTTTAAAACCTCCCCTTCTGATGAAATTTCGTCCTTAAAATTGGGGTACGTACCTAGTATGTCGAAGAGGTGAGGATACCTTGATTTCATTTCAGATTCTGACTCCCAGGTCATTTCCTCCACATCGTGGTTTCTCCATAAAACTTTGACTTAAGATATAACCTTGGAGCGTAGAATATGATCCTTCTTATCCAAGATTTTAATAGGTATCTCTTCATATGTTAAATCTTACGCTATCTCGTTCGGTTCTAATTCAATAATGTGGTTCGGGTCTTTCACATATTTACGTAACATAGATATGTGGAAAACGTTATGAACACGAGACATGCTTGGCGGTAAGGCGAATCTATAGGCCACAGTTCCTACTAGATCGAGGATTTTGAATGGACCAATGAATCGAGGATTGAACATTCCTCTCTTTCCAAATCTTGTAACTTCTTTCCATGGAGCAACACATAACAACACATGCTCTCCTATATTAAATTCCATGTCTCTTCGATAAAGATCAACATCACTCTTTTGTGGATCTTGTGAGGTCTTTATATGTTGTCGGATCATTTGAATTTTTTTCATTGTCATGCGTACCAATTTCGGTCCCAACAATGTTGCTTCACCCACCTCATCCCAGCATACTGGAGAACAACACTTACGTCCACACAACGCCTCGAATGAAGCCATGCCAATACTTGCTTGATAACAGTTGTTGTAGGAAAACTCCACTAATGGCAAGAACTTGTCTCAACTTCCTTTGAAGTCAAGGACACAGAGTCTTAATAGATCTTGAATAGTTTGAATAGTCCTCTCCGACTGCCCGTCCGTTTGAGGATGATATGCCGAACTAAATCGTAAATTCGTGCCCATAGCTTTTTGCAAACTAACCCAAAATTGTGAAGTGAATCTTGGGTCTCGATCAGAAACTATGGATACTGGCCTACCATGCAGTCTTACAATCTTATTTATGTATATACGAGCAAAACATTCAAGTGAATAAGTTTCTCGTATAGGTAAGAAATGAGCATACTTGGTCAATCTATCAACAATGACTCAAATCACATCTATGCCTTGAGAAACCTTGGGAAGACCAGTAACGAAATCCATGGTAATGTGTTCCCACTTCTATTCTAGAATTTCAAGTGGTTGTAATGGACCTTTTGGCACTTGATGCTCCACCTTAACTCGTTAACAAGTTAGACACCTTAAGATAAACTTCGCGATCTCTCTTTTCATATTGCTCCACCAAAATGTATGTCGAAGATAACGATACATTTTGGTACTCCCAAGATGGATTGCAAACGGTGTGTTGTGCACCTCCATCGTGATTTTATACTTTAAATTAGGCTCATTAGGAACACAAAGTCTGGAGTTGACTCGAAGTATTCCTTCTTCATCGATTCTTACTTTCGAAATAGCACCTTCTTGCACTTTCTTCCTCATACACATCAGGTCCAGGTCTGTAGCTTGTGCAGCTTTACCTTTATTGATTAAAGTCGATTCTACTCGTATATTTAACATCATCACATGGGTCCCTAGAGTCTTTAACTCTATCTCCATCCTTTGTAAGTCATACCAAATGGGCCTTTGCGTTGACAATATCGCACTCATACCCACATATGATCTTCTACTCAACGTGTCAGCTACCACGTTTGCTTTTCTAGGATGGTATTGAATGGTATGATCATAATCTTTCAACAGCTTGAGCCAACGTCGTTGCCGCATGTTGAGTTCCTTTTGGGTGAAGAAATATTTGAGGCTTTTATGATCGGTATAGATCTCCACCTTCTCCCCATACAGGTAATGTCTCCAGATCTTTAGGGCGAAAATGACTGCTGCCAACTCTAGATCATGAGTAGGATAAGTCCTCTCATATTCTTTGAGTTGTCGTGAGGCATAGGCTATGACTTTCCCATGTATCATGAGAACACATCCTAACCCTCTGCCCGAAGCATCGCTGTAGATGACAAATCCCTCCGAACCAGATGGTATTGTCAGGATAGGTGCTGAAATTAGTCTTCTCTTGAGTTCTTGAAAACTCTTCTCATATTCCTCGTTCCAACCGAATTTTGTATCTTTTCGAGTCAGCTGAGTTAATGGAGTAGCGATTCGAGAAAACCCTTTTACGAATCTCCGATAATAACCAGCTAAGCTGAGAAAGCTACGTACTTCGGTCACGGACTTAGGTTGCTCCCAGCTTTGAATTGCTTCAATCTTTGTTGGGTCAACAGATATTCCATGATTTGATATCATGTGCCCAAGGAATGCTACTTCCTCAAGCCAGAACTCGTATTTTTTCAACTTGGCATGTAGCTTGTTTTCACGAAGCTTTTGGAGTATCAGCCTCAAGTGTTACTCATGATCTTCACGGCAGTAGGAGCATTAGTCAATCCAAAAGACATGACTAAGAATTTTTAATGCCCATAGCGAGTTTTGAAAGTAATCTTTGGAATTTCATCAGTTTTAATCTTTAACTAATCATATCCGGAACGAAGATTAATCTTTGAAAAGAATTTGGCGCCTTGCAACTAGTCAAACAGGCCATCAATGCGTGGCAACGGGTACCTATTTTTGATGGTGACATGATTCAACTCCCGATAGTCAATACAAAGTTGCATAGTTCCATCTTTCTTCTTTACGAATAGAACAAGAGCACCCCAAGGAGACGTACTAGGACGAATGAAATCGATGTCTAACAATTCCTGCAGTTGGGTCTTTAACTCCTGAAGTTCAATAGGAGCCATTCGATATGGGCTTTGGAAATGGGTTTTGTACTGGGTTCAAGGTCGATACAAAATTCTATTTCACGCTCTGGGGATAGGCCAGGAAGTTCTTCAGGGAATACGTCAGGAAATTTATTAACAATAGGAATATCATTCAAATCTGACGTATTTTTGTTTCAATCCGTGACACAGGCTAAGAAATCTTGACATTCCATTTCCAATAAATGAATAACTTTATGACTTGAATAGACAGTGATTGACTTTAGTGGTTTGATTACTTGAATTCGCATAATTGGTTGGTTAGGAATATGAAAGCTAACAACCTTATGAAAACAATAAATATTTTCCTGATGAGTGATTAACCAATCAATCCCTAAAATCACATCAAATGCAAGTATTTTTAAAGAGATAAGATTGACAGGTAATGTGCGGTTTCCGATTTGAATCAAACAAGACTTATAAACAGTGGATGTAATGAAGGTTTCTCCTAACGAATTTTCAAAAGATAAGACAAAGTCTAATCTCTCTGGAGTTAAATTTAAACGTTGAGCGCAAGTAGGAAAAATAAAACAATGGGTAGAACAAGTATCAAATAAGTTATAGACTTTTCAAGAGTTTATGATTAGCTTACCCGTGATGACCTCGTTCGGGTTCCTTACTTTTTGGGAGGTTACGACAAATGCTCTCCCTTAAACTACCAGCTTTGACTTGTCTGGGACGACATTTGGTGTCACCATCCCAACTGGACTTGGCTTTAATGCATGAATAAATAGAGCTAGGTGACCTTCTCTTCCATAATTGTAACATGTTTTGGACTGCTGCGTATAGATTGGACTGATGTGTCCTTCCCCTCTGAACTTGAAGCATACGATTGGTGGTCGTTTTCCTTCTTTAACAACGGGTGTGTAGACACTCAAAATTTTGCATTTTTGTTACTAACATTGCAGGAAGGCAGAATCCTCTTTCAGAGATAACCCTAGAGGACAAAGCAGTTCCAGTTCCAGAAATCCCACTGGAGAAGCCTTTTCAATCTCAGAGATAATGCCGAGATATTCAATCCCGGAAGCAACACCGGGAGTTTCAGTTTCAACCTCGGAGATAACCCCGAGGGATGTGGTTGCAGTTCCGGAGATAACCCCAGAGATGCTCGTTTCAACCCCCAGCAATCAACTTCAACCTCAAAGATAACCCCGAGGCATTCAGTCCAACCCCGGAGATAACCCCGGGGGGTCAGGCACACCTTAGAGACAACCCTAAGGACATTCAGCACTTGCAGCAGCCCAATCTCAGAGATAACCCTAAGCAACGACTACTTTATCAGCCCAAACTGGAGATAACCTCGGTAAGGGGCAAAATCATCATTTTGCCACCTCGATCCCACATGCGTGCTGTCTCAACACATTTCAACATACATTCTACACAGCAGTGTCCTACAAGAACCATATAGCTGCAATCCCGAGTGACTACTACACAGGACATCACACCGGATGGAATTTGAAGCTTGAAGACCAAGGGCATGGTCCCATCTTCCTAACATCTTACAACCTCTAATCCCATGTCATTTATGTAGCTATCGAACACAGCACTCCGTAAAAGTTCTTATACACCTCAATCGGAGGCCCGGATCGAAGTTCTGAAAGTTTGAGCGGATAACACGTTGCATGTGTGTACGTACTTTGAGACGGCGGGACCCGCGGAGCACGGGGCACCAAGGGTAGCCGCAGGTACCTGCGGCTACCCCTCTATAAATAAAGGGCTTGGGGTGGCCATTTTGTAAGAAAAATATGAGGAAGCCACTCCGATTTTTGCTTCGCACACTATAAATCGAGTGCTTTCTCATTTTAAACACTTGTGAGCTCATATATTGCTATATTTTTACTGGTGGGAACCAAGTGTTCATCCATTTAAAGCTATAGAAGTCTTCTTTGGCAGTCCGCTGTAAGCTTTCTTACACATTTCAAAGCCTTTTCTCCACATTTTGCACACACTATTCTTCACGTTGAGAGTCGTGTTGAGTATGTATGCCCTGACTTCGGTCCGTGGCTTTTATTTTATTTTATATATATATATATAAGCGGTAAATGCACCGGATATTATATCCAGACTCAATCAAATAGAGTTTAATGAGTATAATATATATATATATATATACATTTCTTTCAGGCCTGGAGTTTACTTCGAGGCCTTTTACTGCTTTATTTACATTTCGTCCCGTCTGGAGTTTATTTCGTGGCGGTTGATCGTTTTTACTGCTTTATTTACATTTCTTCCCGCCTGGAGTTTACTTCGTGGCAGTTGATTATTTTTACTGCTTTATTTACATTTTCGATCCCCAATGGAGGTGATTCGTGGTGGTTAACCTTGTCTTTATATATATATTTACCGCTTTTATATATTTACATTTACAGTCCCCTATGAAGTTCGCTTTGTGGTGGTTGACAGTCTGTATATATATATATATATATATTTATAGCTTTTATATATAACTGCTTACAGCTTTTATATAAATTGCTACATCATGTGAGCCTAGGAATCATGTGATTATAGATTCAGTCTCCTGAATCTAAATTCGGTTCCCGTGATGGACATTTTCAGCTGTAAACAGCTTGTACATTATTCACGGTGTCTGAATTTCCTTAAACGGCTCTCATGCCCACAAGGAGTTTGGCAATGCTATATATCTTATTTTCTCGAAGATGCCTCGCAACTCGAAAATAAAAGCAACTAAGCCAAACACTTAATAAAATGGAAGTATCAAAGGCTTCAATTACTATTAAGCATAAGGGTTTAAAAAGCCTCTTTTACAAAACATCATTGCTATATCTTGTTAAAACTGAATTTTTACACAAATTCAAACCCTTTGTATATAGGTGCAAACGAGGCATAACACTACTTCCAAATAATTGCACATTAACCCACACACACACACACATTTATATAACAGTTTAATTAAAAAATGGCGGTCACCATGGTAACACGGATGTTGGGGGGTGCTGTCGACGTCGGGATTTTTCATTGTCCCTCTTTTGTTCTTATTTTTTGGTGTTCTCATGTTAGGTGAGATTTGTTTGAAAAAACAAGCTGTGAAAAGGTCCGACATTTATATGTCAACGATTTGACTGTAAGAGTCGCCAGTTGGTTTTTTAAATGGTTGTACCAACACAACCGAGAAAAGGTTTGCACATTGACCTAGTGATGTGACACTGCTAAACAAATCTGTAAAACCGAGATTCATTAAGGTCCGGGGACTTGCTTATGCGGAGGGAAGGTGTTAGGCACCCTTTGAAATCCGTGTTACCACGGTGACCGCCACTTTTTAATTAAACTGTTATATGAATATGTGTGGGGGGGGTCAATGTGCAGTTATTTGGAAGTAGTGCTATGCCTTGTTCGCACATATATACACAGGATTTGAATTTGTATAAAAATTCAGTTTCAAACAAGATATAGCAGTGAGGTTTTATAAAAGAGGTTTTTCAAACCCTGTGCTCAATAGTAATTGAGGCCTTTGATACTTCCATTTTATTAAATGTTTAGCTTGATTGCTTTTATTTTCGAGATGTGAAGCATCTTCGAGGAAATAATATATAAAGCACTGTCAAACTCCTCACGGGCATAAAAGCCATCTAAGAAAATTCAAACACCATGAATAATTTACAAGCTGCTTACAGCTAAAAATGTCCATCACGGGAACCAAATCTAGATTCAGTAGACTAAACCTGTGATCACATGATTCTTAGGTTCACATGATGCCGCAATTTATATGAAAACAATAAGCAGCTCTATATATAAAAGTTATATATATATACAGACATGATCAACCACCAGGAAGCACCTCTATGGGGGGAAATTTAAATATATAAAAGCGGTAAATATATATATAGAGAAACATGATTAACCACCACGAAGCACCTTCATGGGGGATCAAAAATTTAAGTAAAGAAGTAAAGATGATCAACCACCACGAAGTAAACTCCAGGCGGGACAGAATGTAAATAAAGCAATAAAGACAATCAACCGCCACGAAGTAAACTCCAGGCGGGACAGAATGTAAATAAAGCAGTAAAAGACCATGAAGTAAACTCCAGACCTGACAGAAATGTAAATATATATATATATATAAAAGCAGTAAATGCACCGGATATAAAATCCAAGCTCATCGAACAGAGTCATATAAGCAATAAACGCTCCAGATGTAAAATCCAGGCTTATTGAACAGAGTTCGACAACAATTTATATATATAAGTATATATACAAAAGCAAATAAATGCTCCGGACGTGATTCCAGGCTCAATCGAGGCATAACTCGATAATGTTAGTCCATATATATATATATATATATATATATATATATATATATATATACAAAAGAAAATAAAAGCCACAGACCGAAGTCCGGGCATACACACGCAACACGACTCTCAATGTGAAGAACGGTGTCTGCAAAGTAGAAGAGTAAAGCTTTAAAGTGTGTAAGAAGGCTTACAGTGGACTGCCAAAGAAGACTTTTATAGCTTTAAACGGATGAACACTCGGCTCCCGCCGGTAAAAATATGACTGAATATAAGCTCCCAAGTGTTTAAAACGAGAAAGCACTCAGTATAGGGTGTGTACAGATTAAATTGGACAGGGCTTCCTCACCATTTTCTTTTGAAATATGGCCATCCCAAGCCCTCTATTTATAGAGGGGGGAGCTGCAGGTACACCTGCAGCAGCCGCTGATGTACCTACGACTGCCTGGGGTGCATCGGGCTCCGCGGGTCCCACCGTCTCGAAGTACGTGCACACGTACAACATGATGTCTGCTTGAACTTATAGAACTTCAATACAAACCTCTGATTGAGGTGTATAAGACCTTTTACGGAGTGCTATTGTCGAGAGCTACGTCATGACATGGGATTAGAGGTTGTCAGAAGTCAAGAAGATGGGACCATGCCCTTGGTCTTCAAGCTTTAAATTCCATCCAGTGTGCTGCCGTGCGTAGTAGTCACTCGGGATTGGAACTCCTTGGCTCTTGTGGGATATTAAAGTATAGAATTTATGTTAAGATGTTGTTGAGATGGCACAATGTGGGATCGAGGTGGCAAAATGATGATTTTACCCCTCACCGGGGTTATCTCCGATTTGGGCTGATAAAGCAATCGTTGCTCAGGGTTATCTCTGAGATTGGGCTGCTACAAGTGTTGGATATCCTCAGGGTTATCTTGGACGTACAATCCAATGCTCTCAGGAGCTTCCAGGATGTTGACGTTGGGGTTATCACCAAAGTCCTTAATCCTTGATATAGACTTCATGCTGAAGATGCATATCTTATGTACAAGAGACTCTGTGGGGATAGAGCTTTATCTGTTGAGGATGTGTATAACATATTCCATCATTGGTCCTCCCCGATAAAGGATGTTATTCCCTGGTTTGTACCGCCAGGTCTTTTCGCTGCTCTGTTGGAGTTACTGCCAACAGTCGGTGTTGTCAGGGTTGCCTGACCTTCATTGACATGTGCATCAATGGATGATATCCCTGCTGGGGATAATGTCAAGGCTGCTTGACCTTCGTTGACGTGTGCATCAATGGATGGTTGTATGAAAACCCGCTGGGGAAAAGGTTTTAGGGCTACGACCCTGCATTGATGGCATCGGACCTTCGTGAGGTATTTATGAATGTAGTTTACAACAGCTGAGATCATTGGTATAATGTACCCTGTATTTAGGCGAATTCCAATGTGTGATATATAAAGCCATAACTTAACCCGTGAAAACCAAGATTTCAGGCTATTCTGCTCAATTGTGTAGTGTTTTTATTCCTGATTTGGCCTTTTCAGCTTATGAGAACTCCTTTGCAACTCGAATTGGACCGAGCCAGAGGGGTGGGCCCCACCCAGGGGAGCCGCAGATAAACCTGTGGCCAGCCATGGGTAGATTTAAGCTGCCCATTGCTTTCATAAGTCATTTTCATGTTGCGGCACGAAGGAAATCCAAGAGCTCTTCTTTAGATTTGCTAAGTTCAGGCGTCTTTCTGCAAATTCTGTCACCGTACAAGTGTTCTACACTGTCCTGGTAACGTATGCATGTCTTCTTTTCTAGTTTTTATTCGTTGGAAAATGACTTATGATATGAAATGCGTCTAAACACATAGTAGTGAATATGAATGCTCATATGATGTGATAAAAAATATTCAACATAGCAAATGTTAGTATTAAACCATGTTGAACATAATGATGTGAAAAAATTTGACTTTTGAAATAGTCAAATTGGCACCTTTTTCTGCTATTTCTTATCCTATTTGAGGACAAATGAGCTAAGGTGAAAAATAAAAATAATCCTGGTAATTAGGCTACCCTTACGGATTTTTTACTGTGATGTATTAATGCATGTAGGATGTTTATGACTGTGGGCCGGTGTGCTACTGAATGGCCACCTAGTCATGCCTATATGCGTATGGATAGTCCTATTTACAAAGGGGACTATGACAAAAATTTTCCAAAATGTTGGCATTGGGTAGTTATGCATTTTTAACTCTACTGTAGACGTATGTTAAAATAATGTATGCATGCATGTAGTCACAAAATTGTATTTTGAAAAGCTTCAAGTTAGAATTTAACACACCCTTTCTGAGGTGATTCGGAGACTTGTTGTCTAGATATATGGAACCGGATCAGCCGAGAAGTTCCCGCATGACCACTTCAGGTGTGCGGAGGAGGGCTTCTAAAGTGCCTCAACCCCGTTCTGTTAGACAGCCTCGTCATTTGGCAGAGGTGGTGATACGTCCTATCTAGGTTGATGTGTCGGACGTTGAGGACGAGGAGGAGGATGTTCCGGTTGCGAACCCTGCTCCTGCTACACATGTTCCCCGTAGGGATTTCCTAGGCATTTAAGTGTCTATCCCAGAGCTTCTGGGTGATTTTAGTAGA
Organism: Panax ginseng; assembly: GCA_020205605.1. Lineage (NCBI taxonomy): Eukaryota > Viridiplantae > Streptophyta > Magnoliopsida > Apiales > Araliaceae > Panax > Panax ginseng. The sequence goes on from CM035137.1 coordinate 127,825,052, forward strand.
CACCTCTCGATTTACTTGCACGCAAATGAGGTACCAGCTGGATTTTTATCTTCCTTTTGTCCTATTGATGAGGACTAAAGGTTTCTGATGTTGATCTGCTTTGTAAGGCAGGTTCCCGGCTTCACACAGCCCAGAGGGAACTGGTTCAGCATTCACTCCACATACCAGGTACTGCATCCTGATTATAGAGCGATTGTGCATGGCTGGGGCTTCAAAGCGTTCTTTTCCATCCTTCCTTGTCGTTATCATTGGGGCTGCCTCAGGACATTGTCTGAGCGCTGGTTTCACCAAACTCAGTCTCTCTATTTGTTGGACTGTGAGGTGATGATGACACCGATGGATTGGAGATTTATCATCGGTATGGAGCTTGGAGGGGATCCAGTGCCATGTACGGCGAATATTACCTTGACTGTCGTTCGATCTTTGCTAGGAGTTCTGGCTGAGGCATTCAAGGGCAAGACCGTTCGTACAGGTCCATTGAGCGTAGATGCTATAAGCGGGCTGGTGCGTGTGTAATAACCCGGGACTTCGAATAATCCGAATTTTACGAATAATTTTTTTTTAATTAATATTGATATTGATTATCAATATTGTGCTGTGTATTTGTGATACGATTTGTGAGAATTAGTCAATTTGTGTATTGACTGATAAATAAGAGTAGAATTGTGCTTAACTGAGAATTTAAAACCCTAACCCTAAGTTCGGTTGGGGATTTAGTAGAAACTACAATTTTAATAATTGTGTTGATGAGTACGCGTTTGTACTGTATAAAGTTAATGATCAATGATTGATTAGATAGGGTTTAAAATTAGTAAACCCTAATAAGGGATTAGAAACCCTAATCTCAGGTTTAGAAACCCTAATGCGCAGTTAGGAACCCTAACCGTATGCTGGGAAACCCTAATGCGCAGTTAAGAATCTCCAGCATATCAAGCAAAGTTATCAGTCATGTGAATTATATCATATTATATATATATTAAAGAGAGAGAAAGTTCATGTATTTGGCTCATTTGATATCTAACTCTCACACAACGCTCTTTCTCTCTCTCTCTAATCATCTGAAATACACAAGTATATCAGTCCCTAGAACACCCCCTAGAACAACAAAAAAAGATTTGGAAAGCTAAGATCAAGATTGAAACTAGAAGGTATAAAACCCTAAACCTACTTTGATCTTGTATGCTAAGAAAATGTTTGTGTTTATGTGTTTAGATTTGTGCTAGAATATGTTTTATGATTATCTATGATGATAAATCATAGATCTATAGCATCAAAGACCTTAAAAAGTGAAGTTTTTCAAAACTGTTCTTGAGCTTAAAAGTTGTCTGACAACCATATGTCAGTGGCTCTAGATCTTTCCATGTTCATGATTTTTGATGTTTTATGTTTTAGATCTATAGTTTGATATGAGATCTTTGTTCTGCAAGTGGAATCACAGTCAGTTAATGTCTAGATTTTATGTTATTCTTGGTCAAAAACCGTTGACCGGGCATGACCGGGTGATTTCTAGGTAACCTAGAAATCCTAAACCCGTGTCTGACAAGCTTTTTAAAAGCCTTGATCTGTCAGGTGTTATGTTGTTTAATGATGCTGTTATATCTAGATTATAGCCTGATATATGGACTCTAGATCCATGCTCTTAGATCTCTTAAACAACACATATGTTGGTTGTAGTTGATGGTTAAACTAGATCATTTGATCACGTATGAAGTTTCTGGATTTTCCAGAAACTGTTAGCATGAGCCCTCTTACAAGGTTTGACTAGATTAAATCTTGTGGTTGTGTTATATTTGGACGGAGATCTTGATATGTCGTTGTTCCTTGTCATGTATACTACATGTACGAACCATAAAACCACCAAAATAATGATTAGAACGCAGAATAAATTGAACTATAAAGTGCCTACTCGAACTGCCCTGGGTTTCTGGGTTACCCAGAAAACCCAGAAACGTTCTGACAGTGATTTTGAGGAGCTAGATCTTCTTGGTATGTGATTGTATGTCATAGATGATGATTGTTTCGTGTAGTGTTACATAAACACTACATGATCAATGTTTAACATGGCCCAGAAATATTTTGAGATGAGAATTGCAACTGGTAAAACCTAGCATATTGCTATCTGGACTGTCAGTGTTCTTGAGCTCAAGAACACCAACAATAACAGAAAGTGTCGCTATAGCCTATAGCGACGGTTTTAATATTTTTATTTTCTGAATTTCTGGAAAATACTTAAAAATAGAAATAAATTCTAAAAAATTACAAAAATGATTTTAAAATTTATTTTCAGTTATGAAGAATAATTTTTGAGAATTTGGGATATTTTTCATTAATATTTATAATTATTTGAATAATAATTATATTTAATTTATTTAATTAGTATATTAAATAAATTAGAAAAAAATGATTTTAATATTATAAAAATCATTTTAAATAAGAATAAAGTTTTTAAAAATATTTTGAGTTATAAAATGTAACTTTTAATATTTTTGGAGATTTTTCATTAATAAATTAATATTAATGATATTAGGTTTATTTAATTAAATAAATAAATTAAAAATGATTTTATTGATTTAAAAATTATTTAAATATAAGAAAAATAATTTTAAAATATTTTAAGTTATATTTAATGACTTTTAATATTTTGATAAGAATTTCATTAATATTTAAATATTAATGGTGATGGTGTAAAAATAATTTTAATTATTTTAAAAATCATTTAAATAGAATATTGGTGATTTAAAAATATTTTAAGTTATTATTAATAACTTTAATATTTTGACAAATGTGTCATTAATATTTTAATATTATTAACTATTAATGATGATGGAATTAAACAGTATTTAGATCATTTAAAAATAATTCCGGTGTTTGAAAAATTATTATAAATTGTAATCATTGTTAGAAAATTATTAAAAGCTTCCGAAAAATATTATTAATGATATTTGACTTATCTAATATAATATTAAAGCTTTGAGACCAAGATTAATAGACAATAACTGTGTTAATTGTCAGATAGGGTGACCAGTACATCGAGAATAGACCGAAGTCCAACCATACCGAACTAGTTAGACTTGAGAAGTGTTTATATAGGTTATAAACACTGATATGACAATGTGGTAATGTGTTTAGGAGAAAGATTGACTGTAAATTACAGTATTGTGTGTTATGAATTATTGTGCTAATTGTGAGACTGATATTATTGATTATAGGTTTTACGAACGCAGTTAAGTATATTGTGTACCAGTAATCAACGGAGAAGGCAAGTTTCCTTAACTCAACCTTGAGTTATATTCGTTCAATTATCATGGTGGTTAATTATTGTTGATTAGACCACGTTTGAGAATTTATTGTTGATTATTCGCAGTCAGTGCATGTTTATTAATTCAAACTAAATTAGTTATTCTGAAAATATATTTGGAGAATAACTGTTATTGGATATTAATATCCGTAGAAGCTATTATTGACATTACAGATAATTCCTGTCTATTATCGAATTGTGTTGAGATATGTCTTAGCTAATTATTCTGACTAGACGAACAATTGTTTAGAACTCAATAAGTTCGGGAAGAAAATTCAATTATTATTGACAGATCGATGCCAATTATTTCGGCTAGATCGAGAAAGTGATTAGATATTGAAATCATTGTATTTCATTGTAATAAATCAAACTCTGATTATAAGACTGAGAAGAACAACCTTTTTATATAAATGGAACATTTTTTGTCGTATATTCGACCTTTGTGCGCGTGTAAGTATTATGCATAATATAGGGTACAAGGAGTTGGCCACTCTAAGTACTTGCAGAGGGCTATAATTTAATCTTTATGGTTATTTGATACACCTGGGTATATCAAAGCATATCTTTGATAGTTACTCAAGAAGAGAAGTTCAAGATCCTTTGTGATCACTCAGTATAACTCTGGAAAATATTTCCATCCTGTTATTTGGGTATATCAAAGTATATCTTTGATAGTTACTCGAGAAGATAATTTCAAGATAATTTCATTCCATTCATTGTATATTTTAACTTGCGGGGCAAATTTGTTGCTCACCTTTTCTAAATAAAACTTTTCAGCTAGGGACGAAGTAGCAGGAGGCGCTGTGAAGAACAAAGGCAAAGGCATAGTGATAGAGTAGTTATGAATGAACATTATTATTATGTTATATTTGTAAACCCTTTTTATATATCTAAAGGGTATGTTTGTAATATTAAGGTTAGATAACCTGGGACGAATGTATTAACTATATCAGTTAATGTGGTATAATATTCTATTAATCAATGAATGGGTAGTTAAATGATAATTATATTGTGGATCGTGAGCACCAAACTCGGGGGTCAGGTAACCCGGATTTGGGGGTGTCACAGTGTGAGCCCATACCCAATGATGTGAGAGTCAGGGATTGCATTCTTCAGCGATTGTTCTTGATGATTATTAGGGGTTGCTTCATAGCTGATAACTCCTCTACGGTGTCATTCACTTTGGTGAGCGCCACACGTCATGTGGACCATATCAGAGAGTATGACTGGGGTTCCTACACCTTCGCCTATTTCTTCAGGGGTATGTGTATCCGTTCGCAGGAGGCTTGGCCAAAATTTTATCCATTTCTGCTAGTGAGTATTTCTTTTGTAATTTCCCATGTACAGGTTAAGAGTGTTGACTAACAGCAGATGTTTGCCTTTGTGTTGGCTGTTCTGGGCCTTTGAGAAGCTCCCATGTTTGCATCCTATGAGTGTGTTAGGCTTGGAGACCTATCCACGAGGATGGCGATGGCATCATTCCATACTAGCAGAGGTCTCTGTAGCTGAGGGTTTCACTCATTATTGCCTACAGCTGGAGTTATTGACAGCTGATGCCATTACTTGGATCCCATATTCTAGGGAGCACTTGGCCATTAGTTTTGAGGATGGATACCCGACTGGTGTCAAGTACGTGATTTCCACCCGTAAGATTCCTATCTTTACAAATGGAGGATGGGAGCTCTATTTAGGAGAGCGTGCTATTAGGAGCACTACAAGAGAAATTTGTATACCGATCTTGCCTCCTTCTAGGCGTTATTAGCCTGTATCACAATCACTCGTCATTGATATCCCCTTGATGGGTGTTCATGGTTTCACACTGTCAAAGGGTCCACATACCCAGGCTACGTTCCAGCATTGGTGGTCACCTCGTACCATCGGAGCCTAGACTCGCGCCATGCAGTTTATGGGGGATATGGTTCCTGGATCCATGATGATGATGTATTGGATGGCCTGTGTCAGAGATCCTACTTACTTGACATAGATTGACAATTTAACCAGGCAGTTGGACCAGACACATTTTTTTATCCGGCACTTGGGCAGAGATCCGGCAGAGGCAGATATATTTGATCCTTCCAACTCAAGAGCTGGACCCTTAGATGACCCATATGTCTTTGCCAGTGCAGATCCTCCATTATATAGGCCTGACATCCCCGTAGATGGAGATCTAGTGACTTAGGAGGAGTTACATCAGGTGGACAGGATTGATGATGTAGACATTGACACCATTATCTTCTTCTGATGTATATTCTCTTTATATCTTTTGATAGGCCTCTGTCAAACACTGGATGGATGTGCCCCATTCTCGCTATATCTTTTGATAGGCCTCTGTTAGTAGTTGGGCGTCTGTGCCCCATTTCCCTGTATTTTAGCTGTATAGAGATGTATTAGATGATGACGTACTTAGGAATGTATTTACTATTATTTCCTACATCATATTGCCATCTATTGTTTATCATGCATGTATTATGTTATGCATATGTATGTATGTCCAGAGATATTCAGCATTGACCCCTAGATGGTCTTATGACACGGCCCGTACAGATGTCTTCTTTGATAGTTAGCCGTATTGATCATACCCCACCAGTATTGGTGGCATCCCATCTGAGATCGTGATATGATAGTATGTCACCTTCAGACAGGGTGATTGTAGATCCGTTATTGCAGCATACTATGACTCTCCTAATGTTTTAGGTTATCGCAGGCTTTGTAGAGGGTATGTTAGAGCATTGGATACCAGAGAGGCAGGTTTTCCGGTTTGGTATCCATGAGTTGACTCCTACCTTGGAGGAGTACGCACGGTTGATGGCGCTGCCACTAGAAAGACCTTGCACACGGATGGCTAACGGCGATTTGAGCCGACAGTTTATACCCTCACCGGGTTGAGGCGTAGAGTTGTGCAGGATGAGATCACATCCGGCCATGTGGTATCCTAGCATTTTTTGATGGACAAATTTGGCTCAGAGGATAGCTATACATGGCATTCCGGAGATTTTACCATGTCGGAGGATCATTAGCATTTGGCCAGAGTAGATGTACTACTACTGTGCGTATTGTTATATGTATATATGTCACGGTACATGGATGAGTTGGACATTGGTGTCATTATGGCAGTGAGAGCTATCAAGGAGGGTCACACCATTGTACCAATGATTGTAGAAGAGACGTTGAGATCGGCTATATATTGCAGCACTTACCCTGCAGGGGTATTCACAAGTAGTTCAGTTATGTTGTACGTGTGGTTTATATCACACTTGAGACTGATTGGCACATTCCGACAACACGGGTATTGTTTTACCCATAAGATAGTCATGTCGTACTCCTTTCAGCCTACGGAGTGTATCAATCCTACATCTTGGTTTGTTTTCCTAGCAGGGATTGGATATCCATTTAATATATTATTGTGTACATGGCTTTTTTCACCCTACAGCTTCATCACTCATGCTTCGGGCATGGATTATCTCCCTCTAGCTGGTTTGAGGGGCATGACTACTTACCACCCACTGGCTATGATGTGTCAGTTTGACTAGTTCTATGATTTCTATCCTTTTGAGGAGGCATTGATTCAGCATTTGGCTTCTCGCCACTTGTCAACAGAGGACAGATCCAGGGTGTATGCCTGTTGGGATCAGCGTGAGCTAGCTGCATTTTCTGTGAGCCATCCGGGCTGTTATGTAGAGTATTCCACATGGATAGAGACAGAGACGACATCAGCTGCGGTAGTATCCACATTGCCGGGGATTGATTCTGATGATGGGGAGCCCATAGAGGACATTGATATTCCCACGGAGGAGGAGCCATTCACTGGGTTGCCAATAACTCTTGCAGATTCTCCCAGTATGAGTGCTACTATGATTTAGTATTTAGCACAGTATTTGGAGCAGAGTCTTCATCTGATGACTTTTAAGAGAGATCAGGCTAGGGCCTTGATGTTGACAGCTCTTGATGGGAGAGACACCGCTCTATCGGAGAGAGATGAGGCCAAATCAGCCAGAGATGCATTGATTGTTAAGCGAGATGCTGCCCTATCTGCCCAGGATGTGGCCTTTACAGATAGTACTTCAGTGAGATCCCTTATGACTGGCATATTTGCCAATATGAGTGCTTATATTGATGAGCATCATGCAACCATGCAGCTGGCCTTGGATCTGTTAACTCATGTAGATACCCTTGGGCAGAAGCTTGCAGCATTACCCCCTTCTTTGGAGAGAGATGCTATGTTAGATCTGATAGTCCGCATACATACCGATCTATAGATAGACTTGTATTTTCCTGCACAGACTTGCTTAGCCATTTTGTCATGTACAACACATATTGTATATATAAAACAGCATTATATATGGCAGGGAAATATATGTTGATTCACTTCCCTTTTAGTTGTGCCTTGATACTTGCTTGATATTTGCCTATTTCTTCAAGGCTTGTGATCTTGATGTATTCTGAACTCATCCTTGATAGGTGGACATTAAGACGTCTCAGGATCTTTCAGAATGGATCATTGATCTATGTTTATCCCTACCCTCATTGGTGTCTTGGGACTATTTTCTGTATGGAAATGTGTAGAGGAGTGTAAGTTTTCCTCTCTGAGATTCACCGCACCATAGATGGTCATCAGTACTCCTATTTAAGAGGAGCCCGGTTAGTTCCATCTCTTATGGATTGGTGTTGCTCTTCAAGGAATAAACTACAACTTAGATGGTCGCCAACTCTCCCATTTATGGGGAGGCCAGGTAATTCCATCCCTTTTGTCTGAAGCCAATGAAATGTGGTGGATTGAAGTTTGATCCCAGTACCGTGTGACAAGTATTTATGTTTTGGTAGGGGGTTAGATCGAACCATAAATGGCTGCCTACGTACTCCTATTGAAGAGGAGATCAGGTCTACGTAGTTCAAACCTGGTGTAAGGGGTAGAAAGGTGTAGAAATGTTTTTATTATTTTTATTTGTAGAGAAAGGGTGTAGAAATATTTTTGTTGTTTTTGTTTTATTACGACTGGGACATATAAAATGGTTGCCCACGTACTCCAAGGTATCGAGGAGATCAGGTCAACATAGTTCGCCCCGTGTTCAGGACGATTTGCAGTCGAAAGAGTTTTATCCCATGTTCAGGACAAACTGTGGGGAAAAGTTTGATCCCATGTTCAGGACAAATTGCGGCTGTGAAAAAGTTTGATCCCATGTTCAGGACAAACTGTAGGGGAAGGTTTCAATCCCTGGTGGGATAACCGAAATTGTATGAAGTGTGAAATGAAAGATCTGATGATCTAAAAACTAGGCCGCTGGCTTGAAAAGTGTGTTTCCCTGATGGGGCAAATGGGTATGAAGAAAGAGTTATGTGTAATAAGGGTTAGAAAACCTGAAATGACTGGTGGTCTGGTGATCCAAAACCAGGATGTTTGCTTGATGGTAACTTCAGACATAGTACCGTTTCACGATTATCTCGAGTTGATGAGTACATGGAAATTAAATCCACCGCTCTATTTCACAAATCTGAGAACACCTCATGTCCATACCTCCTTGACAATAAACAGGCCTTCCCAGTTTGGAGCTCATTTTCCCTTTGACTGATCTTGGTTGTCAATGATCTTCTTCAAAACCAAGTCATGTTGTTTAAATTGTCGTAGCCGGACTTTTTTTTTGTAGGACCTAGCAATCCTTTGTTGGAATAAATGACCATGGAAGATAGCATCACTTCGCCTTTCGTCTATTAAAGACAATTGGTGATACTTGTCTTGTAACCATTTGTCTTTATCTAGTTGAGCGTCAATCAACACTCTGAGGGATTCCATTTCCACTTCTATGGGGAGCATTGCTTCCATCCCATAGGTCAATGGGTAGGGGGTTGCCCCAGTGGAAGTACGCATTGAAGTTATGTAGGCTAATAGAGTCAGAAAAAGAGGTTCGGCCATTCTTTATGATTGACGGACATCTTTTGCATGATCTTCTTGATGTTCTTATTAGCCGCTTCAACAGCACCATTCATCTTTGGACAGTAGACGACGGAGTTAGGTGTTTGATGTGGAATTTACTGCAAAACTCCTCCATTATTTTGTTGTTGAGGTTCTTAGCATTGTCTAACACAATTACCTCTGGTTGTCCATATGGACAAATGACCTTGTTTCTGATGAAAGCAATGATGATTTCTTTGGTAACCCTGGGGAAGGAGATTGCTTCTACCTATTTGGTGAACTAGTCGATCATGGTGAAGATAAATCGATGCCCATTACTGGCTTTAGGCTCGATGGGCCCGATCACATCCATTCCCCACATTGAAAAGGGCCAAGGTGAACTCATATTATGGAGTTCCCTTGGAGGGGTGTGGATAGCATTCCTATGAATTTGGCATTGATAGTACGTCTTGACGTGAACATCACAGTCAGCCTTAAGCGAGAGCCAGTAGTGCCATTTTCTTAGGATCTTCTTAACAAGTAAGGGGCCGCTCATGTGTGGGCCACATACTCCACCATGGATTTCATCCATAAGCCTCTGAGCTTGGTCCTTGTCCAGACATCTGAGGAGACCTAGTCATGCATCTCTTTTGAAGAGTGCATCTCCGCTCAGGTAGAACTTCATAGCCATTCGATGGATCCGCCTTCTTTCAGTCGGGCTCGCCTCAGCGGGTGTAGATCCATCTCGTAAGTACTCTTTGATAGGCTGATACCAAGGGCGTTGGATGGGAGGTAGCTCATCCGATACTTCTCCAATATAATTCCCATAGGTTGGAGCCTTTTGTAGGGCAAAGGGGATGCTTGGCATGTTTTCCTTGTCATGTATGTTGATCAAGAAGGCCAAAGTTGCTAGCGCATCCGCAAAATCATTCCTATTTCAAGGAATATGGAGGAAGTTTATTTCTTTGAACTCCTAAGCCATCTGTAAAACTTGCCGATGGTAAGGCTGTAAATATAGTTCTTTGGTATGATAGATTCATGTGGTCTGTCTAATTACTAATTATGAATCCCCAAAGACAGATAACCGCCTGATACCCATGGATTAGGCAAGTTTGAGTCCCATGATACAGCCTTTATAATCAGTTGTGTTGTTGGTGCTGACAAACTGCAATTTGACGGCGACGAGATACTGCTCCCCCGTACCAGATACTAGAACTGCTCCAGCTCCAGAACCTTCCATGTTAACAACTCCATCAAAATATATTTTCCACGTATGGAATGCATTGTACTGATTGTGTTGTTGCACTGTCATTACCCCTTCATCGGGGAAGTATGTTTCCAAGGGTTTGAAATCCCCTGCGGGAGCGGCGGCCAGTTGATCCGCAATTCCTTGTCCTTTAATGGACTTTTACGTCATGTAGACGATGTCAAATTATTGTAGGATCAACTGCCATCAGGACAGCCAATAATTTAATATGGGTTTACTGAACACATACTTGAGAGGATCCATGTGGAATATGAGATGGGTTGTATGACCATAGAGGTAATGATGTAACCTCATGGAAGCCCATGCTAAAGCATAACAAGTCTTCTCAATCAGAGTGTACTTAGGTTCACTGCTGCTGAATCTTTTGCTGAGGTAGTAGATATCTCGCTCTTGGCCTCTATCATCTTTTTGTCCCAGCATGCAGCCCATGGCATTGTCATTAATGGACAGGTACATGAATTGGGGAACTTCATCCCTAGGTGGTACCAAAATAGGAGCGTTAACCAGCTGCTCTTTGATTGTAAGGAAGGCTTTTTGACACTCATCGTTCCATTTCATGGTGGAGTTCTTCCTTAAAAATTTGAAGATAGGCTCACAGGTTGCTGTGAGTTGAGAAATGAACCTGCTAATGAAGTTGATTCTCCCCAAAAATCCTCGTATTTCCTTCTTAGTTTGAGGAATGGGCATTTCCTTGATGGCCTGGATTTTGGTGGGATCCAGCTTAATCCCTTTGTGGCTGACTAGGAAACCTAGCAACTTGCCTGATTTAACACCAAAGGTGTACTTGGCTGGATTCAACTTCAAGTTGTACTTACGCAACCTATTCAAAAGCTTTTTGAGATGGTCTAGATGGTCTTCTTCCCTTTGGGATTTGACAATGATGTCATCCACGTAGATCTCTATCTCTTTGTACATTAGGTCATGAAAAAGAGCCATCATAGCTTGCTGGTAGGTTGCTCCGGCATTAATGAGGTCAAACGACAACCGTCTATAGCAAAAGGTTCCCCAAAGCATGATTAATACAATTTTCTCACGGTCTTCCTCAGCAACCATGATTTGATGATACCCCGTAAAGCAATCAGCAAATGAGTACATGTCGTACAGAGCAGTATTGTCAATGAGAATGTGGATAAATGGCACAGGAAAGCTATCCTTAAGACAAGCTTTATTCAGATCCCAGTAATCCATGCAAACTCGCACATTTCCTCTTAGTTTAGGCATGGGGACTATATTTGATAGCCATTCAGGATATGTGGACACCATGATGATGCCAACTTAAAATTGTTTTCTTTAACCTTTAAACTCCACTCAGGTTTTAATCGCCTGAGCTTCTGTCTGACTGGCTTGAATCCCTCTTTAATGGGAAGGCGATGGATGACGATGTCCATGGACAAACCCACCATGTCTTCATGAGACCATGCAAATACATCCTGGGATTAGTTTAATAGCGCAACCATGTCGTTCCTTTGGTTTGGAGTGAGATCTGTACCAATCTGGATCAACCTAGGGCTTTCTAAGGTTCCGAGATTGAATGAGGTGGTTTGATCAAGATTTGGTTTGGGTTTTTCTTTGACCCATTCCTTGATCTCCTGAGGTATCTCAATGTCCTCTTGTATTTCCATCAAGTCTGAGTCCAACTTTTCATCAAAGTTACAGTCCTTGTGGAGAAAATGCACCTCACCAGCAAGTACAGGCACATCTAAATTTAGAGTCCTGAAACAAAATATGCTTTCACTTAATATATAAAATTGTTCAATCATACAAAGTGTTAGCATGTACCAACAAAATAACTGTTAATACTGTACAGAAAAGTAAGTAGTTAAAACTACCTACAGGGCAGAGGGATTCTGCCCTTTTTACCCTTGGCGACAAATGCAAGGAGTGCTGCTCCAATTGTCAAGGGTAAAGTCCTGGTGGACGGAAGTAATGAAGTGACGATCATCATCCTCCTTCTCCCGAATGATAACCATAATGCCAGAGCAATCATCTTCTGGAATGTATCTATTTGTGTGTTCATCATGAAAAAGGATGCATAGAAGAGACAAACTCCTGGCAATGTCTTGTTTACGTCTCCGTTCCTCTTCTTCCACTTTGGGATTAGGAATTAGGACCTCTTTTGCTTTAACTGATATCGGTTTGGGGAATAGCATAGCCATAACATGGGCTGGAACCTTTACCAGAGACTGTATAGGCTCAGGATCGGTAGGTGGAGATAATCGCCTTATGACTGAAGATGAAGGAATCTGTTTGGGCTTGTAAGAATTTCTGTGACTGGAGCTAGCAGAAAAGCCTAATCCAGCTATCCCTGTTTGACCGGGAACTTGAATTGGGTGCTTAATACCCTGATGATCTTTGCCCAATCTGTAAGACCCCAAATTTTATGAAACGAAAGTATTCAATTTTCTTATAATTATTAATTTATTTCGTAAATGGTTAAATTGATAAAGGGTTAAAGTTAAAGGTGATATGTGAAAATTATTACAAAGTATGCAAGTTGTTATAAAATATTCGTTTGGTCGGAGAATATCCATATGACGACACAATCATTGGTGGACCCCACAACGGAAGTATTGTCGTAGTAAGAAAACGACAGAATTATCTTTTTATAAAAATAACGGCAAAAGTGTTATCGTTAAAAACTGTTGAACTACCCGGTAGTAAAAGTACAGTGATACACGTGGTTGCATAGTAGCACACGGTATTGATTATTGATGCTTACGTAAGAAGTCACTCAGTTATACTCAATTATTGCTACAGTAATTGCTGCATCATATTTCTTGTATTATTGATTCGATTATTGTCACAGTATCATCTCCATAATATGATATATTATTAAATCAATAATTGATATGACAAAGTTATTCATATTATTAAATTGCAATATTTACAATGTCTAGAAGTTACATCAAGGAGAGGTTTAGTCACCTAATTACGCGCATGATAGGGAGAAATCCTTATTGGAAAGCCCCCTCTTTCCTGGGAACGACCTGATTGTTAAATATTGTGAGTTATTATATTAATGATGAATGTTATTAAAAATCAAAGTTGAGTTCGGAGTTGAATTTGGAGACGCAGACGTGATATTTGAGTCCGGAACGATGAAATTAATAGAAATAGACTATAAACACAAAATTTGATGGGGTTGACTTTTTGGTCAAAAAAGTCAATAGTTGACTTTTTCGAAAAAAGTCAAACTTTGAAATTTCAAAAATGAAATTTTTGAGAAAAATATTTCCATTGTGTTTGGATTGTTAGTGTTAGTGGAAATCGACATTTATTTCGATAATAACTGATGTCTGGAGGTTATATTGATCAGTCGGGTAATTAATCGAATAAATGAGCAATTAATTGCTATTAATTCACATGATTATAACTATTTGTTCATATGTGTGTACTATTGATTCACATTCATGTACTATTAGGGGAGTTGGTGCAAGATTGATAATACTTGCATGACTAAGTTAAAAATAGAGGTATGGATGGAGGTATTATACTGTAATTCGTATTTTCACATGATTATCACTATTGATTCACATGATTGAACTATTGATTCACATAATTTACTATTAGGGGAGTTGGTGCAAGTTTGATAATACTTGCAGGACTAAATTAAAAATGAAAGAAAAGTTAAAGGTATTGTACTGTAATATTTTTAGCCCCAAAACGTGCAATTATTAAAACTATATTTTCCTATAAATAGAAGCTCATTCTTCCTTCATTTCTCACCAATTCACAAAAGCTTTAAAGAAATTTTTATAGGGAGAAATTATAGAGAGAAAGAAGAAGAGAAGTCTGTTACCTCAGTATTCCAATATCCAGTTTCTTCTAAGATAAGGGGTATTATTTCTTCAGATTCATTCAGAGAAGCTATTGTTATTCCATTCCTTATTATTATGTTGGAATAACCTGTCTATGCGAAGTACTGCATACATGGTGAAATTCTTCTATTATTCCATACTTTATTATTCTGTTGGAATATCCTATCTGTGCAGATTACGCATCACCTAGTTCAATTCTTTATTATTCTGTTGGACTATCCTGTCTGTGCAGATTACGCATGACATGGTTCCATTCTTTCTTATTCTGTTAGAATAACCTATCTGCGCGGTCTATCGCATGCTTGGTGAATTCTGTTGTTATTCCATTCTTTATTATTCTGTTAGAATATCCTGTCTATGCGGATTACGCATAACCTGGTTCCATTCTTTATTATTCTGTTGGTAATAACCTGTCTGTGCGGTCTATCGCATACATGGTGAATTCTTCTGTTATTCCATTTTTTATTATTATGTTGGAATAACCTGTCTATGTGGATTACTGCATGAATGGTGAATGATTCTTTGTATTCATTCCTTATTAAATTATAGAAATGATCTGTCTACGTGGATTACCGCATGGCGGGTAAAAATCCATTTGCAGTTTCATAATTTTTCTGACCCGCAAAAATTCTGGAAAAATTTGAAATGATAATTTGATGTGTTTTCTATATTGTGTCCAAAGATGGCGATTTTTGGATGTATAGATTAATAGTTATGGATTTTATGGGAAAAGACTATTTTAAAAGTAAACCCTTATAACTCTTTGTGATTAAGTCCAAAATTGGTGAAATTTTTATTGGGAGCACATGTATATAATAGGAGTATACCTTGTAAATTTTAGAATTTTAGGACAAAAGTACAATTTATGATAAATGTCTAAATATTCGGCAGTTTTGGCCATATGAAAAATAGTAAATTAATTTTAAAAATTTCGAGAAAAATATATGTTCAATATGGGACTATATTCTGCTAAATCTCAGAAAAGAAATATTTTTGGGACTGATTTGGTATTTTCATGAAAATAAACTAGTTATGAGTAAATGAATTAAATATGTTATGTGAAGTAACAAAATTGGAAAATAGGATTTTATGACTTGGGAATCATATATAGGGTATATGCAGATTTTTGATGAGGGATTTGATCATTGGTGATGAAATCTTATGAGTATGGCATTTTTGAATGATTAAAATGCATTAATTGGTAAAGTGTAAACAATTGAAATAAATTGTTTATAAGTTTAAAAAGTAATTAAAATATTATTATAATATTAATAATATTAGATTATGAGTTTATTAAGTGATTGATAATATTTGGATAAATTTAAAGTCTTTAATATTTATCCTTGATTTTGTTTGATTTTATTTCGTTTGATTATTGTTTATATCATTGTCATCTTCCTCATGCTTATATTGTGATGAAATTCATCTTTGGCTTACGTGTATAGATGGACTTGGTATGATTATGACCAGGGATTATTCGGTATAATCATGACCATAATGTAATGAATGATGTGGTAAAAGTCCTCATTAGCCGGAAGTGTATCGATGGACAATTTTTGATATGATTATGACCAGGGATTATTCGGTATAGTCATGACCGTTGATGATTTAATGAATATCCTTGGCCTGTAGTGCAAGGATGATTCGATGATGTGGTTTATTTATTAAAAATTTGAGTCTCGTAAAAAAAATTGATGAAAACATTTTAAATCATAAAAGATAGTAGATATCATGCTCTACTTGACTCTTCTAATGGATTGCTTATTCCGCTGCAGTTAAACTTGATGTCTATTGTATTTTATCAGTTTAACATTATTGAAGACTAATGATAATTGATTCTGCATTATCTTAGTCATAATATTTTTTACTGGGCTAGTTGAGCTCACCATTTCTTTCACTGTTCTCTTCAGGAAATGAGAATATAGTTGGAACGCAGTCTGGGAAACCGGAGCGACTATCCGGATGATAGCATTAGTAGTCCTCACTATTACATTAAATAGTGTGATAATAAATGAAATGAGGACTCCATTGAGTGTGGATATTTTCTAGATGACAATATTTGTATTAAACCTCATAGCATATGTTTTGTCGTATTTTACACATCAATCGTATAATTAAGTTTTTATTTGTATTTTGTACCATGTATTTGGCGACTCAATATGGGTGATGTATACCTATTTTGGGGGCGTCACAGTTGGTATCAAAGCTTAGGGATATGATCCCTGGCTGATATGTGAGACAAGAACTAGGAGGGGAGAGACGGGGAATTCCTTCACTAGTATGACCTACCTAAGTTTATTTGGTATTTAATTGGTCGGTCAAAGTATAGGGATAATATGTGACATGTTAATTAACCCTTGTTTTGTGGCAATGTTTGAAAATGGCAGCTGAAAATGTTAACAATGGAGTGAATGAGACCGTTGAGACACCTTTAATCACTAACAATGTGATGTCAGACAAAGAAGAAATTAGAGATATCTACGTGGTGAGTGAAGAACTATTAGTTGCACCCGAGCTAGTTGCAGAGGTAGCAGCTGAGAGTGAGGAAGAAGAGGAAGAAGAAGAAATCGAGGAGAATTTATTAGAAGAATTTTATGATCGAAATTTAGAATTACAAAATCGTATTCATGAGTTAGAAGATCAGGCTGGAAAACGGCAGGCGATCGTGGAGCAAAGAGATGTAACAATTCAAAATTGTGTTACCCGATGTGTGATGCTTGAACAGAAGCACTCTTTGGCAGAATATAAGATATTAGAGCTGGAATCTGAGAATGCTATGATCGAAGTTCTGATGAAAGAAATAGCAACTGAACGAATGAGAATAGATGATGCATGGGTAAATGCCACACGACGCGTAGATATTGTAGAAAAAGACGTCCGATCCAATAAGGCCAAAATAGATGAAATGGATTTTGCTTTTTGGACAGCAATTGGGAGAATCCAACATCGAATTCGGAATTACCCTGTGCAGAACGGTCAACCTCAATTTGATATGGATCGGAGAGTAATGATTCGAATCATGGATTAGGAATGTGACGAAGCAATTAAGGGTAGAATGTACTCTACAGCAAAGTTAAGTCCAACTGGGATGTCCCAGACAAGTCAAAATCGGTAGTTTAAGAGAGAGCATTTTTTTTTTCGTGACGAGGAACCTGAACAAAGTTATCACGGGTAACTTAATCATAAACTCTTGAGAAGTCTATACCTTGTTAGATACCGGTTCTACTCACTCTTTTATTTCACCTAGTTGTGTTCAATGTTTGAACTTGGCTCTTGAGAAATTAGACTTTGACTTATCTGTTGAAACTCTGTTAGGAGAAACATTCGTTACCTCCACTATTTATAAATCTAGTTTAATTCAAATTGACACTTTCACGTTACCTGTCAATCTTATCTCTTTGAAAATACTTGCCTTTGATGTGATTTTAGGAATCGATTGGTTAACTACTCAACATGCCAAAATGGATAATTTTCATAAGGTTATTAGCTTTCATATTCCTAACCAACCTGTTATGAGAATTCAAGCAACCAAACCACTAAAGTCAATCACTATCATATCAAGCCATAAGTAAAGAGCCCCAAGCCTTTCACTGGTGACTTCCAAGTCTTGGAATACACCGAAGCCAGAATATCCGTAGGGGACATCGTGAATAGCGGTGGCAAGTTGATAGGTGTTAATGTGACGTGTTATCCAAGTCTTGGATGAGAGTCACAGTTTTTAAATGATATTTCTATTGTTAATAAATTTCCTGACATATTCTCGAAGATCTTCCTGGCTTACCCCAGAGTGTGAAATCGAATTTTGTACTGACCCCAGTACAAAACTCATTTCTTCAACCCTTATATATTTTTGCAACCAAAACGAACGTGTAATGCACCAAAGACATTGGCTCTAGCTGTTGAAGATTACAACCATACTATTCAATATTATCGTGGAAAAAGCGAACATATTAGATGATGCATTGAGTAGAAGATCGTATGCGTTTACGAGTGCGACGTTGTTAACACAAAGACCCATTTCATATAACTTACAAATGATGAAGATAGAGTTAAAGACTTTAGGGACCCACGTGAAGATAACGAATATACGAGTAGAATCAACTTTAATTGATAAAGTTAAAGCCGTTAAAACTACACACCTGAAGCTGATGAATATGAAGAAGAAGGTTGAAGAAGGCGTTATTCTAGAAGCAAGAGTCGATGAATAAAGGAAATCTCAACCCTTGATTTTATTAGTCTATTTGAAATTCTCGATCGAGTAGGAACTGTGGCCTATAGACTCGTTTTACCGCCAAGTATGTCGCGTTTTTTTTACGTATCGATGTTACGTAAATATGTGGATGACCCGAACCACGTTATTACATTAGAACTAGACGAGATAGCAGAAGATTTAACGTATGAGGAGATGCGTGTTAAAATCTTGGATAAGAAGGATCATATTCAACACTCAAAGGTTATACCTCAAGAGTCAGAATCTGAAATGAAGTCAAGGTATCCTCATCATACCAGGTACGTACGTAAATTTTGAGGGTAAAATTTCATAAGGAGGGGAGATTTTAAGACCCCGAATTTTATGAAATGAAAGTATTCAATTTTCTTATAATTATTATTTTATTTCGTAAATAGTTAAATTGATAAAGGGTTAGAGTTAAGGGTAATATGTGAAAATTTTTGCAAAGTATGCAAGTTGTTATAAAATATTCGTTTGGTCGGGGAATATCCGTACGACGGCACAATCATTGGTGGACCCCACAACGGAAGTATTGTCGTAGTAAGAAAACGACAAAATTATCTTTTTATAAAAATAACGAAAGTGTTACTGTTAAAAACTGTTGAACTACCCGGTAGTAAAAGTACAGTGATACGCATGGTTGCATAGTAGCACACGGTATTGATTATAGATTCTTACGTAAGAAGTCACTCAGTTATACTCAATTATTGCTACAGTAATTGTTGCATCATATTTCTCATATTATTGATTCTATTATTGTCATAGTATCATATGCATAATATGATATATTATTAAATCAATAATTTAGACGATAAAGTTATTCATATTATTAAATTGCAATATTTACAATGTCTAAAAGTTCTGTCAAGGAGAGGTTTGGTCACCTAATTACGTGCCAATAGGGAGAAATCCTTATTGGAAAGCCCCCTTTTTTCCTGGGAACGACCTGGTTGTTAAATATTGTGAGTTATTATATTAACGATGAATGTTATTAAAAATCAAAGTTGAGTTCGGAGTTGAATTTGGAGAGGCGGACGTGATATTTGAGTCTGGAACGATGAAATTAATAGAAATAGACTATAAACACAAAATTTGTTGGGGTTGACTTTTTGGTCAAAAAGTCAACAATTGACTTTTTTGAAAAAAGTCAAACTTAGAAATTTCAAAAATGAAATTTTTGAGAAAAATATTTCCATTGTGTTGGGATTGATAGTGTTAGTGGAAATCGACATTTATTTCGATAATAACTGATGTCTAGAGGTTATATTGATCAATCGGGTAATTAATCGAATAAATGGGCAATTAATTGCTATTAATTCACATGATTATAACTATTTGTTCACATGTGTGTACTATTGATTCACATTCATGTACTATTAGGGGAGTTGGTGTAAGATTGATAATACTTGCATGACTAAGTTAAAAATAGAGGTATAGATGGAGGTATTATACTTTAATTCGTATTTTCACATGATTATCACTATTGATTAACATGATTGAACTATTAATTCACATTATTTACTATTAGGGGAGGTGGTGCAAGTTTGATAATACTTGCAGGACTAAATTAAAAATGAAAGAAAAGTTAAAGGTATTGTACTGTAATATTTCGAGCCCCAAAATGTGCAATTATTAAAACTATATTTTCCTATAAATAGAAGCTCATTCTTCCTTCATTTCTCACCAATTCACAAAAGATTTAGAGCAATTATTATAGAGAGAAATTATAGAGAAAGAAGAAGAAGAAGTCTGCTACCTCACTATTCCAATATCCAGCTTTTTCTAAGGTAAGGGGTATTATTTCTTTCAGATTCATGAAGAGAGCTATTGTTATTCCATTTCTCATTATTATGTTGGAATAACATGTCTATGCCAAGTCTTTGCATACATGGTAAAATTCTTCTATTATTCCATTCTTTATTATTCTTTTGAATATCCTGCATGCGCGGATTACGCATGACCGGGTTCCGCTTCTTTATTATTCAGGTGGAATATCACATGCATGCGATTACGCATGACTGGTTCCATTCTTTATTATTACGTTGGAATTACACATGCATGCGGTCTATCGCATACCGGTGAATTCATTGTTATTCCATTCTTTATTATTTTGTTGGAATATCCTGCCATATACGGATTACGCGTGACCCGTTCCATTCTTTATTATTACATTGGGAATAACTCATGCATGCGATCTATCGCATGCATGGTGAATTCTTCTGTTATTCTATTTTTTATTATTATGTTGGAATAACCTGTCTATGTGGATTACCGCACGCATGGTGAATGATCCTTTGTATTCATTCCTTATTAAATTGTAAGAATGATCTTTCTACGTGGATTACCGCATGGCGGGTGAAAATCCATTTGCAGTTTCATAATTTTTCTGACCCTCAAAAATTCTGGAAAAATTTGAAATAATAATTTGATGAGTTTTCTATATTTTGTCCAAAGATGGCAATTTTTGGATGTATAGATTAAGAGTTATGGATTTTATGGGAAAAGACTATTTTAAAAGTAAACCTTTATAACTCCTTGTGGTTAACTCCAAAATTGGTGAAATTTTTATTGGGAGTACATGTATATAAAGGAGTATACCCTGTAAATTTCGGATGTTTTGGATAGAAGTACAATTTATGATAAATGTCTAAATATTCGGCAGTTTTGGCCATAAGAAAAATAGTAAATAATTTTTAAAAATTCTGAGAAAAATATATGTTCAATATGGGACTATATTCTGCTAAATCTCAGAAAAGAAATATTTTTGGAACTGATTTGATATTTTTCATGAAAATGAACTAGTTATGAGTAAATGAATTAAATATGTTATGTGAAGTAACAAAATTGAAAAATAGGATTTTTTGACTTGGGAATCATATATAGGGTATATGCAAATTTTTGATGAGGGATTTGATCATTGGTGATGAAATCTTATGAGTATGGCATTTTTGAATGATTAAAATGCATTAATTGGTAAAGTGTAAACAATTGAAATAAATTGTTTATAAGTTTAAGAAGTGATTAAAATATTATTATAATATTAATAATATTAGATTATGATTTTATTAAGTGATTGATAATATTTGGATAAATTTAAAGTCTTTAATATTTATCCTTGATTTCATTTGATTTGATTTCGTTTGATTATTGCTTATATCATTGTCATCTTTCTTGTGACAACCCGAATTTTTACAAGTTATTAAAATAAGAATTTAATAATTAAAATCCTTATTATGAGATGTTTTGAGTTTGAGTATGTATATATACGTGATATATATTTTGAGATATGTGATCTTGTATGAAGAGAAGTATATATATCTATATATTGGGAAAATGAGGTTAATAGTTAGTTTAACTATTAAAGATAGTAAACGAAGTTGTTGTGAAAAGGAGTATGGTGGCGAAGGAAATTAACTAAATAATATTGGTTAATTTAAAATTAAGATAATAATTATATTATGAAATAATATAATTGAATATTAAAATCTTGGATGGCAAGGGTGTTTTTGTGAGTTAAATGAAAGGATTTATCCACTTAACTAAAATAGTGAATTAACGTAAATATATATTGTTT
Source organism: Panax ginseng (assembly GCA_020205605.1). Lineage (NCBI taxonomy): Eukaryota > Viridiplantae > Streptophyta > Magnoliopsida > Apiales > Araliaceae > Panax > Panax ginseng. The sequence continues at coordinate 127,847,127 of CM035137.1, forward strand.
TAATGAAATGAGAGATATAATATATGACATATAAATGTAATACAGTTATGTAATGGCCTAATATATTATATTATGCCAAACGAATATAAATTGGTCTATAAATAAATATTGGTGTCAAGACTAATAAATTGGGTTAATATTTAAGATGTGACTAATATATATAGATTAAATAAATTATTTTGGGGCAATTTATAGATGGAAAGAAATTAAATATTATACATAATAATTGTATAATTTATTAAAATAATGAGTGGGTTAAATATTAATTATTTTACTAAAAATGTTTATTTTAATAGAGATGTTTATTTTAATTATGAATGTGAATTCATAATTGTATGAGAAATAATATAGTTATCTGTATAGATAATTGGAGAAGTGTAAGTGTGACATTTTTATTTCAATTAAAGGAAGAAGAGGTATCATAACATATAGTAAAAGAAAAATAAAAATATACCGTGGAGCAATTGAGCTCTCCCAAACATGGCATTAGACCCTTCATATTTTCCTAACTGTTGAGGTCTTTTACATTTTGTAACTGATCAACCCAATTTAAAAGTCACACTTAAGCCCCATTCTTCAGTTTACTCCCTATACGTTCATTTGCAAGGAGAAGACTAAGTTTTTAGAGAGAGAGTGTGTGTGGGAATTTTCTACGGGAAATTGGAAGAAAGCTCAAGGAAGAAGAAGATTGATAAAGTAATTGATCATCTAACCAAGATAAAAAGGAATCAAGAGGTAAGAAAGAACTTCAAAACTCCTAATTCCTATTTCTTAAGTTTTGCTATGTTGAGAGTTATTTTGGTTAAAAACAATGGAGAAGAAATCAATCATGTTAATTGATTAATAACCTATTAGATGATTTGAGGATAGTATAACAACAATAATTAAACCAATTGATTTCTAAATTTGTATAAAGAAGAGAAGAATTAGTCTTTTGGTTTAATAAGTATGTTATGGTCTGTTTAGAGACTAAAATTAGTTATGAACCCATGATTAAAGTTGTAAATTGATGGATATATGTTGTTCTTCTCTGAGAAACGAAAACAACGAAGTTTAAACGGATCAATTTGGTTGAATAACGAATTCATGGTGAATGAATTCGCTAAATGTGTTTAAAACATGAAAAATTGAGTATGAACATGTGTTTTGGGTCAAATTTTATGTTGGTTAATGTTTTTATAAATTATTAGAATTTTGGTATGTTGTAGTTCTATGAATTACGAGTCCAACGAATCGAAAACCAACAAATTCCGACTTAAAACGAAGAAGTTATGAAGGTTTGAAGTAAAAACATTACAAAATCTGTAATCTGGACGTAGCCAAGCGCGGCCGCGCGGCCCAGGAGCACGGGCGCACAGAATCTATGAAGGAGTTGGGTGCGGCCGCGCGCCTAGTGTGCAAGGTGTGACTGCTTTGACCTATTTTGGTAAAACGGTCATAACATTTTCATATGAACTCCGATTGAGGTGATTCAAGATGATCCGGAACGAGGACGAATAGACCTACAACTTTTGTTCTTTAAGTTTTTTAATTTGAGGTCTTTAGCAAGGGTCAAAATTGTCATTTGTAGGACTGTTGTGTTTTCAGAGACAATCGGAGGGCGTCGGGCATGCACGAATGCAAGTGTAATGCTCTTGACGATAAGAGATGTTGTTCTAAGTTATAGAACATGAATATTAGGAAGTATAATGATGCTTAACATTAATAAATGATATATTAGATAAGTTGTATACGCATACTAAGCACACACAAGAGAGACAAATTGGACGTGTGGCGAATAAACGTCGAAACATCGTGATAAGTGATAATGAAAGTAAAAGTGTTTTAAGTCAAATGAAATGTTATAAGGTATGAAATGGGTTTAATATAAAACCAATAATGATTCCTAGCAAGACTTAAACACTTGAATGAACTTCGAATACGAAATACAGTGAGATATAAGTTGAAAGTTAACACAATCAAATTTAACATTGTGTATTTATGATAGGAAGGGTTATGAGACGTAGAGTAAAGTTTACATTACAACTACTATGCGTTGCTATGTGACTAATAGTTAATGTGAATGATTATATAATTGTGTAGGGCACGTGAAGTGCAGATATTTGTAAGTTGTTAAACTGTTATTGGTAAACAACGATCAAGGCAAGTCTTTCAGTTCCTATTTGCTATGTGAATTTGATTGTTTTAAATCTTTATTGCAAAGAGAATGATGTGTTATATATATGTATGAAGTGTTAAAATTAATTTATGACTACGTTGATTGAGTAATGAATGCTGATTGAGTAAGGAACTCAATCTTTATACTTGTTATATGAACTGCAGCATGTTTGTTGTGTTAGTCTAATGTTTATGAGATGTATGATAAGCATGTTATTATATGTTACGTGATGCATGAAAACTATTAGATTTTGCCGGGCTGTCGAGCTCAACCTTGCAAATAACCACTTTTCCAGGTTAAGGATTCAAGGTAACGCTATGTGCTACTTGAAAGACATGAATCAAGTGTAATGCATGGAGATTTAGATACTTTAGCTAAAATTTTTATTTCTTTAAACCATGATTAGGGTCCATGAGATGTACTCAATGTTTTATGGTGTATATTTTATGTTGAGTTGTAAAGTTAAAGTTTGAGCTGTCCAATGTATAAAGGATATCGATTTGTTATGTAAGTATATATATACATTAACTTCGATAAAGTGAATCATGGATTATATATGATTCAAAGACATGTAGATAATAAAGGTTTTGATTCAGGGAATTAAAGTAAGAAGATAGAAAAATTTAAATTATTTCGCATTTTATTAAATTTAACATCGAATAATGATGTAAAATCAGAAGTTAAACGTGTTATTAACAACCGAAGTCGATAATTGAATTATATGAATTTTGGGGTCGTTACAGTTGGTATCAAAGCTGTAGGTTATAAACCTTAGGTAGGAGTACCATAGACTATAACCTTAGAGAAGGAAGGTGAATATAATGAAAGAATACGCTCAAATAGAGTTTGAACGATAAGAAATAATTTTAAGAAATTTATGTAGAAGGGATTAAAACGTGCGTGAAAGGATTCAAAGAAGAATCTCACAGAGTTATAAGGAATATGAATGTGGGGTTACTCAACTCCAATAATAAGAATGTAAGGTGATAATAAATAGACAATGTCTATAAGAAGAGAGTGATAAAGAAGTTAAGAATAAAAAGTTATATTTAAGTATGGTACAATTGTACTCTTTAATAGTTGATGTGTGGTATCTGGGCAACGATTCCTTCATAGAAGCTTGAGGTATATATCTCCAACTAACTCCTGGACCTATTTTGTTGGTTGTTTGTGGGAAACCACCGATTGTACCATATTGAAACTATTAGAGACTTGATGTGTACCAAGTATAGAAATGGATACGTATGATGAAAAAAGGAAAGAAAGAGGATCGTAAAATAAAAGCGATCAGAGTGAAAAGAAAAGAATTTTAAGGAGATCATTATAGAAGAAAAGAATTTTAAGGGAGTTGATTATGAATAAGATCACGATGTGATCTACTTAAGTTATAAAAGAAAGATGGTCTGTAATGTTTGAATAATTATAGCTTGATGTTATGAAGTTAATGTACTATGAAATAGTACGAGATAACTCATGAGGAGTTATATATAATGTGATACGAGGAATTCGTATCGAGTAAAAAGCAAGTTAAGAGTAAGATAGAGTTAAGTGGGATTTCAATTGAGGACTCATGTGATGGTTGAGTTGTACAAATCTTTGTATGGGCGAGGGTTTTGTGCTTTTACACTCGGTTTATCATCACATTGATAATCATTGGAATGTTGGTGTCGCGCTATCAATGTATATGTGGCGAAAAGGTGATGTTTTTCTCATGTGTATATTTGATAGTTAGAAACTATTAAAGATTAGTCGATATTATTAGGATTAGGTGCGGTTCTTAAAACTAATGCATATGGTAAGTTCGTGACTCATAATAATATGGTATGTTTTGAACCCCTCAGCGAATGGACGCATATGGTGTGACTAGGACAAGTTCATAAACTCATATTATTATGGCAAGTTCCTGAACTTCCAATGTGTGGTAAGTTTAATGAACTATATTGGGTAGAAAATGGTTATAGTATAGAGATCATTGAAGAAGTTGAAGATTGATAGAATGGTTAAGTAACGAAGTAATGAAGTAAAGATTAAAGTTGATGGATACCTGGATATTCTAAATCTACTAGCTATGCTAGACTTTCGAAATTTATTGACTTCGTGCTGATGTTTGCACTTCTATTTGCTTGAAAAACATTGGATCAAATGATGAAACCAATGAGTTTTAAAAATAATACCGTTATTTGTATGTCTATGCTAATTGTTTTGGCTAGACAAAAATAATTTGAAATATATCAAAATGTATTTTTTTTATATCATCAATGCATCATGGAACCTGGTGCAGAGATGATAAAAACGATGGAGTCATCAATGCAGTATTACTTAGTGTTGGATGTGATCTAAGGATCGTCAGCCCACTATGGTATGATGTAGTCTGATAAAATCACCAAATGACGGAATCCTCAATGGACTGAAAATACAGTGCGGTATCATGACGTCATAAAAAGATTTTTGAGATTTCTTTAAGATATTAGAATATATATATATATATATGTATATTTCGGTTGATGTCCGAATTATTGTAGAAGTCTATGTTATTTGATTCAGCTAGACGAATATTGAAAGATGTTCATGGAATTCAAGAGTTCTTTGTCAAATTATGCCAAACCAAATTGTTTTGGTGCGGATTTGGATGTTGAAAAGCTAAGATGAACAATCCTTTTATAGGGGATTACGCAGAGGCGTTAAGATGTTTGTGCACAATACATTATACGAAGGACTGATCCTAAGTACGAGGAGTCCCTATAGTCTTATGACTGTTAAAGTTTAAGTTGAAAGATTACTTATAACTATGGACATACGCATAGCGTTTAAATGTTTGTGCACAATACATCGTACGAAGGGCTTAACACCCTAAGTACGGGAGTCCTTATAGTCTAATGACTATTAAGGTTTAAGTTAAAAGAGTACTTATAACCGTGGACGGAGTTCAAGGTCTTATGACCCTCAGCATGATTTGGAATCTTTTAAATTCCTAAGTTATTCATACCCCAATTATTAAACAATTGTGGAAGATTCTTTCTATTCAAAAAGGCGAATGTGGTAAGGATGATATTCCTTAGAAAGAAGTAAGTGGTAGAATGCGACACTGAATGATAGATATGTTGAATAGGTGAGAAAAGAAATTTTGAAATGAGAAGGAGATGAGTTATCAAAGAATAATGTAAAACTTTTAATAGAAAAGTTTAATAATTGTAGAAAGATCTTTGTGGAAAGAAGTGGTTATAGAACCCAATGAATGAATAAAGTATTAACATAAAATCTATTTTTATAGATTGAATGAATAAAGATTAATAGATAAATTTTGAGGACGAAATTCTTAGAAGAATGGGTGAATGTAATATCCCGAGTATTTATGATAACGATCCTTAGAAAAGGAAATGAATGGGTTAAAGAATATATAATATTTAATATATGACTGTGTTTAATTGAAGGTTATGTGATAAAACCTAAAAAAAAAATTGTAGAAGAAATGAATGAAGTATATATATATATATATGTAAAACTTTTTGCTAAGTTAACGTGTTGAAGTTATTCAACGATAATTATGAAAGAGATTTTATGAAAACCTTAGTAAGGTAGGGTTTTGGTGATTCCGAGGACGGAATCCTTATAAGGAGGGAAGGATGTGACAACCCGAATTTTTACGAGTTATTAAAATAGGAATTTAATAATTAAAATCCTTATTATGAGATGTTTTGAGTTTGAGTATGTATATATACGTGCTATATATTTTGAGATATATGATCTGGTATGAAGAGAAGTATATATATCTATATATTCGGAAAATGAGGTTAATAGTTAGTTTAACTATTAAAGATAGTAAACGAAGTTGTTGTGAAAAGGAGTATGGTGGCAAAGAAAATTAACTGAATAATATTGGTTAATTTAAAATTAAGATAATAGTTATATTATGAAATAATATAATTGAATATTAAAATCTTGGATGGCAAGGGTGTTTTTGTGAGTTAAATGAAAGGATTTATCCACTTAACTAAAATAGTGAATTAACGTAAATATACATTGTTTTAATGAAATGAGAGATATAGTATATGACATATAAATGTAATACAGTTATGTAATGGCCTAATGTATTATATTATGTCAAGCGAATATAAATTGGTCTATAAATAAATACTGGTGTCAAGACTAATAAATTGAGTTAATATTTAAGATGTGACTAATATATATAGATTAAATAAATTATTTTGGGCAATTTATAGATGGAAAGAAATTAAATATTATACATAATAATTGTATAATTTATTAAAATAATGAGTGGATTAAATATTAATTATTTTACTGAAAATATTTATTTTAATAGAGATGTTTATTTTAATTATGAATGTGAATTCATAATTGTATGAGAAATAATATAGTTATCTGTATGTATAATTGGAGAAGTTTAAGTGTGACATTTTTATTTCAATTAAAGGAAGAAGATGTATCATAACATATAGTAAAAGGAAAATAAAAATATACTGTGGAGCAATTGAGCTCTCCCAAACATGGCATTAGACCTTTCATATTTTCCTAACTGCTGAGGTCTTTTACGTTCTGTAACTGATCAACCCAATTTAAAAGTCACACTTAAGCCCCATTCTTCAGTTTACTCCCTATACTTTCATTTGCAAAGAGAAGACTGAGTTTTTAGAGAGAGAGAGAGAGAGTGTGTGAGAATTTTCTACGAGAAATTGGAAGAAAGCTCAAGGAAGAAGAAGATTGATAAATTAATTGATCATCTAACCAAGCTAAGAAGGAATCAAGAGGTAAGAAAGAACTTCAAAACTCTTAATTCCTATTTCTTAAGTTTTGCTATGTTGAGAGTTATTTTGGTTAAAAACAATGGAGAAGAAATCAATCATGTTAATTGATTAATAACCTATTAGATGATTTGAGGATAGTATAACAACAATAATTAAACCAATTGATTTCTAAATTTGTATAAAGAAGAGAAGAATTAGTCTTTTGGTTTAGTAAGTATGTTATGGTCTGTTTAGAGACTAAAATTAGTTATGAACCCATGATTAAAGTTGTAAATTGATGGATATATGTTGTTCTTCTCTGAGAAACGAAAACAACGAAGTTTAAACGATCAATTTGGTTGAATAACGAATTCATGGTGAATGAATTCGCTAAATGTGTTTAAAACATGAAAAATTGAGTATGAACATGTGTTTTGGGTCAAATTTTATGTTGGTTAATGTTTTTATAAATTATTAGAATTTTGGTATGTTGTAGTTCTATGAATTACGAGTCCAACGAATCGAAAACCAACAAATTCCGACTTAAAACGAAGAAGTTATGAAGGTTTGAAGTAAAAACATTACAAAATCAGAATCGACGGGCGTATGCAAAGCGCGCGCATCCCAAGAGTGTGGTCACTTGCAATTTGGCCGCTGTCATGTCGTCTTGAGCATCTGAGAATCTATGAAGGAGTTGGGTGTGGCCGCGCGCCTAGTGTGCAAGGTGTGACTGCTTTGACTTAGTTTGGTAAAACGGTCATAACGTTTTCATACGAACTCCGATTGAGGTGATTCAAGATGATACGGAATGAGGACGAATAGACCTACAACTTTTGTTCTTTAAGGGTTTTAATTTGAGGTCTTTAGATAGGGTTAAAATGGTGATTTGTAGGACTGTTGTGTTTTTGAAGGCAATCGGAGGGCGTCAGGCATGCACGAATGCAAGTGTAATGCTCTTGATGATAAGAGATGTTGTTCTAAGTTATAGAACATGAATATTAGGGAGTATAATGATGCTTAACATTAATAAATGATATATTAGATAAGTTGTATACGCATACTAAGCACACACAAGAGAGACAAATTCGGCATGTGGCGAATAAACGTCGAAACGTCGTGATAAGTGATAATGAACGTAAAAAGTGTTTTAAGTAAAATGAAATGAACATTATAAGGTATGAAATGGGTTTAATATAAAACCAATAATGATTCCTATCAAGACTTAAACACTTGAATGAACTTTGAATACGAAATACAGTGAGATATAAGTTGAAAGTTAACACAATCAAATTTAACATTGTGTATTTATGATAGGAAGGGTTATGAGACGTAGAGTAAAGTTTACATTACAACTACTATGCGTTGCTATGTGACTAATAGTTAATGTGAATGATTATATAATTGTGTAGGGCACGTGAAGTGTAGATATTTGTAAGCTGTGAAACTGTTATTGGTAAACAACGATCAAGGCAAGTCTTTCAGTTCCTATTTGCTATGTGAATTTGATTGTTTTAAATCTTTATTGCAAAGAGCATGAGGTGTTATATATATGTTGAACTTATGAAGTGTTAAAATCAATTTATGACTACATTGATTGAGTAATGAATGTTGATTGAGTAAGGAACTCAATCTTTATACTTGTTATATAAACTACAGCATGTTTGTTGTGTTAGTCTAATGTTTATGAGATGTATGATAAGCATGCTATTATGTGTTACGTGATGCATGAAAACTGTTAGATTTTGCCGGGCTGTCGAGCTCAACCTTGTAAATAACCACTTTTCCAGGTTAAGGATTCAAGGTAACGCTATGTGCTACTTGAAAGACATGAATCAGGTGTAATGCATGAAGATTTAGATACTTTAGCTAAAGTTTTTATTTCTTTAAACCATGATTAGGGTCCATGAGATGTACTCAATGTTTTATGGTGTATATTTTATGTTGAGTTGTAAAGTTAAAGTTTGAGCTGTCCAATGTATAAAGGATATCGATTTGTTATATAAGTATATATATACATTAACTTCGATAAAGTGAATCATGGATTATATATAATTCAAAGACATGTAGATAATAAAGGTTTTGATTCAGGGAATTAAAGTAAGAAGATAAAAAAAATTAAATTATTTCGCATTTTATTAAGTTTAACATCTAATAATGATGTAAAATCAGAAGTTAGATGTGTTATTAACAACCGAAGTCGATAAGTGAATTGTATGAATTTTGGGGTCGTTACATTCCTCATGCTTATATTGTGATGAAAGTCATCTTTGGCTTACGTGTATAGATGGATTTGATATGATTATGACCAGGGATTATTCGGTATAATCATGACCGTAATGTAACGAATGATGTGGTAAAAGTCCTTATTGGTCGGTAGTGCATCGATGGATAGTTTTTGTTATGATTACGACCAGGGATTATTCGGTTTAGTCATGACAATTGATGATTTAATGAATATCCTTGGCCCGTAGTGCAGGGATGATTCTATGATGTGGTTTATTTATTAAGCTGAGTCTCAGTGATAAAAAAAATTGATGAAAACATTTTAAATCATAAAAGATAGTAGATATCATGCTCTACTTGACTCTTCTAATGGATTGCTTATTCCGCTGCAGTTAAACTTGATGTCTATTGTATTTTATTAGTTTAACATTGTTGAAGACTAATGATAATTTATTCTGCATTATCTTAGTCATAATATTTCTTACTGGGCTAGTTAAGCTCACCCTTTCTTTCACTATTCTCTTCAGAAAATGAGAATATAGCTGGGACAAGTCGGGAAACGGAGTGACGGTCCAGATGATAGCATTAGTAGTCCTCATTATTCTGTTAAATAGTGTGATAATAAATGAAATGAGGACTCCATTGAGTGTGGATATTGTCTAGATGACAATATTTGTATTAAACATCATAGCATATGTTTTGTCGTATTTTACACGACAGTTATATAATTAAGTTTTTATTTGTATTTTGTACCATGTATTTAGTGACTCAAGATGGGTGATGTATACCTATTTTGGGGGCGTCACATAACCCTTGTCCAGGTTGATGACCCAATGATATCATCTCTTGAGTGGCCGACATTACCTCGGCAGAAATCTTGGGTGTGAGAGGTGGAGCCCCAATGGGATGGTAATGAGTGTTGCTCACCTCTAGGGCATGGAAACTGACCAGCTCAACTTCTGAATTGAAGCTGATGAGTGGTATGTCACCTTGTTCAGGACATTATGGCTCAGCATTAACAGTGACTAGGCTATTGTTGATAATGTACTTGAGTTGCTGATGAAGGGTGGAAGGGACAGCTCCAGCCATATGAATCCACAATCTTCCCGACAGCAGGTTGTATCCTGTAGCTATTCTGAGCATGTAAAAGGATACACTAAATGTATGTGGACCAATTTCAGTTGGTAGTTCAATCTCTCCAATGGCGTTTCGTCGGGACCTATCAAAATCTTTAATAACCGTATAGCTGCTTTTGATCCTCTTGGGGTTGATATTCATCTTCTCCAAGGTAGCATAAGGACAGATATTCAGAGATGAACCTCCATCTATCAAGACTCCTCCCACCATGTACCCGGAGGACAAAATCGCTATGTGCCTATGTGCAACGGCTTGCAATATCCAGTCCCTTCAGCGGGTATGTCATCATCAGTGAAAGATATCACATTGTTGTTAAAAATGTGATCAACCAGATGTTTGAATTTTTCTACATCCACTGATTTCGGTAAATGGGATTCTTCCAAGACCCTTAGCAGGATCTTCCAATGATCTTCGGAAGAGAAAACCAAGTCCAGTATGGAAATTTGTTGTGGAGCTTCTCTTAAGATTAAAACCACCTTGGCTTCGTTATGGCCCATGGTACGAAGGAACTCTTCAATTTTCTCTATGGGAACTTTCCCATTTGATTTGATGGTAGGCCTCATCATTCGATGGGGAAGATACACTGAATTCTCCTTCGACACTGCAGTTGTATATGAGGTAGATCCTTCAGCCTGCCAATAATTCCATGGGACTTTTTTCAAGCTGATAACAGGATACTGTGGCCTAGATGGCAAGAGAATTGGCTCTAGTGCAGCCACTTTCAAAGGATTGTCAGCACCTTTAAGTTGAATTGCTTGTATTCTGAGTGGTCTGGCAGCCCAATCATCCTCAGCGGATATAGCTGCTACACCGTCCTTCCATTTTGTAGGACATGTGTTCCCACTCTCGAGTAACAAAGTGTCATCGTCTACCATCTATAGGACACCGCTATCAATTAAATTCTGAATGAGATGGCGAAGTGCCCAACATTCTTCTGTGCTATGACCGCGAGAGTGGAAGTGATACTGTCATACTTCATTACAATTGAACCGTCTGGAACGGGGATTCATTAGAGGCAAAAGGGATGTAACTCTTCCTTCATTGATCAGCATCTAAAATATTTCCTCCATAGGTTGGCCAAGGTATGTAAATTCCCTCTTATTGGAAAAATCCCGACGGGCTTTGGCATTTGCTCTTTTTGCAACTTTATCCTCCAGTGTTTCGCTTTCTGAAGGTGATGATGGAGTATTTATAACAAAAGGAAGGAGACTAGCATGCTCTTGACTGACTAATTGGCGTGTGACTTGGTGTTGATGGATCACAAGTTCTGCCAATTAGTCTACTTGCTTACAAAGAACCTTAATCTTTTGTTCTATCATAAACTGGAACTGCGCATAATCCCATCTGTCAGCATCGTCCTTGCTGGTTTGGGAAGGTTCAACAACGTAATTGGAACTTTGCCCACTGCTCCAATTAATCATATTAACATCTTCTTCTTTGTGTTTGGGAAGAGGGTTGTCTTGCACATGAGGTTGGTCGGGTTTAGTCACCACAATCTCCCCATTGTCGATTAAATCCTGGATTTTGTGTTTCAAGACCCAGCAATCCTGAGTATCATATCTCGGTGCCCCAGCATGATAAGCACACTTCCGTGTAACATTATAACCCTTCCCATTCGGGTTGGCTGGTAGAAGAAGATGTGTAATTTTCTTCTGAGTAGTTAGAAGATTGAGAAAATTCTCGAGCGAATCCCTTAGGGGTGTGAACACTCGATTGCGTCGTACTTCTCAACCCTTTGGCAATGTGGGGTTAGAAGACTGTGCTGGAAAAGGGGATTAGTTTCTCCTCTGGATAGGCATGTTCTGACTGCCTTTCTGACCTTGTAGTATGAAGGAAACATCCTCCTCTTTCTCTTTATGGACCCTCCGGGGGTTGTTTCCATAAGTTCCGGACTGGATGTGCTCAGTAACAGCTTTCAGAGCGGCTTGGTCTTGAATTTTTCCTGACTTTAATCCCATCTCAGCCATCTCTCCATGTTTAATCATTTCAGAAAATGGCTTACCAATGCCAGCTAAGACTCTCTCATAGAAAGAAGCTTCTTGTATGTCTATGAAGGTCATCGCCATTTCTGATTCAGTCATAGCAGGAATAACTTGAGCTGCAAGGCGCCTCCACCTTTGAGCATATTCTCTAAATGACTCATTGGACTATTTCTTGACCTTGGTAATTTGGTACCGGTCAGGAGCCATCTGAGACTGGAAGATGTACTGAGTGGGGAAGGCATGAGCTAACTCTTCCCAGCTATGTATCTTAGAATTGTCTAATCTGGTGTACCACGAACGGGCTTCTCCAGTTAGACTATTTTGAAACAGCTGCATTCTGAGCTTTTCATTCTCGGCATAAGATCTGAGTTCTTCAATGAACACCTTCAAATGTGTGTAAGGATCTCCTAACCCATCATACTTTTCAAAGTCAGGAGTCTTGAACTTCTCTGGATAATGAACACCAGGGAATATACAAAGATTAGCATAGGAAACACTCTCGTGTGCTCCAATCCCTTTTATAGACCGAATGGTCTCTTCCATTTGAAGGTCCTTTTTCCTGATATCACCGGTGTCTAGATCTTCTTTGAGATGGGTGTTTTCAGGAATTTTTTTGGTAGTATCCAACTGAAGTTCTGGAATTGTTTTATCTGAACCTTGTGTTCCTCCCTGTGCAGAGGATTCTGTATATATGGGTATTCGCGAACCCTAAGTAGATTGGTGTAGTTCTTTAAGCAGAACAGCCAAATCTGTAATTTGCTTGCTTAATCCATCAAACTCTTCTCGAGAGACAGGATTGGGATTAGACTGGTCAGATGAAGAGATGATTGGTTGTAGGCTCGTGGCCTTTTTGGACTTTGATCGGGTAACAGACCCAATTGTTTCCCTACAAAAACTTATGTAGTTTAGTCTTAGGGAATGTATAAAATGTTTACATGCTATCATAATGTGTCCATTTTAGGAATATTTTTCTGTAAAACGGCTGTCATTTGATAGCATGTCAAGCCTTAATATGCATGTACACATATTCTTCATATTTTTCATTACATATAGATTGACATGGAATAAAATTACAAGTAATTAAGAATGGAAAGCATGAAGAGACTTTCCTCCGCGTTTGGTTTATCAGAGGCTGACCTATCTTAGGTTACTCTCGTGGCTTTTTGGTATGAAGGTTCCCAGATCATCGTAATTTACTTGACGAGAAGTTAATCCGGTCTTTCAACTGGAGCTAATCTGGGTGGTGCCTTTCCTGAGCCTTGTTGGAATTAGTCTCCCTACGAGTCCGATGTCAATCAAACAAGCGGGATAGCCTCCTGGTGGAGGAACCACACAACATACATTCACATACAACGTGTCTCACCATTTATGAAAATGATGACAAGTGCGAAGCACTAATATCACAGATAGATATATTGCAGTGCAGTAAGTAAAATGCATTCGTACACATTCATAAAAAAATATAAATGCAACATCCACACACAAGCATATAACAGTTTTGAAAAGCTTGTAGTAGCGGCTTAAGTCCTCTTACTGGTATCCCAAGCAGAGTCTCCACCTGTCGACGTCGGGATTTTTCATTGTCCCTCTTCTATTCTTGTTTTTTGTTGTTCTCATATTAGGTGAGATTTGTTTGAAAAAACAAGTTGTGAAAAGGTCCAACATTTATATGTCAACAATTTGACTGTAAGAGTCGTCAGTTGATTTTTTAAATTGTTATACCAACACAACCCAAAAAAGGTTTGTACATTGACCCATTGATGTGATACTACTAAACGAGTCTGTGAAACCGAGATTCATTAAGGTCTGGGGACTTGCTTATGCGGAGGGAAGGTGTTAGGCACCCCCCGACATCCGTGTTACCACAGTGACCGCCACTTTTCAATTAAACTATTATATGAATGTGTGTGTGTGTGTGAGGGTCAATGTGCAGTTATTTGAAAGTAGTGTTATGCCTCATTCGCACCTATATACACAGGGTTTGAATTTGTATAAAAAATTAGTTTTAAACAAGATATAGCAGTGAGGTTTTATAAAAAGAGGTTTTTCAAACCCTGTGCTCAATACTAATTGAAACATTTGATACTTTTATTTTATTAAATGTTCGGCTTAATTGCTTTTATTTTCGAGATGCGAAGCATCTTTGAGGAAATAATATATAAAGCAGTGCCGAACTCCTCATGGGAATGAAAGCCATCTAAGGAAATTGAAACACCGTGAATAATTTACAAGTTGCTTACAGCTGAAAATGTCCATCATGGGAACCGAATCTAGATTCAGTAGACTGAACCTGTGATCACATGATTCCTAAGCTCACATGATGCCGCAATTTATATGAAAGCAGTAAGCAGTTATATATATAAAAGCTGTAAATATATATATACAGACATGATCAACCACCACGACGCACCTCCATGGGGGATTAGAAATGTAAATATATAAAAGCAGTAAATATATATATAGAGACATGATCAACCACCACGAAGCACCTCCATGGGGGATCAGAAATGTAAATAAAGCAGTAAAGACGATCAACCACCACGAAATAAACTCCAGGCAGGACGAAATGTAAATAAAGCAATAAAGACAATCAACCACCACGAAGTAAACTCCAGGCGGGACGAAATGGGATGAAATGTAAATAAAGCAGTAAAAGGCCACGAAGTAAACTCCAGACTTGACATAAATGTAAATATATACATATATATATATATAAAGCTGAGAAACGACTTACGGTGATATATATCAATCCCATTTCGTTTATCATTTCAAATATTTGTTGCTATATATATATATATATATATATATATATATATATATATATATATATATATATATATAAGAAATAAACACTCCTATGTAAAATCCAGGCTCATCGAACAGAGTTCGACAACAGTTCATATATATAAGTATATATATATATATATATACAAAAGTAAATAAACGCTCCGGATGTGAGTCCAGGCTCAATCGAGGCATAACTCGATAATGTTAGTCCATATATAAATATATATATATATATATATATATATAAGAAAATAAAAGCCAAAGACTGAAGTTCGGCCATACACACACAACACGACTCTCAATGTAAAGAACGGTGTGTGCAAAGTAGAAGAGAAAGGCTTTAAAGTGTGTAAGAAGGCTTACAGTGGACTGCCAAAGAAGACTTTTATAGCTTTAAATGGATGAACACTCGGCTCCCGCCGGTAAAAATATGACTGAATATAAGCTCACAAGTGTTTAAAATGAGAAAGCACTCAGTTTAGGGTGTGTACAGAGCAAATTGGACAGGGTTTCCTCGCCATTTTCTTTTGAAATATGGCCACCCCAAGTCCTCTATTTATAGATGGGGGAGCTGCAGGTACACCTACTGGCGTCAGAATGTACTGCTGTTGTGCCCAGCGGTGCCCCGTGCCCTGCTCTGCTGGTCTTCTTAGTCTTGAAATGCGATACGTGTGCAATGTGATATCCGCTCAAACTTGTAGAAATTCAATCCAAGCCTTCGAATGAGGTGTATAAAACCTTTTACGAAGTGCTATTGTTGAGAGCTATGCCATGACATTGGATTAGAGGTTGTCAAAAGTCAGGAAGATGGGACCATGCCCTTGGTCGTCAAGCTTCAAATTCTATTCGGTGTGCTGCCTTGCGTAGTAGTCACTCGGGATTGGAACTCCTTGGCTCTTATGGGACATTAATGTGTAGAATGTATGTTGAGATGTTATTAAGATGGCACAATGTGGGATCGAGGTGGAAAAATGATGATTTTGCCCTTCACCGGGGTTATCTCCGATTTGGACTGATAAAACAGTCGTTGCTCAGGGTTATCTCTGAGATTGGGCTGCTGCAAGTGCTGGATATCCTCAGGATTATATCTGAGGTGTGCCTGACCTCCCTGGGTTATCTCCGGGTTTGGAGCTGAGTACCTCGGTGTGAGTCCTGAAGTTGAAGCTGACTGCATGGGTTGAAACGAGCATCTCCGGGGTTATCTCCGGAACTGCAACTACATTCCTTGGGGTTATCTCCAAGGTTGACATTGTCTTTCCCGGTATTTTCTCTGAGACTAAGACTGAGCATCTCGGGGTTATCTCCGAGATGAAACGGCCTTCTCCGGTGTGTTTTCCGGTATTAAGCTGAGCTGTCCTCCAGGGTTATCTCTGAAAGACGATTCTGCCCTCCTGCAATGTTAGTAACAGGTATGCAGAAAATTTCAAGTGTCTACAGGTGCCTAACACCTTCCCTTCGCATAAGTAAGTCCCCGGACCCTAATGAATCTTGGTTTCATAGACCAGTTTAGCAATGTCACATCACGCGGTCAATGCGCAAACGTTTTCTCGGTTGAGTTGGTGCAACCATTTAAAAATACCAACTGGTGACTCTTACAGTCCAATCGTCAACATATAAATTTCAGACCTTTTCACAACTTATTTTTTCAAACAAATCTAACCTAACATAAGAACACCAAAAGACAAGAACAGAAAAGGGACAGTAAAATTCCCAACGTCGACAAGGTGTTGGTGCTGACGTCTTTCCATCATTGTTGAATCTCCTCTTCTTGAAATTTCCACTTCTATTATCTTGGCCATGATTACCATCGAAGTGGTTATCATTTCTGGCATGTGGATTCCTTCCACGTTTGTTGACACCTCTTCGAAAAATTGCTACCACTAGTATTATCGTTTTGTCGGCTGCTCTCTCTTAGTTGGGTTGACTCATTATCGCGCTCCAATAACTGAGCCTTATTTACAACATCTGAATACAAACATAGTTTGTGAGAAATGAGGTATTGATGTATTTCAGGTTTCAAACCTCACAGAAACATTCACGTCATTCTCTCCTCGTTATCAACCAAATGGGATGCAAACCAAGACAACTCGGCAAACTTAGCCTCGTACTGTGACACGGTCATATTGTTTTGTTCCAGCTTGATAAACTCCACCTCTTTAATGTGACGAGTACTTTTGGGAAAGTACTTGTCATTAAACAGTTCTTGGAACTTCTCCCAAGACATCTTCAGTGTGGCAGGTTTGGTACGCTTTACGGATTTCCACCAGTAATCTGCCTCTCCTCGTAACATGAAGCTGGCAAAGGGAACCTTTTGCTCCTCAGATCATCCCAAGACATCGAATATCTTGGTGATGTGCTTTATCCACGTCTCTGCCTTAAGTGGTTCTGGCTTTCCCAAAAACTCTGGTGGTCCCAGCTCCTTGAACTACTTAGTTGTGACCGTCTGAGAGTTGCCTGTGTTTCCACCTACATTTTAGATAGGAGTCTCTCTCGCCTGATGTTGCATAAATTGCAGAAAGCCTCTGAACATTCCGTCGTTCATCATTTGGTCAGTGTTGTTGTGTACATGAGGATTGTTGCCTTCCTGATGCACATTTTCTGTGTTATTGATATGTGGTGACTCAACGGTCTCCTGTGCTCCATTGCTTATCTCAACATTTTCAAATTCCATTTTCAAACACTACCACAAAACAAGTGTTAATTGACATGCCACATATTATTCCTATACTCTGATCGACCAATTAAATAACAAATAACTTAGGTAGGTCATACTAGTGAATGATTAACCCGTCTCTCCCCTCCTAGTTCTAGTCTCACATCTCAGCCAGGGATTATATCCCTAAGCTTTGATACCAACTGTGACGCACCCAAAATAGGAATACATCACCTATTCTGAGTCACTAAATACATGGTACAAAATACAAATACAAACTTAATTATACAACATGAGCTAAGAGTTTTTACACAAATATTGTCTTCTAGACAATATCCAAACTCAAATGGAGTCCTCATTATAATTATTATCACACTATTTCATAGAATATTGAGGACTACTATAACACCATCTCGGACCATCACACTGTTCCCGGCTACGTTCTCATTTCCTAAAGAGAATAATGAAAGCAAAAGGGTGAGCTCAACTAGCCCAGTAAGAAATATTATGACTAAGATAATGCAGAATAAATTATTGTTAGCCTTCAATAGTGTTAAAATGATAAAATACAATAAATATCAAGTTTAATTGCAGCGGAACAAGCAATCCATTAGAAGAGTCAAGTAGAGCATGATATCTACTATCTTCTATGATTTAAAAAGTTTGTCATCAATTTTATCGCTGAGACTCAGCTTAATAAATAATCCACATCACTGAATTATCCATGCACTACGGGCCAAGGATATTTATTAGTATCACAACCACGAATTATCCATGCACTACGGGCCAAGGATATTCGTGTTTTCACCAATGGTCATGATCATGCCAACAACTGTCCATCAATACACTATGGGCCAATGAGGACTTTTACCACATCATTTGTAACATTACGGGTCATGATTACACCGAATAATCCCTGGTCATAATAATACCAATCAACAGTCCATCTATGCACGTAAGTCAAAGATAACTTTCATCACAATATAAGCATGAAGATGATGAAAATAATATAAGAATTCAATTAAAAGAAAGCAAAGGATAAATTTTAAAGATTTTAAATTTCATTTATTCGAAATTCAATAATGTCCAAATTGTCAACATGATACTGCTTTGTGGAGTAAATTCAAGAATAATATTGTATCAAAAATTATTTGGACAGAAAAGAAATCAACTTTTGTCATGAATAGTATCCCGGGTGAATAGTACCTGAGTGAATAGTAATTCATGAATAGTACTTCAGGAATAGTACTCTATAAATACAACTTTGTGAATAGTACCCCGTGAACAGTACCCCGGCATGAAAAGCTTAAAATTTAACAAGAATGTTAAGAAAAATATCTTTGTGAAACGATACTAGATGAAGCGCAAATTTCAAGGATATTCTACTAATTTCACGGAGTATAGAAGCAATACATTAACAAAATGACTGAACAAGTAGGAATACGAAACGAAATAATATTACTTAATACTACAGAGTATGAAAGAAAATATTATTTCATACGAGTATTGAACAAAAATAATATCCCTTACCTTAGAAGAAGACTGGATACTGGAATAGTAAAGTAGCATAATACTTTTCTCTCTATAGCTTCTCTCTCTATAATTGCTCTTGTGAGTCTTATTGAATTTGTGAGAATGAAAGAAGAATGAGCTTATATTTATATGAAAATATAGTTTCGATAATTGCACGTTTTGAGACTCGAATTATTACAGTATAGTACCTTCATCTTTTCCCCTATTTTTAATTTAGTCCTACAATAGTACATTCATATGAATCAACAGTACAAGCATGTGAATCAATAGTTCCATTCATGTGAACAAATAGTTATATGCATGTAAACTAATAGCAATTAATTGCTTATTTGTTCGATTAATTACCCGATTGGTCAATTTAACCTCCAGAATTAATTATTATCGAAATAAATGTCGATTTCCACTAACACTAATAATCCCAACACAATGGAAATATCAATTTCATCTTTAATCAACACGAACTTATTCATCATTAATATTATAACTCACAATATTTAACAACCAGATCATTTCCAGGAAAGGAGGGGGCTTTTTGATAAGGATTTCTCCCTATTAGCGCGCGATTAGGTGACCAACCCCCTTTCCTCGATAAAACTTTCTAGACATCGTCAATAATATAAATAATAATATGAATAACTTTGTCGTCTCAATTATTGATTTAATAATATAAAATATTATGCAGATGACACTGTGACAATAATTGAATCAATAATATGAGAGATATTATGCAGCAATTATTGTAGCAATAATTGAGTATAACTGAGTGACTTCTCACGTAAGCATCAATAATCAAAGATATTGTACAATACCGTGTGCTATTATGCAACCATGCATATTACTGTACTTTTACCACCGGGTATTTCAACAGTTAACGGTAAAACTTTCGCCGTTAATTTTTATAAAAAGATATTTCTGTCATTTTCTAACTCCGACAATACTTCCGTTGTGGGGTCCACCAATGATTGTGTCGTTGTACGAATATTCCCTGTTAAAACGAATATTCCCCGACCAATCGAATATTTTATAACAACTTGCTTACTTTGCAAAATTTGTAAATATTACCCACAACCATAACATTATATCAAATTTACACCATAATATTCAAAAATATATTTCAAAAAAAATTAATCTTTATTCATAAAATTTGGGGTCTTACAGCATCGTAGACGTTTAACAGTTTACAATTCTCTACAGCCAAACAGGAGAACAATGCAGACAAAAATTATGGATTTTTGTGAGCCCCTATATCTTTATTCTACCCACAATACTACGTAAGAGTGTTTTTTAGAGGGATAGGTCTGATATTGACTTTAGTAGTGAACCGTATCATAACAAGGATGAAAATGATGAAATTGAATTGGAATTTACAGAGGGGATTCCTGAACAAGTTGAGGGGTAAGGTTTACATTGTTTACATTTATTTAATTATTACATCTAGGTTGATTTTAGTTTTGATTTTTGTTTTCTTTTGTCTATTTGTACAGTGATTGTGTGATGTTCACGATTTGTTTTGCTGAGTATGTTATTTACCAGAAGTTTGCTGAAATTCCTATTCCATTCCCCATTCTGCAGTACCAGAAAAAATTATGCACAAACCTCTACATTCATGCTAGGAACAAACAGTTAGAGGGATATGAGTCTGATAGAGAATTTCCAAGAAGATTTGTGTCAGATTTTGACTAGTTCGGTTGTCGTTGTCTTGTCCTTATGAATTGTGTTTCATCTTTTGGTTTTTGTTGGATATACATAACATTTTTTATGGTTAGTGAGTTTGTGATATTTATTGGAGCTTATGTAAATGGGATTACATATTTGATTATATTACCAGTAATGAAAGTGATATTGTTTGTTGGTTCGTATTTGTTTCTTCTAAGTTGTGTTTGATACATTGTTTAAAATGTGCAGTTGGTAACCAAACATGTATAGAAAGGTAACCATTTTATTTTTTTGGTAGTAACCAGATAGTTACAAGCTTGTATCAGGACATATATCAAGTGTTAAATGTACATGTGACAGTATACATGGGTTGCCTAAATTGGGTTGGATATACAGGTTGTTTATATTTTGGTTACCATTAAAACTTGTTCTGGTTACTTTTATGTAACTATTTGGTTACTTATTTATTATATTTTGGTTACTGTTATCTTATGGTTTTGACTACTATTATTGTGACATCAATGAGAGATTTTGGTTAATTTTATTTTTTATTCTGGTTAATATGTAATTGTTTATTATACATGGCTTACCTAAACTGTGTTTCATTACATGATGTTTCTGTTTTGGTTACCATTAAGACTTGTTCTGCATATAGAGGTAACCATTTTATTTTTTATGAGTAACCAAATTGACATAAAATTGGTTCAGAACAGTATCCATCAGCTATTTAAGTTGAAATATTAGGTTGGTATCCAAACCTACATTTATGGTAACCATTTTTGTTTCTGTTAGTAACCAAATAATTATAAGTTTATATCACGAATTTTATAAAGTGTTAAATGTATATGTTTTATTTATACCCTATCATCATGATGGAATAAGAAACTCCAATTAAGAGTTCCCATTCATATATATGATGGTCACTTATAATCTCATATTAAAATAAAGATAGTTTGAGAGGTGCAGTTGGTATCCAAACCTGCATATAAGGGTAACCATTTTAGTTTTTGTTAGTAACCAAATAATTTATAACTTATATTAGAACAGTTATCAAGTGCTTAATGTACATGTGAGGGTTCCCATTTATCTAGCTGATGGATACTTTTAAATTACATAGTTATAAAAGTTATTTGGAAATGGTCCAGTTGGTAACTAAATATGAATATAGAGATAACCATTTTATTTTAGATGGTAACCAAATTTACATAAAAATATTTTAGAACAGTTACCAATTGTTCAATGTATATGTTTGCTTTATATTGATAACCCGTAATGGAATCGGAAATCAAAATATTAATCAATAACAATTTTGGTTACTATACACCATCAAAAATGTTACCAACCATGTGGTTAATGGTTACTCATAGTAAACAATTATATATTCCTGTATTTACACTCTTTATATTTATGTACTATATCAGACCTTTTTTGGTCTTAAAACCAGTGAATTATTGCATGTTTTCGTGTTGTGTCCTTTTTCTTGGCACCTGCTGCATTTGATTTGAATTTTGTTTTCAAATTTGTGCTTATACATCCTTATCTTTGGTCTTCCCACTAGTCTTCTTGCGTTCGGTGGTTTTACACATGTTTATTACTTCTTTTGGTACATCCCGGTTCTCTTTGTCATCTAACGGCAGGATGGAAGCTGAATATGTGTCGACCAAAGTTATTTTATTGTAATTTTTTGAGCAAAAATCATAACAGCTCAAATTTTGCTTGCTAATAACAGCAGCAGCGTGCGGACAAGGCATCTCATGGTACTGAAATTTATGGCATGTGCATGTCCTTTGTTCGATGTCTACAATATATTGTTTAGCGACATCGTAAATAGTGAAAATCACAAAGTTTGATGTCTCAACCTACAACACAAATTAAGTGTGTCGTTAGTATGCATAAATATTTAGTTTGTTTACATCGAAATAATGGCAGTTATATTTAATGTTGTTAAAATTATCAGCATATACAGGTAACCAATAGTGAACAAATAGGTTTCCATAAAATGAAAATGCAACTTATGATGTAATAATTTAAAAATAATATTAGTTACCTTAAGTTTCTTTGATTTAATGATATTAGATTGCAACCTCCCCTCATATGTTGTGGAAAGTGTTGTGAATGTTGATACGGCTGCTTGTTTGTTTGTGAAATATCATCTTTGAACCAAACAACGTAGGCATTCAATCATTGACGCAACTGGAAGATCCCTGATCAACTTGATTGCATAGTTAATAGATTCGGTAGTGTTTGAAGTCATTGTCAAGTACCTGCTTACAGTCCCATGGAGCCTTGTGCACTTCTCCAACTTGACCTCTTCCTCCAAATATGTCCTTATTCGAGGATCAATCGCATCAAGTTCAACCACGTGTTTGTTGAATTGTTCAATAGTGTAAGCTCTATAAGCCCCGTTGTATGCCTGTTTAAGTTCTTCTCCTCTCTTTCTGAAACTTTTTTTTATATTTTTCAGTACATGGTATGTACACGAGCCATGCATGACATCCGAAAACAAAAAATTCAGTCCCTGTATAATGGCTTCATGTCTATCTGAAACAATGCATTGGCCTTCCCTAACTCCCCAAGCAATTCTCAAATTTACAAAAAATCATCTCCAAGATAATTCATTTTCGCTGTCAACCACTGCAAAAGTAATCGAAACAATGTTTCTATTTGCATCATGTGTACTTGCTATCGGTAGTGCCCCGTAAGTTAATTGTATGAACGCGTGCCATCGATTACAATGATTGAAAAGCAATGGTGCCATGCTTGAATGGATGCTCCAATGGCAAAGAATAAATACTTGAAACGACCATTGTTTCCAACTCCGTACGTGATGAAACCTCGATATGAAATTTCAGAAATATCATTATAATTACAAGTAGCATACAGTATCCAAATTTGTACTAATTGGTAACCATTTATATGGTTAATAGTATCCAACTAATTACCATATTAATGTTTCCAATACGGTGCATATGGTGTCCAGAATGTCATTAATCTGTAATCTTTTGTGTAGTTATTTATAATACACAAAATATTAATTTAACATAATTTGATTGTACAGTACAGTTAGTAACTAAACCTGCATATTAAGGTAACCAAGTCAGTTGACTTGGGTAACCAACTAATTATGAAAAACCAATAAACTGTTTTAAAGTGTTACCTGGATTTGTTTTCTTTAGCATGTGCAACCATGATGGGATCAATGAGTAGTCGTGTGGATTTCCTCTCACTTTTTCCAATGCTTTCTCCTTTGATCTCCATGCTTTTTAGTAAGAGATAGACACATTATATTCTGTCATTGTGTCCTCCACAATATCTGTTGGTGTGTATATTTTCTTCAAATTTGTTAATTTGTGCATTATGCATTCACTAACCAACTCACTATTTGTTTGTTTGTGGTCTCCCAGCAATACGTTGACTGAACACGTGTGGATGTCATTGAATTCTCTCACCTTGAGCATACTGGTTTTTCGACACCTTGATGCTCTCATCTTCCATCTGCAATTTTTGTTATCTACGAACACTAGCACAAAGTCTCTACGACCTGTTCGCTCAACTTTGTGTTGTCTGTTTTTCCTGATTGAATGCAGCCTCATTGCTTGTGATAGGATTTTTTGGTCTTTGTAAGTTTGATGTAATTTTACTTCATATTCATTCGGATCTGTTATTACATCATCATATCGTTCTTCTGTGTATGATCTATCATGTTGTTTGTCTTGTTGTTGTTTAATAACTTCCATGGCAAGCTGATCAGCATATTGCATTCCAATTTGGCAATCTTGTGTTGCTAGTGGAACTAGTGTTGAATTCCATTGTGTTGATCTGATTGGCGTTACATCATGAATTATAGTTTCTTCTACATTTATAAAGTTCTGCAAGATTGTTGTGCGTCCCCTTCTGTGTTTATTATCTATAATCAGTGGGAACTTGCCTTGTTCATCAGATTTTCTACTGACTTCGATAAAGAATTTAAAGGTTGCTTCATCTGATATACTGATCGGTGGAATGTCGCTTCTAATCTGAAATTTGATTGACAATGTTGTTGTGTTTGTGTCTAGCCGTAATGCACTGCATAACAACTTTTGCATTTCTCTGAACGAACTAGTTGATGGAACTAGTACGCCGGTAACTTCAAATTTTTTGTATTGGTTACTATCAGCCCACGTTCTATTGAAATAGAGTACAATTAGAATCATCTACATTGTCTGACAACTGAATAAACATTGTAACGTAACCAAATCAATGTTAGACAGTAACCAAACTACATAATGTTAGTAACCAGAACATAAACCACATTTTTACATGCATCTTACAATGAAAACAATCAGTATAATGATATTGTTACCAATGAAATTATAACAGTTGTATGAAGGTAACCAATATAGTTAATAAGTAACCATCAACATAAAACAAAGCAATATAAAACACACTAATATTATACAGTAATCATAACAACATTATACAGTAACCAAATCCAAATTAGACAGTAACCAACACATATCTATTTAGTAACCAGAACATAAATACATTTTCCATTGCATTTTACAGTCAAAAACAACCATTATAATGTGTTTGTTACCAACTAAAGACTAACAGTTGTATGAAGGTAACCAATGTAGCTAATAAGTAACCATGAATATAAAAAACATCAGTACAAGTGTACATTAATATTGTTCAGCAACCAAATATACAATAACCAATTAACTAGTATACAACAACCAATATATATAATCAGATTAACAGTTGCATGAAGGTAACCAATGTAGTCAATAAGTAACCACCAATATAAAAGAAATAATTATAAAACACAATAACATTATACAGTAACCAAATAAACACCTTACAGTATCTAAATACATATTAGACAGTAACCAAGATATATGTACTTAGTAGCCATAATATAAAAAATATTTTTACATTTATTTTAGAACCAAAACAATCAGTAATGACTTTGTTACAAAATAAAGACTAACAGATGTAAGAAGGTAACCAATTTATTTAATCAGTAACCATTAATATAAAAAAATATTTTAAAATACAGTAATATTATGCAGTAACCATTGTAATTTTACACAGTAACCAAGTCAGCATTATATACTAACCAAATCCAGTTAGACAGTAACAAACAGTTGCAGGAAGGTAACCAATGTATTTAATAAGTAACCATTAATATAAAAAACATCAGTAGAATATACTTTAAAAGTATAAAGCAAGCAAATAAACATTATACAACAACCAAATCAATAATAAATAGTAACCAATTTATATGTATTTAGTAACCAGAATATAAAACATATTTTTAAATGCATTTTGCAATCAAAACATTCAGTATACTGACTTTGTGACCATTTAAAGAGCGAAAAACTTAAGAAAGGTAATCAATATACGAATATGTAGTAACCACGGGGTAACTATATGCATATAAAATTTAAACTCAAATACCTCAATATACAAATCTGTAACGAATCAATCAACGATCAACAATCAGTATAGTACGTAAGTTTCTGGTTACTGATCTTGAAGTTGTTGTTGATCTTTTATGTTCTTCTCCGATCTCAGAGTTGCATCGCGATCAGAGATTTCGTCTTCTCCGATATGTCGTTGCTCTATTTTTTTCGATATCAAAGTTGCCTATTTTTTTCATTTGCTTGAATTTAGGTTCGGTTAGTTGCAAATATGAAACTCGGTAACTAACGTGTAGGGAGTTAATGATCCGTAATTTTAGCAACATAATATTGTGTTGCGTTATTTCTATAATTATTTTGTGGATGTATTATTTTTGTAAATACTTTCTAATTGTTATATATTATTGTTAAGGACCAAGAATGCTAGACACATGAATAGCTGATTATTGAGTTAGGGTATTCTTAGCGGGGCTAGTCCATGTTTATAAACTAATTAAGTGGACTGGGCCTGCACTATTGGATGGTTCTTCTATTTTAGACATGTTTCATTTGTCATCAAGGTATTTGGTTAAGACTTTGGTGTTTTAACATTTAAGTATATCAGGTTTATTTCTCACTTAAGAAAAAAGGAGGAAGGAATGAGGCAATATATATATATATATATATATGAGTAAAAGACATTGACATCCTTTATAGATAATCATAATAACACTTAACACCCCTCTAGTTTTTCAAGTAACAATCAGTACCCCTCTAGTCTATAATATATAAAATTTACTACCCCTAGTGTAATACTTTAAACGAGCCAAACTGTTCGGACACGACTCAAAAAAATACATGCGACGCTTAGATTTGTTAATAATATGATCCAAATTTTAGCATTAAAAATAGTTCGAATAAAAATATGAGTAGAATCTGAGCAATGTTATATTTGACTCGTTGAAGAATTAAACTACTCGAATTCTTGATTATGATTCGATACATACTTGATTGATACAAATTCAATTAAATGTTTGATACATTCTCTTATAATATATACAAATTTAAATCAAATTAAGATAATTAATTATTATTGTTTTATTTTTATTTTTAATTGTGATTTATATTTGTAAAGTGTAATAGTAAATATATTTTCTCATTTTTAAGTAAAATAACAAATTTAATTTATAATTATATTTATTATAAAACTTGTTATTATATGAAGACTCGAATTCAAGCTTAAATTTGAAGCTCATGGGTAGTTTGAATATAATTCGATTCAAGTCGGATCGAATTCGAGTAATAAATATTCGAATATGAGTAGAATTTTTCAAATACAATTCGAATTCGAGTACGAATTTATCATTTCGAGTCGAATTCGAGCAGCTCTCTATTCGTTTCGATTCGACTCGTTTACATCCTTACCCTAGTGTGGTTAACCAACTATTATTCAAAAATATTTTAAATATAATGTCTAATATACACTTCAAGTTATAATGTTTAATATATCTACTAAATATAAATTTGTAAGTTATAATTTTTACTTAACTTGATTTACTTAATTAAATTATGAATGTGTGCATTAATAAATAACACATTTCTAAAAATAATAAATATTTATTTTATCAAGAAAATAAAGTCACTTTTTGCTAATTAAATTTCTTAAAGATTAAAATTTAGGTAATATACATTCAAATATATTTTGTAATTAAAAAAACAAATTAACGCAAATATAATTATTTTTTCCAAATATTAAAATTTACGTAAAATAAACTTATTATTACATAACTTTAATCTTATTATTCATATAAAAGGTATTAAAAATTATATTAATTATTTTTCTCAAATATTAAATTAAGCATAAGTAACTCTTAAGCATAATTATTTACAATAAAAATGACAAATGTTATTACTCAAAATAAGTTAAAAAATTCTTTTAATAAGATAGAGGTAGTAATAAATATTATTATATTTTTTTTTATTCAATATTTTATAAAAAAACAACAAATCAGTATAATAAAAATATAATTAAAATCATAAACGTTCCAAATTTTGACATACTCAAGAAAATTTAACATATAAAAATCATATTATGAAACTAAGAATTCAAATAATAATTTTTGTTGTCACCAAAAACTAAACTATAAACATACTCAATCACTTTAATTAGAAAACCTCCATTTATAATTTAATTTAAAATTCATAATATTTGTATCACTTATTCAAAATATATGTTAAATTAAATTATTTGAATAAAATAGTCTTAATTATAAATAAAACTATAATTAAAATGTATTGTATTAAAAAGGATAATTAAACAATATATATATATATATATATATATATATATATATATATATATATATATATATATATATATATATATATATATATTATTCAGGGATTAACTGTCATTTAAAAACTAGAGTGAATGTGAGTATTATTATATAATTATCTAGAGGGGTATCATTGTAGTTTAATATATAAAAAAGCCATTATATAGCAATGAAATTACTGCATTTCCTCTTACACTAACAGATACAGTAGCAGCATCACATAATTAATGATGTGGAAAAACACAAGTCAAATAAAGGAAAAGAAATAACACACCCACCAAAGCAAAAAATGACATTAGAAATAGCCATTACCCAAGTAGTGTCTACAAATCTGGATCTATTCCCAAATACCAACTTCCATGAACCCATCTTCAGTAGCAGACCCCCTAAACATTCCCACACAATTTAACCCATATGCCACTTCTCCTTTGTTGGACACAGCTATAAGCCCAGCCTTCCCCCCTTCGTCAAGCCTTTCCTTGATCACAAAGTCCACTGCTTCCTGCATGCCCAACCCCTTGTACTCCATCACAGCCGCCACGTCACGTGCGAGGGTACCACGAATGATGGCTTCGCCTTCCCCGGTGCAGGAGACCGCACATAGGTCACACGCGTATGTCCCGGCGCCTATCAGGGGCGAGTCACCAATTCGCCCTATCATCTTGTTCATGAGCCCACCAGTGGAAGTCGCGGCCGCGCATCGACCCTCGCTATCCACTACCACGCACCCCACAGTCTCGGGTGCATACACGTCCATCGGTAGCCCGTTCATTTTGATTGGTCTCTCTACGCAGACGCCGCACGAATCTAACGGAATCCTGTAATCAAACTGCTCAATATCTACGTTAGATATATATTTTGATCCTTGGAAATATGACTTTAAATCTAATATTACGTCTTGTCTCGTCTTCATATAGTAGTAATACATGAATATGGCAAGTGTAACGTACCAAAATGGTATTGGCTTCTTTCGCTTGTTTCAACATCCCCTTGCTGTCCTCTGTGATAAAGTACTCATTGTCTGTCGTCTCCAAATTCTACAATAGAACAAATTCAACCTCATTGTGGAAAATCTTTACAGAAATAGATACACATGAGTACATGACGTCACCATATTAATTACAATTTGTCAAAAAAAAAATTATATAAGAAAGAGTTGAATTGAATAAAAAAGAAGGTTACATTCGGTATATAGTCAATGCATATTTTCTATGGCATAACATTTTGAATGAAATGGAGAGTCTTTATTTTATTTTATGGTTCAGATTTAAAATGTGTTAGAATGTGATAACATGATAACAAGAAAGGGATGATGATGAGAAATATTTCATTTAAAATAGAGAGGATACAAATCTACATACTAAACCGTAAGAAATAATATCACATCGATTGTACATATAATTTGGTAAGGATTGAGGTGGGTCTTAGTCTTTTTTTTTGGATAGTTAGCTTTTAGGTCAAGAGACTAAAGTAGTACCATATAACTATTTCAAACGTCAAACCAAAATTGAAACTTTATGCAATTCCAAGTGATACAATCGTTATAATAATTTTACTTTAACGTTGATTTATGACCGTGTGATAATAATTTTACTATGATGATGATTTATGACCGTGTGATAAAAAATATATAAATATATAAGCGCACCATTTTAAGTAAAATAATTATTAACATTTACCAAAATTCAGTTCTAAACTTTTTAAATAAGATTTAAGTACACCATTTTAAGTAAAAAAAAATTATTAATGTTTACCAAAATTCAGTTCTAAATTGCGATAAATTTATACCGAATTATAATTATAAAATTTATCAATGCATAAAATCGATAGAAATTACAGAAAGTCATCACTTATTATGTATCTCTCCGGTTAACTAGCAATTGAAAATTTAATGTAAATATTCACAATATATATAGCATTACTATTTTTTAAAGAAGATTTAACCAATAAATGAACATAAAAAATGGGGGAAGAAAGTAAACATTTTGTTTGGCGAAAGCTTCAGCGCCACAGAAGGCGAGATAAGAATGGGGCGACTTATCCATGACAAGGCGGGCAAGTGAAATGGGGTTTTTAACAGTAGTGACACCCGAAACGGCTCCGCATCGCCTGCCGGGCCCATCCATAATGCTTGCTTCCATCTCAACTGTTCCATTCTCAGTAAGTGCAGATCCACGGCCAGAATTAAAGAAAGGATCCGTTTCCAATTCTCTCACCTGTGTGTTGTCCGCAAGGAATTTAATTTTAACTCATCAAGTCAAAGAAACCAAAAAGAAGAGAATATGGGGGGTGATATTAAGAGGGTAAAAATTTAGGGAGACAAGAGTTATTATTTTTATTTAAACAAATTTATTCTCGACAATAAACTACTCATGAAAGTTGTGGGTCCCACACTATTTGGATGGGAATGACATAATTATATGTAAAATAAAAAGTGGAACAATATTTTCACTACTTAAATTTTCATTTCAGAGTAAACATATAAAGTTTATTGGCTTATTGTACAACTTTAACTCTCTAGTACACAGTCGCTTATAACGATTGTTTTTTTAGTTATAGTGACGGATGATCCATCGCCATAGATCATAAAAGCTTACATCGTATACTTCTGTGATTATGTATATATATTTTTCTCATAAAAATATAACTTATTTTTAAAAATTGACTTGTCATTTTAACCCGTCTAAAATCAAAATCCATGGCAAACATCCCAAAACAAATTTTTACTCCATGCAAAAAGACTTCAAAAAAATTGCATAATAATTAACAATGGACCAAAAGTGTATCAAACTAAAGTGAATGAATAAACAGAAATGGCAATGTGCTATACACATATAGAGAGAAAACAGAGAGAAAAAAAAAGGGGCATACAACGAGTTCAACGACGTCGATAGCAGGGAGAGAGGAGCGAAGAGCAGAGATACCGAGATTAAGACAACGAGTAAGGAGTTGTTTGGCATATTCCTGCCGCTCCGTCGGGAGGTTTGGGTCAACACCAGCGCCGCCGTGCACTGCTATAGCCCAACCGCCCATTTCTCTCTCTGGTGTTTTCCGGTGGAGGGGTTTGTCTCTCTGTTTTTGTTTTAGTTTGAAGATGAAGTAATTTGGTTTGCTCCTATTTATAGTGGTTTTTCCGGACTTCAAATGTTCTATTAAGTTTATAATAATAATAATAATAATAATAATAATACAGATGGAGTCCATTTGAGTTTTCCTACACGTGTAAAAATTGCGGTAACACAGACCAGTAGATATCCTATTATCCTCTTTGCCTATCCTATGTCGTGTATGTGAGTAGTACGTTATTTAAGCCTCCGTAATTTTAACCCTCTTATTGTCAATGTTCTATTTTCTACAAATTTATTTTGATATTTAATAAACGAGTATATATATATATATATATATATAGGATATAGGATATGAGACTAATTGTCATTAAAGACTAGATATATTTTTTTTTTAAATCCTAACACATTATTATTAAATTTTAAAATGAACGGAAAAAAATTAGACGAAAAATTTATTTGTTATTGAGTTTTTTAATAAATAAAAAAAACAGATAATTGAACGAAAAACTTCACCATTTTTTTGGTCAAACTTTTAGGTCTAAAAATGAACAAATTTGAATAGAAAACTAAAAAACATAAGATTGTATTTTATAATCTCTATTATACTCTAGATTATAAATATACTGATACAATGGCAACTTGGTAATTTAATACTCAATTTGTTTTACAAAAAACTTGTCGGAAAATAATTTCTGGAAAAATATTTTTGGATCAAATTGTTTTCATTGAACATTACTTATTTTTCCTTGTTTGATTGATAAACTGAAAAAGAGATGAAAAGGATCATGATCTTTTCTCCTCTTAATAATTAAATAAATTATTTTAGTGTACTTTTGTCTTCTTTTCTCTTTTTTTTTTCTTTCAATATACACCATATTACATTATAATAAATAAATATTACCATATTTATAATTTCTTCTAAAGAGAAAAAAAATAAACAAAATAGGAGAGAAATACTATCAAATTTGATAGCTTAAATATGCATAAGAGATATATATGAAGAAAATAATTGAATTAATTTAGAAAAAAAATGATTTAGTTTGCTAAAGAGTGATAAAAAAAAATAAAGAGAATAAAAATAAAGTTCATTATTGGGAGATGAGTTGGACATGTTTTACTTTAATTTCTTAAGATAAAGGAAGAGTTTTTCGTTGACTGAAAATTGTTTTACAGCTGACGATTTCCTTGGCATGCTAAATATAGAAAAATCAGGAAAATATTTTTTAAAAAACGTTTTACTTAAAACAAACGGAACCTAAATGTGAAATTTAAGTTTTAATTTAATTTCTTTATAAACTTAGTAACAACATGAAAGAAAATATATAAATTTTTTATTTTTATAATTTAAGTTTCTATTATTTTCTTTGTTCCAAACTCAGAAACAAAGCGTAAAACTTTTAGATGCCCTTCGACTTTAAGTATACTCCGGAAGCAAGGAACGTTAAAAATATGTATTATCATGTTCTGTTAGGATTGGATCACACACACGCACACAATATTAAAGAATCAACACATAGTTTTATGTGGTTCTCCAAACTCAAGTACGTCCACAGCAGCGAAGAGAGACGTTTTTTTTTATTATCTTAGTACATAGGATTTTTCAATAGAGAGTACATATATATATAACCGCTATTTCTATCACAACCCTAATTCGCATTATAACCTGAATATACATAATACCCTGGTAATATCGTAGTATCATCATCTGTGGGGGTTCGCCTCCCTCCCCTCCCCTCCTCCCTCCCCCTCCCCCTCCCCCTCCGCAAAACCTTCAGTTCAATCCGAACAGTTCAAACTGCAATAGGTTAGTGCCTCACTTGCTTCGCTCGATATAGACTTTTTTGAAGAATTTTTTAATACCTCTTATACACATTATATGAGCCACAAGTTCTAATATGTCAAAAAAAAATTAATGCGATTCCACAGATTTCTACCATCGGTTTCAAAAAAAATATTATCAAGCCAATGGATCACATTTCTGAGAAGGCAGGTCTTCGAGAGCAAAAAGAGGGCCTTACTTGTCAATTTTTTATTTGAAAAGTGTTTCATTTGTCAATTCTTTGTCATGTAATTGAATTTTTATTAATTATGGGATTGTTGAGATTATTTTGTAGTTAATTTTACGTGCATTTGTATTCTCCGAGTATGAGGGCGTTCCAAAAGAAAAAGAGTTTTCTAATTCTATTAGCTTTTTTTTGCCAATTATCATTAATTTAATTCTTTGTGGAGTATTATATTATTGATGTCCTTTTACTCTAATTGTACACATTTTATTTTATAGTGTAATTGAAATTTTATTTTTTAATTTAATAATTAAATTATGTGATTGTGATTGTATTATGTTTAGTTATAATTCATTAGCGGACCTAGTTTTTTTTTTTTTGACAAAATCCTATAATAAGAATAGAGAATAATTATCATTGATAACCGAATCGAATTACAAAAATATTAGAGTCGAGGTGATACATTCTCTCGTCCTAAATTAAAACTCGAAACTCAAAAACATATATAATTCTTAAAAATAGAGAAAAGTGTATAAATTTATGTAGTTCTTCAACATAGAGTAACGAAAAGAAGGCCTTCGTGATAACTTTATACTCAAATCCGAATATATATTTTTACCGAATAGTATCAATCAAACATTCTCCGCATAGAGATCATGAAAAAATAACTCCATAAAATGAGAAATACTCAAATTTGGAGAAGAAATGCTCCATAGATTGAAAAAAAAAAAATTCAAACTAGGAGAAATAAAACTCCATAAAAGGAAAAAATAAGAATAATTGAAAGGAAGAATCACTACAACAAAAAGGCTTATTTTTGATAGAATATTTTGTCGGAATTAAGCATAATTCGTCGAGGTTATGTTAATTCTGACGGAATATTCGATCGGAAATGTAGTCGGATATAAGTGCGTCGAAATTAAGTCCATCGATTCTTCAGTTGGAGATATATATCCTCGACCGAACTAACCTCGAAGGAATATTCAGTCGAGGTAAACATATGTTCGACTGAAGTTCATCCGTCGAGAATAGTCGGTCGATACTAAACATGACACGTGGCAATCCACAAAAAAATTGGATATTGCTTAAGCTCGACGGAATATTCGGTCGAGATTAACATATGGTCGACTGAATGCATCCGTCGAGAATAGTCGGTCGATACTAAACATGACACGTGGCATCCCAAAAAAATTTAGGAGTGGCTTAATCTCGACGGAATTCCGTCGAGGATAGTGCTATTCCGTCGACTTTATCCTTTTTAAAAAAAAATATTTTTTCTATTTTGGCAATATCCAGGGTAATAATGCCCACATTTTTTGTACATGTAAACCTGTTTTTTTTTTCCAACAACACATAACACACAAATATAATCCAATGCCAACAATAATGGTCAACATGAATATTAATTACCAAGGCCAACTTAAATATTACATTAAACTAAAGTTCTAATCAACTAATTAAAGTATATCAAATATGCATTTAAAAGTCCGTCGATATGTCAAACTAAAGTAATGATAAATAAAAGCTACAATACGTCAAAAATCAGCTAAACTATTAAAATTTACATCACATTAAGCTAAAAACTAAGTAAATATGTACAAATAATCATATACAAAGTTATATATGTCACGGTAGCCATTAAATCGTCAATCAGCTCATCGGCATCAAGATCGGCACCGATCGTCAACCTTGTTGAGACAATATAATGTAACTCATTAGTCCATATATATAATACAGTTAAAGTTAACTAATTAAATGAAAATTACATAACATGCAGAATAAGTATGTATTATGAATAGTATACCTGAGTAGTTGAGGGCTGACTCAGCAACGACCCAAACGCGTTCAGTAGTAAGGTAACCACCATCCGAATAATCTCGTCACGTAGAGCGGCGAACTGCTCCGGATGGATACCCATACTCTCGGCGGTGGCACCAGCTGCAATTTCCTGCGCTAGCTGATGGAGGCGAGAACGGCTAGGCAGGTCCCAACGATTGAATAGCGGATCCGTCTCAAACCTCTACTAGAAGGCAGCCACAACCCGCTAGAACAAAGCATCGTCTAAGCCAGAGCCTGCATGTGATGGTCTCACGGGGGCTCTTGGACGCAGACGCTGGCTAGAGCCTACAAAAATAAATATAACATGAATAATATTATAATTAAGTTTACTTTATTCATAAATAAGAATTAAACTAAAATATTATACCTCCAGGTAGTGTATAGGCTAGTATCATCGGCAACCCCAGCACTCGATACCGGCCGGTAGTTCTAGTGGGAGTATCCTGAGACGCGACCCAAAGAGTCGTCTCATCATCCTGAGATAAACTAATCTCGGGCGGAGGGACGGTGGGATCAGTTATCTCAGAATCGCCCCTAGCAACCTTCAACTCTGTTATACGCTAGTTGCGGAGCTTCTCAACTCAGTCCTGTAATTTAATATATGTATCATCCTATAAATTATGAAATGAAAATCCTAAATTACAGATATTAGAGTAAATGTATTACCCGTATAGCGAGTGCTGTTGGAGACATCGATGACCCTAAAGTAGAATCCTTCGGCGTATGGACTCTATCCCAGAACTCCATCATAGTAGAAGGTCGGCCCAAGCTACTCCGCATAGCATAAATCATGTACATTAATTATTAGTACCTTACTTTACTATAGTTGTAGTTTAATATTAAATTAATCTAAATATAAATACACACCGACTTAACCTCCTGATATGACTGTGAGCCAGAAGTGTGTACAACTCGTAGCTGGCCTCGATTCTTCTTCATCTGCTCATACTTGGTCTTGAAGGAAACATCATCCCAATATGTACACATGGCGGCCCATGCTACATCTGATACTGCCAGCGGCTGATGCCGGCGTATAGTAGTCCCGAGCGATTCTTCTACTACCCTGACTGCCCTCATACACATCTCGTACAGCCAGCCAAAATAGTTCTTCGAGATGTGCACAATAATAACGGCGTCACCATTTGCCTCCGTGATGCTGGGATTGTATCTATAATATCTCTATCAAGCGAACATAACGTACGTATAATTAATTATTTAAACAATATGTAAATAACTTGAACCTTGATTTAGTATATGTAATTCAACTGACGTGAAAATCCCGCAAAATTGTCACCATAAAGCTAGCATCGTAACGCGAGTACTGGCTAAATCGCATGCAGCCAGTCGGGAGATGCGCCAAACATATGGTGTGTACGGTCTGCTTAGCGACCGAATCCATAATACTAGAAAACAAAAATTGTTTGGAACATTTTAATTTATTAATCACATAATAATATCATTCTATAATTGAACATCAATATAGTCAAGTTAAAACCTACCATGATGACCCGACATCAATGGGACATATGTCGGGAACCACTGACGGATGACCTAATCGACCGAGGTTAGGCCCTCGCTGATGCCGATGACGCCGACGTCTAGCATCTTTATGTTTAATATACTTATTCTAATGTTATATTATAGTAAATGAATCGTTAATATAGTAAGTCAATAAAGTGTTAACTCGCTAGCTGATGAAGACGACCCGCCTTGGGAGCCGTCACTCGATCCATCGCGGCCGCCTCCACCGCTATGTCTAGGCATAGCTATACTACTGAAATAACAAACATAAATTTGCATTAGTGAAATTTCATTGTAATTATTCTAATGATTTGTTTTAGTGGTATAATATTAACAAAACACCAAGTTCTGAAGAAGTAGTACGTCGTCAAACCCGTCAGAATCAAAATCATTTTCATCCTCTAATTCTGTCTCTTCCTCTTTTGTATCAATTTCTTTCTCAGTATCATCTTCTACCATCACGTATAGACTCACAACCACATCTTCTTCCACTTCGTCGACATCGAGTACATCAACAACATCATCTACCAACACGTCGCTATCATATTGCAATATGTGGCTGGGATTGCTAACTTCTTCTTGCAACGGGTCATCCGTTCCAGACAAATTAGTACCATCAAATGATCTTGTCTTTGTTGTCACAGTTGTATACCAGGGGCTTTTATAATTTATGACATTAGGGGCGTAATACACTTGAGTTATTTGGCTGGCTAACACAAATACGTCATCAGACTGTAACTTGGATTTTATATCTACTGTGACGATTCTATTATGATCAACTTTAACACCCTTTGTAGTATCAAACCAGCGACACTTAAATATAACGACCTTTTTGGCCCCTGGATAATTGAGCACAACAACTTCCTCTAGTCTTCCATAGTAATTGGACTCAGAATCTCCGTAACAACTTCCTAACACAACTATGCCAGAGTTAACTGATGTCAATTCATTCACGTCATCAACCTTGAATCTATACCCATTCACGTTGCAGCCTGGAAATGAACTAATAAGTTTGTACGGGCCTAAAATGACATCTCTAAAATGCTCATACGCATTCTCTTCTTCGACCCTTCTCTTAAACCACTAGTGAAAATTTGCATTAGTGAATGCTTCCATCTGTGATGTAGTCAACCCCGGGTTAGAGGCATGCGCTTCCAACTCGAATGAACTACGTACAATAATATGGCAATTGTTTAATTATTGATTAAGGTTAGATAAATCATTTTTAACTTGTAATAATACATACTTGATGTATGACGATACTTCATGCATATTTAGAAGCACATATGTAGAGAAAATCTTTAAATCTTTATCGTTTAGGTAAGTCTTCATCTCATGATCAAATGGTTTAGCTGGATAAGTGAATACAACTAACTCATCATCGACACAAGCAAACGGATCGGCGACCTCATTTTGAATTAGACGGTTGTGCTTCATTGCAACTACATCGTCAAAGTATAACGAGCAGAAGTCGACAAGCTCTTCCTCCGTATAGCGTTCAACAATAGAATCCTCTACACGAGCTTTGTTTTTAACTTTCTGCTTTTATCGACGCATATACCTGAAATATGAAAGTACGTGATATTACCTGATAAGTTAATTATAAAGATGACGAATATTGTACAATGTATGTGATATTACCTCTCAAATGGATACATCCATCGATATTGCACCGGTCCTCCAAGCTTAAGTGTGACGCCCCCAAAATAGGTATACAACACCCATTCTAAGTCGCCAAATACATGGTACAGAAAGCAAACTACAACTTCAATAATACAATTGTCGTGCAAAATACGACAACACATACTGTGAGTTTAAATACAAATATTGTCTTCTAGACAATATCCACACTCAAATAAGTCCTCATGAAAATTATTCATACACTATTTTACAGAAATAGTGAGGACTGCTAAAACATCTTTCTAGAACCATCACTCCATACCCCGACTCGATCCTGCTATGTTCTCACCTCCTGAGAAGAAAATGGAACAAAAAGGAAAAGGGTGAGCTCAACTAGCCCAGTAAAGAATATTATGACTAAGATAATATACAACAAATTATCATTAGTCTTCAACAGGAAAAATCGATAGAATATAATGAGACAACAAGTTTTAGATCAACAAATACAAATGAAAACAACAATCCATTAGAAGAGTCACGTAGAGAATGAATTCTACTATCTTCTAAGATTTAAAAGTCCATCATCAATATTTTATCCCTTTAACATAAATTAATATACATCTTTAATCAAATATTCATCTTTGCACTACAGGCCAAAGATATTCATTTATATCACCAGTCGGTCATGTTCATCTCAACACCTGTTCATCTTTGCACTACGGGCTAAAGATATTCATCAGTTAATAATTCATCTTTGCACTACAGGCCAAAGATATTCAATAATATCATCATTTAAGATTGAGGATGATGATAAATATTTTAAAGAAAACGAATCCAGTGAGACAGAAGGACAAATATTAGGGATTCGTATAACAGTTTATCCAAGATCAATAATACTTCATAATAACCAATTGTGAAGCAAAATTCAAAAATAAAGATCAAAACATGGATACAATCAAAGATAGTAACCATAATAGACATCTTGGACAAAAAAAAATTTATTTTTTGGTGAATAGTGTCGTATTCGTGAATAGTGTCGTATACGTGAATAGTGCCGTATACGTGAATAGTAACCCCGACACAAAAAATTCCAAATTTGATTAAAAAGTTCAAACTAATATTTTGGCATAATGATATTGAAGAAATTAATATCATTTAAGAAGAAAATAACATCCCTTACCTCAAAGAAACAGTACTTCTGAATGAAAGGTGGAATGATCTTTGAATGAAACTTATCTTTGAATAAAGAAACTCTCAAAGTATCTAAATATTCACAAAATACGTTCGATAATATAGAGAGAGAAAGAGAGAAAGCTTATATTTCTGGTGTGATTTTCAAGTCTAACTTAGCCCTCTATTTATAGGAAAATGTTAGCACGCCGAAGCAGACTTGACCTGCTACCTGATGGTTTTACCTGCTACTATTGCCACCCACCACATTTGAAATAAAATTCAGCACATTTCTTCACCAATCACAAGTGGGGCCCACTCAATTCTAGAATTTCCACCAAAATTATTTATAAACCTAATTTTCGAATCAGTCACCTCTTAAAATTCATAACAAATCATTCGTTCATTTTTAACGGTTCAAAATTTGTGGACATATACTCAACTTATATATGTATAACATATCCAAAAATCACAACGATCCAACGGTCGGATTAAAAATTATAACTCACGCAATATATCGTAAAAATATTGATTTAATTTTTAATACCTCCATTCCGAAAAAAATATTGAAACAACAATAATATAAAATATCAACGCAGTAATTATTGAATCACTAAAATAAAATTTTGAACAGTAATTACTATAACAATTATTCAGTAGTGTCTTCTTACGTACGAATAAATAATTCAACAATACTGTGCAATACTGGTATGTATTTCTTTAGCGACCACGCCGACATTCTTGTATTTTAACCACTTGGGTATTCCAACGATTGTTAATAAATAATAATTACGCCGTTATTTATAAAAACTCATACTTTGTCGTTTTCCTTCATCCAACTGTTTTCTGTTATGGGGCCCACAAATGGCTGCGTCGTCGTACAAATATTCCCCGACAACAAGAATATTCCACGACCAAACGAATATTCCCCGACAGAAATGAATATTCTATAACCACTTGCTTATTTTGCAAAATTTGCACATTTCACCCATAACCAAAGCATTATATCAAATTATAACACCTTATTAATTTAGAATAATCAATAGAAAAATTAAATTTTATTTATAATAAGTTGGGGTCTTACAACCTTCCCTCCTTATAAAATTTCGTCTTCGAAATTGACGTACGTACCTGGTGTATCGAAAAGGTGAGGGTACCTCGCTTTCATTTTCGATTCCAACTCCCAAGTCATTTCCTCAATAGCATGGTTCCTCCACAAAACCTTAACTTGTGGTATAACCTTGGTGCGTAGGACATGCTCTTTTCTATCCAAGATCTTAACAGGTACCTCTTCGTATGTTAAATCCTCGGCTATCTCGTCTGGTTCTAACTCAATAATGTGGTTCATGTTGTCCACATATTTACGTAACATCAATACGTGAAAAACATTATGAACACGTGACATACTTAGCGTTAAGGCGAGTCTATAGGCCCCAGTTCCTACTCGATCGAGGATTTCAAATAAATCAAAGGTTTGAGCTTTCTTCTCTTCATCGACTCTTTCTTCTAGAATAACGCCTTCTTGCACCTTCTTCTTTATATTCATCAACTCCGGTGTGTAGCTTGAGCGACTTTAACGTTATCGATTAAAGTCGTTTCTATTCGTATATCATCACGTGGGTCCCTAGAGTCTTTAACTCTATCTCCATCCTTTGTAAGTCGTACAAAATGGGTCTTTATGTTAACAACATCGCACTCGTACTCGCATATGATCTTCTACTCAACGCGTTAGTTACCACGTTCGCTTTTCCAGGATGGTATGGTCAGAATAGGTGCAAAAATGAGTCTCCTCTTGAGTTCTTCGAAGCTCTTCTCACATTCCTCGCTCCATTCAATTTTTTTATCTTTTCGAGTCATCTGAGTTAATGAAGTAGTGATTCGAGAAAATCCTTCCACGAATCTCCGATAGTAACCAGCTAAGCCTAGAAAGCTAGATATTTTGATTACTGACTTAAGTTGCTCTCAACTGTGACTCATATCCCAATCTTGGATAGCACGTCACAATGGCACCTATTAGTTTACCACAACACGAATATGACGTCCCCTACGGAGAGTCTGGCTTTGGTGCATTCCACAAAGGAAGTTACCAGATATAGGCTCGGGTACCAGCTCCTGTAGTTGGGTTTTTAACTCCTGAAGTTCAATAGGAGCAATTTGATATGGATTTTTTTGAAAATGGGTTTTGTACCGGGTTCAAAGTCGATACAAAATTCAATATCACACTCTGGGGGTAGGCCAACAAGTTCTTCAGGAAATACGTCAGGAAATTCACTAACAACAAAAATATCATTCAAATCTGACGTATTTTTTTTTGTTTGTTTAAATCCATGAAATGGGCTAAGAAAGCTTGACATCCGTTTTTCAATAAATGAATGGGTTTATGGCTTGATATGAAAGTGACTGATTTTAGTGGTTTAGTTGCTTGAATTCGTATAACAGGTTGGTTAGGAATATAAAAACTAACAACCTTACGAAAATAATCAATTTTGGCATGATGAGTGGTTAACCAATCAATTACTAAAATCACATCAAAAGCAAGTATCTTTAAAGAGATAAGATCAACAAGTAATGTGATAGTTCCAACTTGGATCAAACAAGATTTATAAACAGTGGATATGATAAAAGTTTCTCCTAACGGAGTCTCCACAGATAAGTCAAAGTCCAATTTCTCTGGAGTCAAGTTTAAACGTTGAGCACAAGCAGGAGAGATAAAAGAATGGGTAGAACCGGCATCTAATAAGGTATAGATTTCGCAAGAATTTATAATTAACTAACCCGTTATACCTTCGTTCGGGTTCCTCACGTTTTGGGCAGTCACGACAAACGCTCTTCCAGAAACCGCCAACTTTATTTTGTCCGTATCCGCCTTTGGTGCCACCGTCCCAACTGGACTTGATTTTGCTATAGGACAAAATCGAGCTATGTGACCGTCTTTCCCACAACTGAAACATACCTTGGAAGGCTGTGAACAGTTTGGACTTATATGTCCCTCCTCTCCGCATCTGTAGCATCTAATCAAGGTTCGTTCACCTCCCTAGAATTTGTTCTTTG
The DNA here is from genome assembly GCA_020205605.1 of Panax ginseng. Lineage (NCBI taxonomy): Eukaryota > Viridiplantae > Streptophyta > Magnoliopsida > Apiales > Araliaceae > Panax > Panax ginseng. Next base: position 127,889,987 of record CM035137.1, read on the forward strand.
GTGTTGGTCTTTGCTTTGAGACGTCTTCCCGTCATCGTTAAATCTTCTCTTCTTGAAATTTCCACTTGAATCATTTCTTCTATTATCTTGGCCATGATTACCACCAGAGTGGTTACCGCTTTTGTCCATATTTTTCCCTCCTCGCTAGTTATCATCGCTCTGATGACTGCTGTCACCGATATGACCCTGGTTGTGGTCCTTCGGTTGAACATACTCACTATTTTGCTCTAATAATTGAGCACTGTTGACAACATCTGAATACATAAAAAAATTGTGAGAGATAAGGTATTGACGAATCTCGGGTTTTAGACCTCTCAGAAATATCCGCGTCATACGTTCCTCATTCTCTACCAAATGAGGTGCAAACCTGGATAACTCCGCGAACTTCGCCTCGTACTGAGACACCATCATGTTGTTCTGTTCCAGTCTAATAAACTCTACCTCCTTCATATGATGAATACTTTCAGGAAAGTACTTGTCATTGAACAGTTTTTGAAATCTTTCCCAAGACATGTTGAGTGCGGCTGGCTAGGTACGCTTCACAGATTCCCACCAGTAATCTGTCTCTCCACGGAACATAAAGATGGTGAATGGAACCTTTTGTTCCTCCGTGCATCCCAAGACATCGAATATCTTGGTAATTTGCTTGACCCACATTTCCGCCTTAATTGGATCGGGCTTTCCTCAGAAATTTGGTGGTCCCAACTCCTTGAACTGCTTGGCCGTGACAAACCGTGCGTTGCCATCATTTCCACCCGTATTTTGTACACGAGTCTCCCTTGTCTAATTTTTCATGAACTGCAAAAAGCTCCTAAACATTCCATCATTCATCATTTGCTCGGTAGCGTTGTTTACAAGAGGAATATTGCCTTCCTGTTGCACGTTCTCTGGTTTGTGACTAAAGGTTGTTCCACGATCTCATACACTCCATTGTTAACGTTCTCGTGACCATTCATAAATCTTGCCATAAAAACAAGGGTTAATTAAACAAATTAACATATCACATAATATCCTATATTATAGACCGATCAACAAATAAGATTAGATAGGACACACTAGCTGAAGGATTTACTCATCTCTCCCGTCCTAGTTCTATTCCCGATCTCACTTGGAGACCATATCCCTAAGCTTTGATACAAACTATGACGCCCCCAAAATAGGTATACAACACCCATTCTGAGTCGCGAAATACATGGTACAGAAAGCAAACTACAACTTCAATAATACAATTGTCGTACAAAATACGATAACACATACTGTGAGTTTAAATACAAATATTGTCTTCTAGACAATATCCACACTCAAATAAGTCCTCATTACAATTATTCATACACTATTTTTACGAAATAGTGAGGACCTGCTAAAATATCTTTCTAGAACCATCACTCCATTACCCAGGCTTCGATCCTTGCCATTTCTCACCTCCACGAGAAGAAAAATGGAACAAAAAGGAAAAGGGTGAGCTCAACTAGCCCGATAAAGAATATTATGACTAAGATAATATACAACAAATTATCATTAGTCTTCAACAGAAAAAATCGATAGAATATAATAGACAACAAGTTTTAGATCAACAAATGCAATGAAACAACAATCCATTAGAAGAGTCACGTAGAGAATGAATTCTACTATCTTCTAAGATTTAAAAGTCCATCATCAATATTTTATCACTGTAACATCAATCAATATACATCTTTAATCAAATATTCATCTTTGCACTACTGAAGCCAAAGATATTCAATTATATCACCAATTCGGTCATGTTCATCTCAACACCTGTTCATCTTTGCACTACGGGCCAAAGATATTCATTAGTTAATCATTCATCTTTACACTACAGGCCAAAGATATTCAATAATATCATCATTTAAGACTGAGGATGATAATAAATATTTTAAAGAAAACGAATCCAGTGAGACAGAAGGGCAAATATTAGGGATTCGTATAACAGTTTATCCAAGATCAATAATACTTCATAATAACCAATTGTGAAGCAAAATTCAAAAATAAAGATCAAAACATGGATACAATCAAAGATAGTAACCATAATAGACATCTTGGACAAAAAGGAAAAATTATATTGTTCGATGAATAGTGTCGTATTCGTGAATAATCTCAGATATCGTGAATAATGCCGTATCGTGAATAAGAACCCCAAACACAAAAGTTCCAAATTTGATTAAAAAGTTCAAACCAATATTTGGCATAATGATATTGAAGAAAATAATATCATTTAAGAAGAAAATAACATCCCTTACCTCAAAGAAACAATGCTTGGAATGAAAGGTCGGAAGTGATCTTTGAATGAAATTTATCTTTGAGCAATGACTCTCAAAGTATCTAAATACTCACAAAATACGCTCGATAATATAGAGAGAGAAGAGAAAGCTTATGTTTACGGTGTGATTTTCAATTCTAACTTAGCCCTCTATTTATAGAAAAATGTTAGCACAGCAAGCAGACTTGACCTTCTTACACGATGGCTTTACTCGCTACTATTGCCACCCACCATATTTGAAATAAAATTCAGCACATTTCTTCACCAACCACAAGTTGGGCCTACTCAATTCTAGAATTTTCCACCAAAATCATTTATAAACCTAATTTCCGAATCAGTCACCTCTTAAAATTCATAACAAATCATTCGTTCATTTTTAACGGTTCAAAATTTGTGGACATATACTCAACTTATATATGTATAACATATCCAAAAATCACAACGATCCAACTGTCGAATTAAAAATTATTACTCACGCAATATATCGTAAAAATACTGATTTGATTTTTAATACCTCCATTCCGAAAAAAATACTGATAAAACACCTCAACATTAATTCCTTCAATTATAACCACATAAAATAAATAAAGCCATCATTTATATCCGCATCAAATAAATATTTCCTTATCATATAAATCAATAATTAATTATTCACAAATAATATTACAGAATCACAATTATAACAACCAGGTCGTTCCCAGGAAAGAGGGGGCTTTCTAATAAGGATTTCTTCTTACTGGCGCGCAATTAGGTGACTAAACCTCTCCTTGACAGAACTTTCTAGACATTGCCAATAATGCTATCTAATAATATTATTCAAATAATATAAATTATTGATCTGATAATGGGAAATCTTGGCGAAGACAATTATTAAAACAACAATAATATAAAATATCAACGCAACAATTATTGAATCAATAAAATAAAATATTGAGCGAAATTCTTTGTAACAATTATTGAGTAGTGCCTTCTTCAAGTAAGAATCAATAATTCAACAATCTTGTGCAATCTTGTGTCTTCTTTAATGCAACCACGCGTATTACTATATTTTAACCACCAGGTATTCCAACAGTGTTAATGGTAACAACTACGCTGTTATTTATAAAAACTCATACTTTGTCGTTTTCCTTCATCCAACCGTTTTCTATTATGGGGCCCATAAATGGCTGCGATGTCGTACGAATATTTCCCGAAAACAAGAATATTCCACGACCAAACGAATATTCCCCGACAGAAATGAATATTCTATAACCACTTGCTTATTTTGCAAAATTTGCACATTTCATCCATAACCAAAGCATTATATCAAATTAACACCTTATTAATTTAGAATAATGAATAGAAAAATTAAATTTTATTTATAATAAGTTGGGGTCTTACATTAAGTTCATATTGCAGATGAATAGGCAAATGCTCCATACTGTCAAAGAACCCCGGTGGTAAGATCATTTTGAGCTTGCACATTGTCAAAACTATGTTTTTCTCCATCTACTCCACATCACTATACCTTATAACAGTTGAGCAAATATCCCGAAAGAAATTTGAAAGTGCAGTAAAAGTATCATTAATATTTCCGGGTAACACCTCACGAAATGCAATTGGCATCAACTTCTACATGAATATATGACAATCGTGACTTTTGAACCCAGTAATTTTCAACTACTCAACCTTAGTACAATGAGATATGTTTGAAGCATATCCATCTGGGAGCTTCAATGCGCTAAGCCACTTATAAATGTTTTCAACATGTTGCTTGGTAAGACAAAATGGAGCTTTTTGTTTTGTGTTGTTAAGTTGGAGCAACAATTCCCTCCTCATATTCATTTCCTCTAAGTCTTTACGTGCTTTATCATTGTCTTTTATTTTACCACTCGTATCTAGTACGGTGTAAAATAAGTAAAACAAGTTCTCGAATACATTCTTTTCTGTATGCATAACATTTATACAATGACGAACTGCTAGTGTGACCCAGTATGACAACTCAAACCAAATCGGCGAGTGTGTCCAGTTATGACTTTTCATATATCCTATAGCTCTCAACTTACCATGTTCCTTCCCAGGCGGTGGAAATGTTAGATCATTTAGCCAGCCTAATATGTCGATGCCCGACAAGAAACCAACAACCCCCTTCTTCTCTGTCTTTTTGTTAAACTGTGTAGACATCTTTCTATAATTGTGCTCAGTAGGCAAGAATCTACGAGTAGTTCCAAAGAAACTAGTTTTTCGGCAATGGTAGTTGAGTGCCTTGCACATCCCCCATACAAACTGGACATGACAACTTACCATGAGTCGACCAACCACTAATCATCCCTAGTGCCAGAAAGTCAGTGATAGTCCACAACAAAATTTGCTTTCATCACAAAATTACTTGGCAGATTTATCAAAAGTCTGAACACCTGTTTCCCATAACATCTTAAGTTCATCGACTAACGGCCTAAGGTACATGTTAATGTCTTTTGTAGGACTCTTATCCCCTGGCATAAGTAAGGTCAAGAAAAGATATGGATCCCTCATGCACATTGACGGTGGAAGATTATAAGCTACCATAATCACTGGCCAAACATAGTAAGGCTAAATAAAATTATTAAATGGGCAGAAGCCATCAGTAGCCATGCCAAGCCTGACATTCCTAACAACTTCGGTAAATTATGGAAAATTGGCATCAAAATTCTTCCATTCATCTCCATCTGCTGGGTGAGTCAACTAACCAGGCACGACATCCCTTGTTTTATGCCAACTCATATATTGGGCAGTGTGCGCAGGCATGAATAGCCACTGCAACCTCAGCGCAAGAGGAAAGTATCGTAAAATCTTCTTTGGAACATGTTTCTCCTTCCCCCCACGTTTTGTGATCTTGTACCTTGGCGAGTTACAGATATCACACTGCACCTTATCTTTGGCCTCCCCATAGTATAACATGAAATCACGCTCACAAGCATCGATCTTCTCATACAGAGATTCAACCCTTAACCATCTTCTTCACCTCATAGTAATTCATGGGCGATATTATTCCTAGGTAAGAACTCACTGAGAATATCAAGCAAATCATTGAATCCTCTCTCACTACAGTCATGCTCATTCTTTAAATGTAAAAGCTTCGTAACTGCAGAAAGCCTGGTGTACTTGTCATTTCCAGGATACAATGGAACACCCGATTCAGATAACAACTTGTAGAAAGAAGTTGCTGAATCATTTGGCTTTTGCTGAGTACTTCTTAACACATACTCGTTTTCAGCCCAGTCAATATTGGTAGGGACATACGCATTAAACAACATCTGCACGACATCATAGTTATCTGATTGCGAATCCCTATGAACCGATTGGTCTACAGAACTATATGTTTGTTCTCTAAACTCAGTTGATTCCCGGTGATGAATCCATACCGAATACCCATCCACAAACCCACGGGAATATAAGTCAAATTTAACTCCATCGGCAGTCTTCCATAACATGTTCTTACACTTGAAACACGGGCATTTCATCTTTCCGTTCGGATCATCAACATGTTCTATTATTTTGTTCATAAAATTGGACACTCCTTCACGGTACGCATCAACTAATTCCCTCCCATCAATCTTAATCCTACGGTACATCCAACTCCGGTCGGCTGACTTCTTTAATTGAAGAAAATACCCAATTAGATCAAGAATAATCATGAATGAAATATATGCATGTATTTAGTTTACCTAGTATATATCTCCACTCTACAAGAGTTAGGCTTCTATCCCATTATTGGATGCGTCTCCTCACTAGTGTCAATATGCAGCACGTTTCTTATATTTTAAGAAAATTTCAGCATCACCTCCCTATGGTCTCCAAGTACACGAAGTAGACCAAAACAATTTAGTCTAAGTATGCACTCAAAGAACATGTAGAGACACCAGCTGAAAAATCCTCAAAATATTATAAACACGCACCTTGTGAATTGGTACCGACCTAAGTGAGAGACATAACATCTAGTAACAGTCCCAAACTGGGGATTATTCGACATTCACTCCTACTGAGTGAATGTCAAACGGGTTTCTAAGTTCCAAAGTATAGTACATATATTATTGAGTGTATTGAAGATTAAAGGGAGAGTATTATTGAGTTTATTGAAAATTGTGGCAAACTAAGCAAATGCTACTTAGTTTATTTTGCCAATGATAAACTAAGTAAGTGGTACTTAGTTTATAAGAATTGTTATTTGGAATCTATAGAGACTATTGTTCGACATTCACTTCTACTTGTCAAATGGGTTTCTAAGTTTCATAGCAGTTACAGCTGTAATGACTACTAGGAGAAGAGTCAAGGACTTCCTTGTATGCAGGGTTCGACATAGCAATTGTAGCTAATAGTACTCCAATCGGTTCCTCGACAGCAATTAAAAAAAAGGGTCGTAGTTCCTGTTTGTATTTTATACTCAAATAATAAAGTTAATTGAATTACTGCGGACATTCCTCATTGTTCCATCATAACAAATGACAACATCCCGAAGGAGTTCCATCAAGATATTGAATAAAGCTCCAAGTTAAGCAACCCTCTAAATGAAAGAACGATCACTTCTCTACTAGGAATGAATCATCTCCCCATATGGGTCCAATCCATGACATAGACAGCTTCTCACCACTCTGAATACCTCAGATGGGTAGTTCTCATAGAAAAAGAGGTGAGACGTTCTGTGAGAACTACCCATCTGAGGAATTTGTAGTGGTGAGAAGCTGTCTATGTCATGGATTGGACCCATATGGGAAGATGATTCATTCCAAGTAGAGAAGTGATCGTTCGCTCATCTAGAGGGTTGCTTAACCTAAAACTTTGTTCAACAACTTAATGACACTCCTTCAGGATGTTGTCATCTGTTATGATGGAATAGTGAAGAATGTTCGCAATAATTCAAAAAAACTTTATTATTCGAGTATAGGACACAAACAGGAACTACGACCTTTTTTTTAATTGCTTTCGAGGAACCGGTTTGAGTATTATTAGCTGCAACTGCTATGTCGAACCCTACAACATGTATTATACTTAGTTAATGTGACGCCCCCAAAATAGGTATACATCACCCATTCTGAGTTGTCAATACATGGTACAGAAACAACTACAACTTTATTATTACAATAGTAAAACTGTGAGTTTGAATACAAATATTATCTTCTAGAGAATATCTATACTCAAATAAATCCTCATCACATTTATTGATACATTATTTTACAAAAATGGTGAGGACTACTAAACAACTCTCTCTAGAACCTTCATTCCATACCCCAGGCTAAATACTCGCTATATTCTCGCCTCTCGAGAAGAAAAATGGAATAAAAAGGAAAAGGGTGAGCTCAACTAGCCCGAAGAAGAATATTATGACTAAGATAATATACAACAAATTATCGTTAGTCTTCAACGAGGAAAAATCTAATAGAATACAATAGACAACAAGTTTTAAATCAATATTACATGACTGGAAATAATAATTCATTAGAAGAGTTAAGTAGAGAATGCAAACTACTATCTTCTATGTATGAATTTAAAAGTTCATCGTCTATCTTTTATCCTGTAACATCAATCAATATATATCTGGAATCAAATATTCATCTTTTGCACTCTGAATGAAAGATATTCATCGATTAGTCATGTTCATCTAAACACTGTTCATCTTTGCACTACGGGCCAAAGATATTCATCGAAATCATTCATCTTTGTACTACGGGCCAAAGATATTCAATAATATCATCATTTAAGGCCGAGGATGATGAAAAATATTTTTAAAGAAACGAATCCGGTGAAACAAAATGACAAGGATTAAGGATTAAGGATTAGTACTTTTTATTTTATCCACGTCCAAAATACCTCAAAAATAATCATAGTGGTGTAAAATTCAAGAATGATCAAAATATGGATACAATCAAAGCTAGTATCCGAATAGATATTTTGGACGAAAAGGAAAATTTTCATTTTTCATGAATAGTCTTAGTATTAAGTGAATAATCTTTCAGTAATGAATAATGTAGCGTATCGTGAATAGTAACCCCCGACACTAAAAGTTCTAAATTTGATAAAACTTCAGATCAATATTTCAAATAATGATATTGAAGAAATAATATCATTACGAAAAAAAATAATATCCCTTACCTCGAAAGATCAGTACTTCTAGCTGAAACACCGGATATAGGCTATGACTTGAACTTGCACCGTATAGCAATACTCAAAGTATACTCAAAATACACAAGAATACGCTCGATAATATAGAGAGAGAAAACTTCAATTTCTGGTGTGATTTTCAATTCTAACCTAAGCACCCTATTTATAGAAAAATGCTTAGAACACCAAAGTAGAAAATTTAATAAATTAATAATATATATATATTTTTCCAATGCACACTTAATTTGCCCAACATCAGCCACCAACCAGCCCACTACACAAGACTAACAACAAAAAAAATGTTTTGCTAATTTAAATTATTTTAAACTTCCAAAAATCAACTATTTTAGAGCTTCGGAACTTCAATAATTCACAATAAATAGTCCTTTTGTCAGAAAATTTGAATCTCGCGAGTTTTTATAGGAAATTCAATTCTCTACAACTTTGCAGAAGAAAGTTTTTCCATATTCCAAATAGAAATTGACCGAAATCCATAAACGGACGATTTTACACGCTATAATCAAATTTCAGTCAAGAAATGGGGTCCACTGACATGTTTAACATGTTTTAAACATTTATTGCAACAAAAATACTCTTTCTCCTCATATATCACACATTCATTGTAAAAATATCACCATTATTATATTATTAAAAATATAATAATATATTTAAATGAATTATTTTATCAGAAAAAGATAAAATTTTAATTTTCAACAATTGTCACATTAAAAAATTTTCTCCATCTATATCCACATAAAATCAATAATTTCCTCATCATATAAATCAATAATTAATTATTCACGAATAATATTACGAGAATCACAATCACGACAACCAGGCGGTTCCGGGAAAGAGGGCTTTCAATAAGAATTTCTCCTTCTTGTCGCATGATTAGGTGACCAAACCTCTCCTTAGATGTAACTTTCTAGACATTGCCAATAATGTTATCCAATAATATTATTCGGATAATATGAATTATTGCTTCGATAATGAAAAATCTTGTAGTGATAATTATTGAAACAACGATAATATAAAATATCAACACAACAATTATTGAATCAATAAAATACTAAACGATAATTCTTTGTAACAATTATTGAGTAGTGCCTTCTTACGTAAGAATCAATAAATGGTGCAATACTGGTGTATCTTGTGTTTTAACCACCGAGTATTTTAACAAGATTAATAGCAGAACAACTACTGCTATTATTTTAAACAACTTATTCTTGTCGTTTCTTTCCTCCAATCGCTTTTTAGTTATGGGGCCACACATGGGTCGCATACTGGTCGTAAATCGAATATTCCACGACCAAACGAATATTCCCCAAATAATAATGAATATTTTATAACTACTTGCTTATTTTGAAATATTTGTGTATTTTACCCATAACTATCCACATTAATCAAATCAACCTTTACTATTTCAAAATAATAATTAGAGGAAATTAAATTTCATTTATAATAAGTTGGGGTCTTACTGACCTCCCTCCTTATGAAATTTCGTCCCTCGAAATTGACGTCGTCGTATACTGTGTGTTTGAAAAGGTGAGGATACTTTGCTTTCATTTCCATTTCCAATTCCCAGGTCATCTCCTCTATAGCATGATTCCTCCACAAAACTTTAACTTGTGGTATGACCTTTGTGCGTAGGACATGCTCCTTCCTATCCAAGATCTTGATAGGTACCTCTTCGTACGTTAAGTATTCGGCTATCTCGTCCGGTTCTAACTCTATAACGTGGTTCGGGTCTTTCACATATTTACGAAGTACAGATATGTGAAACACATTATGAACACGAGACATACTCGGAGGTAACGCGAGTCTATAGGCTACATTTCCTACTCGGTCAAGAATTTGAAATGGACCAATAAATCGTGGATTGAGCTTTCCTCTCTTCCCAAATCTTGTAACTCCCTTCCATGGAGCAACTCGCAACAAGACATGATCCCCTATACTAAATTCCACGTCCTTTCGATGAAGATCCGCATAACTCTTTTGTCGATCTTGTCTGCTTTGTATCGTTGTCGAATCATTCGGATCTTTTCGGTGAGTCATATGTACTAACTTTCGGGTCCCAACAATGTTGTTTCACCCACCTTGTCCCAACATCTTTGGAGAGCGACATTTTGTCCATATAATGCTTGAATGGAGCCACACCTATACTTGCACGATAATCTGTTGTTGTAGGAGAATTCCACCAATGGTAAATACTTATCCCAATCGCCTTGAAGTCTAGGACACAGAGTCTTAATAAATCTTCAAGAGTTTGAATAGTCCTCTCGATTGTCCGTCCGCTTTGAGGATGGTATGCTTCGAATCAATCATAAATCGCATGCCCATAGCTTTTTTGCAAGCTAACCCAAAATCTTGAAGTGAATCTTGGGTCACGATCCAAACTATAGATCTTGGCATGCCATGTAACCTCACAATCTCATTTACATATATATACTAGCAAGACGTTCAAGGAATAAGTCTCCGTGATCGGCAAGAAATGAGCGCGAGACTTGGTTAATCTATCAACAATAACCCAAATAGCATTGATGCCTTGAGAAACCGTAGGAAGACCCATAACGAAATCCATGGTAATGTGTTCCCACTTCCATTTTGGAATCTCAAGTGGTTGCAACGGACCCTTAGGTACTAGATGCTCCGCCTTTACACGTTGACAAGTTAAACACATCGAGATAAACTTTGCAATCTCTCTCTTCATATTGTTCCACCAAAATGTATGTCAAAGATCACGATACATTTTGGTACTTCCAGGATGGATTGAAAATGGTGTATTGTGTGCCTCCATCATGATCTTGTACTTCAATTCAGAGTCGTTAGGAACACAAAGTCTGGAGTGGACTCGAAGTATTCCTTCATCATCGATTCTCGCTTCCGGAATAGCACCTTCTTGTACTTTCTCAATTAAAGTTGGTTCTATACGTAAACTTGACATCATTGCATGAGTCCCCGGAGTCTTGAATTCTATTCTCATCTTTTGTAAATCACACAAAATGGGCCTTTGTGTTAACAACATCGCACTCGTTCCCGCGTATGATCTTCTACTCAATGCGTCGGCTACCACGTTAAACTTTTCGAGGATGGTATTGAATAGTGTGGTCGTAATCTTTCAATAGCTCGAGCCAACGTCATTGCAGCGTTTGATTTCTTTTTGAGTGAAGAAATATTTAAGGCTTTTATGGTGCGAATATATCTCCACTTTCTCCCATATATAGATAGTGCCTCCATATCTTTAAGCGCAAAAACGATCACTTTGCCAACTCTAGATCATGAGTAGGATAATTCCTCTCATATTCTTTAAGTTGTCGCGAGGCATAGGCTATGACTTTCCCACGTTGCATGAGAACACATCCTAACCCTTTGCCTGAAGCATCGCTGTAGATAACAAATCCATCCGAACCAGATGGTATTGTTAGCACAGGTGCCGAAATAAGTCTCCTCTTAAGCTCTTGGAAACTCTTCTCGCATTCCTCGCTCCAAATGAATTTTGTATCCTTCCGAGTCAACTGAGTTAACGGAGTAGCGATTCGAGAAAACCCTTCCACGAATCTCCGATAATAACCAAATAAGCCCGAAAGCTCGTGCTTGATCCACCGCCTTCTTTGTTCCCAACTTTGTATTGCTTTAATCTTCGCCGGGTCAACAGATACTCCATGTTTTGACACCACGTGACCAAGAAATGCTACTTCCTCAAGCCAGAACTCACATTTCTTTAACTTGGCATATAACTTGTTTTCACAAAGCCTTTGTAGTACCAGCTTCAAATGGTGCTCATGATCTTCACGACTTTTGGAATATATGAGAATGTCATCAATAAAGACAACAACAAACTGATCCAAATATTCCTTGAATACTTGGTTCATCATATCCATGAAAGCCGTAGGAGCATTAGTCAATCCAAAAGACATGACTAGGAATTCATAATGCCCGTCTTAGGTTCTAAAGGCGGGTCTTTGGAATATCCTCGGTTAAATCTTGAAATACAATCAGATATAACAAATATACCAAGATTTCACAAATACTAACCAACAAGTGTATATAATTCAACAATACAACTCAATACATGACTAACATCAGCCTCAATCAAATTATGAAATGCAAATTGCACAAATTAAACCCTAAAATCAGTAACATACAACCGCCATTGCAAAAGTATAACGTAAAACTCAGATTAACATAAGTTACTAATTATATCAAACCTAAATATCCAAGCTTCTAATTAAATTCATAATACATAAGTACTCATCATCAATTAAATTCATAATACATAAATACTCCTCATTAATATTTTGTGAAACAAAATTAGGGAAACAAAATTCTTAAGCTGCTAGTACATAAAAACTATTATCCGACTGTAATGTCAAGTTTTTGAAACTAAATTGGGGAAACAAATTAGGGCAACCCAATGTAGGAAAAAAAACAAATTAAGGCTAACCTTTAAGCTATAGGAGGCAAGAGGCAGGAGGCGAAACGGTGCCAGAGGAGAGGCGGCCGGAGGCTGTTGGAGGAGGAGGAGGCCGAAGGAGGCGGATGAGAGGCGGCCGGAGGAGGAGGAAGGAGAGGTAGGAGGTCTGTGAGGTGCGAGAGAGAGAGGCGTTGTCGGAGAGAGAGAGAGAGAGAGAGAGCGAGTGTAGTATGCGGCTGGTGGAGGGGAGGAACTTATTAGTTTTTAATTAAAGTTAGTATTTCTGAAGGAATTCCATTGAGGTTATTAATACATCCGTCGAATTTAGTATTTTCACTGACACCAATTTTACGCGCCCTTTGGTATTCATATTCTCGACGGACGTCCGTCGATCATAACTTATTGTCGAGGGAATTATTTTCGAGGGATTATTCCGTTGGATTTAGTACAACATCGACCGAAATCATTCCGTCGGAATTACTTTCGTCGACTTTAAGTCCTTTTCTTGTAGTGAATATAAGAAGAAACTTGGGGGAGTGAAACAAGTCGGGTCAAATCCCGAATTCAAAACAAAACTTGGGTCAAATCTCGAGTCTGAATCGAATCAAATATATCTAAACAAGGCTTTAAACTAATAGTTTAATAGTATCTTCTTGAGTCACGTTAATCCACCACAAGCTCACTTAAAAGGTCATGACTTAATATATTATTGTTAGTAACTTAATTTCTTCTATACATACAAATTTTTTCTCATATCTTTCGATGTGGGACTGAGGTATTACAAACTCCCCCGCTTAAATTATGGACGTACTCGTTAGAACCGATCCCACACACGGTCCGTAGATCTTTGTCGCTCTAGCCATTGTAGGATAATACTGGTTGGATTCGTGTCCCCACATCCGGACCTCTCTCTATTGTGAGATAATAATTTAATACTCCAACTTTTAATGAATAAAAGCATAATCTTTTTTCTAAATAATAAAGTATTAATTTGATGAAAGGTTAAAGTTATGGGCACTATCTACAACTAAATAGTAGATCGGGGAATATACGTTATGTCAGAAAATATTCATTTTGTCGGGGAATATTCGTACAATCAATCATTTGTGGCCCTCGCAACAAAATAACTATCAAATATATAAATCGACAAAAATAAACTTTTTAAAATTGACAACAAAACTTTAACCGTTAAATGTTGAAGTACCCAGTAATAAAAGAATAGTAACACGCGTTATTCTATAGTAACACATGTTATTGCACAGTATTTCATATTAATAATAATTGCTACAATAATAACTGCATAATATTTTATATTATTGATTCAATAATTTCAACAATAGTAGACACACGGTATTCCATCGTTCATCATTTGGTCAGTGTTATTGTTTGCATGAGGATTATCGCCTCGACGATGCATTCTCCCCGATTATTGATCATGAAGACTCAACGGTCTCCACATGCTCCATTTATGTTCTCAACTTTCTGGATGCCATTTTCAAATCTCGCCACAAAACAAGGGTTAATTAACATATCACATATTATCCCTATACTCACGAGCCCAATTAAATACCAAATAAACTTAGGTAGGTCATACTAGCGAAGGAATTCCCCGCCTCTCCTCCTAGTTCTTGTCTCACATCTCAGCTAGGGATCATATCCCTAAGCTTTGATACCAACTGTGACGCCCCCAAAATAGGTATACATCACCTATTCTAAGTCGCCAAATACATGGTACAGAATATAAATACAAACTTAATTATACAACCGTCGTGTAATATACTACAATACATATGCTGTGAGTTTTAATACAAATATTTTCCTCTAGACAATATCCACACTCAATTGAGTCCTCATTACATTTATTGTCACACTATTTAACAGAATAGTGAGGACTACTAATGCTATTATCTGGACCGTCACTCCGTTTCCCGACTAGTCCTTATACGTTCTCATTTCCTGAAGAGAATAATGAAAGTAAAAGGGTGAACTCAACTAGCCCAGTAAGAAATATTATGACTAAGATAATGCAGAATAAATTATCATTAGTCTTCAACAATATTAAACTGATAAAATACAATAGACATCAAGTTTAACTGTAGCAGAATAAGCAATCCATTAAAAGAGTCAAGTAGAGAATAAAATCTACTATCTTTTATGAGTTAAAAGGTTTTTCATCACTTTTATCGCTAGGACTCAGCTTAATAAATAATACACATCATCCCTGCACTACGGCTAAGGATATTCATTAGTATCACAACCACAAATTATCCATGCACTTTCTGACCAAAGATATTCGTGTATTCACCAATGGTCATGATCATGCCAACAACTCATCCCATCAATGCGATGCGGGCCAATGAGGACTTTTATGACATCATTTGTAACATTACGGTCATGATTACACCGAATAATCCCTGGTCATAATCATACCATGTCCATCTATGCACTACAGGCCATAGATAATTTTCAAAAAAATATAAACATGCATGCGGTACTTGACATGATGTGTTATTTCAATGTAATAATAAATAATGGAACTAGGTCCCACAAAATGCATGCAGACGGGGATATTCCAATGTAATAATAAAGATTTTAACCAGTCCGAAAAAGCTGCATGAGGATATTCCAATGAATAATAAAGAATGGAATAATGAAGAATTTCACCAAGTATAGGGTAGATCACGTATCTGAGTTATTCCAACAGAATAATAAAAAAAATGGAATAACAGAAATTCTCTTCATAAATACGAAAGAAATAATACCCCTTACCTCAAAAGAAGACTGGATACTGGAATAGTGAGGTAGCAGACTTCACTTCTTCTTTCTCTCTATAATTTCTCTCTATAATAATGGCTCTAAAGCTTTAGTGAATTGGTGAGAAATGAAGGAAGAATGAGTTTCTATTTATAGAAAAATATATTTTTGATAATTGCACGTTTTGGGGCTCAAAAAATTACAGTACAATACCTCCAACTTTTCTTTCATTTTTAATTTAGTCCTGCAAGTATTATCAAACTTGCACCACCTCCCCTAATAGTAAATAATGTGAATCAATAGTTCAATCATGTGAATCAATAGTTATAATCATGTCAAAATATGAATTACGGTATAGTACCTCCATCTATACCTCCATCTTTAATTTAATCATGCAAGTATTATCAATTTTGCACCAACTCCCCTAATAGTATAAGAATGTGATTCAATAGTACACACATGTGAACAAATAGTTATATAAGCATGTGAATTAGTAGCAATTAATTGCTCATTTATCCGATAAATTACTCGATTTATCAATATAACCCCCAGACATCAATTATCATCGAAATAGATGTCGATTTCAACTAACACCAATAATCCCAACACAATGGAACTATCAAATGCATCTTTAATCAACACGAACTTATTCATCATTAATATCATAACTCACAATATTTAACAACCAGGTCGTTCCCAGGAAAGAGGGGGCTTTCCAATAAGGATTTCTCCCTATCATGCCGCAATTAGGTGACCAAACCTCCCTCTACGAACTTCTGACATTGTAAATATTGTAATTTAATAATATGAATAACTTTGTCGTCTCAATTATTGATTTAATAATATATAAAATATTATGCAGATGATACTGTGACAATAATCGAATCAATAATATGAGAGATATGATGTAGCAATTACTGTAGCAATAATTGAGTATAACTGAGTGACTTATCACGTAAGCATCAATAACCAATAGCGTGTGCTACTATGCAACCACGCGTATTACTGTACTTTTAACACCGGGTGTTTCAACAGTTAACGATAAAACTTCCGCCGTTATTTTCATAAAATATTTTTGTCGTTTTCTCAATCCGACAATAATTCTGTTATGGGGTCCAGCAATGATTGTGTCGTCGTACGAATATTCCCTGTTAAAACGAATATTCCCCAACCAATCGAATATTATATTACAACTTGCGTACTTTGCAAAATTTATAAATATTACCCACAACTATAACATTATATCAAATCCCCACCATAATATTAAAAAAAAATATCGAGAAATTTAAATCTTTATTCATAAACTTTGGGGTCTCACAACCTCCCCTCCTTATAAAATTTCACCCTCGAAATTTATATACGTACCTGGTATGCCGAAGAGGTGTGGATACCTTGACTTCATTTCATATTCTAACTCTTGAGGTATAACCTTGAATACCTTTATCGTCGAAAACATTACACGTTGCATACGTGCATGCCTGATGTCCTCCGATTGCCTCTGTATGCACATCAGTCCCTAAAATAGCTATTTTAGGACTTGATAACGACCTCAAATCTCAACACATAAAGAATGAAAGTTGTAGGTCTACTAGTTATCTTTTCGAATCATCCTGAATCACCTCAATCGGAGTTCATATGAAAAGGTTATACCCAATTTACTAAAGGACGTCCGGACAGATTTTGGCTTAACACTTGACCAGCGCCTAGGCGCCCAGATTTGGCCTTGGGCAAGCGCCTAGGTGCCCAAGAGCAGAATCTAAGCGCCGAGCCAAGCCCCTAAGTGCTCGAACCTTGACACTTAGCTCTAATTTTCCAGATTTTGTAACTTTTGATGCACATACTTCAAATCTTCATAACTTCTTCATCTGTTATCGAAATTAGTCCATTTTTGAGGCTATGGAAAGCTTGTAACATGCTCTATAAAACCCCCATGTTTTCATAATTTTTTAGATTCATTAATTATTCCAAAATTTGGCTCCAAAGTCCCCCAAGACTAAGTTTTTACTAACAACGATACGTGAAAAACGTTATGAACACGCGACATACTTGGCGGTAAAATGAGTCTATAGGCCACAGATCCTACTCGATCGAGGATTTCAAATGGGCCAATTAAATCAAGGGTTGAGATTTCCTCTTTTCATCGATTCTTACTTCTAGAATAACGCCATTTCGAACCTTCTTCTTCACATTCATCAGATTCGGGTGTGTAGCATAAGCGGCTTTAACTTTATCGATTAAAGTCGATTCTACTCGTATATTCGTTATCTTCACGTGGGTCCCTAGAGTCTTTAACTCTATCTTCATCATTTGTAAGTTATACGAAATGGGTTTTTATGTTAACAACATCGCACTTGTAAACACATACGATCTTCTACTCAACGCGTCAGCTACCACGTTCGTTTTTCCCACGATGATATTGAATGGTATGATCGTAATCTTCAACAGCTCGAGCCAATGTCTTTGGCGCATTATACGTTCGTTTTGGTTGAAGAAATATTTAAGGGTTTTAGAAATGGGTTTTTTACTGGGGTCAATACAAAATTCGATTTCACGCTCTAGGGGTAGGCTAGGAAGTCTTTAAGAATACGTCAGAAAATTTATTAACAATAAAAATATCATTCAAACTGTGACTCTCATCCAAGACTTGGATAGCACGCCACATTGATACCTATCAACTTGTCATCGTCATTCACGACGTCGCTACTGAAGAAAAAGTCGGCTTTGCATTCATTCCTGAAAAAGTCACCAAATGAAAAGGCTCGAGGCTCTTTACTTATGACTTGATATAACAATGATTGACTTTAGTGGTTTGGTTGCTTGAATTCGCATAACAGGTTGGTTAGGAATATGAAAGCTAACAACCTTACAAAAAGCTTAATGAGTAGTTCACCAATCGATTCCTAAAATCACATCAAAGGAAAGTATTTTTAAAGTGATAAGATCGATAGGTAACGTAAAAGTGTCGATTTAAATCAACAAGATTTATAAACAGTGGAGGTAACGAAGGTTTCTACTATTAAAGTTTCAACCAATAAGTCAAAGTCTAACTTCGCTGGGGTCAAATTTAAAAGTTGAGCGCAAGTAAAAGAGATAAAAGAATGGGTAGAACCGGTATCTAATAAGGTATAAACTTTGCAAGAATTTATAATTAACTAAACCGTGATAACTTCGTTCGGGTCACTCGTTTTTTGAGAAGTCACAAAAAACGCTCTTCCTGAAACCACCGACTTTGTTTTGTCCGTATCCGCCTTTGGTGCCTCCATCCTAGTTGAACTTGTCTTCGGTGAACGACAAAATCGGGCTAGGTGACCTTCTCTTCCACAATTATAACATGCTTTGGATGGCATCGCGCAGTTTGGACTAATGTGTGCCTCCCCTCCGCATTTGAAACATATGATAGGTGGTCGTTCTCCTTCCTTAACAACGGGTGCTGGTGCTGACGTCTTTCCATCATTGTTGAATCTCCTCTTCTTGAAATGTCCATTCTTATTGTTTTGGCCATGATTACCACCGAAGTGGTTACCATTGCTGACATATTGATTCCCTCCACGCTTATTGTCACCACTTCGATGACTGTTATCACTGGTATTATCATTTTGTCAACCGCTCTCTTTTGGTTGGGTTGACTCATTATCGCGCACCAATAACTGAGCCATATTAACAACATCTGAATACAAACACAGTTTATGAGAGATAAGATTTTGACGTATCTCGGGTTTCAAACCTCTTAAAAACATTCGCGTCATTCTCTCCTCATTATCAACCAAATGGGACGCAAACCAGGATAACTCGACAAACTTGGCTTCGTACTGTGACAAGGGCATGTTGTTTTGCTCCAGCTTAATGAACTCTACCTCTTTCATGTGACGAATACTTTCGGGAAAGTACTTGTCGTTGAATAATTCTTGGAACTTCTACCAAGTCATCTTCAGTGCGGCAGGTTGAGTACGTTTTACAGATTCCCACTAGTAATATGCCTCTGCACGCAACATGAAGGTGGCAAAGGGAACCTTTTGCTCCTCGGAGCATCCCAAGACATCAAATATCTTGCAGATCTGCTTTATCCATGTCTTCGCCATAAGTGGTTTTAGCTCTCCAAAAAACTCTGGTGGTCCCAGTTCCTTGAACTGTTTAGCGGTGACCGTCCGACAGTTGCTAGTGTTTCCACCTGCATTTCAGATAGGAGTCTCTCTTGCCTGATGCTGCATGAATTGCAGAAAGCCTCTGAACATTCCATCGTTCATCATTTGGTCAGTGTTATTGTTTGCTTGAGGATTGTCGCCTTCTTGATGCACATTCTCCTGATTATTGATCTGTGGAGACTCAACGGCCTCCTGTGCTCCATTGATGTTCTCAACATTCTCGGATGCCATTTTCAAATACTGCCACAAAACAAGGGTTAATTAACATATCACATATTATCCCTATACTCTGACCGACCAATTAAATACCAAATAAACTTAGGTAGGTCATACTAGCGAAGGAATTCCCTGTCTCTCCCCTCCTAGTTCTTGTCTCACATCTCAGCCAGGGATCATATCCCTAAGCTTTGATACCAACTGTGACGCCCCCAAAATAGGTATACATCACCTATTCTGAGTCGCCAAATACATGGTACAGAATACAAATACAAAATTAATTATACAACCGTTGTGTAATATACTACAATACATATGCTGTGAGTTTTAATACAAATATTGTCATCTAGACAATATCCACACTCAATTGAGTCCTCATTACATTTATTGTCACACTATTTAACAGAATAGTGAGGACTACTAATGCTATTATCTCGGACCGTCACTCCGCTTTCCGATTAGTCCTCATTACGTTCTCATTTCCTGAAGAGAACAATGAAAGTAAAAGGGTGATCTCAACTAGCCCAGTAAGAAATATTATGACTAAGATAATGCAGAATAAATTATCATTAGTCTTCAACAATGTTAAACTGATAAAATACAATAGACATCAAGTTTAATGCGCAATGAATAAGCAATCCATTAAAAGAGTCAAGTAGAGAATAAAATCTACTATCTTTTATGAGTTAAAAGGTTTTTCATCACTTTTATCGCTAGGACTCAGCTTAATAAATAATCCACATCATCCATACACTACGGCCAAGGATATTCATTAGTATCACAACCACAAATTATCCATGCACTACGGCCAAGGATATTCGTGTATTCACCAATGGTCATGATCATGTTAACAACTGTCCATCAATGCACTACAGGCCAATGAGGACTTTTATCACATTATTTGTAACATTACGATCATGATTACACCGAATAATCCCTGGTCATAATCATACCAAGTCCATCTATGCACTTCAGGCCATAGATGACTTTCAAAAAAATATAAACATGAGGATGAGGACAATGATATAAGAATTCAATAAAACAAGTTCAAGAATTAATTTATTCAAGAACTAATAACGTCCAAATTGTCAACATGATACTTCTTTGTAGAGTAAAATTCAAGAATGCTTAGAAGAATATTTCCATGAAAAGATACTGGATGAAGCGCAAATATCAAGGATATTCCACTAATTTCATGGAGTATAGAAGTTAAAAATTTAACCAACTGAGTATAATAAAGAATGGAATAACAAAAGAAATTACCATGCATGCGGTTGCTTGATGTAGACATGTTATTCCAATGAAATAATAAATAACGAAACTAGGTCAGTAGTAATACGCGCCCGGCTGTGATATTCCAATGTAATAATAAAGAATGAAATAACAACAGAAATCACCATGCATGCGGTACTTACGCAGACAAAGTTATTTCAACAGAATAATAAATAATGGAACTAGGTCCGACGTAAAATGCATGACGAGGATATTCCAATGAATAATAAAAAGATTTTAACCAGTCCCACAGAAACGTCTGATGCAGGATATTCCAATGAATAATAAAGAATGGAATAATGTAAGAATTTCACCAAGTATAGGGTAGATCACAGATATCAAGTTATTCCAATGAATAATGAAAAAATGGAATAATGAAGTTCTCTTCATAAATACTGAAAGAAATAATACCCTTACCTCAAAAGAAGACTGGATACTGGAATAGTGAGGTAGCAGACTTCACTTCTTCTTTCTCTCTATAATTTCTCTCTATAATAATGGCTCTAAAGCTTTAGTGAATTGGTGAGAAATGAAGGAAGAATGAGTTTCTATTTATAGAAAAATATATTTTTGATAATTGCACGCTTTGGGGCTCAAAAATTACAATCTGAATACCTCCAACTTTTCTTTCATTTTTAATTTAGTCCTGCAAGTATTATCAAACTTGCACCACCTCCCCTAATAGTAAATAATGTGAATCAATAGTTCAATCATGTGAATCAATAGTTATAATCATGTGAAAATATGAATTACGGTATAGTACCTCCATCTATACCTCCATCTTTAATTTAATCATGCAAGTATTATCAATCTTGCACCAACTCCCCTAATAGTATAAGAATGTGATTCAATAGTACACACATGTGAACAAATAGTTATATAAGCATGTGAATTAGTAGCAATTAATTGCTCATTTATCCGATAAATTACTCGATTTATCAATATAACCCCCAGACACCAATTATCATCGGAATAGATGTCGATTTCAACTAACACCAATAATCCCAACACAATGGAACTATCAAATTCATCTTTAATCAACACGAACTTATTCATCATTAATATCATAACTCACAATATTTAACAACCAGGTCGTTCCCAGGAAAGAGGGGGCTTTCCAATAAGGATTTCTCCCTATTGGCGCGCAATTAGGTGACCAAACCTCTCCTCGACAGAACTTCTAGACATTATAAATATTGCAATTTAATAATATGAATAACTTTGTCGTCTCAATTATTGATTTAATAATATATAAAATATTATGCAGATGATATTGTGACAATAATCGAATCAATAATATGAGAGATATGATGCAGCAATTACTGTAGCAATAATTGAGTATAACTGAGTGACTTATCACGTAAGCATCAATAACCAATATCGTGTGCTACTATGCAACCACGCCATTCATCGTACTTTTAACATCGGGTGTTTCAAATAGCTTAACGATAAAACTTCCGCCGTTATTTTCATAAAATATTTTTATCGTTTTCTTAATCCGACAATAATTACATTGTGGGGGGTCACTAATGATTGTCTTGTCGCATCTAATATTCCCCTGTTAAAACGAATATTCCCCACCAATCGAATATTATATAACAACTTGCGTACTTTGCAAAATTTATAAATATTACCCACAACTATAACATTATATCAAATCCCCACCATAATATTAAAAAAAAATATTTCGAGAAATTTAAATCTTTATTCATAAACTTTGGGGTCTCACATATTATTTCATATTATTAACTCAATAATTGCTACAATGATAATTACATAGTATTTCATATTATTGACTCAATATTTGTCATAGTAACAACAACACAATATTTCACATTATTAAATCAATAATTGTCAAGACATAGTGACTCGTATTATTTGAAATGATATTATTAGACTAATTATCATTATTGGCAATGCCTAGAAGTTATGTCGAGAAAAAGGTTATTTAAGTGCGCGTCGTTTATACGGAAGACCCCTTCTTTCCTAAGAACAATTTGGTTGCCAGAATTGCAAGTCTATGGTATCTGTGATATTAATACATTAAGACAATAATAAAAAAAATGGATATATAATAATAATAATAATAATAATAATAATAATAATAATAATAATGGTGAGTAATAAAAAATGGTAATCTTGAAATGTGTAATGTGTTCTGAAATTTGTAACGTGTGGATATGTAATGAATAATGTAGATTAAAAGTAATCTAAAATGTGTAACGTATAGATTGGTGATGAACGGTATAGATTAAAAGTGTCCTGAAATGTGTAACATGTGGTGATGTTGATGTGGGTTAAATTTTTGCTATAAATTGGGGGTTTAGCATAAGGATTTTCATAACTTTTCTCTTATCTTTCTTTCCACTTTCTAAATCGTTTAGTGTAAGTGTCTTTGAGGTGCTAAGGTTGTCTTAAATTTTGGTGCAACAATTGTTCAGGTGAGTTTCTATAAAAGTTGCATAAGCACTCAAACACATTATACAAATTTTACAACTCTTCCTTTAGAAGATTTATTTTGAAAGGCTTCCTCTGGAAGATTGATTTAAAATATTACTCATTTCTTTCAAAAATTATTTTCAAATACTCTGTTTTGTACAATACACAAATTTATACTATCAAGTCAATTTTAGACAATACACGAGTTAGTATGTGGAAATTAATAATTAAATTATAAACATACATATAGGTTGATTAAAGCCGTATCTAATCACTTGCTAAGGTAATAGATATCATTTTTTTTCATACTCTTAAATTTATGGTAATAAATTGTTATTCCTTTTTACAACTTTCTCATTAAACGGTGAAAATTTCTGAATTGACTAGAACTTCCTTAATTGATGGTGTTTCATCTAAAATCTTTTTACCTAAATCTTTCTATTGAATCTTAACCGTTATATTTGAGTTGTGATCATTATGTTCTACTCTTGAACTCTAATATCATGTTGATAATTTGGACATCATTGGTGTAACACCCCTTTTCCCAAAAAGAAAAGGAATGTCACGCACAAGCATAATAAATACAAACCTCAAATAAATCTCAAAATATCTCCAATGAAATTGAACATTAATTGTCACATACTCCAATTTAAATAGAAGGAACTCCACACTTACATAATCTCTACTAATAAGAAATAAATGCCAAAATGGCCCAAACATCCATATACAAAATATGAAGAACACTAAGTCTAATAATGATTCTCAAAAACTAATCTACTCATTTGGATCAAAGGTAGCTCTCATCCAACATATCCTGACCACCCCTGATTACCTGCCAGAAAAAGAACACAGCGTGAGCCAATTGCCCAGTACGGATATGAAGATGAATAAATATATCACAATAAGTAATGAATCTAAAAGAGTTGAATGAATGAACACATGTGAATTATAAACAAATTACGAATAGATCAGAATTTGTGAGTCCATTTACAAATGACTAACACTGTCAATCGAAAAATTATAGCCAAAAGAGTCCCAAACAAATAAGGCTGAATCAAATGGTTGTAAGGTGACAACTTCATACTGAGCTCAAATACAAATAGCCAAAGGCTAACAAAATACATCGGTATCATGATGTATACAAATCAAATCAGATAGTACACACGACACATACGTCACTAATCCACCAAATAAATCAAATCAAATCAAATACTAGGTCGACCCATACGTATCCTGAACAAATATATCAAATGGCCAAAGCTCATACCCAGAGCATACAAAAGGATACGCCGTGGACTGATCACACCGCCACGGAAGGTGTCATGCCCTTATGTCAAAAGGACATGCCTGTGGTACCCCCACAGGTGGTTAGCTCAAGTATACCCTAATGATCAAACTACAAAATGTAAGCCAAAAGGGGTTCAAATCACAAGGTTTACATTACTATCTTCGAATGATATCAAATTATCACATACGAACATACTCAATATCACAAGATATCAATGATCAAAATAACTCCCGAATGTGAACAAAATTATACGAAGAATGATACAAACGAATAAAGTCTCCAAAACATACTGACATGATTAACTAGTTCAAGGAGTACAATTACAAATTTTAATGCCAATGCCAAAATGAAACTATCACAATAAATTTGACAATAAGGAATAATCCTGAGAGGCACACCAATTTCCTAAACAAGTAACAAACGAACGAATTAAATTTGAAAGAGTATTGCGGAAAAAGTACGGAATCCGTACCATAAAATAGTACCAAAATAATTCACCAAATCCAAATGTCACCCGCTAGACTCCCTCAATCCGATCTAATTATCAAAATAAAATACAATACATATAATTAAATTATGAACTCATACAAATTATATATTCATAAATTAAATAAATTTTAATATACCATATTCAGGTTTGTACTCAAAAGATATATTTTAATTATAATAACAATATTATAATATTATTTATTATCATCCCTTTTTTAAAAAAATAAATAAATTATGTATATCTTATATATATATATATATATATATATATATATATATATATATATATAATACCTACACCCATTATGGCTGAATTGTACTTACATAGATTGTCCAGATGCTTTAATAGGAATTCATCTCGTAAGTTTTCTGTTCTTTTCTCTTAGCCGCCTCTCTTGCTTCGTGTTCCCAATAATAAGCTTGTATCAGACTTATCGTGGGTATGATTAGGTTTTAGTTATCTATTTATTAATTAATTTATTAATTCTTTTAATTTTATTAGGATTTAAAATTACACAAATATAATTTAGACCCAATTAATTTTAATGGCCCAATTTAATGCAATATTACTTATTATGGTCCAAATAAATTAACTACAGTTTGACCCAAATATAATAAAAGTCCAATTAAATATTTTATAGCTCACATAAATATTTTATTATTATTTTATTGGGTATTACATCACCTTCCCCTTAAAAAGGATTTCATCCTCAGAATCAAAAGAATGGAACGCACCTAATTAACGAAAAGATGCGGATATTCCGCCCGAATAGAATCCTCCATCTCCCAAGTAGCTTCCCACTCCGAATGGTTTTTCCACAATACTTTAACAAAAGGAATTGTCTTCCTCCTCATAATCCGTTCTTAACGATCTAGAATTTCCTCGGCTTCTTCCTCACAAGTAAGATCTTCTAGAATCTTATGTAACGGGTATTGCACAACATGAAGCGGATAATAGTTATATTTCATTAACAACAAAACATAAAAGATATTATGCACATGAGATAATTGTGGAGGCAAAGCCACCCGATATGCCACTTCTCCAACTCTTTCAAGGACTTCAAAAGGGCCAATGAAACGCGGACTAAGCTTCCCTTTCAAACCAAACCTTCGAAAACCTTTCCATGGAGAAATTTTCAAAAACATGTGTTCACCAGGTGTGAATTCTAGAGCCCTCCTATGAATATCAGCATAACTCTTTTGCCGCGATCTAGCTTCTTTCAACTTTTCTTTAGCCACTGCTACCTTCTCCGTAGTAATTCTAACCAAATTGGGTCCTTCTATTATCCTTTCTCCAACCTCATCCCAACAAGTCGGAGCTCAACACTTCTTGCCATACAAGGCTTCAAAAGGAGCCATACCAATACTAGCTTGCCAACTGTTAATATATGCGAACTCCACCAAACTCAAATAGTTATCCCAGTTTCCTGTCCACTCTAAAGTACAAGATCGCAACATGTCTTCTAATGTCTGAATAGTTCTCTCTGATTGTCCATCTGTCTGTGGATGAAAAGTTGTACTATAGTTGAGTCGCGTTCCCCAAGCTCGTTGAAATCCTTTCCAAAATCGAGAAGTAAACCGCGGATCCAGATCTAAAACAATAGAAACTGGAGTCCCATGAAGCCTAACAATCTCACGTTGAAAAATATCTGCTAACTTATTTACCGAAAAATCCTCACGAATAGCCAAAAAATGAGCCGATTTAGTCAAACAATCCACTACCACCCAAATAGTATCATTCTTTTTAAGAGTCCTCTGTAAACCAGTCACAAAGTCCATCGAAATGTCATCCCATTTCCACACAGGAATCTCTAACTGTTGCAACAAACCACCAGGCCGCTGATGCTCTATTTTCACTTGCTGACAAGTAAGACATTTACTCACAAATTTAGCTACATCCCTTTTCATTCCACTCCACCAGAAATTCTCCTTCAGATCCTTGTACAATTTTATAGACCCCGGATGAATAGAAAATGGCGAACTATGATCTTCGATCAACACTGCCTCACGAATCATTGGATCCATCGGAACACATAACCGTTTACCAAACCATATCACACTTTGTTCATCAATGCGAAACTCTGGCTGCCTACCCTTATCCATATTCTGTGCTACAGCCCATAACTCGCCATCCTCCTTTTGGGCTTCTTTAATACGCAAAATAAGAGAAAATTCCACCCTCATACCTGCTACCAACCCATCAGAACCTTTAACATATAGCCCCATACCCACACGCTCCATATCCAAGATAAGTTGGGGTTGTATAACCAAGGCAGCTACACTCCCTGAACTTTTTTGACTAAGAGCATCTGCAACCACATTAGCCTTACTGGGGTGATACTGAATCCTAGCATTATAATCCTTGAGAAGCTCCAACCAATGCCTCTGCCTCATGTTAAGCTCCTTCTGAGTAAAAATATATTTAAGGCTCTTGTGGTCGGTGAAAATGTCACAAGTCTCTCCATATAGATAGTGCCTCCAAATCTTTAGGGCAAAATAATCTGCCGCTAACTCCAAGTCGTGGGTAGGTAATTCACCTCATAAGGTTTAAGTTGTCTGGAAGCATAAGCAATTAACTTACCATTTTGCATCAAAACACACCCTAATCCCTTCTTGCAAGCATCACTGTAAATCTGATAACCTCCTATCCCCGACGGTAATGTAAGCACTGGAGCAGACACAAGCCTCTTCTTAAGCTCCTCAAAACTTTTCTCACGTTCCTCATTCCACATAAACTTTGTGCCCTTCTTCATCAACTGAGTTAATGGTAAAGCTAACAAAGAGAAACCTTCCACAAATCGCCTGTAGTACCCTGCCAAACCCAAGAAACTCCTTACTTCAGTTACCGTGGTAGGTCTTGGCCAATTAGTGATAACCTCAACCTTTGCAGGATCCACCTTAATACCTTCAGCAGACACGACATGTCCCAAAAATGCTACATGTTCTAACCAAAATTGGCATTTAGAGAACTTAGCATATAACTTATTCTTCTGCTGAACCCCCAAAACAGTACGAAGATGCTCTTCATGCTCCTCCTTTGACTTGGAATACACCAAAATGTCATCAATGAAGACAATGACAAATTGGTCCAAATACTCGCTAAAAACCCGATTCATCATATCCATAAACACTGCCGGAGCATTAGTCAACCCAAATGACATCACCAAAAACTCATAGTTCCCATACCGAGTACGAAAAGTTATTTTTGGAATGTCCTCTTCCCTCACCCTCAACTGATGGTACCCCGACCTCAAATCTATCTTTGAGAAGAACTTTGCCCCTTGGAGCTGATCGAAAAGGCCATCTATTTGTGGCAATGGATATTTGTTCCTAATAGTGATCCGATTTAGCTCCCTATAATCTATACATAATCTCATAGATTCTTCCTTCTTCTTCAGAAACAATACTGGAGCACCCCATGGCGATACGCTCGGCCTAATGAATCCACGATCTAACAACTTCTGGAATTGTTCCTTCAACTCCTGTAACTCTAATGGAGCCATCCTATAGGGTGCCTTAGAGATAGGTTCCGCTCTAGGAATGAGCTCAATAGTAAACTCAACTTCCCTTGGCGGTGGCAATCCTGGCAGATCCTTAGGAAATACCTCAGGAAATTCTCGTACAACTGGATAGTCATCAAGTTGGGGCTCATCCCTTGAGGTATCCTTCACATAAGCCAAATAACAATCACGCCCCTTAGCAATAATTTTGCTCGCCTTCAAAGCTAAGATCAACTTTACAACACCATTCGGCTTTGAACATTAAAACTCGAATTCTGGAGCGTCTAAGGGTCCAAAAATAACTTTCCTTGCTTGACAATCAATAGTGGCTCGATGCTTACTCAGCCAATCCATACCCAAGATGATATCAAAATCATGCATCACCATCAGAAGTAAGTTAGCTGCATACACCCTCCTCCCTATCTTCAAAGGACACTCGCGAAAGTGCTCAGAAATAATCATAGAATTCCCCATCGGGGTAGCAATAGACAAATGAGGATATAATTTTTGAGAAGACACTCCAAGATGACGAACAAATGAAAGTGCAACAATAGAGTGTGTAGATCCAGTGTCAAACAAAACTGATGCCTCACGATTTCCTACAAGAAGGATGCCTGAAATAGTACCTGTGCTTGGGCCACCGATTAGTCATCAATGCAAATACTCTCCCACCCCAGATTGCGCTAACCACCATTACCAGCATTAATGCCTCCCCATTACCACGCCGAATGCGGCAAAACCCCCATGCTCTATGTCCCATTTGTCCACATAAGAAACAAGCCCATGTCTCTCTATAGCACGCCCTACCAAAGATGATACCCACCATAAATAGCACATGGACCAAAGTGGAAGTGGCAAAAGGTTCTTGATTTCCCCACCGCTTGGGTCCGGTACCGCCTCGAAATTGACCTCACATGGCGTCGTCGACCGATTCTCGATTTTGCTAGAAACCCCTGTTCTGTTGAAATCCCCTAGTTTAATACTGCCTTCCAGCTTGCCACTGACCCTCCTGCTGACCTCCATGACCACCCTACTACATTGGGTAAGCAAAATCCCTTCGAGGATTAAATCGCTGATCCAATGGAGGCTCATTCCAATTATTTTGCCTTCTATTCTGATTTCTGCCAGACTGCCCCATTCCTTGCCCTTGCTGGTCATCTCTATCTCTCTTTCGACTCCCTTCTGATTTGGAAGTTCAAAAGTCCTTGTGTTCCATTTCCACACTCTTAGCTGCATTAGCCACTTGTGATACATCTGTAAATATGGTGTGGATGATCGACTCCTATACTCATATTTCAAAGCCCATTTAAACTTTTCTGCCTGTTATGCAGTTGTCCCAGCTATTGAACCCATAAAACCAGCCAATCTCGTAAACCTCACTATGAAATCGGTAATAGTCTCATCTTTCCTCTGCCGAATGGACACAAATTTCCTGATTTATGCATCCCTATCAGCATTTAAGAAATACTGCTGATAGAAAAGGTCACAAAAATCGCTCCATATAAGTCCATCCATAAATCCATCTCCCTGTGTAGCCTTCAACGATTTCCACCATCACTGAACATCATCTTCTAGCTTATAAACTGCTAATCTCACCTTATGATTTTTTGAACACCCAATTACATCAAAAATCTTCTTCAAGTGGGCGATCCAGTTCTCCGCATCAATTGGAGTCGGAGCAAAACGAAAAAGATTTGGGCTTCTGCTTAATGAACCTCTCTAATAACACATGATAAGTAGGTTTTATACCTACTTATTGGATATCAATTCATGCGAACTATGCTCATCTCAAGTACATTTTAGTATGTTTTTAGTTGCATTTTGTTTGATTTTGCATTACTTGTAATTAGGAGTCCTCTGGTGTGAAAATGCTGGAAATGACATAGCTTAGCAGTGGCATGTGTGATGAGAATAGCTAAGGCATGGTACGTGAAGCGAATGGAGATAAGGGATTGAATAGTGATGAAGGAACAAGCAACAAGGAGTGGAGCAACATGAAACAGCAGAATAACATAAGAATGCATAATACAGGAGCCGCGCGGCCAAACGAGCTAAAAATTGCGTGCCCGTGCCATCAACAAGAAAAAGCTAGAAACGCTACCAAACGCGCCCGCGCTTGTCTTGTACTAGAACCTCGCACGGCCGTGCCACTTCGGATGTTGACTAGAGCTGACTTTTTCACTAGATAGTGCGATTGAAGCGTAACTGAGATAGGGGTTCAATTAGGGCTTATATATTAGACGTGTTTTCATTATGTAAAGGATATTCCACCCCTTGGGGGATCACGTAGCTAATATTGCCTTCTTTTCTTTAATTTCCATATTAGTTTAGAGTAGATTAGAGTAGTGATTTCTAGATTTGATTAGATTGAAGACTTGAAGCAATTGGAAAGCATCAGAGATTCCATCTTGGAGCAGGAGAACAGATTTGCATTTCAATTCTCTACACTTAACCTCTCTTTGATCCCTATTTATAATTTTATGATGTTTATTCAATATGTGGATGGTGGGTTTGATTCAACTATGATCTAAACTCTATTTTGGGATTGCAATGGATTCTATTGTGTAGTTTAATCTGATATACTTCATTGTTAACCTTATTGATTACTATGGTATTGTCTATTAAGATTCATGCTTATTTGCTTAGTTGATTGGCCATCAATTACTGTGATAACCCATATGAACTTAAAAGATGAAGTATGGGTTTAGATTTGATCTTGATAGTTTGTGATTGTATGTTCTACATTGTGATGGGATGTATGATTTGTGCTTAGGATAGACATATACTGAGGCATCGCTCATAGTCAATTGAGAACTTGGACTTAAACCCTAATTATTTATAAATCACAAAGACATATAGTGGTTTAGGTAATTTGGGTGTTCATGTGTATTCCTTCAACTGGGGATTATATTTGATATGGGTATAGTACATTGAGATATGGTTGTACTTTACTTTCGTGTTCTCGACTAGCAATCCAGTGCAAGTAATTTGGCTTAACAGGGAGTGAGTTGATTTAAATTATTCAATAGATGAAATTGTAATCTCAGGTCTTCATTATCTAATCTCACTCTAGGAATAGTTAGAATTATTTAATTTCACAGTTTAAATATAAAATATCAAATCATTCGTTTAAATAAGACTAAAATGGTTATGGGCTAGTGCTTGGTGAACTTTATTAGTTAATTCTCTGTGGGAACGATACTTTACTTACTCTTTATTACTTGTTGACTGTGTATACTTGCACGCATATATTGATCGATAAAACGACCAATAACACATACAATGGCTGTACTGGCTGAACTACTGGATCCGTGGAAGGAACATTCTGCTCATGTTGTGGTATCTCTACATCATCCCCTATGCCATTTACATGTTGATTTCCTTGCATTTTCTAATACCTCGCATAGCTTTGTCTTTACTTTCTCACGAAATGCCTCATTCACCATTGCTGCAACCATAGCCGGGGTTATTGTTACATTACCCTGAGCCCTGTCATTTCCACCTTGGTTAATGACCTCAACTCAGGGTTGCCTCGACCCTCCTACCATTATTACCTCGCCCCAAAGAATTCTCAAGACCTATGAGCCATCTATGATACAAAATCAAATAGACGAGAACAAACAGATCAAAACAAATAATCAAGGCTAAATTTATGCAGAACGAAAATCAAACGCAATAAAATTCTATAATAAAATCTTATAACTATCCAATGGTCTACCCATAACTCATAGGTCAAGCCTAAAAGGTATTCTACAAGATCATAACCTAAGCTCTGATACCAACTCTGTAACACCCCCTTTCCCAAAAGGAAAAAGAATGTCACGCACAAGCATAATAAATACAAACCTCAAATAAATCTCAAAATATCTCCAATGAAATTGAACACTAATTGTCACATACTCCAATTTAAATAGAAGGAACTCCACACTTACATAATCTCTCCTAATAAGAAATAAATGCTAAAATGGCCCAAACATCCATATACAAAATATTAAGAACACCAAGTCTAATAATGATTCTCAAAAACTAATCTACCCATTTGGATCAAAGGTAGCTCTCATCCCACATATCCTAATCACCCCTGATTACCTGCCGAAAAAAGAACACAGCGTGAGCCAATTGCCCAGTACGGATATGAAGATGAATAAATATATCACAATAAGTAATGAATCTAAAAGAGTTGAAAGAATGAACACATGTGAATTACAAATGAATTACAAATAGATCAAAATTTGTGAGTCCATTTATAAATGACTATCATTGTCAATCGAATAATTATAGCCAAAAGAGTCCCAAATAAATAAGGCTGAATCAAATGGTTGTAAGGTGACAACTTCATACTGAGATCAAATACAAATAACGAAAAGCTAACAAAATACATCGGTATCATGATGTATACAAATCAAATCGGATAGTACGTGTAAGACCCCAACTTTTATGAATAAAGATGAATTTTCTATAAATATCATTTTTGAATATTATGGAGTGAATTTGATGTAATGTTATAGTTGTGGGTAATATTTATAAATTTTGCAAAGTATGCAAGTTGTTATATAATATTCGATTAGTCGGGGAATATTTGTTTTAATAAGGAATATTCGTACGACGGCACAATCATTGGTGGACCCCACAAACGGAATTATTGTCGGATTGAGAAAACGACAAAAATATCTTTTTATGAAAATAACGGTGGAAGTTTTACCGTTAACTGTTGAAACACCTTGTTAAAGTACAAAGATGTCGTGTGGTTACATAGTAGCACACAGTATTGATTATTGATGCTTACGTGAGAAGTCACTCAGTTTTGTTCAATTATTGCTATAGTAATTGCTGCATAGTATCTCACGTTATTGATTTAATTATTGTCGGTATTTTATATATTATTAAATCAATAATTGAGATGACAAAGTTATTAATATTATTATTTGCAATATTGACGATGTCTAGAAGTTCTATCAAGGAGAGGTTTGGTCACCTAATTGCGTGCCAATAGGGAGAAATCCTTATTGAAAAGCCCCTTTTTCCTGGGAACGACCTGGTTGTTAAATATTGACAATTAAAATAATGATGATAAATGTTGTTAAAAATATTGAGGAGATAGTAGATTTGATTCTCTACTTGACTCTTCTAATGGATTGCTTGTTCCGCTGCAGTTAAACTTGATGTTTATTATATTTTATCAGTTTAACACTGTTGAAGGCTAATGATAAATTATTCTGCATTATCTTAGTCATAATATTTCTTACTGGGCTAGTTGAGCTCACCCTTTTGCTTTCATTGTTCTCTTCAGGAAATGAGAACGTAGCCGGGACTAGTCGGGGAACAGAGTGATGGTCCAGATAATAGCATTAGTAGTCCTCACTATTCTATAAAATAGTGTGATAATAAATGTATTGAGGACTCCATTTGAGTTTGAATACTGTCTAGAAGATAATATTCGTATTAAAACTCTCAGTTTATGTTTTGTCGTATTTTACACGACAGCTGTATTATTAAGTTGTATTTGAATTTTGTACCATGTATTTGGCGACTCAAGATGGGTGATGTATACCTATTTTGGGGGCGTCACGGTTGGTATCAAAGATTAGGGATATGATCCATGGCTGAGATGTGAGACAAGAACTAGGAGGGGAGAGACGGGGACGCTAGTATGACCTACCTAAGTTTAATTGGTATTTAATTGGTCGGTCAGAGTATAGGGATAATATGTGGCATATAAATTAACCCTTGTTTTGTGGCAGTATTTGAAAATGACATCCGAGGATGTTGAGAATAGCAATGGAGCACAGAAGACCGTTAAGTCTCCACAGATCAATAATCAGGATAATGTGCATCAGGAAGGCGACAATCCTCATGCAAATAACAACACTGACCAAATGATAAATGATAGAATATTCAGAGGCTTTATACAATTCATGCAACATCAAAGTAGAGCGGCTCCCCATCAAAAATGCGTGTGGAAACACCGGCAACTCTCGCATTTATCACCGCTAAGTAGTTCAAGGAGCTGGGACCACCGGAGTTTTTTGGAGAACCAAAACCACTTAAGGTCGAGACGTGGATAAAGTAGATCAGCAAGATATTTGATGTCTTGGGATGCTCCGATGAGAAAAAGGTTCCCTTTTCCACCTTCATGTTATGGAGCCGAAAGGCATTCATCGGTGGAAATCTGTAAAGCGTACTCAACCTGCCGCACTGAAGATGACTTGGGAGAAGTTCCAAGAACTGTTCAACGACAAGTACTTTCCCAAAAGTATTCATCACATGAAAGAGGTAGAGTTCATCAAGTCGAGCAAAACAATATGACCGTGTCACAATCTGAAAGCCAAGTTTGCCGAAATTTGTCCCGTTTATCCCACTTAGTTGATAATGAGGAGAGAATAACGCGGATGTTTCTAAGAGGTTTGAAACCCGAGATACGTCAATACCTTATCTCTCATAAATTTTTCTTGTATTCAGATGTTGTTAATAGGGCTTAGTTATTGGAGCGCGATAATAAGTCAACTCAACCAAGAGAGAGCAGCCGGAAAAATGATAATATCAATGGTAGCAGTCATCGAAGCGGTGACAACAAGCGTGGAGGGAATCAACAGGCCAGAAATGGTAACCACTTCGGTGGTAATCATGACCAAGACAATAAGAGTGGACATTTCAAGAAGAGGAGATTCAACAATGATGGAAAGACGTCAGCACCAGCACCCGTTGTTAAGGAAAGAGAACTACCACCTATCATTTGCTTCAAATACGGAGGGGAGGGACACATCAGTCCAAATTGCGCGATGCAGTCCAAAGTGTGTTATAATTGTGGAAGAGAAGGTCACCTAGCCCGATTTTGTCGTACACCAAAGACAAGTCCAGCTGGGATAGAGGCACCAAAGGTCGTTCCAGAAAAGTCAAAGCCGGTAGTTCAAGGGAGAGCATTTGTTGTAACCTCCCAGAAAGCAAGGAACCCGAACGAGGTCATCATGGGTAAGATTATCATAAACTCTAGCGAAGTCTATACCTTATTTGATACCAGTTCTACCCATTCTTTTATTTCTCCTACTTGCGCTCAACTTTTAAATTTGACTCCAGAGAAATTAGACTTTGACTTATCTGTTGAAACTCAGTTGGGAGAAACCTTCATTACATCCACTTGCTTTATAAGTCTTGTTTGGTTCAAATCGGTACCCTCACATTACCTGTCGATCTTATTTCATTGAAAATACTTTCATTTGACGTAATTCTAGGGATTGATTGGTTAACTACTCATCATGCAAAAATTGATTGTTTTCGTAAGGTTGTTAGCTTTCATATTTATAACCAACCTATTATGCGAATCCAAGCAACCAAATCATTAAAATCAATCACTGTCATCTCAAGCCATAAAGCTATTTGTTTATTGAAAAACGGATGTCAAGCTTTCTTAGCTCATATCACGGATTTAAACAAAAATACGTCAGTTTTGAATAATATTTCTATTGTTAATATATGATGAACTGAGTATTAAAGGAATATTTGGATCATTTTGTGGTTGTCTTTATCGATGACATTCTCATATATTCCAAAAGCCGTGAAGATCATGAGCAACACTTGAGGCTGATACTCCAAAAGCTTTGTGAGAACAAGTTATATGCCAAGTAGAAGAAATGCGAGTTCTGGCTTGAGAAAGTTGCATTCCTTGGGCACGTGATATCAAATCATAGAATATCTATTGACCCGGCAAAGATTGAAGAAATTCAAAGCTGGGAGCAACCTAAATCAGTGACCGAAGTACGTAGCTTTCTCGACTTAGCTAGTTATTATCGGAGATTCATAGAAGGATTTTCTCGAATCGCTACTCCATTAACTCAGCTGACTCGAAAAGATACAAAATTCGGTTGGAGCGAGGAATGTGAGAAGAGTTTTCAAGAACTCAAGAGGAGACTCATTTCAGCACCTGTTCTGACAATACCATCTGGCTCGAAGGGATTTTTCATCTACAGTGATGCTTCGGGCAAAGGGTTAGGATGTGTTCTCATGCAACATGGGAAAGTCATAGCCTATGCCTCTCGACAACTCAAAGAATATGAGAGGAATTATCCTACTCATGATCTAGAGTTGGCAGTTGTTGTCTTCGAACTTAAAATTTGGAGGCATTACCTGTATGGGGAGAACGTGGAGATCTATACGGATCATAAAAGCCTCAAATATTTCTTCACTCAAAAAGAACTCAACATGCGGCAACGACATTGGCTTGAACTGTTGAAAGATTATGATCATACCATCCAATACCATCCTGGAAAAGCGAACGTAGTAGCTAACGCATTGAGTAGAAGATCATATGCGGGTACGAGTGCAATATTGTCAACGCAAAGGCCCATTTTGTATGACTTACAAAGGATGGAGATAGAGTTAAAGACTCCATGGACCCATGTGATGATGGCGAATATACGAGTAGAATCAACTTTAATCGATAAAGTTAAAGCTGCTCAAGCTACAGATATGAAGCTGATGCGTATGAGGAAGAAAGTGCAAGAACGTGCTATGCCGGAAGCAAGAATCGATGAAGAAGAAATACTTTGATTCAACTCCAAACTTTGTGTTCCTAACAAACCTGATTTAAAGTATAAAATCATAATGGAGGTGCACAACACACCGTTTACAATCCATCTTGGGAGTACCAAAATGTATCGTGATCTTCGACATACATTTTGGTGGAGCAATATGAAGAGAAAGGTTGCGGAGTTTATCTCAAGGTGTTTAACTTGTCAACAAGTCAAGGCGGAGCATCAAGTACCAAAAGGTCCATTGCAACCACTTGAAATTCTAGAATGGAAGTGGGAGCACATTACCATGGATTTCGTTACTGGTCTTCCTAAGGTTTTTCAAGTCATAGATACAATTTGGGTCATTGTTGATAGATTGACCAAGTCGGCTCATTTCTTACCTATACAAGAAACTTATACACTTGAACGTCTTGCTCGTATGTACATAAACGAGATTGTAAGATTGCATGGTATGCCAGTATCCATAGTTTCTGATCGAGACCCAAGATTCACTTCAAGATTTTGGGTTAGTTTGCAAAAAGCTATGGGCACGGATTTACGATTCAGTTCGACATATCATCCTCAAACATACGGGCAGACGGAGAGGACTATTCAAACTCTTGAAGATCTATTAAGACTTCCTTGACTTCAAGGGAAGTTGGGATAAGTTCTTACCATTGGTGGAGTTTTCCTTCAACAATAGTTATCAAGCAAGTATTGGCATGGCTCCATTCGAGGCGTTGTATGGAAGAAAGTGTCGTTCTCTAGTATGCTGGGATGAGGTGGGTGAAGCAACGTTGTTGGGACCGGAGTTGGTACATATGACTACGAAAAAGATTCAAACGACCCTACAATGAATAAAAACCTCACTAGATTGACAAAAGAGTTATCCTGATCTTCATCGAAAGGACGTGGAATTCAATATTGGAGATCATGTGTTGTTACGTGTTGCTCCATGGAAAGGAGTTACGAGATTTGGAAAGAGAGGAAAGCTCAATCCTCAATTCATTGGCCCATTTTTAATCCTCGATCGAGTAGGAACTGTGGCCTATAGACTCGGTTTACTGCCAAGTATGTCTCATGTTCATAACATTTTTCACATATCTATGTTACGTAAATATGTGAAAGACCCGAACCACATTATTGATTTAGAACCAGATGAAATAGCGGAAGATTTAACGTATGAAGAGATACCTGTTAAAATCTTGGATAAGAAGGAACATATTCTACACTCCAAGGTTATACCTCAAGTCAAAGTTTTGTGGAGAAACCACGATGTTGAGGAAATGACCTGGGAGTTAGAATCTGAAATGAAATCAAGATATCCTTACCTCTTTGACATACTAGATACGTACCCTAATTTCGAGGGCGAAATTTCATAAGAAGGGGAGGTTGTAAGACCCCAACTTTTATGAATAAAGATGAATTTTCTATAAATATCATTTTTGAATATTATGGAGTGAATTTGATATAATGCTATAGTTGGGGGTAATATTTATAAATTTTACAAAGTACGCAAGTAGTTATATAATATTTGATTGGTAGGGGAATATTCATTTTAACAGGGAATATTCGTACGACGGCACAATCATTGGTGGACCCCACAAAAAAAAATTATTGTCAGATTGAGAAAATGATAAAAATATCTTTTTATGAAAATAACTAATAAGTTTTACCATTAACTGTTGAAATACCCGGTGTTAAAAGTACAAAGAATATGCGTGAGTTACATAGTAGAAATACATTTCCAGTATTGATTATTGATGCTTACGTGAGAAGTCACTCAATTTTGTTCAATTATTACTACAGTAATTGTTGCATAGTATCTCACGTTATTGATTCAATTATTGTCGATATTTTATATATTAGTAAATCAATAATTGAGACGACAAAGTTATTAATATTATTATTTGCAATATTGACGATGTCTAGAAGATCTGTCAAGGAGAGGTTTGGTCACCTAATTACGCACCAATAGGGAGAAATCCTTATTGAAAAGCCCCCTCTTTCTTGGGAATGACCTGGTTGTTAAATATTGCGAATTCTAATAATGATGATAAATATTGTTAAAAATATTGAGGAGATTTTTATGAAGTATTGGCGTATTATTTGAACTCCCATTTACTTATTTTTCAAAATAATCAGTAGAGAGTTTTTCATTATAATAAAGGTGGGGCCACATGTGGGGCCCACTGGAAGAAAAATGAAGTGGGGGGAGGGAAATGAATCTGATTCACGAAGGGGTGATTTATGGAAAAGAAGTACTATTATTTGTTTATATATATAATATTAGTGTGTGGGTGTATGTTATATATATATATATATATATATATATATATATATATATATATATATATTTGGTATAATGTTGCTTTTGGTGGAGGAATCAAAAAAGTTAGTAATGGGTTTAAGGAATTGTCACGGGGTGATAATCCGTGAACTTGTATATATATATATATATATATATATATATATATATATATATATATATATATATATATATATATATATTTTATTTAAAAGTTTTTCGCTTTTATTAGAATATTTTATTGCATAATGCTACATAGTAAAATCAAATTTTTCAACGAAATCAGTCGAAGAATTCGCCCGTGACTTTCCCTTCACTGTGCGCTCAAATAGTATCATTTCTATTCTCCTATAAATAGGATGCTTATTTAGAATTAAAAAACACACCAGAATTAGAGAATTCTTCTTCTATAATATTAAGCGTATTTCTTTAGAGTTTTAGAAAGCTTTGAGCGTAGAAAATAGTGAAAGTTTTCTTCAAGAATATCTCCGCTATACCAGTTGAAATACTCTTCTTTTCAAGGTAAGGGATGTTATTTTTGTTCAATATTCGCTTGAAATAATATTTTCTTCCATACTCTGTTGTATGTAAGTAATATTATCTCGTTTTAGATTTCGAATTCTATACTCATTTTGTTAAAGTTTTGGCTTCTAAGCTCCATGAAATTAGTAGAATATCCTTGATATTTGCGCTTCATCCAGTATCTTTTCATGAAAATATTATTCTGAGCATTCTTGATAAGTTTTAACTTTTTCATGCCGGAGTACTATTCACGGGGTTACTATTCCCAAAGTACTCTTCATGGAGTACTATTCACCTGGGGTACTATTCATGATAAAAATTGATTCATTTTCGGTCCAAATTATTTTTGGTACAATATTATTCTTGAAATTTACTCCACAAAGCAGTATCATGTTGACAATTTGGACGTTATTGATTTCTGGATAAATTAAATTATAAATCTTTAAAAATTTATCCTTGAACTTGTTTTATTGAATTCTTATATCATTATCATCATCCTCATATTTATATTATGTTGAAAGTCATCTGTGGCCTGTAGTGCATAGATGGACTTGGTATGATTATAAACAGGGATTATTCGGTATAATCATGACCGTAATGTTACAAATGATGTGGTTAAAGTCTTCATTGGCCCGTAGTGCATTAAGGGACAGTTATTGGCATGATCATGACCATAAATGAATACACGAATATCCTTGGCCCGTAGTGCATGGATAATTTGTGGTCATGATACTAAAGAATATCATTGGTCGTAGTGCAGGGGTGATTCGATGATGTGGATTATTTATTAAGCTGAGTCTCAGCGATAAAAGTGATGAAAAACCTTTTAAATCATAAAAGATAGTAGATTTGATTCTCTACTTGACTCTTCTAATGGATTGCTTGTTCCGCTGTAGTTAAACTTGATGTTTGTTATATTTTATCAGTTTAACACTGTTGAAGGCTAACGATAAATTATTCGCATTATCTTAGTCATAATATTTCTTCTTGGGCTAGTTGAGCTCACCTTTTGCTTTCATTGTTCTCTTGAGAAAATGAGAACGTAAGCGACTAGTCGAACGAGTGATTTGGTCCGATGATAGCATTAGTAGTCCTCACTATTCTATAAAATAGTGTGATAATAAATGTATTGAGGACTCCATTTGAGTTTGAATACTATCTAGAATACAATATTCGTATTAAAACTCTCAGTTTATGTTTTGTCGTATTTTACATGACAGTTGTATTATTAAGTTGTATTTGAATTTTGTACCATATATTTGGCGACTCAAGATGGGTGATGTATACCTATTTTGGGGGCGTCACAGTATGCACGACACATACGTTACTAATCCGCCAAATAAATCAAATCAAATCAAATACTGGGTCGACCCATACGTATCCTGGAAAAATATATCAAATGGCCAAAGCTCATACCCAGATCATACAAAAGGATACGCCATGGACTGATCACACCGCCACGGAAGGTGTCATGCCCTTGTGTCAAGAGGACATGTCTGTGGTACTCCCACAGGTGGTTAGCTCAAGTATACCCTAATGATCAAACTACAAAATGTATGCCAAAAGGGGTTCAAATCACAAGGCTTACATGACCATCTCCGAATGATATCAAATTATCACATACGAACATACTCAATATCACAAGATATCAATGATCAAAACAACTCCCGAATGTGAAAAAAATTATATGAAGAATGATACAAACGAATAAAGTCTCCAAAACATACTGACATGATTAACTAGTTC
This sequence comes from Panax ginseng, assembly GCA_020205605.1. Taxonomy (NCBI): domain Eukaryota; kingdom Viridiplantae; phylum Streptophyta; class Magnoliopsida; order Apiales; family Araliaceae; genus Panax; species Panax ginseng. Next base: position 127,931,979 of record CM035137.1, read on the forward strand.
AAGGAGTACAATTACAAATTTTAATGTCAATGCCAAAACGAAACTATCACAATAAATTTGACAACAAGGAATAATCCTGAGAGGCATACCAATTTCCTAAACAAGTAACAAACGAACGAATTAAATTTGAAAGAGTATCGCTGAAAAAGTACAGAATCCGTACCTTAAAGTAGTACCAAAATAATTCACCAAATCCAAACGTCACCCGCTAGACTCCCTCAATCCGATCTAATTATCAAAATAAAATACAATACATATAATTAAATTATGAACTCATACAAATTATATTTTCATAAATTCAATAATTTTAATATACCATATTCAGGTTTAGTACTCAAAAGATATATTTTAATTATAATAACAATATTATAATATTATTTATTATCATCCCTTTTTAAAAAATAAATAAATTATGTATATCTTTTATATATATATAAACGAAATTTTAGAATATATATATATATATATATATATATATATATATATATATATATATATATATAATGAATTAGCAAAGAGTTATACCTATATATATAAACGCATTATATATGTACGAATTATATATATATAATATAATAATACCTACACCCATTAAGGTTGAATTGTACTTACATAGATTGTCCAGATGCTTTAATAGGAGTTCCTCTCAGATATTTTCTTTTCTTTTCTCTTAGCCATTCTTGCTTCGTGTTCCCAATAATAAGCTTGTATCAGACTTATCGTGGGGTATGATTAGGTTTTAGTTATCTATTTATTAATTAATATATTTTATTAATTCTTTTAATTTTATTAGGATTTAAAATTACACAAATATAATTTAGACCCAATTAATTTTAATGGCCCAATTTAATGCAATATTACTTATTATGGTCCAAATAAATTAACTACAGTTTGACCCAAATATAAAAAATGTCCAATTAAATATTTTAAAGCTCACATAAATATTTTATTATTATTTTATTATTTTATTGGGTATTACAATTGGACCCTAGACAAATTAATTTGCAAATATTTAATCTTTATTCTTGATCTTATTGTTCTTATCATTACTATTCATCTTTTATATCATTGTCATAATCATCAGACTTAAATTGTGGTGAAAAGTTCTATTTGGCCTGGATGCAAAAAAGAACTGTTGATTGACATGATTGTGAGTAGGAAATATTTATTGACATAATCATGACCATTTGATGCAACAATTGACTGTCTTTGTCCTATGTGCAAAGACAATATAATTTTTGAGTGTCTTTAACCTGTGTGGCAAGGATACATGATACATGTGTGGCAACGATTTGTGGTGTTTGTGTGGCAATGATACTTAATGCCTGTGTGGCAAGAATATGAGGTGAAAGTACTCTTTGGCCTAAGTGCAAAAAGGAAGTGTTTAATGATATCATTATGACTAGGAACTGTTGATTGGTATTACAGTGATAAAATATTGATGGTGAATTTTTTAGTTGGAGAATATAGTAGACATCGTGATCTATTTGACCCTTCTAATGAATTGTTCATTCCGCTGCAGCTATTTTTTTAAAATTTATATTATCTGTCGTATGCTTTGAAATATCTGATTTATCACTGTTAAAGGCTAAGGATCACTTATATATTCTTCGCTATCTTAGTCGTGATATTCTTTACTGAGCTAGTTGAGCTCACCCTTTTGTTTTATAATTCCTTTCCATAAATGAGAATATGGTCAGGACTCTCAAGAATAACAAGAGAATGGAGTGATGGTTCGAGTCTGTGGTTTTAGTAATATTCTCACAATATTGTTAAATAGCGTGACAATAATTGTAGTGAGATTTTAAGTGTGAATATTGCCGAATTATATACGACATTGTAATATTTTTGAATTTGAAAGTTATTGTTTATTGTATGTATTTGACGACTCAAATTGAGTGGTATAAACCTGAATTTTGAGGGTGTCATAACATATCAGACATTTCATAACATTATAAATTTTAATTAGTTAAATAACATGTATATTAACACATAATTACAAATATATATAGGTAGATTAATATCGACGAAATAGAAGCAATTAAACCAGAACCCTCAATCTATTAGTAATGCAACAACAAATTTTAAGTACAAAGTATTCATCATTAATGCAGAGTCGTTACTCGTTACCTAAGCAATCGTTCGAACGAACCCAAGTATTTCACAACAAAGTACATCCAAACTATAGGTAGAAATTTTGAGATACTAAAAAAATATGAAGTGAGAGAACAAAGCGGTAGTTGATGTGTTAAAATTATGTACTGCAAGTGCACAGTGTCGAATTGAAGAACTGGCAAGTACAGGTCGAATCCATAGAAACTAGATTAATTTTAATGTATACTTAATATCTATTTTAGGTGAATTAGAAATAAAGATTGAAAATTGATTAACTAAAATATGAAAACTAATCATGAGGAAACAATCTAGGAATCTGAATCCATTAAATAAAAAAAACATAATATATAATTCAATCTTTCTATTTTTATAACTTAACTATGATTTTGATCTCCCTTCCCTTTAATTTAGTAATTTTAAAATCAACGTGAGCAAGCATAGACTATGAAAATTTAAGGATTAACTATAACCCATCAAAACTTCTTTGAGCAAGTATGGATTATGAAAAACTCATATTTTAACAAAATCTATCAAAACCTCTTAATTAATTTAAAATCACATACGAACTATAAAACGAAGGTATTTCAATAACGAAACATAAAGGTGAAATTAATTAAACATAAAAGCATAAATAATAGAAAAGATGAAAAATATTGTCATGAATACTTATTTAATTTCATCTTAATCCTAGATTAAAGAAAATAGCTAGACATGGAAAATAATTAAACTAACTAAAATAAAGAAAAGAATAAGATTAAAAATAAATAAGAAAACTCCTTTTAATTAACGATCATCTAATGAACGTACAATGAAAAAGTAATTTAATCTACTCATACTCCTATTCCTAACCTAAACTAATACAATACCTAATACTCCTTTCTCTCTAAAAATAAGAGACCTATTTATAGAAAAAATAAATTTGTGCCCTAATTTAGATTCATTGAACTTTGACACTTTTGTTCCTTTTTTTTCCCTCTTCTTTCCTTCTTAACTTCAATCTCTATATGGTAATCTTTCAAGAATCATTTTCCATCTTTAAAAGTTGGATATAAATTCTTTATTTGCTCCCCAAGAAAAATAAATGTTATTTCCTACAAAACAAAATAAAATGTACTAGTTAAATAAAATAAGCATATAAAATAATAAATTTGGGAATATTAAAATTTATTAATTATGTGTCTATCAAATACCCCCATACCTAGCTTTTGCTCATCCTCGAGTAAAATAAAAATAAAATAAAAATTATACTACCCCATTTTCATAGGAAACACGACTGTACTTAGTGTGATGCCCCCAAAATAGGTCCATTCCATCCAACCCATTCTGAGTCCCCAAATACATGGTACAGAAATAACTACAACTTTATTATTACAACATATAAACTGTGAGTTTAAATACAGATATTCTCATCTAAACAATATCCACACGCAAATAAATTCCCATCATAATTATTGATACATTATTTAACAAAAATGGTGAGGACTACTAAACAACTCTCTCTAGAACCTTCATTCCATACCCCGACTAGTACTCGCTACATTCTCGCCTCCTGAGAAGAAAAATGGAACAACAAGGAAAAGGGTGAGCTCAACTAGCCCAGTAAAGAATATTATGACTAAGATAATATACAACAAATTATCGTTAGTCTTCAACAGGGAAAAATCTAATAGAATACAATCGACAACAAGTTTTAAATCAATATTCGCAGCGGAAATAATAATTCATTAGAAGAGTTAAGTAGAGAATGCAAACTATTATCTTCTATGTATGAATTTAAAAGTTCATCGTCTATCTTTTATCCCTGTAACATCAATCAATATTCATCTCAAATCAAATATTCATCTTTGCACTACAGGCCAAAGATATTCATCAGTCGGTCATGTTCATCTCAACACCTGTTCATCTTTGCACTAAAGGCCAAAGATATTCATCAGTCGGTCATGTTCATCTCAACACCTGTTCATCTTTGCACTACGGGCCAAAGATATTCATAAAAAAATCAACCATCTTTGCACTACAGGCCAAAGATATTCAGTAACATCATCATTTAGGACTAAGGATGATGAAAATAATTTTAAAGAAAACGAATCCAGTGAAACAGAAGAACAAGTATTATGGATTCGTATTTTAAACAATCCGAGTTCAAAAATACTTCATAAATAACCAGATTGGGGTAAAATTCAAGAATGATTAAAACATGGATACAATCAAAGCTAGTATCCAGAATATATATTTTGGACAAAAAGAAGAAATTTTATTTTTCGGTGAATAGTGTTGTATTCGTGAATAGTGCCATATACGTGAATAGTAACTCCGACACCAAAAGATAGAAATTTCACAAAAAACATCATCACGCTTCGTGAATAGTACTCATGAATAGTAACTCATGAATAGTAACTCATGAATAGTAACTCGTGAATAATAACTCATGAATAGTAACTCCAGGCATGAAAAAGTTCCAAATTTGATAAAAGTTCCAACCAATATTTCGGCATAATGATATCAAGAAGATAATATCATTTAAGAAGAAACAACATCCCTTACCTCGAAAGACAAATTTTTAGTTTGAAACACCTGGATATAGGCTATGATTTCAACTTGCAGATAGATAGCAATACTCAAAGTATACTCAAAATACTCACAAGAATACGCTCGATAATATAGAGAGAGAAACTTGATTTACGGTGTGATTTTCAATTCTAACCTAAGCACCCTATTTATAGGAAAATGCTTAGAACACCAAAGTAGAAAATTTAATATAATATTAATATTTACAAAACACATTCCTACGCCCACTTTGAAATCGATTTCACCACCCAAGCACATGTTAAAGATGGCCACCAACATTTGAAAAACTTTTTCTTAAAAACATAATTAAAACTTCCAAAATCAATTATTTTGAGACTTAACTTAAATAATTCATAATAAATAGCTCTTTTATCAGAAAAATTCAAAACTCGCGACTTTCCATAGGAAATTCCATTATCTACAACTTCAACTTTGCAGAAGGAAGTTTTTCCAAATTCCAAACAGAAATTGACCGAAATCCACAAACGGGCGATTTTACAGGCTATAATCAAATTTCAGTCAAGAAATGGGTCTATCGACACACAAAATCTGTTTTTAATATTTATTGCAACAAAAATAATTTTTTTCCCTCGTATACTTATATATCCCACATTCATTGTAAAAATATCCCCATTATTATATTATAATAATATAATAAAATATTATTTTATCAGAAAAGATAAAATATCAATTTTTAACAATTGTCACTTTAAAAATTTTCTCCATCTATATCCATATAAAATCAATATTTTCCTCATCATATAAATCAATAATTAATTATTCACAAATAATATTACAGAATCACAAGATCGCAACTGTGCCGCTCCTCAGAGAAGAGGGGCTTTCCAATAAGAATTTCTCCTTACTGGCGCGCAATTAGGTGACCAAACATCTTCTTAGATAGAACTTTCTAGACATTGCCAATAATGTTTTCTAATAATATTATTCGGATAATATGAATTATTGCTTCGATAATGGAAAATACCGTGTAGTGACAATTATTGAAACAACAAGTAATATAAAAAATCAACGCAGTTAATTATTGAATCAATAAAATAAAATACCGAATTAATTACATCGTAATAATTATTGAGTAGTGCCTTCTTACGTAAGAATCAATAATTGGTGCAATACTGCAGTGTCTTCTCAGGCAACAACGCCAGACATCGTGTTTTTAACCACCGGTATTCCAACAAAGATAATTGGTAATAACTACGTTTGTTATTTATAAACAACTTATACTTGTCGCTTTTCTTCATCCAATCGCTTTCCGGTTATCGGCCCACACAAGGGCAAGCCAGTCATTTAATATTCTCGACAAAGAAGAATATTCCACGACCAAACGAATATTCTCCGACAACAATGAGTATTTTATAACCACTTGCTTATTTAAAATATTTGTGCATATTACCCACAACTAACCACATTAATCAAATCAACCCTTACTATTTTAAAATAATAAATAGAGGAATTAAATTTCATTTATTAATAATTTGGGATCTTACACTTAGCATGTGCAACAAGCCTTTAATCCCCAAGGTTACCCCAAATGAACGAGTTGTGTCTCGTGAGGGTTTGCAGTGAATAAACCCACGAAATTCAAAAATATTTTTGGTTCAAGAAGTTATGAAATTGAAAGAAAACTTCTAATATCCATGGGCATTATACATAAGCAAAATTAAATTTAAAATCACATTTTCACCTTATCAAAAATACTCAATCTTCATTTTAGACATCATCCTTCATTAAATTAATTTCATGTGATGCATGCATATGTATATGATGTAACTCTTAGTAGGGATTTTTACCATGAAAATTAAGAAAACTCATTTTTTTCTCTTTTTTTTTCATTTTTTTCTTGACTTGTGCAATGTCTCATTTTCTTAGACTTTTTAGAGTTACCCATGTAGCGAGCGTTGGACCAATGACTACCAAACCAGTTGGCTTTAGGGCACTAGGTGTAAAGACACTCCTAAGAGTTTACTAACTCAAGTAACAAAGGTCACAAAATTATAATAGTCAAGCTACTTTTATCCATCACACTTTTCAGCGTGAATATCGATGCTTCCTGAGGCTTGTATACCCAGTTATTTAGTTCAATGGATATTGAAACAGTTATTTATTTCTTTTTTTAACTTTTTTTTCAATTTCCTTTTTTTCTTGAAATTGCTTGAATCATAGTTTATAACCACAATTAAGAATTAGTGCAAACATGAAGTGCAACAATGCTTATGAAATCAATTTTATTCCAGATGATATTTTAAACTAAAATTTCGTATCTTATTAAAGATTTAGGAATTCTAAATATTTCAATCCTACTCATAAGTTTTGCTCCACTACCACTTATTAGAATTAATTCAATCCATAAAAGTCAAACAAAATTTTTTATTTTTTCAATTTTTTTATTTTTTGAACTTTATTTTCCTAAAAAAAAAATCTAATACAATAATACAAATAAACTCCCCCCATACCTAAATCATGCATTTTCCTCAATGTATATAAATAAAAAATAGAGAACAAAGATATGAAAGAATTATACCTTGTTGTGGGGTTTTTATTCTGCAGGAAAATGTGATGAGAAAGAAAACAAATATACATATCTACAAATTTCATATATCCTAAAAAGTATGTGACTAAAAATGAATGATACAAATGGGTGAGTGAGTCTAAACTTTTCATTATTTTCAAGAGGTTTAGGAAATTGAAAATATTCAGAATTTTCATCAGAATTATGCTTAAATTCTACCTCAAGAAAACTTTCACTAACATGTTCAAAGGATGGAAAACTTGGTTCAAATATATGTTTTAATTTAGTTGACTTATTTGTAGTGGATCTCAACAGCTCATTGACCTTATCTAAATATTCGAATTCATTCCAATTTTGGTCAAGGTTATTTAAGAAAAAATTAATTGGATCTTTTTTAATCAAGTCTATTTTCAATTATTTCTTGGGTCATTAATAACTCTTGGATCATGTTTATTTTAATGGGTTGGTCCAAAAAATCACTAGGTGGTTTTTTAAGAATAAGTTTTTCAGGGTATGGATCTTTAGGCTTATAGACCTTTTCAACCGACTCATTAAATGTGACATGATCAATTTTAGACATAGACTCATAATTTTTAGATTCCTCAAATTTGCTTGACTCAAAATGTGTAGAATTGAATACAAAATTTTTATTTTCCACAACCATCAAAATTTTCAAAATTAACCTCAGAGTTACTAGAAAATTCACCCATCTTTTATTCATTTATTATGATGGCTAATCGACTCATTTAAATTTATAGACGAGATATAATGCTAAATTAATTTTCCATTAAAACTTCCGTAGTTTTCTCCACACTAAGTCTTTCCTCTTCTTCATTTGATAGTTCTTATGTATATTGAGGTTCTGGATTCAAATATGGATATGGATATGGACATAGATAAGGATTTTCATAAGTTGAAAAATATTGATTTACTTGGTCTGCATTAAAAATTTTATAGGGTTCTTGATTCCAAGCAAAATTATTATTCCAACTATAATAACAATCCATTTTTCCACAAATCACATAACAAATAGACAACTAACCACGAAGTCAAAAAAAATATAATAAAAAAATCCTAATTCTACGGTTAACCTAAATAAAATCTAGACAACTCCTAATTGTTTCAAGTTACACCACAAGGTCCACCCAATTATAAATGGCAAAATTATGTATTTAACCACTATACTTGGCAAGTTTTATTTAATACATTACTGAACTTTTAATTTTTCGAATTACATCACTGAACTAATTATTATTTTACAATTAAGTCATTCCGTTAAAAATCTTTGACAGACGTTACAATATTGCTTATGTGGCGTTGACGTGGAAAATATTATTTTAAAAAATATTTCTTAATTGTAAAATATTGCTTATGTGGCGTTAAAAAGAGATTATTTTAAAAAATATTGCTTATGTGGCGTTAAAAACAAATTATTTTTAAAAAAGCAGAATTTTTTTATAAACAAAATTTTTTAAAAATGCATTTTTTAAAAAATAGATTTTTTTTTAAAAATACGTAATTTTTTAAAAATAGAATTTTTTAAAATGAATTCTATAAAAATCTAATTTTTTTAAAAATAGATTTTTTTTTTTAAAATGGAATTTTTAAAAATGCTTTTTTTTAAAAAATAGAATTTTAAAAAAATCAATTTTTTTTAAAAAACAAATTATTTTAAAAATTGAATTTTTTAAAATGCAATTTTTTAAAAAATGTAATTTTAAAAAAGCTAACTTTTTAAAAAATATAAATTTTTTTTAAAAAAGTATATTTGTTTTAAAAAGAATATTTTTTAAAAAATAGAATTATAATTTTTAAAAAATCTGCATTTTAAAAAAATCTATTTTTTAAAATTTTGTTTTTAAAAAAAATTCTATTTTTTTAAAAATCCTGTTTTTTAAAAAAGTTCCGCTTTTTAAAAAAAAAAATTTAAAAAAGCTGTTTTTAAAAAAAATCTGTTTTTTACAATAATCTATTTTTTAAAAAAAAAATCTTTTTTAAAAAATTCTAATTTTTTTTTTACAATCTATTTTTTTTAAAAAGCTATTTTCAAAAAATTTCTGTTTTTTTAAAAATAATCTGTTTTTAAAAAAATTCTCTGTTTTTTAAAAAAAAACTGTTTTTAAAAAACTTTTTATTTTAAAAAAAATTCTTTTTTTTTTTAAAATTCTATATTTTTTTAAAAATCTGTTTTTTAAAAAAATTCTATTTTTTTTAAAAATAATCTGTTTTTAACGCCATAGAAGCAATATTTTTTAAAATAATCTGTTTTTAACGCCACATAAGCAATATTTTACAATTAAGCAATATTTTTTAAAATAATATTTGCCACGTCAGTACCACATAAGCAATATTTTAACGTCTGTCAAAGATTTTTAACGGAATGACTTAATTGTAAAATAATAATTAGTTCAGTGATGTGATTCGAAAAATTAAAAGTTCAATAATGTATTAAATAAAACTTGCCAAGTATAGTGGTGAAATACATAGTTTTGCCAATTAGAAATTAATCACACCACTAGCCAGGTAAGTGTAAGAAAGGTGGGAGTCTCTCTGTGAGTACGGTGACTAATTGAATAACCACACATCCTTTAGGCGTTTTCCTTTGGAACCACTTGCCTAGACACTAGTAGTTTGATTAATTTAAAATTTAGCCTCCTCTTGGAGTGTCCTAGGGGCCAACGTTTACTTGATTTTATTAAGACATGGTTATGCAAAATGAATGGGTGGTTTGTGGTACAAGGAAGGGTGATGAAATCCTCACCTTATCTTGTTACACGTTGTGCCCTTAATGCTAGATTAAATATGAAAATGCACAACATAAAAAAATTATAAACAAATTAAAATGTCCTAAAACTATGTGTGTTACAAAAGAAAGAGAAATTTTGATGTACCTCAATCCTCTAGTGATCACCACAGTTTATATTTAACAAAAAATAAAAATAAAAACCTAACAAGATGTGCTCTACGTGAGTGAATGCATGAATGCAACAATTATATTAGTTTTCTAACTAACAAAAAAAACTAAGCTACTTATTTTTTTAAAATTTTTTTGTTTTTGAGTTAAGATACAAAATACCAGGAAAAGCGTAGCAATAATCTTGTCTTTCGGCACCGTTGATCCGTTTCGATAATCCTGAAAAAAAAATATTAGAAGAAGAAAAAAAACTAATTCGAATAAATAAAAATTAAGGAATATAAAATTAGGTCTAGTCCCCGGCAACGATGCTAAAAACTTGATATGTTAAAATTATGTACTGTAAGTGTACAATCACTACAAGAAAAAGGTTTATCAGTGATCGCAGACGGTCGCATATATCCATGCGGTCGCTGATAGTCGTCGCACAAATTCTGGTCGCTGAGATGCACATCAGCGACCACAATTAGCGATCGACATATCTGGGACCGATATGAGCGACCGAAATTATAAATCTGGTAGCTGTGGTAGTCGACATGGTCCAGGCCAAAGTCGGCGTGGTCCACGCGTGGCGGCCGACCGTGTCGGCGACCACGTGCGGTCGTCGCTGATAGCCTCAAATATTTAGTCATCGCTAATAACTATCAGCGACCACATGCGGTCGCTGATATGGAAAAAAATAAAAAATAGATTTTTGTTATTTTGTAGAATTCCCAAAAACCTGTATCTATTTTGTACCTGCTTTATCCCAACACGCATACCCAACAACAGCATACACAACAATATAAACATCCATCGTCCACTAACATATACACCAAACTAGTATATAAACCTTTAAAAACCAATATGATTTGAATAAATATAATAACATTTCAAAACTTGTTTAAGTAACATACAAACATCCAAAGAATGAATATACAAGTATAAGCTTATACTATAACTAAAAAACTAATCTAAAGCAGGTACATCAAGCATCATCGCCTCCTTGATCACCCTGTAATTAACAAAATAATAAAACAAGTTACAAATATATACTAACTATGTTAATATTGGTATATTACGACAATATATACAACAAATTGATTTTATACCTCGTCGCCATCCCCGTGTTGTGATGTTGCTACTGCCACTACTACTTCACTAACTCCTCAAAGACTTTTCAGCCCCCAGATGCCCGCCAAGATCTTGGTAAGATCGCGATCTCGACATATAGCTCTCACACAACAAATTAGGAGTATGAACAATTTGGATGGCTTGATGACTATGTAGACCGGGTAAGAAAGAGCATCTTGAGCCATCAAGGATGGGCGTCGTCGTTGTCCTTGACCTTTAATGTAGTTCTTCTTCACAATGAGCGCCTCTCCCACAACTCTTGATCAATAGGCGGATGTGGAGTGCCTTCAGGATATACTCATTCAATAAACGCTTATAAGTGTCCTGTCATCATGTTAACAATTAAATAGTTAAAATAAATTAATTACGTAAGCATTGATAAACAAGATAAAGTTGTTAAAATTTATTACCGCTTATCCTGGATAGCCTCGGACCATCACGGTGTACATTACGTACACATCCGACCAATGGATAGGGTGACCTTGAGATCGAGACTCCTATACAAAAATAGCATAATATTACTAAGTAAAAATATGATATATTTCCTATAATTCATGATTTTAAACATATTAAAACTTGTAATCACGTACCTCAGCGTTGATATGTCTTTAAATCGTGAAATACTCTTTATCGCCTTGTATGTCCCTTTAGCCTTTTTGCCATCGGGTACACCTGACGATCTGTTGGTGGCGGCAGTCTTTCGTCTTTTCACCCAGCTCTCAGCTCTCCATTGGGCACACATTTCAGCCCATATGGCCTGGGTGGACCACCAAGAACTATGCTCGTGCATGTAATCTTCTCCCTGGCCTGGATGGTCGATCTCGGCATTGTGAAGGGCTTTTTGTCTTTCTTTATTCAAATTGTCTTTGGTGCGGACCGCTCACTTCGCCGAATAATGTATGTATCACCAAGCTCACAAGATCCTCCCATCTATACTGCTTTACGCAAATAAAACAACAATAATAACATTACTAAATAATTATCCTTTGAATATTATATTAATATTATCTGTCATAATTAAAAAAAAAATATACCTAAAATTACGCCTAAACAAAGATCCTTGTGGGCAATAGGTGTCTTTTCACGTAATCACAGTGTGTAGGCCAATTACGTAAACACAATTTGTGATATGCACTGACGATCTTATTATCTGAAAAATCACTATAATATACAACATCAATTAGCATATATTAAAGTAATTTACATCTAAGTTATAATACTTATGAACATTTTTCAAACTTATATTTATTAGACTTAAATTTTTTTTGCCAAAGTCTCCCCTACAATATAGACTAGCCACATGCATGACGACATGCATATATGGACATTTCTAGGCACCCAAGACACAAATCAAGAGAAATATACAAATTTTCAATACAATAAGACCAAAACAATAACGATTGAATGCAAATTAAAGCAGTAAAAAATTCAGACCCATATACATTACCAATATAATATCAATAAAAACATTACCAATATACAATAAATGGAATCTTAAATGCTTATATATAAATGATATATGCGGGATGTACGTGTTATTCGGAGGAGGGCGAATCTGAATAAGAATCCGATCATTCGGATTAGTAGGGGCCTTGGGCACATGATTAGGCCCCCTACCCAAGCCGCGCTTTTTCTACCGCTTGTGGCCATCCAGATATTACAAATTCCAAGATGTTATTATGAGTCATGTTTGATTACATGTATATATGACAATAAACATGACGATGATATAAACATGTATATATATGAATATAAAATGACAATAAACAAAAGTTGCATTTAAATAGTTTAGTACATAAACATGATGATTGATATAAACATGTATATATATGAATATAAAATGACAATAAACAAAATTGCATTTAAATAGTTTAGTACATAAACATGACAATGATATAAAAAACATGTAATGCTAAACATACATTTAATTTGTTCAAGTGTCATATGTCGATTCGTAATCATTTTGTATACATGTTGTAGATTCATAACCATCATCCGCTTGATTCAAATGTCGATTCGATCAATAACTCTTCCTCCTCGATTATCAATGTCATCTCGACACAAGTATTGACTCAGATCTAATTCATGTGGTTCATCTCCACCATCTAACTGGATTACTTCATTGTCCTCCTCCACATTTATTATAGTTTGACTATGAAGCATCTGCTCTTGGTAAATCTCCCCATCAACTAATTCTACACTACTGGCGGAGTATGAATTACAACTTGCCAATCTGTGGCGGTCTATCCCTTTTCCTAACAGGACTAGGAGTGTAGTATACTTGTCTTTGTTTGAGTTGGTAAAACAAACGGTTCGTTGGAGTACGCAAACCTATGGAGGTCAATATCGATGATTCCATGTCCGCACAACACGTATCCCTTTTTCCTCAATCAAACCAACGGCACTTGAACAAGTGAATATGACCCAGACGCGTGCCTCAGACGATAACTCTACGATTTCCTCCAACTCCCCATAAAAAGGCACGACCAAGCTCATTGTAACAATCTCCTTGGACACACACTCCGAGTTCGTTGTTCTTTTACCGCATACCATAAGCCTTTGTGTGAAATTCACAACCATTTATTTTGTAACCATTATACCGACTTGGTCCCCGTCTGGGTCCCATAGCTAGGACTTGTACATTAATGCTCTAATCGTTGATCCTCAAATCAAAGCCTACAAAAACTCCATCTTATTAAATGAAGTCATAGTTAACATGGAGTATATATATATATATACACTACGTGCTTAAAAACTCCATCTTACTTTGTCCTTTAGCCAAAGTGCAAATTTTTTATCCCGATTAATTTGAATATCTTTATCAGTTATGCCGAGATGCTTCACTTTTAACTCGTCATCGTACAATCTATACCATGTTATAAACATTAACATATTGGAATAAATTTTCAACTTAAAAGATAAATTATCAAGTTTACATGTGTACCTCACAAATTCATCAATCTCCTCGCAATTGAGAAGAATGTAAGTATGTGCAGCATGTAATTCTTGCTCAGAGAGGAATATGCGCTTCCCTTTTTCATAAGCGCGGCCCGATAGACCAAATGCAGATAGCCGATCATTTAGTTCAACATTTCCCCCATCATCATGTCTCGATACTCGTAGTGTGTTTGATGCAACCATGCCACAATGGCTCGCTACCCTCATTTAACAACTTAAAGAAGTCTTTGGCATCAGAATTCATAGGTTGCTCTCTGCCTTGTTCCCAATCTGGCCCTGCAATATCATGAACCATTTCATTCATACGATGAGTACTACTACCCGAATTGTGTACTTGTGTGATGCCACCATCTCTTCTCTGCCCATGTGCCCACTAGCATTTTTCGTAATTTCTCATGAACCCAGAAATAAGTAAATGATAGTTTACCATGTCTCTGTCCATATAATTTCAATTCTTACACTTCAAACATGGACATCGTATCTGCGACTTACCATTCATACATTATGGGTGACTATACGCATACTCCAAAAACACTTGGCAACCAAATTTCTAAATTCAAATTACAGAAGATTTATCTGGGCACTTGACATTCGTCGTGCCATCCAACTACTGGCCCGAATAGAGGTCCATGATTCCACTAACCTCTACTATAGACAACATTATAAATGTTAACATATGACTTGAGCATACTTGTAACCATATGACTTGAGCATACTTGTAAGCATTCATATGATTAACATTTAAGCATACTTCTAAGCATATGACTTAAGTATACTTGTAACCATATGACTCTATCATACTTGTAAGCATATGATTAACATTTAAGCATACTTGTAAGCATATGACTTGAGAGCATATATACTTGTAACCATATGACTTGAGTATACTTGTAAGCATATGATTAACATTTAAGCATACTTGATGTTAACGAATGAATGCAAATTAAAGCAGTATGAGAAACTTTAAATGTTATTAAATTTAGTATGAGAAACTAAGTAAATGCTACTTAGTTTAATAGTTATATTATATCATGTTATTTTATTTTAATTTGTTTTAAATTTGTTTTTATTGTTTATCGTAAGTGAATACGTAAGGTATTTCATTCATGCTAGCTTTATATCAGAGTTTTCTAACTCATTTATACAACTTTTGAGTATCTTGGAGATTCATTCATATCAACTAGTGTGTTAAGCAACTTTTGGGATAGTCACAACTTGGTTGAGCAATTTATAGCTTCTATAATATTTTGTAGCTTTATTCTTGTATACATAAGTGTTAAATACCCTTGCTTTTCTCATTATAGCCAAAACAAATCTCTTTATTGACCAAGTGTGTCTAGTTACCTTCTCTTGCAGATAATAATTCCAGTAGTACTCGCTTATTTAAACTTAATGACCCTAACAACCAAGCTTGGTTTGGCCCTCGTGAGGCTTGGCTAAGCTTGGCGTGGCCTCGTCGTGGCCTCATGACCCCAAGCCCAACCATCAGCTCTAACATCCCCTTAATAGGCTCTAGTGGATCACCAATAGGCTCGTTAATAGTATAAATGTTCGCAACTACCCGACCAATAAAAAAAAATTCCAGAGTCTTCCCTATAATATGGACTAGCCACATACACGACGGCATGTATATAAGGTCATTTCTAGGCACCCAAGACATAAACCAAGAGTCCACATAGACGATCTTGCATAAGTATAAGTAATGTGAAGAAAAGCCTAACTATTACCCATAGACGATCTTGCATAAGTATAGTTCTCATATAGGCATAGATTTGACTATAATTTCATAAACAGTCCATATATAGGCAAAAAAAACCTTTAGGCATTCAAATAACTTTAAAATCATGATAATAAAAGGTACTTTAGGCATGATTAAGTACTAAATTATACTAACAATCCCCAAGCCTTCCATTATAAACAATCTATATCAAATAACTTTGGGTGACTATAGTTCTATTTGATATGTTAAGTTTTCTAGGCATGATAAAATTAGTCTAGAACACACTTATACATAAATTTTTTATTATTTTGGTTATACCCTTTTAAAAGAATAAATTAAAAATTAAAATTTGTTAGCATGCACTAGAAACTTTTTAATTTGAATAAATAAATAAATAAACAAATACACAAGTCTTACAAACCAAAATGTGTTCAGATGGAGAGAGTATTTTATGTTTGTGATGAACATTAAGCTGCAAATAAGGAGTAAACACCATTTCTTGATTTATTGAATAACAAAAATTAACAAATTAAGGTTTGTCTAAACCACATTCAATTAATAACAAAAAAAAAGTTAGGGTTTGTCTAAACCACATTCAATTAACAAATTAACAACAGATTCAAGGTTTCTAATGGATTTCAAGTGAGTTACCCTTGTAGAGGCGATGGCAGGTGGGCGGCAGGTGGGCGGCGCGAACTTCTTCTCCTTCTTCTCCTCTCCCCCCTTTCTCCCTCTTCTCTCTATTTCGGTGAGCTCCCTCTTTTTTTTTTCCTTTCCGTGTTCTGTCGAGCGAATGCCCGTCAATCGATTTCATTTAGGTTGATCAATGATCGGTGATCGATGTGCTTCATGGTCAATGATTTTTAATAACATAGACTTATCAATGACGATCGCATGCGATCACGATTAGTGGTCGCAAAGAAACTACGCGCCAACATTTTCTGTCAAATTTTGAGTGGAAAATTTGTTCTAGCAACCGATCAGCGACCGTAGTCGATCGCTGATATCACTTAGCGACTGGATTATTAATTGGTCGCTGATGTCGGTCGCTATTAAGAATATCAGCGACCGGAGATGCGGTCGCTGATATAATTGGTCGCTAATAGCCCTTTTTCTTGTAGTGAATGTCGAATTGAAGAATTGGCAAGTACAGGTCGAACCCACAGAAATTATATTAATTTTAATGTATCCTTAATATCTATTTTAGGCGAATTAGAAATAAAGATCAAAAATTGATTAACTAAAATATAAAAACTAATCATGAGAAAACAATCTAGGAATTCGAATCCATTAAATAAAAAAATATAATATATAATTCAATCTCTTCTATTTTTATTACTTAACTATGATTTTGATCTCCCTTTCCTTTAATTTAGTAATTTTAAAATTAACGTGAGCAAGCATAGACTATAAAAATTTAAGGATTAACTATAACCCATCAAAACTTCTTTGAGCAAGTATGGATTATGAAAAACTCATGTCTTAACAATAATCTATCAAAACCTCTTAATTAATTTAAAATCATAAAAGAACTATAAAATGAAGGTATTTCAATAACGAAACATAAAGGCGAAATCAATTAAACATAAAAGCATAAATAATAGAAGAGATGAAAAATATTGTCATGAATAATTATTTAATTTCATCTTAATCCTAGATTAAAGAAATTAGCTAGACATGAAAAATAATTAAACTAACTAAAATAAAGAACAGAAGAAAATTAAAAATAAATAAGAAAACTCCTTTTAATTAACGATCATCCAACGAACGTACAATGAAAAAGTAATTTAATCTACTCATACTCCTACTCATAACCTAAACTAATACAATACCTAATACTCCCTTCTCTCTAAAAATAAGAGATTTATAGGAAAAATAAATTTGTGCCCTAATTTAGATTCATTGAACTTGGACATTTTTATTCCTTTTTTCCCTCCGTTCCTTCTTGACTTCAATCTCTATATAGTATTCTTCTAAGAGTCATTTTTCATCTTTAAAAGTTGGATATAAATCCTTTATTTGCTCCCCAAGAAAAATAAATAATATTTCCTACAAAATAAAATAAAATATAATAATTAAATAAAATAAACATATAAAATAATAAATATTAAAATATTAAAATATATTAATTATGTCTCTATCAGTAGTCAAAATATATACATGTTTTTACTTGTTTCTGCAATCTGCAATAATCCCAATATTTAACTATAAATCCAAATTAGTTATGAAATCATTATACAACCTACTTATTAAAGAGAGCTATCACATAATGAGTCATATTTATATCACAAGTATTATTTGAATACTTTTAAATAATATGAGACTCTACTAATTCTAATTAAATTATTCAATATTCATACCTAAAAAGATGTCCACGATCTACGAATTCGACACAAATCAATTACTAACTGCTTCGTTATCATGAGCAAGCGTAATTTGCATTAGGACGTTACATTTACATAATAAAAATTTATATAAACACTTGGCTTTGTATTTAATTGTATATTCTACTATTATAAAACAAAATTTGATTGCATGGTGACTAGTACTCCGCACGTCTTTAAAAAAATAGTAAAATATAAATTTTATATATATTAAAAAAAATAAGAGTAGAGGGAAGAGAGAAAATAACATTTTAAATTTTTCTTTAGCGATACTGCAAGATTCATAAAATGATGAGTAATTTTATTTTTTTATATTAAAAAATTTCACTAAGTAGCATAATTATTATTTTCATTATGTAATTTATCTTATTTTTTTGGAAGATAAAATAATTGTACTTTTAATCATTAGGAAGGTAATAATTTTAAGTGTGTGTAACTTGGTTTCCAAGGGGCGTCAGGTACAAAATATACCAGATTAACGATCGGTACAGTGTTAATTTTTTGTTTTTTTAATTACAATTATCAGAATAATAAATAAAAAATAATAGAGTAAGTTTAAATAAAAAACTGTAAAAATATATATATTTTTTATTAAAATAAAAAATATACTTTTTTTATAATTTTTGTTCAAACACTGTACGTGAGTCCGGTACAGCACCTCCCCCAATCTAAAATTCTCACGGCGCATTCCTGTAAGTGAGGAATCAGGACGCTGAGCAAGGCGGCGCCCCACTTAGGCTAGATTCTTTAAAGGGTCCCACTTAGGCTAGATTATTGGAAGGTTTCTCCTTTAATATATATATATATATATATATATATATATATATATAATTTTAGAATTATACATAAATATTAAAAAATAATTATATAGTATTAAATATAATATCAATCTCTATATTTTTCTTATATTGAAAAAAGATGATGTTATTTATTAGGTAGAAAATAGTGAGAGAATCAAAGTTATATTTAATATTTGGGATAATATTAGAAACTAAGCAATTAATACTTAATTAAAATTCTCAAACAATAAATATTATTTTCTCCTCCGTTCCTTAATATAAGTCATTTTAGAGAAATATTTTTGTCTCTTAATATAAGTCATTTGAGAATTTCAAATAAGCATTAATTGCTTAGTTTCTAATATTACCTCAAATATTAAATATAATTTTGGTTCTCTCACTATTCTCTGTCAAATAAATAACAATATCTTTTTTTAATACAAGAACAATATAAATAATTGACATAATTTCATTAATACTTGTGCACGACTCTAAGGGGCTGTTTGCTTAGGATTGAATGGCTGAATTAGTCAGTCATTAAGTGCGTTTGTTTTGAAAAAAAATTATCTGAATAGTTGAATCGGTCAATTATTCAGAAGATTTTACTTGGATGGTTTAGTGTCATTTTTTTTGGTTGTATGAGGGCTGGATGAAGTTTTTTTTTTTTTTTTTACAATATTAACTATTGTAACAATTTAAACTATATTAACTATTTTAAATTTTTTTAGAGGGGTATAATAATAAAAATTTGTTATTCAGATGTTTCAGATATATCAATTATCAAATAATTTTTTTTATTTAGATTTAGATTCAACTCATTCAGATTCATTCAATTTTTATCAAATACCCCCTAAAACGATTTATATTAAGGAACAGATGGAGGAAAAGACAAAAACACTTTTCGACATCTACTGGCTGAAAGGAAAAATTAATTACTTGTGTTTAATGACATAATCATGTGATAATGAAATGATAAGAATGGTGATTAGCTGGATATGTTGATAGGATGGTGACTAAGATGCAACAAAGCTTCTATTTGTAAGCAGGAGATGTGCATGGAATTAGTCCAAGTTAGTGTACAAGTAGAGGAGAATAAGATTGCACACATAAAAAATTATTTTTTTTAAAAAAATGAGAATAAAATAAGAGGCAAATCAAATAGTCCAAATGGAAATATAAGTGGACATACAGTAATTATTTTATGAAATTCTAAGTAAGGTGAAAATCAATGTTGTAATTAAACCTTCTAATATTTGTAAATTTATTTGAGAAATTGAGTATAAAAATGTAATCCACATTGGTAATATAGAAAGAGTGTCATTTTTATTGTTTGAGAAATCATCATTTAACAATATCCTCAAATTTATTACCACAATTTTATTATCATCTCTATGGCACTTATTAAATATTCAATAAATTTAAGAGTATACATTACATTATTAAACTTTTTATTATTACTAATATAACTTCTGATTGTACAATGGGGAATAGTTTAGAAGAGTTTTACATTATATTTGGCAACACAATACAAGTTTTGAATATAAAATTTAAAATACATTTAAAATGTTATAAATAATGAAAATTTATTTAAAATTCTTCAGTTGGAGAAAAAGGAGAAAGTAAACTAAAAAACTATTTTATGAAGGGAAAGAAAGAAAAAAATTACATTTATTTACTCTCTTATTTTTTATTTTTACTCACCTATTTTCTCATAACCTCCTTTCTTTTAAATACTTACTTTATATATTTTTTATTTCTTTTATGAGTGTGTCAGATTATTACTACTAAATAATAAACGAAGAATTGATAATTATTTGGTACATTAGTATGACTCACTTTTATTAATATATAGATCATTGGTTCAATTCTTCACAGCAACATGTTATGAAGATATGTCACAGCAGCCGTGCCAGTCTATGATTATGATTGAAGACAATAAGTTATTTAATTTCCATTTAAACCCCAAGATTCTAATTCTTGACAGTAGCAAGTAATGAAGATATGTTTAGAAGGCAGGAGCAGTACAAGATGAAGATTGAAGACGGTAAGTTATCTCATTCTCATTTAATTTTTGTTTTTGTTTTGATAATCAGAAATTTCTCAATTATAATTGGATTAATCTCCACGAACTCGGATCAACCTTTTCATATAGGATTACTCTCATGGCCCCATGAACTATTTCTGACCTTGACAAATTGGGATTTGATTATCGTTAACTCTATTCTATGGTAAGTTGGTCAATTGACCAATACAGTGTTGACACGCAGAGAAATAGATCACATCCTACCTGCGTGTCCATACTGTATTAGTTAATTGACCAAAATTAACTTCATACTAACCATTCTCGATAAATTATTACCAATAAAAATCGATTCTAAAATATCCGAATTTACAACTCATTCCAGAACCATCGTAAACTATTGCACCAAGTGTTTGGGTTTATTTAAACTCTTCAACGTAATTTGAGAAGAATCATTGTTAATAAAAAAATAATAATAAACGAAGAGAGAGAAAAAGGTTACCGACTCCCACATCACGTGACTCGACCTGGTTGTGTACCACTTCCACTTGACTTTATGCTCCTTTCGAATCCCGATGGGACGTTTATAGAAAACATAAAGCTCTGTTTGGTTCCCCATAGGCCATATGCTCAATTCCAAGTTATTTGGGCTTCTTTTTATTTGTGTTCTTAGAGAGCAAAATTTATTTATTTTATTTATCTTTAAATAAATTTTAAAGAAGTATTAATAATTTAATTTATTATATTATTCTTATACTAAATATTAATTTTTTTTTATCTTTTATAATAAATTTAAAAGGTAATATTGAGATTTTAAACTCTCTCCTTTATATTATATAAGTTTTTTTAGAAAAGTTAAATTTCCATAATATAAGACATTTTATATATATCTAGGAGAAAAAACTATTTTTTTCTATTTTGTCCCTAATTAAATAGAGTAATTGTGGGAGAGGAGGAAGAATAATTAATTAGTGTATAGATACTAATGAAATTACAAATCAACATTAATGGTCTCACATTAGAATTAATGAGATTTTTTAATATATGTGATTATGTCCTAAAAATCATATATAATACTCTCTCCTATTCAGATTAAATGACATTTTAGAGTTAAGCACACTTATTAAGAAATAACATAAAATATCTTTTATGTCCCTAATTAATTATTTCTCTCTCCACAATTGTCTCTTCTCATTCTCCACAATTGTCCATAATTAATTATTTCTCTCTCCACAATTGCATTTACTAAGCATATTAAATAGAGAGGTAAATTAGGAAAAAATAGTGCAATATTGCATAGAGATTTCAAAACGACAATTATATAGAATAAAATTAAACTCCCTAAAACGTCATTTAATCTGAATAGGAGGGAGTAGTAAAAAAGAGGGAGTACTCATTTTAATCAATCAGACAAAACATTAGTTGTATTTTTTAATCTTTATATTTTCTCTTAAAACATCAATTAAAAAGAAAGGAGAGAATATTACAACTTTAATATTTTTCAGTTATTTTAATCATTTCAAAAAAAAATTATGAATATTTTTATAAAGAGGAAACAATCTTCACATAAAAAAATAAATAAACTCATTTAAATGAGAATCGAAACTAAAACTTAAAGTTCAGAGTATCTTAATGCATAAGTTGTTCTTTCTGTTTAAGTTTCATTTTATTTGTAATTTAAATTTATTATAAAATTTATCAACGTATAATGTAGGGGTATCATGGACGGAAAGTGTTCACACTTGCATGATCGAAGTGGTTCTTCTAAAAGTAATTAAGAAGTAAAAAACGTGGTTAATTAATTTATTATCATGGAGGATGATACAGATCCCACGTCCAAACAGTAGCAAGTAGTCCAATTAATGTACGTAGTTACTGTTAAATAAATTATATCGAAACCTGCTATTACATATAATAAAATTAATTAATCAGTTAAGTATTTACATGAATTGAGAGAAGTCATTTTGTATGTATCATGTTTCCACTGCGCTTAAGTATGAAAGTCTTCAATTGACTATCTCAATCTTATGATGGATGTATAGGTGTGTTTAAAGTTCTTAAGACGACAATTGAGACCAAATTTTAACTGTTTTATTTATAGAATAGCTAGGGTCAAAATCGTTCATCATGATTATGAAACCTTAGGGCCCATTATGCCAAGTATTATCAGGCATATTATTTATAGATCACATAATTAATT
This sequence comes from Panax ginseng, assembly GCA_020205605.1. Lineage (NCBI taxonomy): Eukaryota > Viridiplantae > Streptophyta > Magnoliopsida > Apiales > Araliaceae > Panax > Panax ginseng. Next base: position 127,955,277 of record CM035137.1, read on the forward strand.
ACCAAACTCATAAATAAAATGATTAAATTAATACAATATATAAATCCAATAATTACATAAATAGTAGAGATCACGTAAAGAAATACAATATTCTAACGGTTACTTCTATAGCTACTATTGGCCAACAGAAAATATTGGTAGTGTCTATTTCACGAACTAATCCCGGAATCTATTGAGGATACTCTTATCCATGATAGGGACATCTATGCGCTTTATTGGATTCGAATCTAATCATGTTCATGTTCTGTCCCTCAGAATCTTCCTTCAATGAATTTATAATTTTGAAATAAGTGAAGAATAAATTTAATTATATTACTAAGAGTATCCAAAACTTGTGAGGAATTTAAGGGAGCTTGTAATAGACCAAAATGACCCAATTTATGCTCTTATTCACTCGATTAAGCCTTACCCTGAGCTCGAGTTTGAACCAGAATTTACAAATGATATCGGAGTAGTGGCCTATCGTGATATGTGAATTCTGAAGTAAACTGTGCGCCTAAGGAGGTACACCACTATTTTTAAGTATGGAATATTGTGATACTCTATTGTCACATGATGAGATTTTGATTCTCTAATTAAATTTTAAAATGGTTTCGATTTTGAAAATATGAACTCTCATTTTGTAAAAAGAATACAAACTATATTAAAGAACTCTCATTTTGAAAATATGAAAATATGAACTCTCATTTTGTGCATAAAGAGTAAGATCCATGTATTGTTTATCAATAAAAATTTATAAATTATCTAATCGTAGGTCTACTTCCTATTTTATCTTATTTTTTATGTTATTTGTATGAGTGTAAATGAACCGAGTCGAGCCGAGTATTGAGTTGCTCAGATTTGATTCACAAAATATATCGAGTATAAAATAAGGTTTGATTGAAGCTCATTTAGCTACCGAGTCGAGGACGATCCCAAATCGAACCCGAACAGTTTGAACTTTTCGAACGAATATGATCCGAGTATCGATAGAAAAGTGCAATTTGAGAATGTTCGAGTAATTTATCGAACTTTAAAATTTGCTCATATTTAATTTATTTATATTTCGAGTTGAGTTCGAATACAATTTTTAGTTTTGTGAGTACGAATCGAGTTCTAACTGTTTGTTTATTTTAAAATTTAGCTCTTAGTTGTTTGTGTATAATTTTTTAATATAATTTGTGTATCAAGTTGTTCCTTGCGAATGTTATTAAGCATTATACTTTTGCAATAATCACATTGGTCTTTCATTTGGTTTTCCTTTTCGAAGAAGGGTAATTTATTTGGTTTTTTTAATTAATATTTATAAATATTTGATTTGATTGAGTATGATACTAAATATATTTTTTTGTTAAATTCAAGAAGACATTGAGTTTTTGTAAAGTAGTGTGAGACTTTCTTATTAATCATTTTAACAATAATACAAGTAACAATTATTATATAATAGAAAATATTAAAAATATTCTACTTTAAGGAGGGTGTATTTAATTAAGACTTTTAAAGATTTTTAAAGACTTTAAAAGTTTATTTGTATTCAAACAAGACATTTAAAGAGTTTATAAAAGTTTACTGGTATTCAATTACAACTTTTGTAATGTCTTTAAAAGTTAGGTGATATTGAATTGAGACTTTTATAAAGTCTATAAAAGTATTTTGGTATTCAAAAAGTCATTGATTTTTCAAATTTCTATCAAATGGTAGAGTTTAACAGACTTTAGAAGAAAAGTTATAACTATCAACCCATATTCAAAGTCTGACCTTATCTCTAAAGACTTTCAAATATTAAACACAAAGGTAGAAATTTAAATCGTCAATAAAAAAATTACAGAAAGATTTTATGGAAAATTCAAAAGTCGCAAAACTCCCCAGTAAATTTTTAAATTAAAATGAATATAAATTAATCTAATTTTAGAAAATATAATTATTAAAATTATTAACTGCTTATATTTTTTTTTACTAAATTTATTAAAAATTAGATAAATTATACAAACTTTTATTATAGGAATATCTCGTTATGACTTTGAAAAATCAAACAATAAATTTTGATTTTAATATTATATTATATATATTATATTATATAGATATAGTATATGATATATACGAATCTTGATAAATTTTAAAACTCATCAAAATTCAAAAATTAGTTAAAAGATGACAACAAATGATGGTTAAAAAATTAGTTACGTATCATTTTAATTAATTAATTAATTTCTAACATCATAAATAAATTAAAAAGTGGCACAATTATTTTTTTAACGGTCAATTTTGGTTCACTAACAACTATTAATAATTTTAAGAAAAATAAAATCTCTCCGGCAATTTTGTGCATGGCTTTACCGATTTACTAAAAATATCTCCGTAAATTTTTATAACTTGGTGGCAATTTATTCACATGTATGAAGTTTTGCGATCATATAGATTTTCATTGTCATATTATTTTGTGAAAAACAGAGTTTGGTACTCCTATTAAAAAATCGTACGCTTATATAGTGTTGATTTTGTCATATTCCATCCTTTGTTTTCATGATGAAATGTTCATATACTAAATTGTTTTATGGTGTTTCAGGAATTCGTTGATGAAAGAACAATTGTGAGATCTCCCAGTGGATGAAGAAGTTTTTCTTTTCTAGGAAAACAAATGTAAGATCAATAGCATAATAATTGATTTTTTATTTAAAGGCTCTAGGACATATTATTTGCATTTACATTTTGTTATATGTTTTAAATGAAAAATGATATTTCTAAATGGAAAAGGTTTTAAATATATGGTATGGGAACAAAAAATATAAATATGACGTGGGTCTTTCTTTTGCTACATATGAAGTATTTGTGAATTGCCTAGAAAGCTTAAAAGTCAGAAGCAATATTCCTATTTGTTGCATGTGCGGTTTTTTTTTTAAGGAATAATTAGCTCTCATGCATAAATATTGGATATTTGGTTTTTTAAGTTGTGTGCATACCAATATATATATATATATATATATATATATATATATATATATATATATATATATATATATATATATTGAGTGTGCAATTTTCAAGGAGTGCAATTATGAAAGATTTGAATTTTGTTTCCTTGATAATGGGAAAGATAGAGAAGAATTTATTATTCACTGATACACGCCACTTTTATGAAGTAGAAGAGTCAGAGTTGTTATCTCTTAAAGGGTCTTTTGATTTATTCAAACTAAATAACTACCGAGAATTTATTTTGTTGGATAACAATTGACTATAGTACTGTTGAACTCTTTGACTACTTCTTACCGTTTGATTTGAACAAATTGAACTTATCTTTTATTAACGGTAATTTTATATGAGCTATAAATCAGTGTTTGCATGATTGGAAAAAACACAACTCACAAAGTAATTTTTGCACTACATTGATATTATTGAGCAATATATTGTTAACAGGTGCAACGTTTGATCAGCTAAGTTTTTAATCTTCTGATATTTATTAGCTGAAATTTGGTGAGAATTAATTGCTTATTTATTTTGTGCTAATTGATCATTGCATATAGTTTGAGCCTTTAATTGTTAAATTGATTATTCTTGCATTGATCATAGACCTCTATAATTGTATTGAATTTTATGTTTTAGACTAAATGTAGTCTAAAGTTTTTAATCCTAGTGGATTAGAGAAAATGGTTACAAACAGGTTCAAGGAAGCAAATGTGCTTGAAGAGTGCATAGGTGCACAAGGAGAAAGAGAGCTCAAGGGAAATTAATTGTTAATTAATTTTTTGTTAGAATCTGTTTTTGTAATATGTATTTATTTATAAAGAAATAAATAAAGTGAGTCTCCAATACTAGTTGGTATTGGACGTGAACTAGACTATTATTATAGAGGGTAATAGCTGAACCACGTAAAAAATCTTGGTGTTGATTTTATTATTTGCTTTGCCTTAAAATCGCATAAGTTACTTAATTATCTTAATTTGACTACTTGCATTATATTAAGATAATTCTTTAACATCAAGTATTTTAGGCTATATTAATTCAGTAAGCTGATTTCAATCATTATAGTAGCCTGAAATTAATAGTTTTTAAAAGTTGGTCATAGATTGCTTCCACACTTATTCCACCCCCCATTCTAAGTGTGCCTAGATAAATTTCATATAGTATATATAGTTCAATGAAAAGTGAGCTTAATTTTTGTGTTGCGTCTGTAGCTTCTAAAATTTTATTCGTATTCGAATATCCAAATTTATCATGAATGCTTTCAACATATATAAAATCTCATGCCACAATAATTTAATGAAATAATGAGATTTCCTGTAGTTCATGAAAAAAGAGTGAGAAGTTGTACACATGAGCTAATTAACAATTAATATAAGCTACAAAATATATGAGAAGTATACAAAAGTCTATTAAAATCTTGCTAAAAAAATCTATTAAAGTCTGTCACTTATTTCATGGAGTCTATAAAAATCATTTTCAAAAAGTCTTTAAAATCTTTAAAAGTCATTAAAATTTATAAACTCTACAAAAGTCTGTCACTTAAAAAAAATCTTAATTGAATACACCCCCTACATATTTTGTTTCTTCTTATGACATTGAGTCAAGTAATAAATTTTCAAGATAAAATAACTAAGTGAACACAAACATAGTAAAAATTGCGTAAAATATTAAGTTTTCTCAAAGTTAATGTGAGATTAACTACTTAACTTGTTCTATTAGAAAAACAATTAAAAATTACTATAATGTATGTATATACACACACACATAATGTATTAAACTCTTCAACTTTCTTTCGGATCATAAGACATTATTCTTAAAATAAAGGCTAAATTAGAATAGTTTAAAATAATAAATGACAAATTGGGATAACATAAATTAGGATAAAAATTAATTTAATAGCATTAAATTCTCATTTGAAATGAGAATGGTACCAAAACATGCAGGTACCAAAATTTAATGAGATTTTATATTCTTTAGTAGATTGGGATGAGAATGGTACCAAAATTTAGCGAGGTTTTATGTTTTTAGTAGGTAAATTTAGTTAGGTTTTATGTTCTTTAGTAGCTACATAGCAAGATAAATAGAGATTTTATTCAAATTAATTGTGTCATTTTGGTTGGTCAGCAAGTTAATTCCGAGTTAATTAGTCTTGAGGGAATCCGGTTAGCATGAAATTATTTTTTTGGTAAGTTGGTCGATTGAATATGTATCGACGCACAGAATCCTCGTGTCATAAAACCACAAAAGCGTTCTATCGCTTCTTCAACCAACTTACTCCAAAATAAACTTCATACTAACTACTTCCGTCTCGAGGTCATCACATCCGTTGATAGAATATATCATGTTCATAATTATAACACATTTTTCGTATCTTTTGTTATATTATTTCAAGGGTGTACACGTATGTATTAAAAAATATATACAATAATTTTGATGTACATATTACTTTTTAATTTCATGTTCAATATATTACTACCATTCTTACTATACTATTTATACTCAAATTATAATACCAAATGACATGTATCACAATTTAAGATTATATTATCGATACTAATATGTGCATTTCACAAGTTAGCAGTCTAGTGTTAAGTAATTTGACAAAAGTTGTTTAAATTATTTAGACAAAATATTGGATAAATTATACTGCACAATTGCTCATTAATATATACTTTGTTTAGGCAAATTAGACAATTTTATCTAGTTAATTAGGAAAGTTACGAGTACGAAACTAGATATTAGTATTAATTATAAAATTCTATTAAATATCAATGTGTTGTAATATTTTAATTTTATGAAGAAAAAAAAATTATATCAATATTTTATGTGTTGGCAAAAGGATATACAGTACTGAGTGGCATTTGACCTAGTAATATAACTCAATTCATGTTTACTGTGATATTGGGGGTTCGAGTTGTGGTGGTGTGTATTCAAATTAACAAAAAAAGAAAACAAAAAAAAAGATATACAGTAATCACTAATGCACCTCTTGTAATCTTGTTGGGAGAAATTTATTTCCCATCACATGACACTACTAATATTATATTGTTATATTACTAATATTATAGGGTAGTTATATATATATACACTCTAAATTGATTTTTACACACATATATATATAATTCTTAATTAATGAGAAGCAACTAACATATTTATTATTTGCCCATTCTAGTTGAAAGTTTTATTTATCTTTTTTAAATAGAGTATATAGTTTATAATATCTAAAAGTTTATATATTGACTAAATAATTTTCTTTCTTTCTTTCTTTTTGAATTTTAAGTTTTTGTAAAAATCGATTTCAAGTCAAAATAAATCTTTTGAATTAGACGGACCAATAGATTATATTGTGGATAATACTTTAATAAGACAGCAAACTAAATCATATCTTGACGAATAACAAGGTTTACCACTTATAAAACTTTTTAAAATTTTCTAATATTGTAAGCGTTCTAATCTCTAATTCAAAATTTTAAATATATAGTATAAAATATCACAAATTAGAAAGAATATTATTAAGTAAAAATATAATAGATTTAATAAAGTAATTCAATTCAATTTGAGGATTAAGATTTGGCTAATTGAATATATATCCTATCTTATAAATGTCATGTATAACAAAATTAAGTAACTATTACTCTAAGATGGGCATATATCATCATCTATATTATAATAAATATATAGTTGTGCACATGTTTATATGTATTTACATAACATAGTTGTATGTCTCCATAAAAATCTTAGCCTCTCCTCCTTTCACTCATCTCTTTAAAAATACCCTTTAACAACCTTAAAAAACATTTAACTGACATGTTAAGGAAATATTAGTTTCAATGGAGTCATAAAGTTGAGGTAGCCTTTGACAATTTTAAATAAGCTATGATTAATGCTCTAGTTTTAGTTATGTTCAATTTCACCATCTCATTTGTAGTAGAGATTGATGCTAGTGGTATTGGTTGTTAATGTCAAGATTTGTCCACGCGTTCCAATTAGTAAAGCGTGTTAAATCCTGCATAGAAACAAAATCACACCAAAAACTTGACGGCTTGAACCACCGAGTGATAGCTCCGGTGTGAGAATAAGTACATGTTGCATAAGGATTAACAATGGAGGCTTTATGCTCTAGTGCTGTAAAATTAAATTGTACATGATAATGAGGGTGTAGCCATGTATTTATAGTGATCACACCACATTCTCCAAGCCTTTCCCCATATAAGAATAGGATTCTTCATTAGATAAGATACCTTAATGGGATTATAATCAATCTTTTTAAGGAAAGAAAATTGGATTGTATCTCGACTCTTTCCTTAGGAGTTGGAAATCAAATGTAATTAGGAATCTTTGATTCCTTAAAATACTCAACTGTCAAAACAAATTCCTACGCAGGGTAACTCCTCGTAGACTATGGCCCATCGTATCATCCGGGACTAAATATTCACGCCCCCAACATTGCCCCTCACTCCAAAGTTCAAGCTTCAATCCTGATCAATTTGAGCAGCAATAGTAACTTGAGCAAATCAATTTGATCAACAATTGTAGCTTGAGCAAATCAATTTGAGCAACAGTAGCTTGAGCATAGTGTGCAAATGGAGTGGAATAGAACTGAATCACATTGAAATCACAAAAACAACAATGATCAGTTTACTACCGAAAGAAAGGACATGTAACATATTATATATTTAATAAATAAGAACATGATCACTACTATGTACTAACAAGAGCTAGTATGTAATAAACAAATAACTACAGAAAGAAAGGACATGCAACAATAATCAACATATAACAGACTGTCACATTCATACACACGCACAAACTTTCAACATGATTTGAATTGAAACTTTCAAAGCAGATGATAATTCTCAAGGTGGATACCAAAGCATGGTTAAATTCTGATTGTTAGTCCTAAATTTCTTAAAGATTGCCATAATCATAAATTAATCTAATAGAAATTGATGAATAAATAATAAATGCCAACCTGATCCTGACAGAGGAAAGAAGAATAAGGCTCACATTAAACATAAAGGAGTTCATGAGAGTGGCTCCCCACCTGTTACAAGTATAATTGTTAGGCACTCACTCTAGAAATAGTTGGCTATCTAGATATCAATAGAAAGCTTAATGTAAAGTACACAACAATTACTCAGGCACCAGATATATAATTACGCCATTAGATGAATAGTAATAAAAACTAATTTCAAGCCAAGCATCATTTCCCCATCAATCACAAGAAGAAGAAGATATAAGCAGAAAAATGCAAATGTTGCAGAAGTAGAAAAATGCAAAATTTCAACAATGCCCCAGACATCATCCAACTGGATGAAAACCTCGTTTAAGAATGGAGAAAAGGGAGGATCAATCAATAGATATACATAATGTGTGCAACCCAATCAAATGATTCCTGAACAAATCAAACCGCATTTACACCCATAAGACATTATCTTGAATTGGTGCAGAGCCTATCGTAGTAAATTACCTCAAAGGAAAAGAATGTCCTACTTAAAAGAAAAGATTATTGGCAGAGCACAGGTCTATTCATTGGTTGTTGACTATATCATATTGTTGTACTACCTCAAAAGTCAAAAGGAAGGTATTTTGCCATTACTAAAAAACTCCACCAAATTTGAATTGTATCATATAATACTTCTAATCAGAACATTTGCCTCATTAACTTGAAGACTTTGTGCATTTGCAATTTGCATCAACCTCTTTGCCATCTATCACAAAACAAACTCATTCTGTTACTAATTAAATATTTACATAGCATCTCTCAAACACAGTAAAATAAGAATCCCTTGTTTTTTCTATATATTTTTTTGTTTTTTTCTTTTTGGGGGCAAAACAAAACAGGAATTGTTTATCAGCAACTTCAATAATCTTATGATCACACAGATAAAAAAAAATTACAATGGTTACTTTTCAGCTGCAACTTAATTATGTAGAATTCTTTTTTTTCCTTTTTCTTTTTTTAACTAGATAGAAAAGGATATAGGTTTTTTTAAAAAGTCAAAATTGCTAACAAAACCAAATGCCAGCTCCTTTAGAAAAAACACCACCCCAAATCAAGTTAATGTGTCCAATAAATCATAGTGACAACTTCTTTGTGCATAGAAATTCTCTATGTAGTTGAAAAGTGAAAATTAAAACATAAAGCAAACACAAACTTAACATTAAACAAAACTATTTAAAATGTTTTCTTAGCATGGAAGAAGAACAACTGCATTAAAAAAGTAGTATCAACTAGTACAAAGCAAAAAAATGTCATAGTACTACTAAGAAACAAGACTTTGCTACCAGATATATCTTTAAGGCTGCACGAGGGAGCTGAAACTGCATTAAGAATCAAGAAACATACATTGGTCTGCATTTCCATCCTTCCATCGATAAGTACCAACCTTTCTAATTTGAATCACTACATTTCTACTAACAGATACCATGCTCCAAGTGGCAAAGTTCTTCAATCCTGCAAATATAAAGGATGGGTTAGAAAACTTATCTTTTAATTTATAAAAAATAAAAGAAAATGTCGAAATAAAAAAATAAACAAAATTAACTTTTTTTCAGGCTTTACACCAAGTCAGTTTGAAGTTTCCTTAATTAAGCAGCAACACAACAACTATGATCAATTTTTCATTCAACTGTTAAACAAAATGAACTCATGAACTGTAGAACTGCTATGGACTTCACTACATTTTTGCTAACAGAATTACAGAATCAGCAACACAACAACTATGGTACTTCCCCAAATTCTGCTAACACTTAACAGAATCAGCAACACAAAAACCATGATGCTTCACTGCAATTCTGCTAACACTTCACAGAATCAGCAACACAACAACAATGATACTTCACTGCAATTCTGCTAATATTTAACAGAATCGACAACAAAACTATAGAAAACAATCAACCATGCAAATATAAAGGATGGATTAAGTGTTAACAGAAACTAAAGTGGCAAAGTCCAATCAACCAAAGTGCTAACAAAATACAGAAAGCAATCAACCATGCTCCAAAGTGGCAAAGTCCAAGCTTCAATCTTGCAAATATAAAGGATGGATTAGAAAACTTATCTTTTAATTTGTAAAAAAACAAAAGAAATGTCAAAATAAATAAAAAAGATAAGAAAACTTATCTTTTTTTCAGAATTTATACCAAGCTAGTTTGAAATTTTCTTGTTATATATATATATACACACACTTTTTAGGTAGGACCATATTTTTAAACTATTTATCATAAATCACATATAAAAAGCTAAAATTTCAGTGAGATGCCAAACAGATCTATTAAAAATTCTACCACGCAGTCTACTTCTGAATATGCTGAATATTAAATGACAAGTAGTCAGTAGCACCTTCTTCAATTCTCAAATGAACATTAATGAACAAAGGGGAGAAAAACTAAAGATTTTCTTGTTCTCAAGTTTAGGGAATTTGAGGGTGAATTTAATTTTAAAGTAGTGATAAACTATGATACCTGGATTGATGAACAAATTTGTGCTATGACAGTATTATATTAAGCAATTATATAGAAAAATGGGCTAATTTCAAACACACATGACCCATATGCAAATAACAGAAACCCTTTAAATAATGTAAGCACACACAAAAAGTTTAAAATAAAACATCCAAATATAAAAGCTCAAAAAGGGTTGTTAAATAGGGGAATGTAGATTTGATGGCAAAATATAATGTGGGTCATCAAAAGGGAATCAAAAGGAGCTTCACTGACATTGCAGAAAAGCACAACTCAACTAACTCTTTGTTATATAAATCTAAACTTAGAAAAGCAATTGGTACAATACAAATCAAGAAAAAAATATATAAAGATAGATTAACAACTACAAAGTACATAAATAAAAAAAATGATAAATCAGATGTGTAAATAGCTAACAAGGCACATGAACATAACATTACATAAATCGATAAAATCTTTAAAAACCAAATTCCAATTAACAAAAAACTATAGATCTATACTAAACAGACAGTTATAGAAATGTATATATCTGAAACATCAAAATGTTCCATTAAATAAGATCGAATTGAAAGTTGAAAGCTAGAAATTAGGGTTTCAATTTTTTTAATTGGGGATTTTTGGTATAACAAAAGTAATCAAAAATTGAGTCTGATTTTTGGATCGGAGGAGTAGCTGCAGATTTACCTCATGGCTGGATAGGAAATATTAAAGTTATACGTATATATAGATTACTTGAGTGAAAGAGAAGATTAGAAGAAGAAAATATGAAAGAACTGACTTACACATAACACATCAATCGTCTTTTGTGGGATGATTCAGTTTTTAGCTACAAATCTCACCCCCTCGAGCCTAGAAACTTTTAATTTCTCTATAAATGAAGCGACTAAAGTTTTAAGTCTGAAGAGATGAAAGGGTATAATAAACAACCAAACGGCTAAACCTTTCCACTCCCTTATCAGATATTAAGGATCGAGTAAGTATGAACCCCTAAATGAGTAAGGTTCATCGAGTATGGATCAGATGAAGGAGGCAAGCTCGAACCCTAAAATGAGCGAAATATATTGTGCTCAAATTCGAGTTCAGTATTATAGCCCAAAAAATGGGCTTGGCCCATATTCGACTCGGATAAACTACCGAATTCGAGTCCTGGATCATATTTTTGGGTCGAATCCGAATCAGGCACCGAACAACTCAAACCGATTTTCACCCCTACTTCTTCAGGGTAGTCATAAACATCTGACACTTGATAACATCAGAGTAGTCATAGTAATCCATCAGCCGATCATAAGTCTGGTTGTGCTCGTACGGATCCCCTGAGCCGTCATAACTTTGCATGTTAGGAGGTTTTTTTCTTGGACCCGCCTTCTCTCGAGTGATTTCTGGGGAGAACGACGATGATTTCTCTGTCATACTCACTTTCTCTTGTCTAACTTCGGTCAACTGCCTTTATATATCCTCCATTTTTTTGTTAATGCCTCTAACCCATCAACCCTGAGAGAAGTGTCTAGCATGTTCTATCTTCTCCGATTAGGAGAATGATTTGGCTCTTTTATGTCTGACCTCCTCCTGCCTCCTGAGCTAGCTTCCCAAGGGTGACTTCTGTGCCTGCTCCTAGTGTACTAAGAGCTGTCCGAACGATGTGTCTTGGACTAGTTCCCTAGCGAACAATCCCTCGAACGTCTTCGATGACTATTCATGTCCCGAGAGCAACTCCGGACCCTACTCTCAGTCCGCTGAGAGTTTTCCGGACGATGTGTCCTGGATTGACTTCTTGGCAACCGCCCCGCCTTTGGCTGTGGCTGGAGGCCCCATCCTCGTTACCTAGCAAGAGAATTACCTGTTTGTCAATCTCCTTCCGTTGCAATGGTAAGGCCTTCAATCCATCATCAGTCTCCTTTGCCTTTTTCGCCAAGATTGATCTCCTTTCATCTTGGCCTACATCTTGGAGACGTTTTCAGGACGATGCGTCTTCAACACAGCCCCCAAGTCCTGTATGTGACGCCCCCAAAAATAGGTATAAATCACCCATCTTGAGTCGCCAAATACATGGTACAGAAATCAAATACAAACTTCTTTAATACAACAGTCGTGTAAAAATACGACAAAACATAGCTGAGATTTTACATGAATATTGTCTCATAGACAATATCCAAACTCAAATTCAATCCTCATTATATTTATTATCACACTAAGTAGTGAGGACTACTAAAATAACCATCTTGGACCGTCACTCCATTCCCCGACTAGTCCCGGCTACGTTCTCATTTCCTGAAGAGAACAATGTAAGAAAAAGGGTGAGCTCAACTAGCTCAGTAAGAAATATTATGACTAAGATAATGCAGAATAAATGATCATTAGCCTTTAACAGTGTTAAACTAATAAAATACAATAAACATCAAGTTTAACTGTAGCGGAACAAGCAATCTATTAGAAGAGTCAAGTAAAGCATGATATCTACTATCTTCTATGATTTAAAAAGTTTTTCATCCAGTTTATCGCTGAGACTCAACTTAATAAATAAACCACATCATCGAATCATCCCTGCACTACGGGCCAAAGATATTCATGTAATCATCAATGGTCATGATTATACCGAATAATCCCTGGTCATAATCATACCAACAACTGTCCATCAATGCACTATAGGCCAATGAGGACTTTTACCACATCATTTGTAACATTACGGGCCATGATTATATCGAATGATCCCTGGTCATAATCATACCAATCAACAGTCCATCTATGCACGTAAGCCAAAGATGACTTTTATCACAATATAAGCATGATGATGATGACAATGATATAAGCATTAATCAAACAAAATCAAGGATAAATATTAAAGACTTTAAATTTATTCAGTGTTTAAAAATATCCAAATTGTCAACATGATACTACTTTGTGGAGTAAAATTTAAGAATAATATTCATGTATCAAAAATAATTTGGACATAAAAGAAATATATTTTTTGGGTGAATAGTATTCCGTGAATAGTAACCCTATGAATAGTACTTCTGGAATAGTACCTCGTGAATAGTACTCCGACATGAAAAGTGCCCCAAATACTCGAGTGAATAATATTTGAGTGAATAGTAACTGGGTGAATAGTAATCCATAAATAGTAACTCATGAATAGTACTCCGGCATGATAAGTGCCCCGAATACCCGAGTGAATAATATTTGAGTGAATAGTAACTGAGTGAATAGTAACTCGTGAATAGTATTCCGGCATGAAAAGATCAATAATTATCAAGAAATCTCAGAATAATATTTTCATGAAAAAATACTGGATGAAGCGCAAATATCAAGGATATTCTACTAATTTCACGGAGTATAGAAGCAATAATTTAACAGAATGAGGGTATAATCAGGAATATGAGACGAAATAATATTACTCACATATTACAGAGTATGAAAGAAAATATTATTCCTTATGAATACTAAACAAAAATAATATCCCTTACCTCAGAAGAAGACTTGATAAGTAGGTTTTATACCTACTTATCCGGTATCTGTTACTTGAATTAGTTGCTTATATTCATGTTTTTAGTTACTTTTCATACATTTTATGTTATTTTGTAGGCTATGACATGACATTGGCATGAAGAAGCAAGGGAAAGCAATTCGGACATCTTTTTGACTAAAATACGCATGCAAGTGCAAGAAGGGAATATTGAAGTACTTTTAACACCAAGTTGGATGCATGTTCTGGCTTGAAACTTGGATTTTATGGTAGCTCTACTTCTTAGCTTTCCAGAACATCTTGAATCATCCCAATCGGAGCTCGGATGCGAGAGTTATGGTTTTTTTTATCAACGAAGATCAAAGCTAAGAGTTGTCATGTTTGCCATTTACATAACATCTACTTCAAGCCCGATTTTCGCCTTGATCCAATCCGAATCTATCAATCCTCAAAGAATGAAAGTTATATATCTCGTCGTTATCTTCGATTTGATAGGTGGCAGGCCTTGTAACTCCAAGTAGATCAAAAGTTATGCCTGTTTTACCAAAGGACGTCGCAGCAGAAAACAGCGTAGCGCCAACCGCGCTACGCCTAGCGCGGAGTGCGCTAGGCCAGTAGAATATTGGACCACATGGCCTTGAGCACACGAAATGGCCTAGCAACAATTTTGAAAGCGCTAAGCGTGAGGAATAGAGTGAAATTGGGTTATTTGATGTCCAATTTGAGCTAGAATAGGATTCTTAGTTGCTTAACTTGTTAGGGTGTCCATTAAAACTCTAAATACTTGAGTTTTACTTGGATTGGGAGGCTAGTTCTAAGAGTCTATAAAATCCCTCTTGGGATAGATTTCTAGAAGCTAATTCTATACTTTCTTTCTTAGATTAGGAAGCCTAGATTAGATTAGAATTGAAGATTGAAGCTATTGATTATCATTGGAGAATCAGATTGGAAGAAAGAGAATGCAGATTTGTTTATCTTAATTCTAATTTATTTTCTTATTTATTTGTATCTTTTTAATGCTTAATCAATTGTGGATGATGGATTCTAGTTTATTTATGAATTAAACTCTATTTTGAGATTACTATGGATCTTATTGTGTAGTTTACTTTGATATGCTTCTTTGTTAGTCTTATTAGCTATATTTGGATTGTCTATTATGATTTGTAATGAATTGTTTAATTGCCTAGCTAACAATTACCGTGATAATCTACATGAACTCGAGAGATGAAGTATAGATTTAGATCTGATCATGATAGCATGTGTTTGTGATTTCTGCATGGATGGAATTCATGATTTGTGTTTAGGATAGAGATATGCCTTTACGCCATATGTAGTCTAATAAGAACTTGAACTTCAACCCTTTTTAATTGTAATTCACATAGAGATATAGTGGGTTAGTTAATTAGGGTGTTCAAATTGATTCTATCATCTGTGGATTTTATTTGATATGAGTATGGTGCATTGAGAGATGGCCATATTTTACTTTCGTGTTCTTGATTAACAATCCAATATAAATAATTTGGCATAACAGGAAGTGTGTTGATTTAAATGTGACAATAAGTGAAATTATAATCTCAAGTCTTCAATATCTTGTTTCATTCTAGGGATAGTTAGTAATAGTTTATTTAATTATTTTAAATTAAATTATTAAATCATTTGTTTAAATAAGATTAAATTGGTCATGGGTTAGTACTTGGTGATTTTTATTAAATAATTCTCTGTGGGAACGATACTCAACTTATCACTTTATTACTTGTTGACCACGTATACTTGCGTGTTGTGTGTAATTAGATTTTACCCAACAAGACTGCATACTAGAATAGTGAAGTAGCAGACTTCTCTTCTTCTTTCTCTCTATAGCTTCAGTCTATAATTGCTCTTGTGAGTCTTAGTGAATTGGTGAGAATGAAAGAAGAATGAGCTTCTATTTATAAAAAAATATAGTTTCGATAATTGCACATTTTGGGGCTCAAAATACTACAGTATAACACCTTCATCTTTTCCTCCATTTTTAATTTAGTCCTACAAGTATTATCAAACTTGCACCACCTCCCCTAATAGTCCATCATGTGAATCAATAGTTCTATACATGTGAAAAAAATAATTACAGTATAGTACCTTCATCTATACCTCTATTTTTAATTTAGCCATGCAAGTATTATCAATCTTGCACCACCTCCCCTAATAGTACATGCATGTGAATCAATAGTACATATATGTGAATAAATAGTTATAAGCATGTGAACTAATAGCAATTAATTGCTCATTTATCCGATTAATTATCCGATTTGTCAATTTAACCTCTAGAAATCAATTATTATTGAAATAAATGTCGATTTCCACTAGCACTAATAATCCCAACACAATGGAAATATCAATTTCATTTTTAATCAACACGAACTTATTCATCATTAATATTATAACTCACATGTATTTAACAACCAGATCATTCCCAGAAAAGAGGGGGCTTTCCGATAAGGATTTCTCCCTATTAGGCCAATAAGGTGACCAAACCCCTTTCTCGATGTAACTCTCTGAACATCGTCAATATTGCAAATAATAATATGAATAACTTTATCGTCTCAATTATTGATTTAATAATATAAAATATTATGCAGATGATACTGTGACAATAATTGAATCAATAATATGAGAGATATTATGCAGTAATTATTGTAGCAATAATTGAGTATAACTTAGTGACTTCTCACGTAAGCATCAATAATCAATACCGTGTGCTACAATGCAACTACGCGTATTACTGTACTTTTACCACCAAGTATTTCAACAGTCTAACGGTAAAACTTTTGCTGTTATTTTTATAAAAGATATTTACATGCTTTTCTAACTCGATAATGAATTACATTGTGGGGTCCACCAATGATTATGCCGTCGTACGAATATTCCCTGTTAAAACGAATATTCCCCGAACAGTCGAATATTTTATAACAACTTGTTTACTTTTCAAAATTTATAAATATTACCCACAACTATAACATTATATCAAATCCATACCTTAATATAAAAAAAATATTTTGAGAAAATTAGTCTTTATTCATAAAATTTGGGGTATTACCATCTCCCCTTCTTATGAAATTTTGTCCTCAAAATTGACGTACGTACCTATTATGTCGAAGAGGTGAAGATACCTCGTCAGATTCTAACTCTTGAGGTATAACATTTGAGTGTAGAATATGATCCTTCTTATCTAAGATTTTAACAGGTAACTCCTCATACGTTAAATCTTCTGCTATCTCGTCTAGTTCTAATTCAATAATGTGGTTCGGGTCTTTCATGTATTTACGTAACATAGATATGTGAAAAACGTTATAAACACGAGACATACTTGGCGGTAAGGCGAGTCTATAGGCCACAGTTCCTACTCGATCGAGGATTTTGAATGGCCCAATGAATCGAGGATTGAGCTTTCCTCTCTTTCCAAATCTTGTAACTCCTTTCCATGGAGCAACACGTAACAACACATGCTCTCCAACATTGAATTCTGTGCCTCTTCGATGATGATCAACATAACTCTTTTGTCGATCTTGTGAGGTCTTTATACGTTGCCTGATCATTTGAATCTTTTCCGTTGTCATGCGTACTAATTCTGGTCCCAACAACATTGCTTCACCCACCTCATCCCAACATACTGAAGAAAGACATTTTCATCCATACAACGCCTCGAATGGAGCCATGCCAATACTTGCTTGATAACTATTATTATAGGAAAAATCCACCAATGGCAAGAACTTATACCAACTTCCTTTAAAGTCAAGGACACAGAGTCTTAATATATCTTCAAGAGTTTGAATAGTCCTCTCCGACTGCCCGTCCGTTTAAGGATGATATGCCGAACTAAATCGTAAATCTGTGCCTATAGCTTTTTGCAAACTTACCCAAAATCTTGAAGTGAATCTTGGGTCTCGATCAGAAACTATGGATACTAGCATACCATGCAGTCTTATAATCTCATTTATGTATAAACGAGCAAGACGTTCAAGTGAATAAGTTTCTCGTATAAGTAAGAAATGAGCAGACTTGGTTAATCTATCAACAATGACCCAAATCGCATCTAATCCTTGAGAAACCTTGGGAAGACCAATAACGAAGTCCATGGTAATGTGCTCCCACTTCCATTCTGGAATTTCAAGTGGTTGCAATGGACCTTTTGGCACTTGATGCTCCGCCTTGACACGTTGACAAGTTAAACACGTTAAGATAAACTCCACGATCTCTCTTTTCATATTGCTCCACCAAAATGTATGTCGAAGATCACGATACATTTTGGTACTCCTAGGATGGATTATAAATGGTGTGTTGTGCGCCTCCATCATGATTTTATACTTCAAGTCAGAGTCGTTAGGAACACAAAGTTTGGAGTTAACTCGAAGTATTCCTTCTTCATCGATTTTTGCTTCCGGAATAGCACCTTCTTGTACTTTCTTCCTCATACGCATCAGCTCCAGGTATGTAGCTTGAGCAGTTTTAACTTTATCGATTAAAGTCGGTTCTAATCGTATATTCGCTATCTTCACGTAAGTTCTTGAAGTCTTTAACTCTATCTCAATCTTTTGAAAATCATACAAAATGGGTCTTTGTGTTAACAACGTTACATTCGTAACCGCATACGATCTTCTACTCAACTCGTTAGCTACCGCGTTCGCTCTTCCACGATGATATTGAATGGTATGGTCGTAATCTTCAACAGCTCGAACCAAATTCTTTGGCACGAGTTATGTTAGTTTTGGGTGAAGAAATATTTGAGGGTTTTAGAAATGGGTTTTGTACTGGGGTCAATACAAAATTCGATTTCACGCTCTGGGTTAGGCCAGGAAGTTCTTCAGGGTATACGTCAGAAAATTTATTAATGATAGAAATATCATTCACAACTATGACTCTCATCTAAGACTTGGATAACACATCACATTGATACCTATCAACTTGCCACCGTTATTCACGGCGTCCCCTACGGAGAGTCTGGCTTCGGTGCATTCCAAGACTTGGAAGTCACCAGAGAAAGGCTTGAGGCTCTTTACTTAAGGCTTAATATGACAATAATTGAATTTAGTGATTTGGCCACTTGAATTCGTATAAAAGGTTGGTTAAGAAGGCTAACAACCTTACGAAAACAATCAATTTTAGCATGATGAGTAGTTAACCAGTCGATTCCTAAAATCACATCAAAGGCAAGTATTTTCAAAGAGATGAGATCGACAGGTAACGTGAGGGTGCTAATTTGAATCAAACAAGATTTATAAATAGTGGATGTAACGAAGGTTTCTCCCAACGGAGTTTCAAAAAATAAGTTAAAGTCTAATTTCTCTGGAGTTAAATTTAAACGTTGAGTGCAAGTAGGAGAAATAAAAGAATGGGTAGAACCGGTATCTTTGAAGGTATAGACTTTGTAAGAGTTTATGATTAACTAACCCGTGATAACTTCGTTCGGGTTATTCGCTTTTTGAGAAGTCATGAAAAATGCTCTGCCTAAAACCACAGACTTTATTTTATGCATGTCAGATCCGCCTTTTGGTGCCACCGTCCCAATTTGGATTTGATTTATTTTACATGACAAAATCGAGCTATGTGACCGTCTTTTCCACAACTAAAACATACCTTGGAAGGTTGTGAACAGTTTGGACTTATATGTCCCTCCTCTCCGCATCTGTAGCATCTAACTGGTGGTCGTTCTTCTCCCTTAGAATTTATTGCTGGTGCTGGTGTTGCTACCAACGTCTTGCCATCATCGTTAAATCTTCTCTTCTTGAATTTTCCACTTGAATCATTTCTTCTATTATCTTGGCCATGATTACCACCGAAGTGGTTACCATTTCTAGCATGATAATTTCCTCCACGATGGTTATCATTGTTCCGATGACCATTGTCACCGGTATAATTATTATCGTGTTGTTGCTCATTATCTTTTGGTTGGGTTGGCTCATTATCGAGCTCTAATAACTGAGCCTTATTCACTACATCTGAATACAAACACAATTTGTGAGAAATGAGGTATTAACATATTTCGGGTCTCAAACCTCGCAGAAACATTCATGTCATTCTCTCCTCATTATCAATGGATGCGAATCGGGACAACTCGGCAAACTTAGCCTCGTACTGTGACACAATCATATTGTTTTGGTCCAACTTGATAAACTCCACCTCCTTCCCGTGACAAATACTTTTGGGAAAGTACTTTCGTTGAACAGCTCTTGGAACTTCTCCCAAGACATTTTGAGTGCGTTAGGCTAAGTACGCTTTACTGATTCCCACCAGTAATCTGTTTCTCCTCTCAACATAAAGGTGGCAAAGGGAACCTTTTGCTCCTCGGAGCATCCCAAGACTTCAAATATCTTGGTGATCTGCTTTATCCACATCTCCGCCTTAAGTGGTTCTGGTTTTCCCCAAAACTCCGATGGTCCCAGCTCCTTGAATTGCTTAGCGGTGACCATCTGCGAGTTGCTAGTGTTTCCACATGTATTTTGAACAGGAACCGCTCTCGCCTGATGTTACATGAATTGCATAAAGCCTCTGAACATCCCATCGTTCATCATTTGATCGGTGTTGTTGTTTACTTGAGGATTATTGTCTTCCTGTTGCACATTATCCTGGGTATTGATTGTTAGTGACTCAACGGTCTCATGTGCTTTATTGCTGATCTCAACATTTTTAGATGCCATTTTCAAACACTGCCACAAAACAAGGGTTAATTGAGATGCCACATATTATTCCTATACTCTAACCGACCAATTAAATACTAAATAAACTTAGGTAGGTCATACTAGCGAAGGAATTCCACGTCTCTCCCTTCCTAGTTCTTGCCTGACATCTCAGCCAGGGATCATATCCCTAAGCTTTGATACCAACTGTGATGCCCCCAAAATAGGTATACATCACCCATCTTAAGTTGCCAAATACATGGTACAGAAATAAAATACAAACTTCTTTAATACAAATGTCGTGTAAAAATACGACAAAACATACCTGAGTTTTTACATGAATATTGTCTCATAGACAATATCCAAACTCAAATTCAATCCTCATTACATTTATTATCACACTAAGTAGTGAGGACTACTAAAATAACCATCTCGGACCGTCACTCCATTTCCCGACTAGTCCAGGCTACGTTCTCATTTCCTGAAGAGAACAATGAAAGCAAAAGGGTGAGCTCAACTATCTCAGTAAGAAATATTATGACTAAGATAATGCAGAATAAATTATCATTAGCCTTCAACAGTGTTAAACTGATAAAATATAATAAACATCAAGTTTAAATGCAGCGGAATAAACAATCCATTAGATGGGTCAAGTAGAGCATGATAACTACTATCTTCTATGATTTTAAAAGTTTTTCATCCACTTTATCGCTGAGACTCAGTTTAATAAATAAACCACATCATCGAATCATCCCTGCACTACGGGCCAAGGATATTCAAGTAATCATCAATGGTCATGATTATACCGAATAATCTCTGGTCATAATCATACCAACAACTGTCCATCAATGCACTACGGGCCAATGAGGACTTTTACCACATCATTTGTAACATTACGGGTTATGATTATACCGAATGATCCCTGGTCATAATCATACCAATCAACAGTCAATCTATGCACGTAAGCCAAAGATGACTTTCATCACAATATAAGTATGAGGATGATGACAATGATATAAGCATTAATCAAACGAAATCAATGATATATATTAAAGACTTTAAATTTATTCAGAGTTTAAAAATATCCAAATTGTCAACATGATACTACTTTATGGAGTAAAATTCAAGAATAATATTCATGTATCAAAAATAATTTGGACAGAAAAAAATATATTTTTCGGTTGAATAGTACCCCGTGAATAGTACTTCGGGAATAGTACATTGTGAATAGTACCCTGACATAAAAAGTGCCCCAAATACCCGAGTGAATAATTTTTGAGTGAATAGTAATTGGGTGAATAGTAACCTATGAATAGTAACTCATGAATAGTACTCCGACATGAAAAGTGCCCCGAATACCCGAGTGAATAATATTCGAGTAAATAGTAACCCGTAAATAGTAACTCATAAATAGTATTCCGGCATGAAAAGATCAATAATTATCAAAAAAGCTCAGAATAATATTTCCATGAAAAGATACTGGATGAAGCATAAATATCAAGGATATTCTACTAATTTCACGGAGTATAGAAGCAATACTTTAACAGAATGAGGGTATAATCAGGAATATGAGACAAAATAATATTACTCACATACTACAGAGTATGGAAGAATATATTATTCCTTATGAATACTGAACAAAAATATATTCCTTACCTCAGAAGAAGATTGGATACTGTAATAG
Organism: Panax ginseng; assembly: GCA_020205605.1. NCBI lineage: Eukaryota > Viridiplantae > Streptophyta > Magnoliopsida > Apiales > Araliaceae > Panax > Panax ginseng. The sequence goes on from CM035137.1 coordinate 127,977,481, forward strand.
TGAAGTAGCAGACTTCTCTTCTTCTTTCTCTCTATAGCTTCTCTATCTATAATTGCTTTTGTGAGTCTTAGTGAATTGGGGAGAATGAAAGAAGAACGAGCTTCTATTTATAGGAAAATATAGTTTCGATAATTGCACGTTTTGGGGTTCGAAATACTATAATATAATACCTTCATCTTTTCTTTCATTTTTAATTTAGCCCTACAAGTATTATCAAACTTGCACCACCTCCCCTAATAGTACATCATGTGAATCAATAGTTCACTCATGTGAATTAATAGTTCTATACATGTGAAAAAAATAGTTACAGTATAGTACCTTCATCTATACCTCTATTTTTAATTTAGTCATGCAAGTATTATCAATCTTGCACCACCTCCCCTAATAGTACATGCATGTGAATCAATAGTACATACATGTGAACAAATAGTTATAAGTATGTGAACTAATAGCAATTAATTTCTCATTTATCCGATTAATTACCTGATTTATCAATTTAACCTCTAGAAATCAATTATTATTAAAATAAATGTCAATTTCCACTAACACTAATAATCCTAACACAATGGAAATATCAATTTCATCTTTAATCAACACGAACTTATTCATCATTAATATTATAACTCACATGTATTTAACAACCTGATCATTCCCAAGAAAGAAGAGACTTTCCGATAAGGATTTCTCTCTATTGGCGCGCAATTAGGTGACCAAACCCCTTTCCTCGACAGAAATTTCTAGACATCGTCAATATTGCAAATAATAATATGAATAAATTTGTCGTCTCAATTATTGATTTAATAATATAAAATATTATGCAGATGATACTGTGACAATAATTGAATCAATAATATGAGAGATATTATGCAGTAATTATTGTAGCAATAATTGAGTATAACTTAGTGACTTCTCACGTAAGCATCAATAATCAATACCGTGTGCTACAATGCAACCACGCGTATTACTGTACTTTTATCACCGGGTATTTCAACAGTCAAACGGTAAAATTTTCGCCATTATTTTTATAAAAAGATATTTCTGTTGTTTTCTAACTCCGACAGTAATTTCGTTGTGGGGTCTACCAATGATTGTTCCCCTGTTAAAATGAATATTTCCTGACCAATCGAATATTTTATAACAACTTGCTTACTTTACAAAATTTATAAATATTACCCACAACTATAACATTATATCAAATCCACACCTTAATATAAAAAAAATATTTTGAGAAAATTAATCTTTATTCATAAAATTTGGGGTCTTACACTGCATCCCTATTGGCTGTCGAGAATAAGTTTCAACAAGGACCGTCTACCCAGTCCTTGGATGGGGCCACAAAATTGGCATGTGACCCCAACCGCTCTGAAACTGAAGGCCCCAACCAGGCCTTGGCTAATTGTGACGCCCCCAAAATAGGTATACATCACCCATTCTGAGTCGCCAAATACATGATACATAATTCAAATACAAATTTAATTTATACAATATGACAAAAGCATAGCTGAGAGTTTTAACATGAATATTGTCTCATAGACAATATCTAAACTCAAATGGAGTCCTCATTATATATATTATCACACTATTTCATAGAATAATGAGGACTACTATAGCCACCATCTCGGACCGTCACTCCATTCCCCGACTACTCTCAGCTACGTTCTCATTTCCTAAGGAGAACAATGAAAGCAAAAGGGTGAGCTCAACTAGCCCAGTAAAAAATATTATGACTAAGATAATGCAGAATAAATTATCGTTAGCCTTCAACATTGTTAAACTGATAGAATACAATAAACAACAAGTTTAACTGCAGCAGAATAAATAATCCATTAGAAGAGTCAAGTAGAGCATAATATCTACTATTTTCCATTAAAAGTTATCATAAATTTATCGCTGAGACTCAGCTTAATAAATAATCTACATCATCGAATTATCCATGCACTACGGGCCAAGGATATTCATTAGTATCACATCCACGAATTATCCATGCACTACGGGCCAAAGATATTTGTGTTATCACCAATGGTCATGATCATGCCAACAATTGTCCATCAATGCACTACGGGCCAATGAGGACTTTTACCACATCATTTGTAATATTACAGGTCATGATTATACTGAATAATCCCTGGTTATAATCATACCAATCAATAGTCCATCTATGCACTACGGGCCAAAGATGACTTTCATCACAATATAAGCATGAGTATGATGACAATGATATAAGAATTTAATTAAATGAGAGCAAGGATAAATTTTAAAGATTTATAATTCAATTTATCTAGAATTCAATAATGTCCAAATGTCAACATGATAATGCTTTGTGGAGTAAAATTTAAGAATAATATTGTATTAAAATGATTTGGATCAAAAATAAATCAATTTTTGTCATGAATAGTACCCCGGGTGAATAATACCTGAGTGAATAGTACCCCATGAATAGTACTTTGGGAATAGTACCCCGTGAATAATACCCCGACATGAAAAGATTAAAAATTATCAAGAATGCTCAAAAAAATATTTTCATAAAAAGATACTAGATGAAACGCAAATTTCAAGGATATTCTACTAATTTCAAGGAGTATAGAAGCCATACTTTAACAAAATGAGTGTAGAATTTGAAATCTGAAACGAAATAATATTACTTACATACTACAGAGTATGGAAGAAAATATTATTTCTTACGAATATTGGAAAAAAAATAACCCTCACCTTAAAGAAATAGTACCCCGGGTGAATAATACCTGGTAGGGCGGGGATATTCTTGAAGAAAACTTTCACTATTTCTACACTCAAAGCTTCTTTAAACTCTAAAGAAATACTCTCAATATTATAGAAGAAGAATTCTTTGATTCTGGTGTGATTTTCAATTCTAAACTAATCATCCTATTTATAGGAGAATGGAAGGATACTATTTGAATTTAGAAAATCATGGATACGCATGAATGGACAATCACATAGCCTACTTATCGATCAATTTGAATTTATTTATTTTTACTATCACAAACACTATCTTTGAAACTATGCATAATAAAATATAATATATTCTATTTTTCATAAAAAATAAAAATTATAATATATATATATATATATATATATATATATATATCAGCCACCACCACCACACCTACCATCACACACACGCACACATTTAATATATTATATATATAATACTTATATATATATATATAATGAATAACTTTCTACCGATTATTTTGAAAAATGAGTAAGTGGGGGTCCATATAATAAGCGAAATTTATAATAAATACTTCATAAAAATCTCCTCTATTTATCTCAATTGGCTTTACAAAATATATTTTTAAACAATAATTATTCATCAATAATATAACTTGCAATATTAACAACCAGATCATTCCCAGGAAAAAGGGGACTTTCCGATAAGGATTTCTCCCTATTGGCACGCAATTAGGTGACCAAACCCCTTTCCTCGACAGAACTTTCTAGACATTATCAATAATGCAAATAATAATATGAATAACTTTTTCGTCTCAATTATTGATTTAATAATATAAATATTTTGACAATAATTGAATCAATAATATGAGATACTATGCAGTAATTATTGTGGCAATAATTGAAATAAACTGAGTGACTTCTCACGTAAGCATCAATAATCAAAGATACTGTACAATACTGTGTGCTACTATACAACCACGCATATTACTGTACTTTTATCAACGAGTATTTCAACAGTTAACGGTAAAACTTTCGCCGTTATTTTTATAAAAAGATATTTCTGTCATTTTCTAACTCCGACAGTAATTCTGTTGTGGAGTCCACCAATGATTGTGCCATCGTATGAATATTCTCTGTTAAAATGAATATTTCCTGACCTGTCAAATATTTTTTGATAACTTGCTTATTTTGCAAAATTTATAAATATTACCCACAACTATAACATTATATCAAATCCACACCTTAATATTCAAAAATGATATTTAGAGAAAAATTTATCTTTATTCATAAAAGTTGGGGTCTCAATCTTCCCTTCTTATGAAATTTTGTCCTCGCAATTGGTGTACGTAACTGGTATGACGAAGAGTTGAGTATATCTTGATTTCATTTCAGATTCTAATTCTCAGGTCATTTCCTCAACATCGTGGTTTCTCTACAAAACTTTGACTTGAGGTATAACCTTAGAGCGTAGAATATGATTCCTCTTATCCAAGATTTTAACAGGTACCTCTTCATACGTTAAATCTTCCGCTATCTCGTTCGGTTCTAACTCAAAAATATGGTTTGGGTTTTTCACATATTTATGTAACATGGATATGCGAAAAATGTTATGAACACGAGACATACTTGGCGATAAAGCGAGTCTATAAGCCACAGTTCCTACTTGATCGAGGATTTCAAATTGGCCAATGCATCGAGGATTGAGCTTTCCTCTCTTTCCAAATCTTGTAACTCCTTTCCATGGAGCAACACGTAACAACACATGATCTCTAACATTGAATTCTACGTCCTTTTGATGAAAATCAGCATAACTCTTTTGTCGATCTTGTGAGATTTTATACGTAGTCAGATCATTTAAATCTTTTTCGTTGTCATGCGTACCAATTCCGGTCCCAACAACGTTGCTTCAGCCACCTCATCCCAGCATACTGGAGAACGACACTTGTGTCCATACAATGCCTCGAATGGAACCATGCCGATACTTGCTTGATAACTATTATTGTAGGAGAATTCCACTAATGGAAAGAACCTGTCCCAACTTCCTTTGAAGTCTAGGACATAGAGTCTTAATAGATATTCAAGAGTTTGAATAGTCCTCTCTAACTGCCCATCCGTTTGAGGTTAATATGCTGAATTGAATCGTAAATTTGTGCTCATAGCTTTTTGCAAACTAACCCAAAATCATGAAGTGAATCTTGGGTCTCGATCAGAAACTATGGATACTGGTATACCATGCAGTCTTACAATCTCATTTATGTATAAACGAGCAAGACATTCAAGTGAATAAGTTTCTCGTATAGGTAAAAAATGAACAGACTTGGTTAATCTATCAACAATGACCCAAATTGCATCTATGCCTTGAGAAACTTTGGGAAGACCAGTAACGAAATCCATGGTAATGTGCTCCCATTTCCATTCTGGAATTTCAAGTGGTTGCAATGGACCTTTCGGCACTTGATGCTCTGCCTTGATACGTTGACAAGTTAGACATCTTGAGATAAACTCCGCGATCTCCCTTTTTATATTGCTCCACCAAAATGTATGTTGAAGATCATGATACATTTTGGTACTCCTACGATGTTTTGTAAACGGTGTGTTATGCGCCTCCATCATAATTTTATACTTCAAATCAGAGTCGTTAGGAACACAAAGTCTGGAGTTGACTTGAAGTATTACTTCTTCATCAATTCTTGCTTCTAGAATAACACCTTCTTGTACTTTCTTCCTCATACGCATCAGCTCCAGATCCGTGGTATGAGCAGCTTTAACTTTATTGATTAAAGTCGGTTCTACTCGTATATTTGACATCATCACGTGTGTGACGCCGCCAAAATAGGCATACAACACCCATTCTGAGTCGTCAAATACACAGTACAGAAAGCAAACTACAACTTCAATAATACAATTGTCGTGCAAAATACGACAACACATACTGTGAGTTTAAATACAAATATTATCTTCTAGACAATATCCACACTCAAATAAGTCCTTATTACAATTATTTATACACTATTTTACAGAAATAGTGAGGACTGCTAAAACATCTTTCTAGAACCATCACTCCATACCCCGACTAGATCCTGCTATGTTCTCACCTCCTGAGAAAAAATGGAACAAAAAGGAAAAGGGTGAGCTCAACTAGCCCAGTAAAGAATATTATGACTAAGATAATATACAAAAAATTATCCTTAGTCTTCAATAGGGAAAAATCTGATAGAATATAATAGACAACAAGTTTTAGATCAACAACTGCAGCGGAAACAACAATTCATTAGAAGAGTCACGTAGAGAATGAGTTCTACTATCTTCTAAGATTTAAAAGTCCACCATCAATATTTTATCCCTGGAACAACAATCAATATACATCTTTAATCAAATATTCATCTTTGCACTACAGGCCAAAGATATTTATTTGTATCACCAGTCGGTCATGTTCATCTCAACACCTGTTCATCTTTTGCACTACGGGCCAAAGATATTCATCAGTTAATCATTCATCTTTGCACTATAGGCCAAAGATATTCAGTAACATCATCGTTTAAGACTGAGGATGATGAAAAATATTTTAAGAAAATGAATCCAGTGAGAAAGAAGGACAAATATTAGGGATTCGTATAACAGTTTATCCAAGATCAATAATACTTCATAATAACCAATTGTGAAGCAGAATTCAAAAATAAAGATCAAAACATGGATACAATCAAAGATAGTAATCATAATAGACATCTTGGACAAAAAGGAAAAGTTTCATTTTTCGGTGAATAGTGCCGTATTCGTGAATAGTGCCATATACATGAATAGTGCCGCATACGTGAATAGTAACTCCGACACAAAAAGGTAGAAATTCCATAAGAAAAATCATACTTCGTGAACAATACTCGTGAATAGTTCCGTATACGTGAATAGTGCCGTATACGTGAATAGTAACCTCGACACAAAAAGGTAGAATTTTTACAATAAAATTCATATCAATATTTCAGCATAATGATATTGAAAGAATAACATCATTACAAAAAAAAATAACATCCCTTACCTCAAAAAGATAGTACTTCTGATTGAAATATTGGATATAGTGCTGAAGGAACTTGCACCGTATAGCAACACTCAAAGTATCAAAATACTCACAAGAATACGCTAGATAATATAGAGAGAGAAAGAGAGAAAACTTATTTTGGTGCGATTTTCAATTCTAACTTAGCCCTCTATTTATAGGAAAATGATAGCACACTGAAACAGACTTGACCTGCTACCTGATGGCTTTACCTGCTACTATTTCCACCCACCACATTTGAAATTCAATTTGAGCACATTTCTCACCAACCAAAAGTGGGGTCCACCAATTCTAGAATTTTCCACCAAAATGATAAATTCATAAACTTCAACAATTTCTGAACCAGTCACCTCTTAAAATTCATAACAAATCATACGTTCATTTTTAACGGTTCAAAATTTGTGGACATATACTAAACATATATATGTATAACATATCCAAAAATCACAATGATCCAACGGTCGGTTTAAAAATTATAACTCACGCAATATATATCTCAAGAACACTGGTTTGATCTTTTAATACCTCCAATCCGTCAAAATACTGATAAAACACCTCAACATTAATTCCTTCTTTTATAGCCACATAAATAAATCCATCATTTATATCCACATCAAATAAATATTTCCTTATCATATAAATCAATAATTAATTATTCACAAATAATATTACGTAATCACAATCATGACAACCAGCGCCTCCCGTGAAAGGGGGCTTTTCAATAAGGATTTCTCCTCATCTTGGCGCCAATTGATTAGGTGACCAAACCTCTCCTCGATGTAACTTTCTAGACATTGCCAATAATGCTATCTAATAACATTATTCAAATAATATGAATTATTGATCCGATAATGGGAAATCATCAGCAAATGACAATTATTGAAACAACAATAATATAAACTATCAACGCAAAGAATTATTGAATCAATAAAATAAAATATTGAATAAAGAATTCATCTAACAATTATTGAGTAGTGCCTTCTTACGTAAGAATCAATAATTCAACAATATTGTGCAATACTGGTAATGCTCAGTGCAACCATGCATATTATCGTATTTTAACCACCAGGTAATCCAACAGTGTTAACGGTAACAATTACGTCGTTATTTATAAAAACTCATACTTTGTCGTTTTCCTTCATTCAATCATTTTTCGTTATGGGGCCCACAAATGGCTGTGCCGTCGTACGAATATTTCTAACAAAAAGAATATTCCATGACCAAACAAATATTCCCCGACAACAATGAATATTTTATAACCACTTGCTTATTTTGCAAAATTTGCACGTTTCACCCATAACCAAAATATTATATCAAATTAACACATCATTTCAAAATAATAATTAGAGGAAAATTCAATTTTATTTATAAAAAGCTGGGGTTTTACAACCTCCCCTCATGAAATTTCGTCTTCAAAATTGACGTACGTACCTGGTGTTTCGAAAAGGTGAGGATACATCGCTTTTATTTCTGATTCCAACACCCAGTTCATTTCTTCAATAGCACGGTTCCTCCACAAAACCTTAACTTGTGGTATAACCTTTGTGCGTAGGACATGCTCTTTTCTATCCAAGATCTTGACAGGTACCTCCTCGTACATTAAATCTTCGACTATCTCGCCTGGTTCTAACGCAATAATGTGGTTTGGGTCATCCACATATTTATATAACATCGATACGTGAAAAATGTTATGAACACGCAACATACTTAGCGTTAAGGCGAGTCTATAGGCCACAGTTCCTACTCGATCGAGGATTTCAAATAAATCAAAGGTTTAAGCTTTCTTCTCTTTATCGACTCTTACTTCTAGAATAATGCCTTCTTGCACCTTTTTCTTTATATTCATCAGCTCCGGTGTGTAGCTTGAGCGGCTTTAACGTTATCGATTAAAGTCGTTTCTACTCGTATATCATCACGTGGGTCCCTAGAGTCTTTAACTCTATTTCTATCATTTATAAATTATACAAAATAGGTCTTTGTGTTCAACAATATCGCACTTGTACTCGCGTACGATCTTCTACTCAACGCGTCAGCTACCACGTTCGCTTTTCCAGGATGGTATGGTCAGAATAGGTGCCGAAATGAGTCTTCTCTTGAGTTCTTGGAATATCTTCTCGCATTCCTCGCTCCATACGAATTTTGTATCTTTCTGAGTCAGCTAAGTTAACGGAGTAGCGATTCGAGAAAATCCTTCCACGAATCTCCGATAGTAACCGCTTAAGCCTAAAAGCTAGATATTTCGATTCTCGACTTAGGTTGTTCTCAATCGTGACTCATATCCCAATCTTGGATAAAGACGTCACAATGGCGCCTATTAGTTGCCACCACCAATTTAATATGACGTCCCCTACGGAGAGTCTAGCTTCGGTGCATTCTACAAAGGAAGTTACCAGATAGAGGCTCGGGTACCAACTCCTGTAGTTAGGTTTTTAACTCTTGAAGTTCAATAGGAGCCATTCGATATGGGGTTTTAGAAATGGATTTTGAACCGGGTTTAAAGTCGATACAAAATTTAATATCACACTGTGGGGGTAGGCCAACAAGTTCTTCAGGAAATACGTCAGGAAATTCACTAACAACATAAATATTATCCAAATCTGACGTATTTTTGTTTAAATCCATGAAATGGGCTAAGAAAGCTTGACATCCATTTTTCAATAAATGAATGGCTTTATGGCTTAATATGAAAGTTTTGACTTCATGGTTTGGTTGCTTGAATTCGTATAGCAGGTTGGTTAGGAATATGAAAACTAACAACCTTACGAAAACAATCAATTTTGGCATGATGAGTGGTTAACCAATCAATTTCTAAAATCACATCAAAAGCAAGTATCTTTAAAGAGATAAGATCAACAGGTAATGTGATTGTGCCCACTTGGATCAAACAAGATTTCTAAACAGTGGATATGATAAAAGTTTCTCCTAACGGAGTTTCCACAGATAAGTCAAATTTCAATTTCTCCGGAGTCAAGTTTAAACGTTGAGCACAAGCAGGAGAGATAAAAGAATGGGTAGAACCGTTATCTAACAGGGTATAGACTTTGCAAAAATTTATGATTAACTAACCCGTGATAACTTCGTTCAGTTCCTCGCTTTTACGAAAGGCGCTCTCACTTGAACCACCGATTTTGACTTGTCTGGGACAGCCTTTGGTGTCATCATTACCGCTAGAATTGTCTTTCGCTATAGGGCATATTCCACCCTCAACTGCTTCATCGTAGTCCTGTTTCATGATCTAAATCTTTAATCTTTGATGAATTGGGGTTGACCGCAATGTACAGGGTAATTCAAAACTCGATGTTGGGTTCTCTCAATTGCTGTCCAAAAAGAGAAATACATATCATCTATTTTAGCCTTCTTAGATCGGACATCTCTTTCCACAATATCAACGCGTTGTGCGACTTTTACCCATGCATCACTCATTCTCACGCGTTCAATTGTTTCTTCTTTCAGCTCAGATTCTAGCTTTATCATATTATACTCTGCCAAAGAGTGCTTCTGTTCAAGCATCACATATCGGGTAACACAAGCTTGAATCGTTGCATCCTTTTACTCCACGACCTTTCTTGCTTCTTGACTTTCGCTTCTTCTAACTCATGAATACAATTTTGCAATTCTACGTTTTGATCATAAAATACCTCTAATAAATTCTCCTCAGGTTCCTATTCTTCTTCACTCTCAGCTGCTATCTCTACGACTAGCTCGGGTTCAACTATTAATTCTTCCCTCACCACAAGAATATCTCTAATTCCTTTTTCGCCTAACATCACATTATCCTGGTTGGTGATTAGAGGTGTCTCCACGGTCTCATTCACTCCATTGTTAACGTTCTCAGCTGCCATTCTTTAAAACTATCATAAAACAAGGGTTAATTATATAAATTAACATATCAAATAATATCCCTATATTATGACCGACCATCACTAAGCTTAGGTAGGACACACTAGCGAAGGATTTACCCGTCTCTCCGCACCTAGTTCTAGTCTCACATCTCAGCCAGGGATCATATCCTTAAGATTTGATACCAACTGTGACGCCCCCAAAATAGGTATACAACACCCATTCCGAGTTGCCAAATACATGGTACAGAAAGCAAACTACAACTTCAATAATACAATTGTCGTGCAAAACACGACAACACATACTATGAGTTTAAATACAAATATTGTCTTCTAGACAATATCCACACTCAAATAAGTCCTCATTACAATTATTCATACACTATTTTACAGAAATAGTGAGGACTGCTAAAACATCTTACTAAAACCATCACTGCATACCCCGACTAGAGCCTGCTATGTTCTCACCTCCTGAGAAAAAATGGAACAAAAAGGAAAAGGGTGAGCTCAACTAGCCCAGTAAAGAATATTATGACTAAGATAGTATACAACAAATTATCCTTAGTCTTCAATAGGGAAAAATTTGATAGAATATAATAGACAACAAGTTTTAGATCAACAACTGCAGCGGAAACAACAATTCATTAGAAGAGTCACGTAGAGAATGAGTTCTACTATCTTCTAAGATTTAAAATTCCACCATCAATATTTTATCCCTGTAACAACAATCAATATACATCTTTAATCAAATATTCATCTTTTCACTACAGGCCAAAGATATTCATTTGTATCACCAGTCGGTCATGTTCATCTCAACACTGCTCATCTTTTGCACTACGGGCCAAAGATATTCATCAGTTAATCATTCATCTTTGCACTACAGGCCAAAGATATTCAGTAACATCATCATTTAAGACTGAGGATGATGAAAAATATTTTAAAGAAAAAGAATCTAGTGAGACAGAAGGACAAATATTAGGGATTCGTATAACAGTTTATCCAAGATCAATAATACTTCATAATAACCAATTGTGAAACAGAATTCAAAAATAAAGATCAAAACATGGATACAATCAAAGATAGTAATCATAATAGACATCTTGGACAAAAAGGAAAAATTTCATTTTTCGGTGAATAGTGCCATATACGTGAATAGTGTCGTATACGCGAATAGTAACCCCGACACAAAAAGGTAGAAATTCCACAAGAAAAATCATACTTCGTGAACAATACTCGTGAATAGTACATTATTCGTGAATAGTACCGTATACGTGAATTGTGCCGTATACGTGAATAGTAAACCCGACACAAAAAGATAGAATTTCCACAATAAAATTCATATCAATATTTTGGCATAATGATATTGAAAGAATAACATCATTACGGAAAAAAATAACATCTCTTACCTCAAAAAGATAGTACTTCTGACTGGAATACTGGATATAGTGTTGAAGGAACTTGCACCGTATAGCAACACTCAAAGTATCAAAATACTCACAAGAATACGCTCGATAATATATAGAGAGAGAAAGAGAGAAAACTTGTTTCTGGTGTGATTTTCAATTCTAACTTAGCCCTCTATTTATAGGAAAATGATAAAGACGCCAAAAAGAGACTTGACTTCACTACCGATGGCTTTACCTGCTACTATTTCCACCCACCACATTTGAAATTCAATTTGAGCACATTTCTCACCAACCAAAAGTGGGGTCCACCAATTCTAGAATTTTCTACCAAAATGATAAATTCATAAACTTCAATAATTTCTGAACCAGTCACCTCTTAAAATTCATAACAAATCATACGTTCATTTTTAACGGTTCAAAATTTGTGGACATATACTAAACATTTATATGTACAACATATCCAAAAATCACAATGATCCAACGGTCGGATTAAAAATTATAACTCACGCAATATATCTCAAGAACACTGGTTTGATCTTTTAATACCTCCAATCCGATAAAATACTGATAAAACACCTCAACATTAATTCCTTCTTTTATAGCCACATAAATAAATCCATCATTTATATCCACATCAAATAAATATTTCCTTATCATATAAATCAATAATTAATTATTTACAAATAATATTATAGAATCACAATCATGACAACCAGGCAGTTCCCAGGAAAGAGGGGGCTTTCCAATAAGGATTTCTCCTTACTGGCGCGCAATTAGGAGACCAAACCTCTCATTGACAGAACTTTCTAGACATTGCCAATAATGCTATCTAATAATATTATTCAAATAATATGAATTTTGATCCGATAATGGAAATCTTGTGCAATGACAATTATTGAAACAACAATAATATAAACTATCAACGCAGCAATTATTGAATCAATAAAATAAAATATTGAACAGTAACTACTGTAGCAATTATTGAGTAGTGCCTTCTTACGTAAGAATCAATAATTCAACAATACCGCAATACCATGTCTTCTTGTGCAACCATGCGTATTCATCGTATTTTTAACCACCGAGTAATCCAACAATTAATTAATCTGTAACAATTACGTCATTATTTATAAAAACTCATACTTTATCGTTTTTCTTCATTCAATCATTTTCCGTTATGGGGCCCACAAATGGCTGCTCCGTCATACGAATATTCCCGACAAAAAGAATATTCCATGACCAAATGAATATTCCCCGACAACAATGAATATTTTATAACCACTCGCTTATTTTACAAAATTTGCACATTTCACCCATAACCAAAATATTATATCAAATTAACACCTTATTATTTCAAAATAATAATTAGAGAAAAATTTAATTTTATTTATAAAAAGCTAGGGTCTTACAACGTGGGTCCCTGGAGTCTTTAACTCTATCTCCATCCTTTGTAAGTCATACAAAATGGGCCTTTGCATTGACAATATCGTACTCGTACCTGCATATGATCTTTTACTCAACGCGTCAGCTACTACGTTTGCTTTTCCAAGATGGTATTGAATGGTATGATCGTAATCTTTCAACAGCTCGAGCCAATGTCATTGCCGTATGTTGAGCTCCTTTTGGGTGAAAAAATATTTGATGCTTTTATGATCCGTATAGATCTCCACTTTCTCCCCATATAGGTAATGCCTCCAGATTTTAAGCGCAAAAACCACTATTGCCAACTCTAGATCATGAGTAAGATAATTCCTCTCATATTCTTTGAGTTGTCATGAGGCATAGGCTATGACTTTCCCGTGTTGCATGAGAACACATCCTAACCCTCTGCCTGAAGCATCGTTGTAGATGACAAATCCCTCCGAACCAGATGGTATTGTCAGAACAGGTGCTGAAATGAGTCTCCTCTTGAGTTCGTTAAAACTCTTCTCATATTCCTCGCTCCAATCAAATTTTGTATCTTTTCGAGTAAGCTGAGTTAATGGAGTAGCGATCCGTGAAAATCCTTCCATGAATCTCCAATAATAATCAGTTAATCCCAGAAAGCTACGTACTTCGGTTACGTATTGCTTCAATCTTTGATGGGTCAATAGATATTCCGTGATTTGATATCACGTGCCCAAGGAATGCTACTTCATCAAGGCAGAACTCGCATTTCTTCAACTTAGCATTAAAATTGTTTTCACAAAGCTTTTGGAGTATCAGCCTCAAATGTTGCTCATGATCTTCATGACTTTTAGAGTAAATGAGGATGTCATCAATAAAGACAACCACAAAATGATCCAAATATTCCTTGAATACTCTGTTCATCATATTTATGAAGGCAGCAAGAACATTAGTCAATCCAAAAGACAAGACTAGGAATTCGTAATGCCCGTACCGAGTTCTAAAAGCAGTCTTTGGAATGTCATCAGTTTTAATCTTTAACTGATGATATCCGGAATGAAGATCGATCTTTAAAAAGAATTTGGCGCCTTGTAACTGGTCAAACAGGTCATCAATACGAGGTAACAAGTACCTATTTTTGATGGTGACATGATTCAACTCCCGATAATCAATACAAAGTCGCATACTTCTATCTTTCTTCTTTACGAATAGAACATGAGCACCCCAAAGAGATGTACTAGGATGAATGAAACCAATGTTTAACAATTCTTGCAGTTGGGTTTTTAATTCCTAAAATTCAATAGGAGCCATTCGATATGGGGCTTTGGAAATGGGTTTTGTACCAGGTTCAAGGTCGATACAAAATTCGATTTCACGCTCTGGGGGTAGGCCAGGAAGTTCTTCAAGGAATACGTCAGGAAATTTATTAACAATAAAAATATCATTCAAATTTAACGTATTTTTGTTTAAATCCGTGACATGGGCTAAGAAAGCTTGACATTTATTTTTCAATAAATGAATGGCTTTAGGGCTTGATATGACCGTGATTGACTTTAGTGGTTTGGTTGCTTGAATTCGCATAATAGGTTGATTAGGAATATGAAAGCTAACAACCTTAAGAAAATAATCAATTTTAGTATGATGATTAGTTAACCAATCAATTCTTAAAATCACATCGAATGTAAGTATTTTCAAAGAGATAAGATCGACAGGTAACATGTGGGTGCCGATTTGAATTAAACAAGACTTATAAATAGTGAATGTAATGAAGGTTTCTCCCAATGGAGTTTCAACAGATAAGTCAAAGTCTAATTTTTTCGGAGTTAAATTTAAACGTTGAGCGCAAGTGGGAGAAATAAAAGAATGGATAGAACCGGTATCAAATAAGGTATAGACTTCACAAGAGTTTATAATTAGCTAACCCATGATAACTTCGTTCGGGTTCTTCGCTTTTTGGGAGGTCACGACAAACGCTCTCCCTTGAACTACCAGCTTTGACTTGTCTGGGACTGCCTTTGGTGTCTTTCGCAATTATAACATGCTTTGGATTGTTGCGTACATTTTGGACTGATGTGTCCCTCCCCTCCGCATTTATAGCATACGATCGGTGGTCGCTCTCCTTCCTTAACAACGGTTGTTGGTGTTGACGCCTTCTCATCATTATTGAACCATCTCTTCTTGAAATTTC
Source organism: Panax ginseng (assembly GCA_020205605.1). Taxonomy (NCBI): domain Eukaryota; kingdom Viridiplantae; phylum Streptophyta; class Magnoliopsida; order Apiales; family Araliaceae; genus Panax; species Panax ginseng. The sequence goes on from CM035137.1 coordinate 127,993,042, forward strand.
CACTTCTATTATCTTAGCCATGATTATGATCGAAGTAGTTACCATTTCTGGCATGCTGATTCCCTCCACGTTTGTTGTCACCGCTTTAATGACGGCTACCACTAGTATTATCAATTTGTCGGCTGCTCTCTCTTGGTTGGGTTGACTCATTATAGTGCTCTAATAACTAAGCCCTATTCACAACATCTTAATACAAACAAAGTTTGTGAGAAATGAGGTATTGACATATTTCGGGTTTCAAACCTCGTAGAAACATTCGCGTCATTCTCTCCTCATTATCAACCAAATGGGATATAAATCGGGATAACTCCGCAAACTTAGCCTCATATTGAGACACAGTCATATTATTTTGTTCCAGCTTGATAAATTCCTCCTCCTTCATGTGACGAATACTTTCGGGAAAGTACTTGTCGTTGAACAATTCTTGGAACTTCTCCGAAGACATCTTGAGTGTGGTAGGCTGAGTACGTTTTACAGATTTCCACCAGTAATCTGCCCCTCCTCGCAGCATGAAGATGGCAAAGGGAACCTTTTGCTCCTTGGAGCATCCCAAGACACAAATATATTGGTGATCTGCTTTATCCACGTCTCTGCCTTAAGTGGTTCTGGCTTTCCCAAAAACTCTGGTGGTCCCAGCTCCTTGAACTGCTTAGCGGTGATCGTCCAAGAGTTGCCAGTGTTTCCACCTACATTTTGAATAGGAGTCTCTCTTGCGTGATGTTGCACGAATTGCAGAAAGCTCCTAAACATTTCATCGTTCATCATGTGGTTGCTGTTGTTGTTTACATGAGGATTATTGTCTTTCTGATGCACATTATCCTAGTTATTGATCATCGGTGACTCAATGGTCTCATGTGCTCCATTGCTCATCTCAACATTCTCAGATGTCATTTTCAAACACTGCCACAGAACAAGGGTTAATTGATATGCCACATATTATCCCTATATTCTGACCGACCAATTAAATAACAAATAAGCTTAGGTAGGTCATACTAGCGAAGGATTTACCTATCTCTCCCCTCCTAGTTCTAGTCTCACATCTCAGCCAGGGATCATATCCCTAAGCTCTGATACCAACTGTGAAGCCCCCAAAATAGGTATACATCACCCATTCTGAGTCGCCAAATACATGTTACAGAATTCAAATACAAATTTAATTTATACAATACAACAAAAGCGTAGCTGAGAGTTTTAACATGAATATTGTCTCATAGACAATATCCAAACTCAAATGGAGTCCTCATTACATTTATCATCACACTATTTCATAGAATAGTGAGGATTACTACAACCACCATCTCGAACTGTCACACCATTTCCCGACTAGTCCCGACTAGTTCCGACTACGTTCTCATTTCCTGAAGAGAACAATGAAAGCAAAAGGGTAAGCTCAATTAGCCTAGTAAAAAATATTATGACTCAGATAATGTAAAATAAATTATCGTTAGCCTTCAACAGTGCTAAACTGATAGAATATAATAAACAACAAGTTTAACTGCAGCGGAACAAGCAATCCATTAGAAGAATCAAGTAGAACATGATATCTACTATCTTCTATGATTTAAAAAGTTATCCTCAATTTTATCGCTGAGACTCAACTTAATAAATAATCCACATCATCGAATTATCCATGCACAACGGTCCAAGGATATTCATTAGTATCACATCCACAAATTATCCATGCACTACAGGCCAAGGATATTCGTGTTATCACTAATGGTCATGATCATCTCAACAACTGTCCATCAATGCACTACTGGCCAATGAGGACTTTTACCACATCATTTATAACATTACAGATCATGATTATACCGAATAATCTCTGGTTATAATCATACCAATCAACAGTCCATCTATGCACTACGGGCTAAAGATGACTTTCATCACAATATAAGTATGAGGATGATGACAATGATATAAGAATTCAATTAAATAAGAGCAAGGATAAATTTTAAAGATTTATAATTCAATTTATCCAGAATTTAATAATGTCCAAATTGTAAACATGATACTGCTTTGTGGAGTAAAATACAAGAATAATATTCTATCACAAATGATTTGGACCGAAAAGAAATCAATTTTTATTATGAATAGTACCCTGGGTGAATAGTACCTGAGTGAATAGTACCCCATGAATATTACTTCGGGAATAGTACATGTGATGCCCCCAAAACTGGTATACATCACCTATTCTGAGTCGCCAAATACATGGTACAGAATACAAAATACAACTTAATAATACAACTGTCGTGTAACATACGACAAAACATAAGCTGAGAGTTTAAACAAGAATATTGCCTTCTAGACAATATCCACTCTCAATGGAGTCTTCATTATATTTATTGTCACACTATTTAACAGAATAGTGAGGACTACTAATGCTATCATCTGGACCGTCACTCCGTTCCCAGACTCATCCCAACTATATTCTCATTTCACAGAGAGAACGGTGAAAGAAAGGGTGAGCTCAACTAGTCCAAAGAAGAAATATTATGACTAAGATAATGCAGAATAAATTATCATTAGCCTTCAACAATGTTAAACTGATAAAATACAATAGACATCAAGTTTAACTGCAACGGAACAAACAATCCATTAAAAGAGTTAGGTAGAGAATAAAATCTACTATCTTTTATGATTTAAAAAGTTTTTCATCACTTTTATCGCTGAGACTCAGCTTAATAAATAATCCACATCATCAAATCATCCCTGCACTATAGGCCAAGGATATTATTTAGTATCACGACCACGAATTATCCATGCACTACGGGCCAAAGATAATCGTGTTTTCATCAACGGTCCTGATCATGCCATAAAATAATTCATCTTTGCTCCCTTGGCCGAAGAGAATCTATAGCCATAATCATACCAAAAACTGTCCATCAATGCACTATGGGCCAATGAGGACTTTTTCCACATCATTTGTAATATTACGGTCATGATTATACCGAATAATCCCTGGTCATAATCAGACCAAGTCCATCTATGCACTACAGGCCACATATGACTTTCAACAAAATATAAACATGAGGATGATGACAATGATATAAGAATTCAATAAAATAAGTTCAAGAATTAAATTATCCAGGAACTAATAACGTCCAAATTGTCAACATGATACTTGTAGAGTAAAATTCAAGAATAATATTCATGCACCAAAAATAATTTGGACAGAAAAGAATCAATTTTTTGTCGTGAATAGTACCCCGTGAATAGTACTTTAGGAATAGTACCTCGTGAATAGTAACCCGACATGAAAAGTACTCCAAATACCCGAGTGAATAATATTCAGGTGAATAGTAATTTGGGTGAATAGTAACCCGTGAATAGTAACTCATGAATAGTATTCCGGCATGAAAAGTGCCCCGAATACCCGAGTGAATAATACTAGAGTGAATAGTAACCGGGTGAATAGTAACCCATGAATAGTAACTCGTAACAGAAAATACCAAATAAAATGATACTTCATGACGAGTACAAAAGAAATGATATCTCATACGAGTATAATAAAATATACAAAACTGCAAATAGATTTTCACCTGCCATGCGGTAATCCACATAGACAGGTTATTCCAACAGAATAATAAATAACGGAACCGAGTCGAGGCAAGATTTGCAAAGCGGGATGTTCCAATGTAATAATAAAGAATGGAATAACAATGTAAATCACCATGCATGAGGTACTTCGCATTGACATGTTATTCCAATAGAATAATAAATAACGGAACCAGTCCCACAGAAATAGTAAAGCGCATGAAGATAAGATATTCAAATGTAAATAATAAAGACGGAACCCGAGTTCGACGTAAAACGCGCATAAACAAGATATTCCAACGAGAATAATAAAGTTTTAACCAGTCCGATGTAAAATGCATGAGCATGTGATATTCCAATAGAATAATAAAGAATGGAATAATGAAGAATTTCACCAAGTATAGGGTAGAGCAGCATGTATCTGAGGTTATTCTAATAGAATAATAAAGAATGGAATAATGAAGTTCTCTTCATGAATACAAAAAAAATAATACCCCTTACCTCAAAAGAAGACTGGATATTAGAATAGTGAGGTAGCAGACTTCTCTTCTTCTTTCTCTCTATAATTTCTCTCTATAATAATGGCTCTAAAGCTTTAGTAAATTGGTGAGAAATGAAGGAAGAATGAGCTTCTATTTATAGGAAAATATAGATTCGATAATGGCACGTTTTGGGGGTCGAAATATTACAGTACAATTCCCCCAACTTTTCTTTCATTTTTAATTTAGTCCTGCAAGTATTATCAAACTTGCACCACCTCCCCTAATAGTAAATCATGTGAATCAATAGTAAAATCATGTTACTCAATAGTAAATCATGTGACTCAATAGTTCTAAACATGTGAAAAAATTAATTACAATATAGTACCTCCATCTATACCTCCATCTTTAACTTAGTCATGCAAGTATTATCAATCTTGCACCAACTTCCCTAATAGTAAATGAATGTGACTCAATAGTATACACATGTGAACAAATAGTTATATAAGCATGTGAATAAGTAGCAATTAATTGTTCATTTATATTATAAATTACCCAATTTATCAATATAACCCCTAGACATCAATTATCATCGAAATAGATGTCGATTTTAACTAACACCAATAATCCCAACACAATGGAACTATCAAATTCATCTTTAATCAACACGAACTTATTCATCATTAATATTATAACTCACAATATTTAACAACCGTGTCGTTCCTGTGAAAGAGGGGCTTTCGATAAGGATTTCTCCTATCATTAGGCGCTGCATTAGGTGACCAAACCTCTCCTTTGTAGAACTTCTAGACATTGTAAATATTGCAATTTAATAATATGAATAACTTTGTCATCTCAATTATTGATTTAATAATATAACATATATTATGTTGATGATATTGTGACAATAATCGAATCAATAATATGAGAGATATGATGCAACAATTATTGTAGCAATAATTGAGTATAACTGAGTGACTTTTCACGTAAGCATCAATAATCAATCTGGTGTGCCACCACTATGCAACCACGCCGTATTCTTTGTACTTTTACTACCGAGTAGTTCAACATATTAACAGTAAAACTTTTCGTAGTTATTTTCAATAAAATACTTTTGTCGTTTTCTCGATCCGATGAATAATTCCGTTAATGGGGTCCACTTATTGATTGTGCCGCCGTATTTAATATTCCCCGACATAAAAAATATTCCCCGACCAATCGAATATAATATAACAACTTGCATACTTTGCAAAATTTATAAATATTACCCACAACTATAACATTATATTAAATCCACACCATAATATTCAAAAAAATTATTTCGAGAAAATTAAATATTTATTCATAAAATCTGGGGTCTCACAGTACCTCGGCATGAAAAGATTAAAAATTATCAAGAATGCTCAGAATAATATTTTCATGAAAAGATACTAGATGAAGCGCAAATTCTAAGGATATTCTACTAATTTTAAGGAGTATAGAAGCCATAATTTAACAAAATGAGTGTAGAATTCAGAATCTGAAACGAAATAATATTACTTACATACTACAGAGTATGGAAGAAAATATTATTTCTTATGAATATTGAACAAAAATAATATCCCTTACCTTAAAAGGAGAGTATTTCTGACTGGTAGGCGGGGATATTCTTGAATAAAACTTTCACTGTTTCTACACTCAAAGCTTCTTTAAACTCTAAAGAAATATGCTCAATATTATAGAAGAAAAATTCTCTGATTTTGGTGTGATTTTCAATTCTAAACTAAGCATCCTATTTATAAGAGAATGAAAGGATACTATTTGAATTTAGAAAATGATGGACTGCACAGTGGAAATCCCGGGCGCGCACCAATCGGCTGAAAAAAAAATTAATTTTACTATTCAAATACTATGCAGACACTATGCATAATAAAATATAATATATTCTATTTTTTTTAAAAAAACAAAACTTATAATATATATATATATACATATATATATACTGAATAATTTTTTACCGATTATTTTGAAAAATGAGTAAGTGGGGGTCCATATTATAATATAAATTTATAACAAATACTTCATAAAAATCTCCTCTATTTATCTCAATTCACTTGGCTTCACAAAACATATTTTTAAACAACAATTATTCATCAATAATATAACTTGCAATATTAACAACCAGATCATTCCCAGGAAAGAGTGGGCTTTTCGATAAGAATTTCTCCCTATTGGCGCGCAAATTAAGTGACCAAACCCCTTTCCTCAACAGAACTTTTTAGACATTATCAATAATGCAAATAATAATATGAATAACTTTTTTGTCTCAATTATTGATTTACTAATATAAAATATTGTGACAATAATTGAATCAATAACGTGAGATACTATGAAGTAATTACTGTGGAAATAATTGAAATAAACTGAGTGACTTCTCACTTAAGTATCAATAATCAAAGATAAGGTACAATATCGTGTGCTACTATGCAACCACGCGTATTACTGTACTTTTATCACCGGGTATTTCAATAGTTAACGGTAAAACTTTAGACGTTATTTTTATAAAAAGATATTTATGTTGTTTTCTAACTCCGACAGTAATTCTGTTGTGGGGTCCACTAATGATTGTGCCGTCGTACGAATATTCCCTGTTAAAATGAATATTTCCTGAACAATCGAATATTTTATGACAACTTGCTTACTTTGAAAAATTTATAAATATTACCCACAACTATAACATTATATCAAATCCGCACCTTAATATTCAAAAATGATATTTAGAGAAAAATTCATCTTATAAAAGTTGGGGTCTTACACTAAACCCCTTGGTTGATGAGGAGGGAGATTCGTCGTCGACTGACTGCAGGCTGAGACTGTTTTCCAGCTACTCACCATGACTCTAACCGAAATTTCAATTATGATTGAGAATTATGAACACTAAAAATGCCCTCTTTCTAGCGCCAATGTTGTGATACCCCCAAAATAGGTCCACACAACCCATTCTGAGTCACCAAATACATACCACAGAATCCAAATACAAACTTCCTATTTACTATTATTGAACCGTATTGCAAAATATGACAACACATAAGTTGTGAGTTTCAATATAAATAACATTACTCACACTCCAAACCAATGACACTTTACATAAAGGTACAGTCGATAACTGTTTTAGGAATTAATTTTTTTAGAAAATACTCAAGGAAGCCTTCATACATGGGAGGCCATGCATCTAAGTTATAATAGATATCATAGGACTTGAGAATTAACCTTGGTTGACCCAATAGACCCCAAAGAAGAACGAGAAGATTACTATCATGTTCATTCCAATGGTATGTATCTTCTTGCCATATAATTATCTCCATTGTCTTAAACTGAGGATTATATTCCAACCATACTATAAGATTATATAGGTAGTCCTCATAGATATAATCAGCAAGTGAATGTGCACAACCATATCTTATGATAACACGAATTTGTATGTGGTTAGACATCGTGTAAGATAGTGGCAACACTCCCTTTAAGCTCTCAGTACAATTCTATCCTTCTCAATCTAGTGGGGTGTATTTTTGACGCCTCCAAAGTTGTGTTCTCATCACCCTATTATTGTTCACCAAAATTAACTATTAAATGACGTATAAAATATGACACACGCATTTTAAGTTCTCAATACAATTATATATTATCATGTTGTTTTATAATGTATTGAAAAACTTCAACAGTCACAGACCGTCACTCTATTCCCCTGTTATCCCCGCTCGACCCAGCTACACTCCTATTACCTGAAAGGAATTGTGAAGTAAAAGGGTGAGCACAAATAGCCCAGTAAAATATATTATGACTAAAGATAATTAAATTATCAATAGCCTTCATCAGTAATAAATCATATATTTAGAACATATGGTAGATGGTAAAAAATTTCAACCATAATTGCAGCAAAATCAACAATCCATTAGAAGAGTGAAGTAGAACATAATGTCTACTATCTCCTCTAAATTAAAAGTCCATCATTAATATTTAATTCCTGTAATACCCATCAACAGTTCTTTGTTGTACCCAAAATAAAGAGAACTTTCATCACCTGCCTTCACTTGAACCACCAAAGATTATAATTAAATTCACAATTCATGCTTATAATCATGTAAATCAACAGTTTCTCCTTGCCACAAAGGCTTAATATAACTTTCACTCAATTTTCTTGCCACAAAGGTTAAAGACACTCAATAATCATATCGTCTTTATACCCTACACCAAAGATATTCAAATGTAACACAATGTTCATGATCATACCAATCAATTGTCTATCTTTGCACTACGGGCCAAAGATGTTCAACTGTAAAACCAATGATCACGCCAAACAATAATCTATCTTTGCACTATGGGCCAAATATATTCATTTGTATCATCAGTGGTCATGATCATGCCAAACACCTGTCCATCTTTGCATTACGAGCCAAAGATATCAATCAACAATTCATCTTTTACGGGCCAAAGATATCAATCAACAGTTCCTCTTTGCACTACGGGCCAAAGATATTCATCAATCAACAGTTCATCTTTGCACTACGGACCAAAGATATTCATCAATCAACAGTTCATCTTTGCACTACGGGCCAAAAATAACTTTTAACATAATTTATGTCTGAGAATTTTGACAATGACATAAAGAATGAATCAAGTGAGATCAAAGATAAATATTAGATATTTCTAATTCAATTTATTCAGAGTTCAAGAATGTCTAAATTGTCAACATTAAGATCATAACATGGATTCAATTTCAAGAGTAAGATTCATAAAAGATAACTTGGACAAAGAAAAGGAAATTAAATTCCGTTATGAATAGTACTCATGAATAATACCATATGAATAGTACCATATGAATAGTAATATGAAATGAAATAATATCACTTACATAATATGGAGTATGAAATAAAACGATACCCCTTACAAGTATTGAAAGAAAATAACATCCTTTATGAGAAAAATAATATCTTTTACCTTAATAAAAAAATAGTTCTGACTGGAATAACGGAGATTATGTTGAGAAAATCTTGCACAGTTATCAACACTCAAAATATCCTTATACTCACAAGAAATACGCTCAATATTATATAGAAATAATTTTCTGATTCTGGTGTGAGTTTCATTGTTTAAATAAGCAACCTATTTATAAGAAAGTGCTAGCACACCAGGATTGACAAATTTCACATGCGGGTGATTTTTGCAGCATACTTATTTTGAAAATAAGGTTTTCAAAACCAAGCTTCTCACTTCCACCATTTCTTCACATGTTTTACTATTTAAACAATTATAATTTATAAAATATACTATTATAATATATTATAATAATATATCTTAATGAATATTTTATCAGAGAAGATAATTATGGTTCCATAGAAAAATATGCCAAACTTTCAACAAATGTCTCATGCTAAAATTTCTCCATTTATATTAAAATTGAAATAATTATTGATTTGTCATATTTATCCATAATTTCTATTCATCAATTATTTATGTACGACCCCAACTTTTATAAATAAAGATTAATTTTCTCAAAATATCTTTTTGAATATTAAGGTGTTGATTTGATATAATGTTATAGTTGTGGGTAATATTTATAAAGTTTGCAAAGTAAGTAAGTTGGTATAAAATATTCGATTGGTCGGGGAATATCCGTTTTAACAGGGAATATTCATACGACGGCACAATCATTGGTGGACCCCACAACGGAGTTATTGTCGGAGTTTAAAAACGACAGAAATATCTTTTTATAAAAATAACGGCAAAAGTTTTACCGTTAACTGTTAAAATAATCGGTGATAAAAGTACAGTAATACGCGTGGTTGCATAGTAGCACACAGTATTGATTATTGATGCTTACGTGAGAAGTCATTCAGTTTTATTCAATTATTGCCACAGTAATTATTGTTGCATAGTATCTCACGTTATTGATTCAATTATTGTCACAATATTTTATATTATTAAATCAATAATTGAGACGACAAAGTTATTCATATTATTATTTGCATTATTAACAATGTAAGATCCCGAATTTTATGAAATAAAAATATTTAATTTTTCTATTTAGTAAATAGTTAAATTGATAAAAGTTTAAAGTTAAGGGTGATATATGTAAATTTTTCAAAATAAGCAAATGGTTATAAAATATTCATTGTTGTCGGGGAATATTCGTTTGGTCGTGGAATATTCTTGATGTCTGGAAATATTTGTACGACGGCACAACCATTTGTGGGCCCCATAATGAAAAACTGTCGGATGAAGAAAACGACACGAACAAGTTTTTTTAATAATAACGGCGTAACGGTTAACGTTAAAACTGTTGGAATACCAGATGGGTAAAATAAAGCAATACACGTTGTTGCACAGTAGCACACAATATTACACAATATTTTTATATATTATTGTTAATTCAATAATTGTCACTGCACAGTATTTCCCATTATCAGATCAATAATTCATATTATTTGAATAATATTATTAGATAGCATTATTGGCAATGTCTAAGGAAGTTCTGTCTAGGAAAGTGGTTTGGTCACCTAATTGCGCGCTAGTAAGGAGAAACCCTTATTGAAAAGCCCCCTCTTTTCTGGGAACGACCTAGTTGTCAATATTGTAGTTCTGTAATATATTATTTGTGAATAATTAATTATTGATTTATATGATAAGAAAATAATTATTTTATATGGATATAAATGAAAAAAATTAATGTTGAGGTATTTTATTAGTATTTTGCCATAATGGAGGTGTTGAACATCATCCGTATGTGGATCAAGGTCATTTTTCATTTAGAATTTGAAAAAACTTTCTTCTACAAAGTTGTAGAAGATTAAATTTCCTATTAAATGGACATACGATTCAGATTTTTCTGATAAAAGAGCTATTTATTATGAATTATTGAAGTTCCGGAATAATTGATATTTGGGGTTAGAAATATTTTTTTCATAAAAAATATTTTTTTAATGTTGGTGGGCCCCACACTTGTCCTTTTGCTTGTGGAAAATGCTGAAATCTGATTTTCAAAGTGTGCGTAGGAAATTTTTTAATAAATACTAATATTTTATTAAATTTTCTACTTTGGTGTTCTAAGCATTTCCTATAAATAGTGTGCTTAGGTTAGAATTGAAAATCACACCAGAATCAGAAGTTTTCTCTCTCTATAATATCGAGCGTATTTTTATGAGTATTTAGATATCTTGAGTGTTGTTATACTGTGTAAGTTTTCTTCAGTATTATATCCGATATTCCAGTCAGAAGTGTTATTCTTTTGAGGTAAGGGATGTTATTTTTATCAAATAAATGATGTTATTTCCTTTAATATCATTATACCGAAATATTGATATGAATTTTATTGTGAAACTTTATTTTTTTCATGTCGGGGTTACTATTCACGTATACGACACTCATATATACGACACTATTCATGTATATGACACTATTTATGTATAAGACACTATTTATGTATACGATACTATTTACGCATACATGGTACTATTCACGAAGTACTATTCATGGGATATTATTCACGAAGTACTATTCACGAGATACTATTCATGAAGTACTGTTCACGGGATAATATTCATGAAGTACTATTCACGAGGTACTATTCACGACAAAATTGGTTTCTTTTTTTGACAAAATTATCGTTGATTTATGAATCTTACTCTTGAAATTAAATCCATGTTTTGATTATATTTTTTTATTATCATATATAATATTTTTATAATCCTGGTGATGAAATTTTTCTTTCACTTGAGTGTAAAGATGGGTAGATTATTGGTATGATCGTGACTATGGGTTCTCTTTGGCCAGTAGTGCAAAGTTGAATTTTTGACTGGTATGATAATGACCATTGAATTTACAATTGAATATCTTTAGCTTAAGTGCAAAGGTGAATTGATCAACATGGTTATAATTATTATTTATATAAATTCTGAAATGATTATATATTTCTTTGAGATATTAATATCTTTGGCCTGTAGTGCAAAGATGACCTGTTGTTGAATATCTTTGGCCCGTAGTGCAAAGATGACTTGTTGTTGAATATCTTTGGCCTGTAGTGCAAAGACAAACTGTTGATGAATATCTTTAACCAGTAGTGCAAAGATGAATTTCTTAGTATGATTATGAATAGGAACTGTGATTTGGTATAACCATGATCTTTGATGTTTCAAGTAAAAACAAGTGATGAAAATTATCTTCGTTATGGGTGCGAAGAGGAATTTAGAACCACAATTATGATTATGAGTTATTCACATGATTGTGGACAAGAACTGTTGATTAATGTTATAGGGATAAAATATTGTTGGTGAATAGACTTTATGGTCTATTTGACTCATCTAATGGATTGCTCGTTCCGCTACAACTATGGTTGAAAAGTTTTATCATTTACCACATGTTCTAAATCTCTGATTTATTACTGACGAAGACTATTGATAATTTAATTATCTTTAGTCATGATATTCTTTACTGGGCTAGTTGTGCTCACCATTTTGCTTCATAATTCCTTTCAGGTAATAAGAGTGTAGCTGGGTCGAGCAGGGGTAACATAGGAATAAAACGATGGTCTATAGTTGTTGAGGTTTCCCCTAAAACAGTATAGAAATAATTTTATTGAGAATTTTAGACAAGTGTGTCATATTTTATACGTTATTTAACCGTTGATTTTGGTGAACTGAATAGGGTGGGGTGAACCCAACTTTGGAAGGGTGTTTTTCCACTATCATACCAGATATCTAATGACATACGACTTCGTGTTATCATAAGACAGGATTGTGCACATCCACTTACTGATTAGATTTATGAGCACTACCTATATAATATTGGAGTTTGGTTGAAATATAATTCTCAATTGGAGACAATGGAGATAATTATATGGCAAGAGAAGACTTACCATTAGAAAGAACATGATAGTTATCTTCTCATTTTTCTTTGGGGTCTTAAAATATTTGTTGCTGTATTTTATATGGCATTTTAATAATTTGAGTTTGGATTCTGTCTACGAGACAATATCCGTGTTAAAACTCATAGCCTATGTGTTGTCGTATTTTGCAAGATAGTACGACAATTGTATTAATAAAGATTTGTATTTGGAAATTATGTTGAGTGTATTTCGTGGCGACCCAAAATGGTTTGGGTGGATTGGACCTATTTTGGGGGCGTTACAGACAATGTCTAGAAAGTTCTGTTGAGAAAAGGGGTTTGGTCACCTAATTGCGCACCAATAGGGAGAAATTCTTATCGGAAAGCCCCCTTTTTCCTGGGAATGATCTGGTTGTTAATATTGCAAGTTATAATATTAATGATGAATAAATGTTATTAAAAATATTGAGGGGATTTTTATGAAGTATTTGTTGCAAATTTTGCTTATTATATGGACCCCCACTTACTCATTTTTCAAAATAGTCAGGAGAAAGTTATCTCAGTTTTGTTATATATATATATATATATATATATATATATATATCGATTATTCACTAATTGGGGGAATGGGTTACTTGACGGGAGGGATTATTATTATTATTATTTATGAAAAATAGAATATATTATATTTTATTATGCATAGTATCTGTATAGTATTTGCATAGTGACTACATAGTAAAATAAAAAAATTTCAGCCGAATCCGTGATTGTCCACTATGCAGTCCGTGATTTTCTAAACTCAAATAGTATCATTCTATTCTCCTATAAATAGGATGCTTAGTTTAGAAATAAAAATTACACCAGAATTAGAGAATTCTTCTTCTATAATATCGAGCGTATTTCTTTCGAGTTTTAGGAAGCTTTGAGTGTAGAAAATAGTACAAGTTTTCTTCAAGAATATCCCCGTCCTACCAGTCAGAAGTACTCTCCTTTTAAGGTAAGGGATATTATTTTTATTCAATATTCGTAAGAAATAATATTTTCTTCCATACTCTGTAGTATGTAAATAATATTATTTTATTTCAGATTCCGAATTCTACACTCATTTTGATAAAGTATTGCTTCTATACTCCGTGAAATTAGTAGAATATCCTTGAAATTTGTGTTTCATCTAGTATCTTTTCATGTAAATATTATTCTGAATATTCTTGATAATTTTAATCTTTTCATGCTGGGGTACTATTCACAGGGTACTATTCCCGAAGTACTATTCATAAGATACTATTCACTCGGGTACTATTCACCCAGGGTACTATTCATGACAAAAATTGATTTTTTTCTATTCAAATAATTTTTGATACAATATTATTCTTGAATTTTACTCCACAAAGTGGTATCATGTTGACAATTTGGACATTATTGAATTATGGATAAATTGAATTATAAATCTTTAAAATTTATCCTTGCTCTCATTTAATTGAATTTTTATATCATTGTCATCATCCTCATGCTTATATTGTGATGAAAGTCATCTTTGCCCCGTAATGCATAGACGAACTGTTGATTGGTATTATTATGACCAGAGATTATTCGGTATAATCATGACCTGTAATGTTACAAATGATGTGATAAAAGTCCTCATTGTCCCGTAGTGCATTGATGGTCAGTTGTTGGCATGATCACGACCATTGGTGATAAAACGAATATCCTTGGCCCGTAGTACATGGATAATTCGTGGATGTGATACTAATGAATATCTTTGGCCCGTAGTGTATAGATAATTCAGTGATGTGGAATATTTATTAAGCTGAGTTTTAGCGATAAAATTTATGATAAACTTTTTAAATTATAGAAGATAGTAGATATCATACTCTACTTGACTCTTCTAATGGATTGCTTGTTCCACTACAGTTAAACTTGTTGTTTATTCTATTCCATCAGTTTAACACTGTTGAAGGCTAACAATAATTTATTCTATATTATCTTAGTCATAATATTTCTTATTGGGCTAGTTGAGCTCACCCTTTTGCTTTCATTATTCTCTTCAGGAAATGAGAACGTAGCCGGGACTAGTCGAGAAATGGAGTGATAGTCCGAGATGGTGGTTGTAGTAGTCCTCACTATTTTATAAAATAGTGTTATAATAATTGTAATGAGAACTCCATTTGAGTTTGGATATTGTCTAGAAGACAATATTCGTGTTAAAACTCTCAGTTCATGTTGTATAATTAAGTTTGTATTTTTATTCTGTACCATGCATTTGGTGACTCAGAATGGGTTATGTATACCTATTTTGGGGGCATCACAATTTACAACTCTTCAATCCTTCAATAATTATTCCTAATTAATATTATAAATTCACAATACTAACAACTAGATCGTTCCCCAGGAAAGAGGGGGCTTTCCGATAGGAATTTTTCCTTATTGGCGCACAATTAAATAACCCAACCCCTTTCCTTAACAAAATCTTCTAGACATTGTCAATAATGTAAATAATAATATGAATAATTGTGTCGTGTCAATTATTGATTTAATAATATAAAATATTGTGCAGATGACACTGTGACAATAATTGAATCAATAATATGAGATACTATACAATTATCACGGTAGCAATTATTGAATCAAACACTGAGTGACTTTTTATATAAGCACCAATAATCAGAGATATTGTGCTATACCATGTGCTACTGTGCTACCACACATATTACTGTACTTTTATCACCGGGTATTTCAATAGTTTAACGGTAAAAGTTTTGCCGTTATTTTTTATAAAAAGGTTATTTCTGTCGCTTTCTATATCCAACAGTTATTCCGTTATGTAGTCCACCAATGATTGTACCGTCGTACGAATACTCCCCGACAAAAAAGAATATTCCCCAAAAAAAATGAATATTCCCCAACACAACGAATATTTTATGATAACTTGCTTACTTTGTAAAATTTTCATATATCACCCTTAAATTTAACCTTTTATCAATTTAACCATTTACTGAATAGAATAATAATTATAAGAAAAATTGAATACTTTTATTTCATAAAATTTGGGGTCTTACAAATGTTAACGCCAAGATTCGTCCACTTCAATCACTAAAGCGCGTCAAATCCTACACAGAAACGAACTCACATCAAAAGCTTGATGGCTTGGGCCGCTGGGGGATAGCTCCTGTGTGAGAATAAGTACAGGCTGAATAAGAATTAACAATTAAGGCTTTATGCTATAGTGTTTTAAAATAAATTTATACCTGATAATGAGCGTGTAGCCGTGTATTTATAGTGATCACACCACCTTCTCCATGCCCTTCCCCATATAGGAATAGGATTGCTCATTAGGTAAGATATCATAATGGGATTATAGTCAACCTTTTTAAGGAAAGGAAATCGGATTGTATCCTGACTCTTTCCTTAGGAGTTGGAAATCAAATGTAATTAGGAATATTTGATTCTTTAAAATACTCTGTTGACGTCGGGATTTTTACTGTCCCTTTTTTGTTCTTGTCTTTTGGTGTTCTCATATTAGGTGAAATTTGTTTGAAAAAATAAGTTGTGAAAAAGTCCGACATGTATATGTCGATGATTGGACTGTAAGAGTCGCCAGTTGGTATTTTTAAATGGTTGCACCAACACAACCGAGAAAAGGTTTGCACATTGACCCAGTGATGTAACACTGCTTAACTGGTTTGTGAAACCGAGATTCGTTAGGGTCTGGGGGCTTAATTATGCGGAGGGAAGGTGTTAGGCATCCCCCGACATCCGTGTTACCACGGTGACCGTCACTTTTCAATTAAACTGTTATATGAATGTGTGTGTGTATGCGTGTGTGGGTCAATGTGCAATTATCTGGAAGTAGTGTTATGCCTTGTTTACACCTATATACAAAGGGTTTGAATTTTGTATAAAAGTTTAGTTTTAACAAGATATAGCAATGATGTTTTGTAAAAGATGTTTTTCAAACCCTTATGCTCAATAGTAATTGAGCCCTTTGATACTCCCATTTTATTATGTGTTCGGCTTGATTGCTTTTATTTTCGAGATGAGAGGCATCTTCGAGACAATAATATACATAGCAGTGCCGAACTTCTTGTGGGAATGAGAGCCATCTAAGGAAATTCAAACACTGTGAATAATTTACAAGTTGGTTACAGCCGAAAATGTCCATCACGGGAACCGAATCTAGATTCAAAAGACTGAATCTGTGATCACATGATTCCTAGGCTCACATGATGTTGCAGGTTTGTATGAAAGTTGTAGCAGTTATATATATATATATATATATATATATATATATATATATATATATATATATATATATATATATATATATATATAGGCGATCAACCGCCACGAAAATAAACTCCAAAGTGGAATGAATGTAAATGTGAGACCCCAAATTTTATGAATAAAGATTTAAATTTCTCAAAATATTTTTTTGAATATTATGGTGTGGATTTTATATAATGATATAGTTGTGGGTAGTATTTATAAATTTTACAAAGTATGCAAGTTGTTATAAAATATTCGTTTGGTCGGGGAATTTTCTTTTTGTCGGGGAATATCCGTACGACATCACAATCATTGTCGTAGTAAGAAAATGACAGAATTATTTTTATGAAAATAATGGCAGAAGTTTTACCGTTAAAATTGTTGAACTACTCGGTAGTAAAAGTACAATAATACGCGTGGTTGCATAGTAGCACACGGTATTGGTTATTGATCTTACATGATAAGTCACTCGGTTATACTCAATTATTACTCGATAATTCTTTGCGATCATATCTCTCATATTATTGATTCAATTATTGTCACAAGATCATCACGTATTATATGATATATTATTAAATCAATAATTGAGACGACAAAATTATTCATATTATTAAATTGCAATATTTACAATGTCTAGAAGTTACGCGAGGAGAGGTTTGGTCACCTAATTGCGGCGATGATAGGGAGAAATCTTTATTGAAAGCCCTCTTTCTAGGAACGACACGGTTGTTAAATATTGTGAGTTATAATATTAATGATGAATAAGTTCATATTGATTAAAGATGAATTTGATAGTTCTATTGTGTTGGGATTATTGGTGTTAGTTGAAATCGACATCTATTCCGATGATAATTGATGTCTGGGGGTTATATTGATGAATCTGATAATTAATCGGATAAATGAGAAATTAATTGCTACTAACTCACATGCTTATATAACTATTTGTTCACATGTGTGTACTATTGATTCACATTCTTGTTACTATTAGGGGAGTTGGTGCAAGATTGATAATACTTGCACGAATAAGTTAAAAATGGAGGTATAGATGGAGGTACTATACTGTAATTCGTATTTTCACATGTCTAGAACTATTGAGTCACGTGATTTACTATTGATTCATATGAATTACTATTAGGGGAGTTGGTGCAAGTTTGATAATACTTGCTGGACTAAATTAAAAAGGAAGAAAAAGAGGAAGGTATTATACTGTAATATTTCGAGCCCCAAAATGTGCAATTATCGAAACTATATTTTTCTATAAATAGAAGCTCATTCTTCCTTCATTTCTCACTAATTCACTAAAGCTATAGAGCAATTATTATAGAGAGAAGCTATAGAGAGAAAATCTATAGAGAGAAAGAAGAAGAAAAGCCTGCTACCTCACTATTCCAGTATCCAGTTTCTTTTGAGGTAAGGGGTATTATTTCTTTCGTATTCATGAAGAGAGCTATTGTTATTCCATTCCTTATTATTCTGTTGGAATAACCTGTATATGCGAAGTACCACATACATGGTGAAATTCTTACATTCTTTCCATTCTTCATTATTATGTTGAATAACTTTGTTTATCACAAGTACCGCATACATGGTGAAATTCTTTTATTATTTAAGCTATTTATTATTTTGTCGAATATTATTACATACGTGCGTTTCGCCAACCTAGTTCCATCATTTATTATTACGTTAATATCTTGTGCGTGCGTTCGTGGGACTGGTTCCATTATTTATTATTCTGTCGAATATCCTGTCAGTGCGTTTACGCATGACCTGGTTCCATTATTTATTATTCTATTGAGAATAACCCATGCATGCGGTCTATATAGCATGTATGGTGAATTCTTACATTATTCTATTCTTTATTATTACATTTGGAATAACTCCATATATGTGGATTACCACATGCATAGTGAATGATCCTTTGTATTCATTCCTTATTAAATTGTGAAAATGATCTGTTTACGTGGATTATGATGAAAGTCATAATAAAAGCATTGGACTAAGGAAAATCATTGGTATATATAGTATTAGTAAGTGTTATGATGAGTTATGTTGGTTATTATGTGAGAACATGAAAGTTTCTTAGAAATCACAAAGGGTTGAAAATCAGATTTTGGTGAAAATAGAACATGAAATTCAATTGACCATATCTCCTATTATATTTCAAATTTTTGAGTGTGGTCAAGTTCCAGAGTTAGATCTATGAGTTTTCTAACTTATCCAAGTGGAATCACTGAAAAAGGTGTTGTAGAATTTCGTGTGGACTGATTTTAGGAAAGGAGTCAAAAAGCGCATAAGACTAAATAAATAACGCCTGTAAATTTAAAAGGGAATTTTTGGCCACTTAATTTGTGAGAAAAATTCTGGCCTTTTGGGACATGAAAATATATGGTATAAAGTACCTCTTGTCCAAAAATGAGCTCATTCCGACTTAAAATGAGCAAGTTATGACTATTTCAATATTTAGGTTTTTTCGACGAAAAATGCTATAATCAGAGTTCTATAACTCCGATGACCATGAAATTTAAACTAGAAGCTCACATTAACATGTATACAATCCTGCCAAGATTTGGGAATTTTTGGAGTTAAACTTGAGGTAGCTAATTTCTTAAGGAATTAATTAGAAATTGATTTTTGAAAAATAGTAAATGAATTTTAAAAATTCTGAGAAAAATATATGTTCAATATGAGACTATATTATGCTAAATCCCAGAAAAGAAATATTTTTGGGACTGATTTGGTATTTTTCATGAAAATAATCTTGTTATGAGTAAATGAGTTAAATATGTTATGTGAATTAACAAAATTGGAAAATAGGATTTTATGGCTTGGGAATCCTATATAGGGTATATGCAGTTTTTTGATAAGGGATATGATCATTGGTGATGAAATCTTATGAGTATGGCATTTTTGAATGATTAAATGCATTATTTGGTAAAGTGTAAACAATTGAAATAAATTGTTTATAAGTTTAAGAAGTGATTAAAATATTGTTAGAATATTAATAATATTAGATTATGGGTTTATTAAGTGATTGATAATATTTAGATAAATTTAAAGTCTTTAATATTTATCCTTGTTTTTCGTTTGATTAATGCTTATATCATTGTCATCATCCTCATGCTTATATGGTGACGAAAGTTATCTTTGGCTTACGTGCAAAGATGGACTGTTGATTATTGGTTTTATAGTTGTATATCTTTGGCTTACGTGCAAAGATGGACTTGGTATGATTATGACCAGGGATCATTCGGTATAATCATGACCTGTATTGTTGTAAATAAGGTGGTAAAAGTCCTCAGTGGCATGTAGTGCATTGATAGACAGTTTTTTGGTATGATTATGACTAGGAATTATTCGGTATAGTCATGAACATTGATGATTTAATGAATATCCTTGGCCCGTAGTGCAGGGATGATTCGATGATGTGGTTTATTTATTAAGTAGAGTCTCAGCGATAAATTGATGACAACAAACTTTTCAAATCATAGAAGATAGTAGATTTTATTCTCTACTTGACTTTTCTAATGGATTGCTTGTTCCGCTACAGTTAAACTTGATGTCTATTGTATTTTATCAGTTTAACATTGTTGAAGGCTAATGATAATTTTTCTTGCATTATCTTAGTCATAATATTTCTTACTGGGCTAGTTGAGCTCACCTTTTTCTTTCACTTTTTCTCTTCAGAATGAGAACGTAGCTGGTGATTTAGTCGGGGAATGGAGTGATTGTCCAGATGATAACATTAATAGTCCTCACTATTTTGTTAAATAGTGTGACAATAAATGTAATGAGGACTCCATTGAGTGTGGATATTGTCTAGATGACAATATTCTTATTAAAACTCTTAGATTATGTGTTGTCGTATTTTACACGACTGTTGTATAATTAAGTTGTATTTGAATTTTGTACCATGTATTTGGCGACTCAAGATGGGTGATGTATACCTGTTTTGGGGGCATCACAGTTGGTATCAAAGCTTAGGGATATGATCCCTGGATGAGATGTAAGACAAGAACTAGGAGGGGAGAGACGGGGAATTCCTTCGCTAGTATGACCTACCTAAGTTTATTTGGTATTTAATTGGTCGGTCAGAGTATAGGGATAATATGTGATATGTCAATTAACCCTTGTTTTGTGACAGTGTTTGAGAAAGGCATCTAAAAATGTTGAGATAAGCAATGAAGCACATGAGACCGTTGAGTCAGCTCAACCAAAAGGTAACGACCAACAACACGATAATAATCATCTGGGTGTGGCACGCGCCATCTAACAATGATAACTATCGTGGGGGAAATTATCATGCCAAGAATGGTAACCACTTTGGTGGTAATCATGGCCAAGATAATAGAAGTGGAAATTTCAAGAAGAGAATGTCATTTAGCTCGATTTTGTCGTATATTGAAGTCAAGTCCAGCTGGGACGGTGGCACCAATGGCGGATACGGACAAAACAAAGTCGGTGGTTCCAGGAAGAACGTTTTTCGTGACTTCTCAAAAAGCGAGTAAATCGAACGAAGTTAGCACGGGTTAGTTAATTATAAATTCTTGCGAAGTCTATGCCTTATTAGATACCGGTTCTACCCATTATTTTATCTCTCTTGCTTGCGTTCAACGTTTAAATTTGATTCTAGAGAAATTAGACTTTGACTTATCTGTTGAAGCTCCGTTAGGAGAAACCTTCATTACATGTGCTATCCAAGTCTTGGATGAGGGTCACAGTCTTGAATGATATTTCTATCGTTAATAAATTTCCTGACGTATTCTTGAAGACTTCTTAGCTTACCTCTAGAGCGTGAAATTGAATTTTGTATTGACCCCAGTATAAAACCCTTAAATATTTCTTTAACCAAAACGAACGTATCATGCGCTAAAAACATTGGCTCGAGCTGTTGAAGATTACGATTATACCATTCAATATCATTGTGGAAGAGAGAATGTGGTACCTGACACATTGAGTAAAAGATCATATGTGTTTACGAGTGCGATGTTGTTAACATAAAAACCCATTTTGTATAACTTACAAATGATGAAGATAGAGTTAAAGACTCTAAGGACCCACGTGGTGATATCAAATATACGAGTAGAATCAAATTTAATCGATAAAGTTAAAGCTGTGCAAGCTACATACTCAAAGCTGATGAATGTGAAGAAGAAGGTTCAAGAGGGCGTTATTCTAGAAGCAAGAATCGACGAAGAGAGGAAATCTCAACCCTCGATTTTATTGGCCCAATTGAAATCCTTGATCAAGTAGGAACTGTGGTCTATAGACTCATTTTACCGCCAAGTATGTTGCGTGTTCATAACGTTTTTCACGTATCAATGTTACATAAATATATGGATGACCCGAACCACGTTATTGAATTAGAACTAGACGAGATAGCAGAAGATTTAACGTATGAGGAGATATGTGTTAAAATCTCGGATAAGAAGGATCACATTCAACACTCAAAGGTTATACCTCAAGAGTTAGAATCTGAAATGAAGTCAAGGTATCCTCATCTCTTCAGAATACCAGGTACGTACGTAAATTTTGAGAGATACACAATGACATGAGATAAGAGGTTATAAGAAGTCGGGAAGATAGGGCCATGCCTAGATCTTTGGGTCTTCAAATTTCATCCGGTGTGTTGTCTTGTGTAGTAGTCACTCGAGATTTGATCTATAGTTCTTGTAGGACACTCTTGTTGTCAAGGTTGCTCAACCTTCGTTTACGTGTGCATCAACGGATGAATTAGATAAAGTTTTCGTTGAGGGGATATGTTTTGGAGTTACGACCCCGGACTGATGGCATTGGACCTTCGTGAGGTATTGCCGAGTGTAGTTTGCAACAGTTATGATCATCGATATAGTAAACCCTGTGTCTGGGCGAATAATAATGAGTGATATGTAGAACCGCAGTTTGGTATGTAAAAACCAGGATTTCAGGCTTTTCCGCTCAATCGCGTATCATCTTTTTTCCTGATTTGACTTTTTCAACTTGTGAGACCTCCTTTGCAACTCAAATTGGACCGAGCTGGAGGGGTGGGCCCCACCCAAGGGAGCCACAGGTACACCTACTGCCAGCCGTGGGTGGCTTTAAGGCACTTGGTTGCTTTCACAAGTTATTTTCAAGTTGCGCCACACAGAGAATCCGAGAGCTCTTCTTCAGATCTGCTGAGTTTGGGCGGCTTTCTGCAAAATCTATCACCGTACAAGTGTTCTACACTGCCCTGGTAATGTATGGATGTCTTCTTTTCCAGTTTTTATCCGTTAGAAAATGAGTTATCACATGAAATGCTTCTAAATACATAGCAGTGAATATGCATGCTCATATGACTTGATAAAAAATATTCAACATAGTAAATGTTTGTATTTAACCATGCTGAACATAATGATGTGAAAAAATTTGACTTTTGAAACAGTCAAATTAACACATTTTTTTTGCTATTTCTTATCCTATTTGAGGACAAATGAGCAAAGGTGGTAAAGCAAAGTACTCCTGGTAATTAGGCTACCCTTACGGATTATGACTTTGATATTTTTATGCATATAGGATGTTTATGACTATGGGTAGGTGTGCTACTAAATGGCCCACCTAGTTATGCCTATGTGCATGTGGATAGTCCTGTTTACAAAGGAGACTCTGGCAAAAATTTTCCAAAATGTAGGCATTGGGGAGTTGTGACACCCCCAAATCTAGGTACTCCTTTCCCACGGGATTTGGTGTTCACTATCCAAAACCATTACATCTAACTACCCATCATAAAGGATAAAGACATAATTTAAATAACTTAAACAATAATCTTTCCCATTAAAGGGTTACATCACCATCTCAAAATAATCCCAGGTAATCTAACCTTAAATTTATTACATCAGTTTGCGGAATACATCATAAAATAAAAAAAAGTCTTTAACATAATTCATTAAAATAAAATTCTCATAAGTCTTCAGCACTTGGACAATTTGCCCTTTCCTTTGCTAGTAGATGGCTCATCAACTTTCTCCACTTTAGCTGCAGTGTTAATTGCAAGAGTGAGCAAACAAATGCTCACTGATATAGAAAGTAGTAATGATAACAACATGAGAATGAACAACGAAAGCTAAATAATAAAGAACTTGTTCTTCGAATCAAAATAGAAAACAAGTTCGAACTTTAATATTTGAGGGTCTCTTAAGACCACGAACTATGTTCCCGGTACTTAGGTATTATTACCCAACCTTAATAGTCATTTAGACTATACGGACCCTTCTTAACGTACTTAGGGGGATCAGCCCTTTGTACCATATATTGTGCACAAACATCTAAACGTTACACGTACAAAATCCCCTATGTTAGGGTTGTTCGTCTCAGTTTGAATTTAGAATTTTTGCACTAAAGAAAGTTTAGTTTGGAACTAGCTTATCAGCGTTTCTAGAATTTTAGAACACTGTTCAATTATAGATTAATTTAATCAATAAGAGTTTGCTTACTACTTGAAGGTTTAATACAAGAATGTATAACTGAACAAGGCTATCAAAGTCAAAGATCGGATATCAACAATATATAATTGAATAAACATGATATACATGCAAAGTACTATATTCAAAGAATTAGAACAATCTCACTTGAAACAATATATTAAAACAACATATGCTTTGAATAATAATTAGAATTAGAACAATCTCGCTCGATGTAACGAATTAGGTTACAAGAGCTTGTACAAACATACGCAAGATAGATTAGGCTTGCTCAACTTTACAAAGAATTTTAGGAACTTATATAATGATAATTTAGGAATAGAAACTTGCATTCAATATGAAAAGAATGAAGTTAGAAAGCTTGCTCAATGTAAAGAGTTAAGGTTTAGAAACTTGCCTTGTATGTAAGCTACATAAGTGTAAAATATTCTCCAATTACCCTACATATATCATTGAAATCGCAACAACAATTAGTTGTATGAATATTAGCTTTAGGGGTTTAAACGATCATTTAGGTTATAACCCTAACTTAGCACCTAACCATGTTGGTTAACATCCTTAACGCCTCTAAAATCACACATTGATCAACATAACTTAATCGTTCATCTCTAACTTTTGAAAACATCACTTTTAGTTTCATTATATAACTCAATTAACAATCACTTAAAAATCTTTTACACTTTGTATTACAACATCTTACAATCTGTTATTGTAGTTTCTATTATGTCTTAACATCATTAACATGCTTGCTTAGCTAACATAAGTCCATTACACATGACCTGCAAATAGGCAAAAGTCACTGCCTGGGATTAAGGCACACAGCAATTGCTACCGGGTGCTCGAATCGCAAAAAAACCAGATTAAATGTGAAGTCTGCCAGATTCATCACTGTGGTAATGCATGCAATGATCGCATCGTAAACTGCTAGCAGCCTGACTACATAACATATGATCACCTAATTTAACTTAAACACTACAAAATTCATAAAACTAATCATCTAAAACTCTGTAACAACATAGTTAAGCATGTTATACACCATTCTATATACAAAAACATCATATATATTCAAGTTTAAGGGATCAAAACCCTAATTTTTCCAAATTTCATCATTTTCACATATTTAGCGAATTTGATCGCCACGAACTCGTTTCTTAACCAATTACTATGATTCGAACTACGCCGCTTTCGTTTCTTAACATACTAACATAATCCATTAACAAATTACAGATTATATCACATATAGAGAATCAAATTTCATACTTTCTGAAGCCAATTTTTCATGTTCAAAACACTTTTATGAACTTTTCTTCCTATAAACCAAATTACATGAATTTGATACTTTAAAACCACTTGAAGACAACACATGACAGATTATAAACCCTTTACAACACAATTACCAATTATCTTAGAAAATCATCCACCCAATTTCATCCCTTTTCCCAAAAACTCAAGAATACTAACATAATTTTCATGGATTCTCTTACTACAATTATGTATAAGTATCAACCGTATATGATGATTATCAGTTTATAATCCATATATACATGTATATATATCAATTCAATCATAACTATAAGTTTTTAGGGAATAACCACAAAGAAATCAAAACATATAAGTTAAAAGAAATTTATACCTTAAACCCTTGATTGTATGCTAGCAAAATTGAGAGCAATCTTTTCCCCCAAAACCCTTCTTCTCTAACCCCCCCCCCCCCAATATCACTGTGTTTCTTCTTCTTTCTCAACTCTCTCCTCTTAGGCCTTAGGAGAGAAATAAGACGCGAAAGAAAAATAAACTGATATGGCTTAATTCCCACGTTCTCTTTCAGTTAAAAAAAAAAACAAAAGACGTCAGTTGAATAAGCCAAAGGCTACAAGGCCTTGTTTGGCTACCACCTATTTCCCAAACTAAATTATTTTTATATTATTTATATTATATAGTTTCACTTGTCACACATGCAACCCATTAAATAGCTTATAATTTATATATAATTATAATAATCATAATCTTATTATAATTGCACTTATAATAAATAAATAATTATATATCTAATTTAATTAATAAATTAGAAACATCACTTGATTTAATTTATTTATTTCCTTTAATATTAAACAATTCATTTAGTTTAATTATTTCCTTAAATATTAAGCAATTGATTTAATTTATTTATTTCCTTAAATTAAATCCTTGAGATAAAATTATCATTATTCAATTTAATTAACATTAATTAATTTAGTTACTAAATTGATTCACCACAATCCATCAATTATTTATTTTCCTCAATAAATAAATTATTTAAAATATTTATTTAATTCAATAAATATTTAAATTAAATTATAAATTTCTCGATCATTACAGGAGTCATGCATTTTTAACTCTACTGTAGGCGTATGTTAAAGTAATGTATGTATGCATATAGTCATAAAATGCATTTAAAAAGCTCCAGGTTAGAGTTTACCACACCCTTTCTGAGGTGATCTAGAGACTTGTGTCTAGATATATGGATCCGGATCAGCCGAGTAGTTCTCGCAGGACCACTTCAGGTGTGCGGAGGAGGGATTTTGATGTGCCTCGACCCCGTTCAGTTAGACAGCCTCGTCGTTTCGTGGAGGCAGTGATACGTCCTATCTGGGTTGAGGTACCAGATGCTGAGGACGAGGAGGAGGATGTACCAGTTGCAGACCCCGCTCCTGCTGCTTATGTTCCCCGTAGGGATTTCCCAGGAATTCAGGTGACTACCCAGAGCTACAGGGTAATTTGAGTCGACACCCCTCGATTTACTTGCATGCAAATGAGGTACAAGCTGAATTTGATCTTTTTTTTTCCTATTGATGAGGAGCAAGGATTCTGATGTTAATTTTCTTTGTGTTGTAGTTTCCCGGCTTTACGCAGCCTCGAGGGAACTTATTCAGCATTCACTCTACATATCAGGCTCTACATCCCGATTATCGAGCGACTGTGCATGGTTGGGGCATCAAAACGTTCTTTTCCATCCTCCCCCGTCGTTGTCCCTGGGGTTATCTCAGGATGTTGTCTAAGCGCTGGTTTCATTAGACTCAGTCTCTCCATTTATTGGACTGTGAGGTAATGATGACGCCGATGGATTGGCTGTTTATCATAGGTATGGAGTTTGGAGGGGCGCCAGTGCCATGTACGATGAATATTACCCCGACTGTCGTTATAACCTTGCTAGGAGTCCCGGCTGAGGAGCTCAAGGGAAGGATAGTTCGTACAAGTCCTTTGAGCGTGGATGCTATGAGTGGGCTGTTGAGTGAGCCCATACCCGATGATATGAGATTCAGGGATCGCATTCTTTGGTGATTGTTCCTGATCATTAGGGGCTGCTTCATAGCGGATAACTCATTTACGGTGTCATTTTCTTTGGTCAACGCCACACGAGATGTGGACCGTATTGGAGAGTATGACAGGAGTTCCTATACCTTCGCCTATTTCCTCAGGGGTATGCACATGCGTTCGAAGGGCTTGACAGAGGCTTGGCTAGGATTTTACCCATTTCAGTTGGTGGGTATTTCTCTTGTGATTTCCCGTGTACAGGTTAAGAGTGTTGACTGACAGCAGATGTTTGCCTTTGTGTTGGCAGTTTTGGGCCTATGAGAGGCTCTCATGCTTGCGTCCTGTGAATGTGTTAGGTTTAGATACCTATCCTCGGGGACGGCGATGGCAGCACTCCATACTAGCGGAGGTTCCTGTAGCTGAGGGTTTCACCCATTATCGTCTACAGTTGTAGTTGTTGATAGCTGATGCTATCACTTGGATTCCTTATTCTGGGGAACATTTGGCCGTTGGGTTTAAGGATGGGTACCCGACTGGTGTCGAGTATGTGATATCCACCCGTAGGATTCCTCTCTTCACAGATAGAGGATGGGAGCTCTATTTGGGAGAGCGTGCTATTAAGAGCACCACAGGGGAGATTCGTGTACCAATCTTGCCTCATGTCAGGCGTTATTGGCCTATGTCGCAGTCGCCTTTTAGTGATATCCCATTGATGGGCGTTGACGACTTTACTCATAGGGTCTGTATACTTAAGATATATTCCATCGCTGGTGGTCCCCTCGTACCATCGGAGCCCAGACCCGCACCACTCAGTTTATGGGAGATATGGTTCCTGGATCCGTGATGATGACGGATTGGATGGCCTGTGTTCGAAATCCGACTAATTTGACATAGATTGACAATTTGTCCCGGCACTTGGACCGGGCACATTTTTTCATCCCGCACTTGGGCAGAGATCCTTCAGAGGTAGATACTTTTGATCCTTTTAGCTCTGGGGCTGGCCCTTCAAATGACCCATATGGTTTTTCTAGTGCACATCCTCCATTGTATAGGCCTGACATCCCTCTTGACAGAGATCCAATGACTCAGGAGAAGTTACATCAGGTGGACATGATTGATGATGTGTATTTTTGCTATATTTTTTTATAGGCCTCTGTTAGATACTGGGTGGTTGTGCCCCATTCTCGCTATATCTTTTGATAGGCCTCTGTTAGTCGTCGGGCGTCTATGCCCCATTTCCCTGTATTTTTAGCTGTACAGAGATGATGTATTAAATGATTATGTACTTAGGAATGTATGTACTATTTTCCATTCCCTACATCATATTGCCATCTATTATTGATCATGCATGTATTATGTTATGCATATGTATGTCCAGAGATATTCAGCATTGACCCCTGGATGGTCTTATGATACGACCCACACAGATGTCTTCTTCGACAGTTAGCCGCATTGATCACAACCCACCAGTATTGGTAGCCTCCCGTCTGAGGTCATGGTATGATAGTTTGTCACCTCCAGACCGGGTGACCGTAGATCAGTTATTACAGCATTCCATGACCCTCCTGATGTTCCAGATTCCTGTGGGCTTTATAGATGGTATGCTGGAGCATTGGGTACCGGAGAGGCAGGTTTTCTGATTTGGGACCCAAGAGTTAACTCCCACCTTAGAGGAGTATGAGTTGATGACGGCTTTGCCACTGGACAGGCCTTGCGCTCGGATGGTTATTGGCGACATGAGCCGATAGTTCATGACCCTCACCGGGCTGAGCCGTAGAGTAGTACAGTATGAGATTACATTCGGCCATGTGGTGTCCCAGCATTTTCTGATAGACAGATTTGGCTCAGTGGACAGTTATGAACAGCACTCTGGGGATTTTACCACGTCGGAGGATTAGTGGCATATGGCTAGAGTAGACATACTCATGATGTGCGTAGTGGCTTATGTGCACATGCCACTATATATGGATGAGCTGGACATCGGTGTTATCATGTCAGTGAGAGCTCTCAGGGATTATACCGATGATTGTGACAGAGACATTGAGGTCGGCCACATATTGCCACACTTATCCTGCAGGGGTATTCATAGGTAGCTCGGTCTTGATGTATGTGTGGTTTATGTCACACGTGAGATCGATAGGCACCTTCCGACGGTATGGGTACTATTTTTCCCATGAGATAGACATGTCTTACTCCTTTCAGCCAACGGAGTATACAGACGCTACATCCTGGTCGGTGTTTTTGGCAGGGATCGGAGATCCGTTTGACATTTTGCCATGTACAAGGCTCAGTTCACCCTACAACTTCATCACTCATGCACCTGACATGGATTATCTCCCTCTGGCTGGTTTGAGGGGCATAACTACTTACCACCCACTGGTTGTGATGTCACAGTTCGACCAGTTTTAGGACGTCCATCCTTTTGAGGGAGCATTAGGTTAGCATTTGGCTTTTCGCCATTTGTCAGCAGAGGACAGATCCAGGGTGTATGCCTTTTGGGATTAGCGTGAGCTAGCTGAGTTTTCTATTAGCCATCCGGGCTATTTGGAAGAGTATCCTGCATGGATGGAGACAGAGACTGCATTGGCTGCGGTTGTATCCACAGTGTTGGGGATTGATTCTGATGGTGGAGAGCCCACAGAGGACGTTAATTTTCCCACCGAGGAGGAGTTATTTGCTGGGTTGCCAGCAACTGTGATGGATTCTCCCAGTATGACTGCTATTGTTACCCCGCATTCAGCAGAGTATTTAGATCATAGTCTTCATCTGATGACTTTTGAGAGAGATCAGGCTAGGGCCTTAATGTTGACAGCTCTTGCTGGGAGAGATGCCGCTCTATTGGAGAGAGATGATATTTTGGCCCATAAAAACACCGCTATTGCTGAGCGGGATGAGGCTAGATCATCTAAAGATGTATTGATTGTTGAGCGGGATGGTGTCATATCTGCCCAGAATGTAGCTGTTACAGATATTACTGCAGTGAGGTCCCATACTACTGCTATTGTTATAGAGATGATCACGTATATTGATGAGCACAGTGTCACCATGTAGTTGGTTGTGGATTTGTTGGCTCATGTAGATACCCTTAGGCAGAAGCTCACATCATTATCTTCTTCAGAGAGAGATGCCATGTTGGACTTGATAGCTCGCATATACACTGATTTGTAGATGGGCTTGTATTTTCCTGCACAGAGTAGCTTAGCCATTTTGTCATGTACAGTACATAATGTATATATCAAACAACATTATATATGGCAGGGAAATATATTTTGATTCACTTCCCTTTTAGTTGTACCTTGTTACTTGCTTGATATTTGCATGTTTCTTCAGGACTTGTGATCTTGATGTATTCTGAACTTATCCTTGATGGGAGGACATTGAGATGTCTCAAGATCTTTTAGAATGGATCGTTGATCTGTGTGTATCCCTACCATTTGGTGTCTTGGGACTGGTTTCTGTATGTAGTAATGGAGAGGAGTGTGGCTTTCCTCTCTGAGGTTAACCTCACCACAGATGATCGTCGGTACTCCTTTGTATGGGGGAGCCCAGGTAGTTCCATCTCTTATGGATTGGTGTTTCTCTTTGAGGACTCAACCACAGCTTAGATGGTCGCCGATTCTCCCATTTGTGTGGGGAGACCAATTAGTTCCATCCCTTTGGTCTGAAGTCGATGAAGTGTAGTGGATTAAAGTTTGATCCCAGTAACATGTGACAAGTTTTTGTGTTTTGGTAGGGGTAACACCGAACCATAAATGGCTGCCTACATAATCCTATTGAAGAGGATATATTAGGTCTGCGTAGTTCGAACCTGGTGTTAGAGGTTCAACGCTGTATGTGAAAGGGTGTAGAAGGGTGTAGAAGTGTTTGTTTATTTTTTTTATATGGTGCGAAGCCATAAAAATGGTTGCCTACGTACTCCCGTGTATTAGGGAGATCAGGTCGACGTAGTTCACCCCATGTGCAGGACGGATTACAACTAAAAAGTTTGATCCCATGTTCAGGATAAACTACAGGTGAAAAGTTTGATCCCATGTACAGGACAAACTACAGGTATGAAAAGTTTTATCCCTGGTGGGACAAAACTGCAGGTGTGAAAGGTTTAATCCCTGGTTGGATAACCTGAATTGAGCGAAAGGTTTTGAAAATGAAGTTGAACGAAGGATCTAATGATCCGGAACCAGACTGCTTGTTTAAAGAGTGTGTTTGTCCCTGATGGGGCAGATGGGTATGAAGAAGGGTTGTATGTAGTGAAGGGTTAGAAAACCTGAAGTAACTGGGGATCTGGTGATCCAAAACAAGGATGTTTGTTTGATGGTAACTTCAGACATAGTACCATTTCATGGTGTCTGAGTTGATGAGCCGTTGAAATTCATCGCCGTCCATTTCCTATAATCTGAGAGCACCTCTTGTCAATACCTCCTTGACAATAACCGGGCCTTTCCAGTTAGGGGCGAATTTTCCCTTGGACTGATCTTGGTTGTCAATGATTTTCTTCAAAACCAAGTCATGTTGTTTAAACTACCGTAGCCGGACTTTTTTGTTGTAGGATCTAGCGATCCTTTGTTGGTATAACTGACCATGGAAGATAGCAGCAGTTCACCTTTCATCTATTAGAGACAATTGGTGATACCTATATTGTAACCATTGGTCTTCATCCAGTTGAGCGTCTATCAACACTCTAAGGGATTCCATTTCCACCTCTATGGGGAGCACTGCTTCCATCCCATAGGTTAATAAGTAGGGGATTGCCCCAATGGAAGTGCGCATTAATGTTTTGTAGGCTAATAGAGTCAGAGGCAACAAGTCAGGCCATCTTTTGTGATTGGCGAACATCTTTTGCATAATCTTCTTGATGTTCTTATTAGCCACTTCAACAACACCATTCATCTTTGGATGGTAGATGACGGAGTTAAGATGTTTGATGTGGAATTTACTACATAACTCCTCCATCATTTTGTTGTTGAAGTTCTTAGCATTGTCTGACACAATTACCTCTAGTTGTCCATATCGACAAATGATATTATTTTTGATGAAACTAATTATGACTTCTTTGGTAACCCTGGGGAAGGAGGTTGCTTCTACCTACTTGGTGAAGTAGTCAATCATGGTGAAAATAAACCGATGCCCATTACTGGCTTTGGGCTCGATGGGCCCGATCACGACCATTCCCCAGATTGAGAAGGGCCAGGGTGAACTCATATTGTGGAGTTCCCTTGGAGGGGCGTGGATAACATTCTCATGAATTTGGCATTGGTAACATCCCTTGACGTGACCATCACGGTCAGCCTTAAAAGAGAGCCAGTAATGCCCTGTTCTGAGGATCTTTTTAACAAGTAGAGGGTCGCTTATGTAAGACCCAAAATTTTATGAATAAAGAATAATTTTTCTCGAAATATATTTTTGAATATTATGGTGTGGATATGATATAATATTATAGTTGTGGGTAATATTTACAAATTTTGCAAAGTAAGCAAGTTGTTATAAAATATTCGATTGGTCGGGGAATATTCATTTTAACAGGGAATATCCGTACGACAGCACAATCATTGGTGGACCCCACAACGAAAGTATTGTCGTAGTTAGAAAATGACAGAATTATCTTTTTATAAAAATAACGGCTAAAGTTTTATCGTTAAATTGTTGAACTACCCAGTGGTAAAAGTATAGTAATACGCGTGGTTGCATAGTAGAACACGGTATTGATTTTTGATGCTTATGTGAGAAGTCACTCAGTTATACTCAATTATTGCTACATTAATTGCTGCATAATATCTCTCATATTATTGATTCAATTATTATCACAGTATCAATATTTTATATTATTAAATCAATAATTGAGACGATAAAATTATTCATATTATTATTTGTAATATTGACGATGTCTAGAAAGTTCTATCGAGGAGAGTTTTGGTCACCTAAATGCGCGCCAATAGGGAGAAATTCTTATCGGAAAGCCCCATCTTTCCTGGGAATGATCTGGTTGTTAAATACTGTGAGTTATAATATTAATGATGAATAAGTTCGTGTTGATTAAAGATGAAATTGATATTTCCATTGTGTTGGGATTATTAGTGTTAGTGGAAATCGACATTTATTTCAATAATAATTGATTTCTAGAGGTTAAATTGACAAATCGGGTAATTAATCGGATAAATGAGCAATTAATTGCTATTAGTTCACATGCTTATAACTATTTGTTCACATGCATGTACTATTAGGGGAGGTGGTGCAAGATTGATAATACTTGCATGACTAAATTAAAAATGGAGGTATAGATGAAGGTACTATACTGTAACTATTTTTTTTCACATGTATAGAACTATTGATTCTCATGATGTACTATTAGGGGAGGTAGTGCAAGTTTGATAATACTTGTAGGACTAAATTAAAAATGGAAGAAAAGGTGAAGGTATTATATTGTAGTATTTCGAGCCCCAAAACATGCAATTATCAAAACTATATTTTCTTATAAATAAAAATGGAGGAAAAGATGAAAGTGTTAGCATGTAATGACAAAATAACTACTAATACTGTACAAAAAAAGTAAGCAAGTATTGCTATCTACAGGGCAGAGGGAGTTTCTTCCCATTTTACCCTTGTCGGAAAACGCATGGAATGCTACTCCAATTGCCAAGGGTGAAGTCCTGCTGGACAGCAGTGATGAAGAGGTTGTCATCATCCTCCTTCTCCCGAATGATGACCATGATATCTGGACAATCATCGTCTGGGATGTCTCTATTCAAGCCTTCAGTATGGACAATGATGCATATGTTTGACAACTGCCTGACAATGTCTTATTTGCGTCTCCGTTCCTTTTCTTCCACTTCAGGATCTGGAATCTTGACCTCCTTTCCTTTAATCGGTATCGATTTTGGAAACAACATAGCCATTATATAAGCAGACACCTTTACCAGAGATCGTACAGGTTCAGGATCTGTAGGTTGAGACAATCGCCGTGTGGCTGAAGATGAAGGAATTTGTTTGTGCTTGTGAGGATTCCTGCGACTGGAACTAGCTTAATAGCCTAGCTCAGTTGTTCCTGTTTGACTGGGAACTTGAATTGGGCCCTTAAAGCCCTGATGATCTTTGCCCAACCCTTGTCCAGGTTCATAAACCAATGATATCATCTCTTGAGTTGCCGATATTACCTCGACAGAAATCTTGGGTATCAGAGGTGGCGCCCCAATAGGATGATAGTGAGTTTTGCTCACCTTTAGGGCATGGAAGCTGACCAGCTCAACTGGGTATCAGAGGTAGCGCCCCAATAGGATGATAGTGAGTTTTGCTCACCTTTAGGGCATGGAAGCTGATCGGCTCAACTTCTGAATTGAAGCTGATGAGTGGTATGTCACCTTGTTCAGGACATTTCGGCTCATCATTGACAGTGACTAGGCTATTGTTAATGATTTATTTGAGTTGCTAGTGAAGAGTGAAAGGGACGGCTCCGGCCATATGAATCCATGGTCTCCCCAAGAGCAGGTAGTATCCTGTAGCTATTTTGACCATGTGAAAGGATACGCTGAAGGTATGTGGACCTATTTCCACAGGCAGATCAATCTCTCCGACAGCATTTCATCAGGATCCATCAAAAGCTTTGATAACCGTATGGCTACTTCTGATCCTATTGAGATTGATATTCATCTTCTCCAAGGTGGAATAAGGGCAAATGTTCAAAGATGATCATCCATCTATCAAAATGCCTCCCACCATGTATCCGGAGGATAGAACCGCTATGTGCAATGGTTTGCAATAACCAGTCCCTTCGGGAGGTATGTCGTCATCAGTGAAAGATATCACATTGTTGTTAAAAATGTGATCAACCAGGTGCTGGAATTTTTTGACATCCACTGATTTTGGCAAGTGGGCTTCTTCCAAAACCCTTAACAAGACCTTCCTGTGATCTTTGGAAAAGAAAACCAAGTCCAGTATGGAAATTTGTTATGGGGCTTCTCTCAAGCTTAAAACCACCCTGGCTTCATTATGGCCTAAAGTACGAAGGAACTCTTCAATCTTCTCCATGAGAACTTTCCCCTTTGATCTGATGGTGGGTTTTATCACCCGTTCGGGAAGATACAGTGGATTCTCCTTCAACACTGCAGCAGTTATGTGGGATGTGGATCCTTCAGCCTCTCCATAATTCCATGGCACTTTTTGTA
Organism: Panax ginseng; assembly: GCA_020205605.1. NCBI lineage: Eukaryota > Viridiplantae > Streptophyta > Magnoliopsida > Apiales > Araliaceae > Panax > Panax ginseng. Next base: position 128,029,063 of record CM035137.1, read on the forward strand.
GGCTGATAACAGGATACTGTGTTCTGTATGGAAAGATAATTGGCTTTGGTGCAGCCACTTTCAAAGGATTGTCAACACCTTTGAGTTGAATTACTTGTATTGTGAGTGGTCAGGCAGCCAAATCATCCTCGGCGGATATAACTACTATGACTTCCATATATTTTGTAGGAAATGTGTCCCCACTCTGGAGTAATACAGTGTAATTATCTGCCAACTACAGGACACCGCTGTCAATTAGGTTCTGAATAAGATGGCAGAGTGCCCAGCATTCTTCAGTGTTGTGTTCGCGAGAGTGAGAGTGATACTGACATACTCCATTAGAATTGAACCGTCTTGAACGGGGATTGATTGGAGGTAGCAGAGCTATGATTCTTCCTTCATTGATCAACATCTAAAATATTTCCTCCATTGGTTGGCCCAGATAGGTAAATTCCCTTTTGTTAGCAAAATCTTGATGGGCTTTGGCACTTGCTCTTTTTGCAATTTTATCCTCCAGCGTTTCACTTTCTGGAGTCAATGGTGGAGTATTTATAACAAGAGGAAGGAGACTAGCATGCTCTTAGCTGACTAATTGGCGTGTGACTTGGTGCTGATGGATCATCAGTTCTGCCAATTGGTTGACTTGCTTACAAAGAGCTTTCATCTTTCGTTCCATCATAAACTGGAATTATGAGTAATCCCATTTGTTAGTACTATCCTTGCTGGTTTGGGAGGATTCACCACTATAATTGGAACTCTGTCCATTGCTCCAATTAATCATATTAACTTCCTCTTCTTTATGTTGGGGAAGACGGTTGTCTTGCACATGAGGTTGGTCAGGTTTAGTCATCACGATCTCACCGTTATCAATCTAATCCTGGAGCTTATGCTTCAAGGCCCAGCAATCCTGAGGGTGTGAACACTCGAGTGCGTCTGACTTCTCTACTTTTTGGCAATGGAGGGTTTCAAGACTATGCTTGAAAGGGGGAGTTGTTTCTCTTTTAGATAGGCATGTTCTGACTACCTTTCTGTCCTTGTAGTATCAAGGAAACATCCTCCTCTTTCTTCTTATGGACCTTCCTGGGGTTGTTTCCATAACTTCCAGATTGGATGTGCTCAGCAATAGCTTTCAGAGCGACAAGGTCTTAAATCTTTCCTGACTTCAATCCCATCTCATCCATCTCTCCATGTTTAATCATTTTAGAAAATGGCTTGCTAATGCCAGCTAAGACTCTCTCATAGAAGGGAGCTTCTTGTATGTCTATGAAGGTTATCACCATTTCAGACTCAATCATAGAGGTAATAACTTGAGCAGCAAGGCGCCTTCACCTTTGAGCATACTCTCTGAAAGACTCATTGGCTTGTTTCTTGACCTTGGTAATTTGGTACCGGTCTGGAGCCATCTGAGACTGGAAACTGTATTGACTGAGGAAGGTATGGGCCAGCTCTTCCCAACTATGAATCTTGGAGTTGTCTAATCTAGTATACCACGATCGGGCTTCTCCAGTCAGACTTTTTTGGAACAGCTGCATTCTGAGCTTCTCATCCTCGACATAAGATTCGAGTTCTCCAATGAACACCTTTAAATGTGTGTAAGGATCCCCCAACCCATCATACTTTTCAAAGTCAGGAGTCTTGAACTTTTTTGGATAATAAACCTCAGGGAATATATAAAGGTTAGCATATGAAACACTCCCGTGTGCTCCAATCCCATTGATAGACCAAATGGTATCTTCCATTTGAAGGACTTTCTTCCTGATATCACCGGTGTCTGGATCTTCTTTGAGATGGGTGATTTCAGGGGTTTTGTTGGTTTTGTCTAATTGGGACTCAGGTATGGGAGTTTCTTTGTCCGGACCCTGGGTTCCTCCATGTGCAGAAGATTCGGTATATATGGGTATTCGTGGACCCTGAGTAGACTGGTGTAGTTCTTTGAGCAGAACATCCAAATCTGGAATTTGTTTGCTTAATCCTTCAAACTCCTCATGAGAGACAGAAGTAGGATTAGACTGGTCAAATGAAGCCATGCTTGGCTGTAGGCTTGTTGTCTTTTTGGACTTTTCACGGGTAACAGGCCCAATTGTTTCCCTATAAAAAAGACTTATGTGGTTTAGTCTTAGGGAATGTATAAAGGTTACGTGCTATATGATGTGTCTGTTTTAGGAGTATTATCCTACAAAATGGATGTTAGCTTTTTGTAAGATTGCATATCAGGTTTTGATATAAAAAGGAATGCATGTACACATATTTCTTCATATTTTCCATTACAAAGAGATTGACATGAAATGAAATTACACGTAATTGAATTTACAAGTAATTGAAATGGGAAAGTATGAAAAAACTTCCCTCCGCATTTGGTTTATCAGAGGTTGACCTATCTTAGGTTACTCTCGCTATTTTTTGGCATGATGGTCCCCAGAACATCGCAATTTACTTGACGGGAAATTAATCCGTTCTTTCAACTGGAGAGAATTTGGGTGGTGCCTTTCCTGAGCCTCGTTGGAATTAGTCTTCCTACGAGTCCAGTAATCAAACACCGACAGGATAGCCTCCTGGTGGAGGGACCACACAACATACATTCACATACAACGTGTCTCATCGTATGGAAATGATGACATGTGCGAAGCACTTTAATATCACAAGCAGATATAGTGTGAAGCACTAAGTGCAGTAAGTAAATGCATTTGTACACATCCATATAAATGTAAATGCAACATCCACACACAAGCACATAACAGTTTGAAAAGTTTGTAGTAGCAGCTTAAGCCCTTTTTTATTTGGAAGTCCCCAAAGTAGATCGCTACACATCGGCGTCGGGATTTTCTTGTCCCTTTCTCGTTTCTTGTCTTTTGGTGTTCTCATGTTAGATGATATTTGTTTGAAAAAATAAGTTGGGAAAAGGTCTGACATGTATATGTCGACGATTAGACTGTAAGAGTCGCCAGTTGGTATTTTTAAATGGTTGCACCAACTCAACTGAGAAAAGGTTTGCACATTGACCTAGTGATGTAACACTGCTTAACAGGTCTGTGAAACCGAGATTCGTTAGGGTCCGGGGGCTTAATTATGCAGAGGGAAGGTGTTAGGAACCCCCGACATCCGTGTTACCATGGTGACCGCCACTTTTCAATTAAACTTTATATGAATATGTGTGTTCGTGTGTGTGTGTGGATCAATGTGCAATTATCTGGAAGTAGTGCTATGCCTCGTTTGCACCTATATACAAAGGGTTTGAATTTTGTATAAAAGTTCAATTTTAACAAGATATAGCAATGATGTTTTGTAAAAGATATTTTTCAAACCCTTATGCTCAATAGTAATTGAGCCCTTTGATACTTCCATTTTATTATGTGTTCGGCTTGATTGCTTTTATTTTTGAGATGCGAGGCATCTTTGAGAAAATAATATACATAGAAGTGTCGAACTCCTTGTTGGCATGAGAGCCATCTAAAGAAATTCAAACACTGTGAATAATTTACAAGCTGGTTACAGCCGAAAATGTCCATCACGGGAACCGAATCTAAATTCAGAATACTGAATCGGTGATCACATGATTCCTAGGCTCACATGATGTTGCAGTTTGTATAAAAGTATGGCGATTATATATATATATAAGTCAGAAATATATATATATATATATATATATATATATATATATATATATATATATAAACGATCAACCACCACGGAGTAAACTCCATGGGGATTAAAAATGTAAATATATAAAAGCTATAAATATATATAGAGACGATCAACTACCACAAAGTAAACTCCGGGCAGGACTGAATGTAAATATATAAAAGTGGTAAATATATATAAAAACGATCAACCGCCACGAAGTAAACTCCAGGCGGGACTAAATGTAAATAAAAGCGATAAAGCCCACGAAGTAAACTTGGGCTGACAAATGTAATGTAATATATATATATATATATATATATATATTAGCGAAACACACCGGATATTATATCCAGGCTAAATCAAAAAGAGTTTGATGGTAATAATATATATATATATATATATATATATATATAAGCAATAAACATTCCGGATGTGACTCCAGGCTCAATCGAGGCATAACTCGATGATGTTAGTACAAATATATATACAAGTATATATATATACAAAAGAAATAAAAAGCCACGGACCGAAGTCCGGGCATACACACACAACATGACTCTCAACGTGAATAACTATGTGTGCAAAAGGTGGAGAAAGGCTTTAATAAATGTAAGAAGTCTTACAATGGGCTGTCAAATGGGTTTAATTGAATGAACACTCAGTTTACACCAGTAAAATATAGCAAAATATAAGCTCACAAGTGTTTAAAATGAGAAATCACTCAGTTTATAGCGTGTACAGAGCAAAATGGACAGGGCTTCCTCGCCTTTTCTCCTTTCAAAATGGCCACCCAAGGCCTCTATTTATAGAGGGGGGAGCCACAGGTGTACCTACAGCTACCCGGGGTGCCCCCGGACTCCGTGGGCCCTGCCGTCTCAAAGTACATGCACGCATGCAACGCATTGTCCGCTCGAACCTTCGTAACTTTCAATCCGGGAATCCGATTAAGGCGTATAATACCTTTTCGAAATGATGTTGTCGAGAGCTACATAATGGCATGGGATAAGAGGTTGTACGAAGTCGAGAAGATAGGGCCATGCCTAGATCTTCGGGTCTTCAAATTCCATCCGGTGTGTTGTCTTGTGTAGTAGTCACTCGGGATTTGAGCTATGGTTCTTGTAGGACACTCCTCTCACTGGGGTTATCTCTGGTTTAGGCTGATGTAGCAGTCGTTGCTCAGGGTTATCTCTGAGATTGGGCTGTTGTAAGTGCTAAAGGTCCTCAGGGTTGTCTCTGAGGTGTGCCTGACCTCCCGGGGTTATTTCTGGGATTGGAACTGAGTGCCTCGGGGTTATCTCTAAGGTTGAAGCTGACTATTGGAGGTTGAAACATGCATTTCAGGGGTTATCTCTGGAACTGTAACTACATCCCTCGGGGTTGTCTCTAAGGTTGCTCAACTGAAACTCTCGGGGTTGTCTACGGGACGGGACTGAGTATCTCGAAGTTGTCTCTGAGATGGAAAACTAAGGATTCCGCGGTTGTCTCCGGAATTGGAACTGCATTCCTCGGGGTTGTTTCCGAGGTTGAAACTGAAACTCCCAGGGTTGTCTCCGGGATTTGAACTGGGTATCTCAGGGTAATCTCAGAGATGGAAAACTGATAATTTTGGGGTTGTATCCGGAATTGGACCTGCATTATCTTCTAGGGTTATCTCTGAAAGATGATTTTGCCCTCTTGCAGTGTTAGTAACAGGAATGGAAAAAATTTCAAGTGTCTACATACTCAACTGCCAAAACAAATTCCTACGCAGGGTAAAATTTGTGACGCCCCCAAAATAGGTCCATATAACCCATTCTGAGTCACCAAATACATAGTACATAATTCAAATATAAACTTCATTTACACAATTATTAATTGTCGTGTAAAATACGACAAAACGTAAACTGTGAGTTTCTATACAAAAATTGTCTCGTAGACAATATCCAAACTCAAAATAAGTCCTCATTACAATTATCATCACACTATTTTATAGAATAGTGAGGACTACTATAGCCACCATCTTGGACCATTACTCCATTCCCCGACTAGTCCCAGCTATATTCTCATTTCCTAAAGAGAGCAATGAAAGAAAAGGGTTAACTCAACTAGCACAGTAAAGAATATTATGACTAAGATAATGTAGAGTAAATTATCCTTAGTCTTCAACAGTATAAAATCTTATAGAATACAATAGACAACAAGTTTACATCAACAACTGCAGCGGAACAAGCAATCCATTAGAAGAGTCAAGTAGAGCATGATGTATACTATCTTCTATGATTTAAAAGTTCATCGTCAATATTTTATCTCTGTAACAAAACTCAATAAATATTTCACATCAGCGAATTATCCATGCACTACGGGCCAAGTATATTCGTTAATATCACAGTGGTCATGATCATGCCAAACAACTGTCCGTATATGCACTACGGGCCAAAGAGGACTTTCACCACATCATTTGTCTGTAACATTACAGGTCATGATTATACCAATACATAATTCCTGGTCATAATCATACCAATCAACAGTCCATCTATTCACTATGGGCCAAAGATGACTTTCACCACAATATAAGCATGATGATGATGACAATGATATAAGAAATCAATCAAGTGAGATCAAGGATAAATATTAAAGATTTATAATTCAAATTATCTAGAGTTTAAGAATGTCCAAATTGTCAACATGATAATTAATTGTGGAGTAAAATTCAAGAATGATATTCATATATCAAAAATAATTTGGACAGAAAAGAAACCAATTTTGTCGTGAATAGTACCCCAGGTGAATAGTACCCCGGTATGAAAAGATTAAAATTTAATAAGGAAGTTCAGAAAAAATATTTCAGTGAAACGATACTAGATGAAGCACAAAATTAAAGGATATTCTACTAATTTCAAGGAGTATAGAAGCAATACTTATCAAAATGAGTGTAGATTTACGAATATGAAATGAAATAATATTACTTAAATACTACAGAGTATGGAAGAAAATATTATTTCTTACGAATATTAAACGAAAATAATATCCCTTACCTTAGTAGGAGAGTAATTTTGACTGGTATAGTGGAGATATTCTTGAATAAAACTTGCACTATTTGCTATACTCAAAGTATCCTTATGCTCAAAAGAAATACGCACAATATTATAGAAGAAGAATTCTCTGATTCTGGTGTGATTTTCATTTCTTAACTAAACATCCTATTTATAGGAGAATGGAAGGGTACTATTTAAAAAAAAATTACGGGTGAACAGAACAAAAATTTCATTGGCACAATTTGGCTGCTTTTTTGGTTTTTACTATTCATCACTGTGCAATAAAATATTCTAATAAAACAAAAAATTTATATAAAATATAATATATTCTATTTATAATCTAATAAAATGAATAACTTTATATATAATATAAAAAGTATTCTATTTTATATAAAAAGTTTTCTATTTTATTACTATTATAATAATAATAACAAAAATAAGACAACTTTCTACCTGCGATTTTGAAAAATGAGTAAGTGGGGGTCCATGTAATAAGCCAAACTTATAAGAAATACTTTATGATAAACCCCTTTATTTATATCAAAAATTGAATAAATAATTACCACAAATCACTTATCTTCAATAAACACATTTTTAATCTTTCAATAATTATTCATCATTAATATTATAACTCACAATATTGACAACCAGATCATTCTCAGGAAAGAGGAGGCTTTCCGATAAGGACTTCTCCTTTGGCGCACAATTAAATAACCTAACATCTTTCCTCGACAGAACTTTCTAGACATTGTCAATAATGCAAATAATAATATGAATAACTGTGTCATCATAATTATTGATTTAATAATATAAAATATTGTGCAGATGATACTGTGACAATAATTGAAATAATAATATGAGATACTATGCAGCAACTACTGTGACAATTATTAAATAAACTAAGTGACTTCTTACGTAAGAATCAATAATCAGAGATATTGTACAATACCGCGTGCTACTGTGAAATTAACCACGCGTATTCATCGTACTTTTTATCAAGGGTATTTCAACGAGCTTAACGGTAAAAATTTTGTCGTTATTTTTATAAAAGGTTATTTATGTAAGCTTTCTATCATCCGATGTTATTCCGTTATGTAGAATTTGACCAATGATTGTGTCGTCATACGGATATTCCCCGATAAAAAGAATATTCTCCGACCAAACAAATATTTTATAACTTCCTTACTTTGTAAAATTTGCACATATCACCCATAACTATACCATTATATCAAATTATACCTTATTATTTAAAATAATATTTAGAGAAAATTAAATTTTTATTCATAAAAAGTTGGGATCGTACAAAATTCCTCCAGGTGGACTATGGCCTACCGTATCATCCGGGGCTAAATATTCACACCCCGACACTAGTATAGGGGAAGTGTTAATGCAGAGGGACAGACCAATTGCTTTCTTAAACAAGGCTATTATTTCTAAGCATTTGGGATTATCGACCTATGAGAAAGAATTGATGGTTGTGGTATACGCGGTACAATAATGGAGACATTATCTAGTGGGCAACAAATTCATTATTAAAACAAACCATCAAAGTCTCAAGTATTTGTTGGATCAACTTATCACTACTACTAATTAGCAAAAATGGATTACCAAACTCATGGAACTGGATTATGAAATTTGGTACAAGAAAGACAGGGGGAATTTAGCACCAAATGGATTATCTAGGAAGCATGTTGGAAATCCTATATGTGGAATGGAAATTGGTGCTCCAAACTGCTTGTCCTTCACTATAGTGTCACCTAAATTGGGTTCAAGATTTGGTTGAGACATGAGCAGCTAATCCAGACCCGTAACAAATTATCTCTCAGTTAGTACTAGATCCTTTCTTAGTCCTTGATTATTCTTTTGTGAATCGAAGGATGAGGTATCTCAATAAGTTGGTTGTTGGTAATTCCTCAAAGGTAAGGCTCAAACTTTTACAAGAATTTCACAGTTCTTCTATTGGGGCCATTCAGAGAGAAGATATACTTTTGAAAGAATATCTTATTATTTTTTTGGCCTACTTTAAGGTCTAATGTGATTATAATTGTGAAAGAATGTGAGGTTTGTCAATTAGCAAGCATTAAAATAGTGTTACTCCTAGGTTTTTACAACACTTTCCTATTCCTGAAACACCGTGGAAGGATATTTCCATGGATTTTATTGAAGGGTTAACTAATTCTCATTGATATACTTTTATCATGGTAGTCATATACAGACTTACCAAATATGCTCATTTTTTGGGGTTGAAACATCCATTTATTGTTACTAATGTATCTATTATATTCCTTAACAACATTCATAAGATGTATGTATTACCTTCATCAATAGTTTCAGATATGAATAAAAATTTTATTGGACATTTCTGGCAATGATTGGGTACTCATTTGCAACTAATTAGCACAACTTATCATCCTCCAAGTCATGGCCAGTCTGAGAAGTTAAATTAGTGTTTAGAGGCTTACTTAAGATGCATGTGTAGTCAAAGACCAAAGGCTTAGAACGAATGGTTATCACTTGCTAAAGGGTGGTACAACACCCATTACCACATTGGTGCCCAGCTTACTCATTTTCAATCTTTATATGGCTACGCAACTCACCACATTTCTTTCCATCAATACGGCCAGATTTCTGATCCTACAGCAAGGCAATTTTGTTCTTTCGAGAATCAATTGTTGCAGCTCTTGAAAGATAATTTGGCTAAGGCTCAGTGTAAAATGAGAAATTATGCTAATGCAAATAGGCAGGAGAAGGACTTCAATGTGGGAGATATAGTATATACTTAAGATTTTGAAAAAAAAATTCTATGACCTAGTCCAAGTATTCTAATCTAGATTCAAAATATTACAGGCCATTTCAGGTGCTTGAATGGATTTGACATGTTTCTTATAAGTTGTTGCTACCAACTAAAGCCAAAATTAATCATGTGTTCCGTGTTTCTCTTTTGAAGAAAAAAATTGGTGCTACAATACAGGTGTCTCAAGTCTTGCCATCAGTAAATGATCATGGACAGTTCGTTATTGAGCTTATTGCAATCATTGATCACATATTGGTAAAGAGGAATAATGCAGCTGTTAGGGCTGAGCAATGAACCAAATTGGAACTGAAACCGCACCAAAAACCGTATAAATCGCACCAACAGTTTCAACATATGTGGTAGTTTTAGGTGGGTTGAAAAGCTAAATTTATGATTTTAGTTTGGTTACTATTCAAAACCGCATGCATAAAACGGAAACTGCACCATGTGTGTGTTTTTATGTATGCAGGGGCGGATGAAGTACAAAGGCAGGAAGTATGTGAGGAGTATGCTGGATGCGAGTAGTCAATAACTCGTCGTCTCTCGCTGCTCTTTCATGGTTGTTTCTTACAAGTTATATTACTCAGTTTGTAATATGAATGTTCTGGATCTATTAATGGCCTCTTTCATATAATTCCCTTCAAAGAAGTTATTATTAATATTGTCTACTAATTATACCAAAATAATTTACTTCATGATTTCCGGAACTAATTAGCGTCAACATAATTAGTCTTCCCTGATTAGCCAGTAATATTGTACATTAGTTTGATTTGTTTATTATTATCTTTGGCAATGATATTGGTAGTAATTGAGCATGATCAAAATTTGATGAGATTAGTCTTTGTTATTACGCATTTCTCATTATTTCCTATCATTGTTTGTGTAATAAATTGCATAAAATTTTGTTGTTTTAATTAGTTTTGGAACCGAAACCACACCAAATGAAATTGCACCGCACAATTTAAAATCGCATCGCACCAATCTCAAACAATTTCTTGTGCGGTTTTAGTTTCGGGTGTGGTTTGGGATTCAAACCGCACCATGCTCATCCCTAGTAGCTATTGTTGAAGTCTTAATCCAATGGTCTAATACTTTACCTTCTGACGCTACTTGGGAGACTTGGTCTGATATTCATGCTTAATTTTTAACTTTACATCCTTTAGGACAAGGATCCTTATCTTTTTAAGGAGAGGGAATTGTAAGGAATTGTATGGTGTTAGTTAAGTAGTTAATCATAGTTGGTCTTGGTAGAGATGTTATTTCTAAATAAAATGTGTTGTATTTCGTTTGAGTTGAAATTTATTACAGAAGAATGTTGAGATTGTAATTCTATGTATATTCACACCTAGAGGGGGGTGAATAGGTGTATAAACTAAAAGTGATAAACGGTGAAATCTTTTTGAAATTTTACTTTTTGGTTTAAATAAAGACATTTCTGCTTTATGCTGCTTTAGTGTCTCTATATAGCTTATGTTCTTTGTTTATTATTATTAGACAGCTAGACATGTCTGCTTTAGTGTCTAGATAGTATAACTTCAAGCAACGTGATGAACAAAAATGTGCAGAACGTGAATGGCAGTTAAAGAGATAAACAGAAGTAAAAATCACACCAAGATAGTACAAATGATTAGTCCAGTTGGAAATACATGATTCCAACAAACTATTTTATCCATGATATATATATTCCTTGACAGCTATAAAGAAACCCACAATATCAGGAGTCATAAATGTAAATCTATATCCAAACTTGATTAAATGAGATTGATAGGATTTGTTAAAGATTTGTTAATACCTGTTTCCTTAATAGATGGACATTTTAAAACCAAAACAGATTCCTTAGAATACCAACCTTCCTTAATAAACTCCATTCAAATCTTCCTTAATAAACTCCAATTCAAATCCTCCTTAATAAACTTCAATTCAAATCTTCCTTAATAAACTCCAATTCAAATTTGAAATGATTTTAAATCATTCCAACTTACCCACTGAAGGGAATCAGCAACAAGTATTCATGTAATAACCATAACCCATGCATATTAATTATAGTATTATAAACCATTTATAAACCATAATCCGTGCATATTTAATAATATTATAACAAACCATGAACCATGCACACGTCTAATATACTTAAATTAGTCATAATTCAAAACATCGTAAAATCAAAAACTAACATTCTCCCCCTTTTTGATGATTACAATTTACACCACTTTAACCAACATGCTCCCCCTAAAATTTATGCGTGTAGCATATCTACAATAAATAATAATTAATAAATAATAACCAACAAATCACTAGCATCATAGCATCACATATCAACACATTTTCATATATAATCTCCTTGTCCCCCAAACTTCTCCCCTTTTGGCATTATCAAAAAGGAAGGAGGTAGTTATGTGATGTAATGAAGCACAGACATACATTCCAAGTTCTCTTCTCAAAGTACAAAAACAGTCCTCACTTAAAGGTTTTGTAAAAATGTCAACCAATTGATATTCAGTAGGGATAAATACTAATTTAATTAATCATTTAGCAACATTATCTCTCAAAAAATGATGTCTTACTTCAATATGCTTAGTACGAGAATGAAGCACAGGGTTTTTAGAAATATCAATAGCACTAGTATTGTCACACATTATAGGCACATTTTCACAAATAATATTAAAATCATGTAATGTTTGTATCATCTACAGAATTTGTGAACAACAATTACCTGCCGCCAAATATTCACCTTCCATAGTAGACAAGGCAACAGATGTTTATTTCTTGTTATGCCAAGCTAAAAGTCTTTGATCTAAAAATTCACAAGTACCACTTGTGCTTTTTCTATCAACTTGGCACCCTGCATAATCTGCATCTGAGTATCCAATTAGTTCAGAACTTGGAGATACAAGATAGTATAAGCCTAAATTAATTGTGCCAGATAAATATTTGAATATTCTTTTTACTACTTTAAAATGAGATTCTTTTGGTTGAGCTTGAAATCTAGCACACAAGCATACACTACACATAATATCTAGCCTTGATGCAGTTAAATAAAGTAAAAAACCAATCATACCTCGATACATTGTTACTTTGACATTTTTACCTGTCGCATCTGCAATAAGCTTGATGGTAGTGCTCATTGGTGTTGACTTTGGTTTGGTATTTTCAAAACCAAATCTCTTCAATAGCTCTTTTACATGCTTTGATTGGTGAATCTGAATCCCTTCATTGGATTGTTTGATTTGAATCCCCAAGAAATAGTTTAACTCACCCATAAGGCTCATATCAAACTCATTATGCATACATTGGGAAAACCACTCACACAAACAGTTAGTAGTGGCTCCAAAAATTATATCATCCATATAAATTTGAACAATTAATAAGTCCTTATTATTGGTTTTAATAAAAAGAGTAGAATCAATTTTACCATGATTTAAACCATTGTCTAATAAAAACTTGCTTAATCTTTCATACCAGGCTCTTGGAGCCTGTTTTAATCCATACAAAGCCTTTTTCAATTTAAACACATGATGTGGATATTTTTTATGTTCAAAACCTGGTGGTTGCTTAACATACACTTCATCATTTAAATAGGCATTTAAAATTGCACTTTTCACATCCATTTGATATAATTTAAATTGTTTAAAACATGCATAGGCTAACAAAATTCGTATGGCTTCCAACCTTACAACAGGGGTAAAGGTTTCTTCATAATCTATATCTTCTTGTTGATTATAGCCTTGAGCTACCAATCTAGCCTTATTTCTAGTGATTATGCCATTTTCATCAAGTTTATTTTTGAAAATCCATTTTGTACCAATTATAGAAACATCTTTAGGAGGTTTAACAAGATCTCATACCTGACACCTTTTGAATTGGTTTAATTCTTTCTGCATGGCAATAAACCAATTTTCATCTTGAATTGTTTCCATGGCATTCTTTGGTTCTATTTGAGAAAGAAATGCTGAAAATGCACAATAATTCCTTGCTTTTCTTCTTGTGTTCATCCAAGTGTCAGGATCACCTATGATTAGATTTGGTTGATGATTTCTCACTGTTCTAGATGGTCGAGGAAGCCTTGATGTAGTCATTTGCTCTTCAGGTTCAGGTTCTGAAATGTCAAGCTCTACATCAAACTGAACGTCAAATTTTTCTTCTACTGCAGACGGGTTCAGCTGTCTGACTTTAGGCATCTGTATGTTTGAGTTTTCAACTAAAACAGACGGCTCAGGTTGTCTGATTTCTTCTGTTTGGTTTCCACGTTCATCTGATTTTCCTTCTAATGCAGATGGCTCAGGCTGTCCGGATTGAGCTGTCTGTTTTCCACTAAACATATTATCTTTTCCTGTAGAAACTTCATTTTCTTCTTTTGATAGGTCATGATTAAATTCATCAAATACTACATGCACAGATTCTTCAACTTTAAATTTATCAAGATTATAAACCCTATAAGCTTTACTATGCATTGAATAGCCAAGAAAAATATATTCGGTTGGTTTAGCATCAAATTTCCCAATATTACCATTAGTATTTATAATGAAACATTTAGCACCAAACACTTTAAAATAGTTGATATTTGGAATCCTTTTATTTAGTAAATCATATGGTGTTTTCAAGAGGATGGGTCTAATTAGTACTCTATTTAGAATGTAACATGCAGTACTTACGGCCTCTGCCCAAAATCTTTTAGGCAGTTTACTTTCATGAAGTAAAGTTCTTGCAGTTTCTTGGATAGTACGATTTTTGCGTTCCACCACACCATTTTGTTGAGGTGTTCTTAGTGCAGAAAACTCATGTGTAACACCTTTGTCACTGCAATATGGTATAAAATCTTTTCCAAATTCTCCATTGTGGTCACTCCTTATACCAATTAGCTTAAGGTTGTGTTTTGTTTCAACATTCTTTATAAGCTTTTCAAATTCTGCAAAAGCTTGATCTTTAGTTTTCAAATATAAAACCCATGTAAATCTTGAAAAATCATCAACAATAACAAAAGCATAATGATTATTTCCTAGGCTAGCATATCTCTCAAGTCCAAATAAATCAAGATGCAATAATTAAAGAGTTAAAGAAGTTGATACCTGATTTTTTCTTGTAAAGGAATTTCTTGCTTGTTTACCTAACTGACATGCATTACAAATACTTGTATTCTCATATTTTAGCTTTGGTAAACCTTTGACAAGGTTCTTTGTAACTAACTTGTTAATTAATTCCATATGCACATGCCCTAATCTTCTATGCTATAGAATAGTTTAATCTTGAACAGCAGCTAAACAAATATCCTCATTTTGATTTTTAAAATTTATAGTGTATATATTACCTTTCCTGTTAGCTACTAAAAGAACATTATGAGAGGCATGAATAATATCACATTCATCTTTCTCAAAAATTACTTTATTACCACTATCCATTAGTTGACTTACACTAATTAAATTATATTTAACCCTTCAACATGATGGACATTATCAATGAAAACCTTACCATTACCAATTTTACCTTCAATGATGATTTGGCATGTGGAGTTATCTCCAAAAGTAATCGTTCCTCCTTTCTTTGCAACAAGTGAGGTGAATTTAGTTCTATCACCCGTCATGTGTCTAGAACATCCACTGTCTAGTACTCATTTATGGGATGATACTTTAGCTTTTAAGCATACCTACAAAACAAAGAAGTAGCTCATCGTTTAGGTACCCAAATCTGTTTGGGTCCAATATTGTTAGTAGAAATTAAATTTCCTTTATTTACCCAAACTTGTTTTATTTTTATTTTATTACAATTAGTATCAAAATGTCCATTTAAACCATATTTTCTGCAAGTAACATAAGGTGAGCAATAAAGAGGCTTGTTCCTTAGTTTATTATTTATTACTCTAATTTTATTAGTAGTGCTTTTTATGTTTTTAACAGGATTATATCCAATTCCTTGTTTATCTAAGCTTGATCTTTGAGCACCCAACATTATATTTAATTTTTCTTCTCCTTGAACAAATTTTGCAAGATCCTTTTTCAAAGATATTATTCTTCCTCGTTGTTATTTTGCATGTTTATTATTTTTCCATCATTAAAAGCATCTATACAAGTATCTCTCATTTTCAAACTTTCTTTTAAATCATCATTTTCCTTTTAAGGCTATTATTTTCTTCATTTAATTTGTTTGCACGATTATATAAAATTTCATTATAAATATCTAAATATCCAATTTTAGCGTTCAACTGAGATACTTCACATGATGTACAATCTTTAACTATTTCTTGTTTTTCCTCAATTAAAGTTTCTACTTCCTTCATTAAGTCATTTATCCAACTTTTCAAGTGAGCATCTTTCTCTTTCATACGAAGGTTTTCATTTTTCAAAACAAGATAGGCAAAAATAGTAATTTCTCCAAGTTCAGGACTTACCTCAGATGTTTCCTCATTGTGTGTTCCAGTGAAGCACAGTTGAGCAGTTTCTTCTTCTTGATCTTCATGATCGAATTCATCATCACTCCATGTCATTAGAGCCTTCCCTTTTGAAACATTTTCTTTGTTCTTTCTTTTTAGTTGGAAGCAGTCTCTTTTGAAGTGACCAGGCCTTCCACATTCGAAACATGTTTCCTCTTGTGGTTTTTGCTTGAAATCTTTATTGTTGTTGAAGGCTTTTGTTGGTAATTTTGATTTATTCTTCTTTCGGATCATCTCCCTCAACTTTCTGGTCATTAAAGCTATTTCTTCATCTGAATCTTCATCATTGCCTTTTATATAGCTTTAAGCTTGTAGAGCCAAGGTCTTCTTCTTAGGTGCCTCATCTTCTTCATCATACAATTTTAGTTGGTTTTCAAACTCTTCAAGTTCTCCAAATAAAGTAAGAGTTTCCATTGTGCTGATTGTGACTGAGTCTTGAAGTGTAGTAACCTTTGGTGCGAATCGCTTTGGCATGACTCTGAGAAGCTTTTGGTTGATTTCCTTTTGATCAATCTTTCATTTGAGCATGCTTAGAGAATTCATTAGAGTAAGGAATCTAGCCTGGGCATCTCTAATTAATTCATTTTTCTCCAATTTGAATAGTTTATATTCGTGCATTAGCATGCTCAGCTTGACCTCCTTTACTTTAGTAGTACCTTCGTGGCTCATGATGACTGTGTCCCAAATTTCCTTAGCCGTAGTACAAGAAGAGACCTTATCTATCTACGACTGAACCATACCACATAAAAGTGTATTCATGGCCTTAGAATCATAATATACCATATACGATTCATTTGAGTCCATTTCCATGAGATTCTTTGGCTTTCCATCATCATGTCACGGAATGAATGGCCCATTTTTGACTACCCACCATTCCCATGGGTCACGGTTCAGATAGACCTTCATTCTGAACTTCCAAAAGTTGAAGTTCTTGATTCCGAGCAACAGCGGTGGCCTACTTGTGGACTGACCTTCTTGAAAGTTTAGGTGTGCCATAGGATCCTCCCCTACTACCTGCAACGATCAATATTAGTAGAGTCATGCTTTGATACCAAATGTAATTCTATGTATGTGCACACCTAGTGGGGGGTGAATAGGTGTATAAGCTAAAAGTGATAAATGGTGAAATCTTTTTGAAATTTTTTGTACCAAGTTTAAATCAGACAGCTACGCTTGTCTACTTTAGTGTCTGTTATAGCTTATGTTCTTCGTTTATTATTATCAGACAGCTAGACCTGTTTGCTTTAGTGTCTGGATAGTATAACTTCAAGCAACGTGATGAACAAAAATATGCAGAACGTGAATGGCAGTTAAAGAGATAAATCGAAGTAAAAATCACACCGAGATTTTTACGTGGTTCAGCCCATATCATCTAATCTAGTGGCCTAATCCACGTCCAATCCTAACTAGGATTGGAGACTCTTTTTATTATTATTTAAACCTTAATACAAAAAATAACTCCATGTTACAAAGATGCTTCAATTCTGATGTTGGACACCAATTCCCCCTTTGCACCTCTACAACTGTTCTCACCTCTGAGACCTTTGAAGCTTCCTTTGAACAGACCCACTAAACTCTAGAAACTCTAGACCACTAAAGCTAACAGTTGCTTGTTTTTTAGATTACAATGAAGGTGATGCCAATGGAATATCAACTTTTTAGCCTAATAATAACAGGACATTGATTGCTAGAAAGACTATTAGAAAGCTATAAGAATTAAGAAGAATGAATTATTGCTTTCCAATTGTTGGGTGTCTCCATAACCGAGCATGATGAAGCTTTATATAAGATGAAGGCCAATGGCTATAATTGTTAGTAAGAAATCAGATGATTTAAATCCTATAATTAAAGATATTAATATTGACCAACGGATATAAAAAGAAGCTAGAATAGGAAACACATATCACAATTGATATACCCCATGATTTTAGCATTTAAAGAGACTAACAGATTTGATAAATCAAGGATATAATAAGAGTCTAATGGAAATAAAATAAGTTGTCATACAAGATTAGTCCAAATGGATCACTTAATTCTAACAAACCCATTTATCTAAGATCTATATATATATATATATATATATATATATATATATATATATATATATATATATATATATATATATATATATATATATATAACGAGAATAATATATTCAATATCACAAATGATTAGTCCAGTTGAAAATACATGATTCCAACAAACTGTTTTATCCAAAATATATATATATATTCCTTGCCAGCTTAAAGAATCCCACAATATCAGGAGTCATAAATGTAAATCTATATCCAAACTTGATTAAAGGAGATTGATAGGATTTCTTAAAGATTTTTTAATACATGTTTCTTTAATAGATGGACATTTTAGAACCAAAACAGATTCCTTAGAATACCAACCTTCCTTAATAAACTCCAATTCAAATTTGAAATTATTTTAAATCATTCCAACTTACCCACTAAAGGAAATCAGCAACAAGTATTCATGTAATAACCATAACCCATGCATATTAATTATAGTATTATAAATCATTTATAAACCATAATCCATGCATATTTAATAATATTATAACAAACCATGAATCATGCACACGTCTAATATACTTAAATTAGTCATCATTCAAAACATCATAAAATCAAAAACTAACAGAGATTGTATAGTGAAACGCAAGAAATACATGGATTTTCTCTTCTTTAGCTTATCTCTCCTCTTTTCCCTTTTTTTCTCACTTCTCTTGCTCTATATCTCTATTTTCTCCCTTACTTTCTCTGCAAATTCTCTAAAATTTCTACCGGAATTGATAACTTAATAGTCAATTCTAGAATTCTATGGTGTTAGTTAAGTAGTTAAAATAGCTGGTCTAGATAGAGATGTCGTTTCCAAATAAAATGTGTTGTATTTCATTTTAGCTGAAAAGTTGTTATAAAAGAGTGATGTTTGGATATAAATGCTGAGATTGTAAAGTGAGACACAGGAAATACATTGATTTTCTCTTCCTTTCGTTTCTCTCCCATTTTTCCCTTTCTTCTCACTTCCCTTGCTCTGTATCTCTATTTTCTTACTTACTTCCTCTACAAATATTTCTGCTGGAATTAATATCTCAAGTCAATTCCTTACAATTAATTCAAATAAAAAACACCAGAAACCCAAATTTCATCCATCTTTCTCTCTCTTCATCCATTACCCCAATACACCCTCAAGCTACTCCTTGAAAACAATGCCTAAATGAATTCGACATCCTCATAACTAAATCTCTACACAAAGCTCAACCTAAGGTTTTGTCTCATTGCACCGATACATATTCTACTATAGTGCAAATATAAGCACATAAACTGTCTTAGCTCTAATTAAGGGTGTAAACGAACCGAGTCGGCCCGAGTATTGAGTTGCTCAGATTTGATTTACAAAAATTATCGAGTATAAAATAAGGTTTGATTGAGGCTCATTTAGCTACCGAGCCGAGCACGGTTCTGAATTGAGCCTGAGCAGTTTGAACTTTTCAAATGAATACGATCCAAGTATCAATAGAAAATTACAATTTGAGGAGTTTTGAGTAATTTATTGAACTTTAAATTCTGCATATTTGACTTATTTATATTTTGAGTCAAGCTTGAATCAAACTTTTAATCGAGCGAATACGAATCGAATTCGAACTGTTTGCTCATTTTACAGCCTTAGCTCATCACAAGTCAATTATATGCATGGTTATTTTGAGGAGATTATGTGCTTATTTTGGTATATATTAGAGGGATGAGGGTCCCATCTTCATACGGGGAACCTAATTTTCTTAATATACATTCGACAACAAAATAAATTTTTCTTTTGATGGGGCTTTCAATGACACAATTGTGAGGGACGATTAATATATTCTTATTAAATCTAATTTTAATATTTAAATTTATTATTTAAAAAATAGAATAAAAAGTGTTATAAATGGGATCCAAGTACATATTCGAACGACCCTTGTGAGACCCGGGTAGAACATCTTTTGCCAAAATAGCATGTCTGACAGGTAAAGTATACATATATATATATATATATATATATATGTATATATATAGTCTGGTTCCAGTCTGGACTCCCGGACTTTGTTAAAATACGGACCTTTTCTTTTCTTTTCTTTTTTTGCTTTTTTTTAAAACAACTAAAAAAAAGTTTAATATTTTATGGAACTGGAATTTTTCTATAATACAGTGTTTTGGGTGTGATTTGGATACATATAACAACACAACCTGTTTTGTTATATGTATCCAAATCACACCCAAAACACTGTATTGTGGAAAAATTCCAATTCCATAAAATATTAAACTTTTTTTTTAGTTGTTTAAAAAAAACAAAAAAAATCCGTATTTTAATCAGGTCCGGGAGTCCAGACCTGATCCTGTGTGTGTGTGTGTGTGTGTATATATATATATATATATATATTGAAAAATAAATGTGCACAGATGTGTAGTACATAATCGGCAATGGCGACGGTTTTTTGGGCTATAGCGACGACGGGTGAATCGTCGCCATTGTCCAAAAAACCCATCGTCAGAGTCTGACTATGTTAT